>JANHMN010000003.1:133844079-133856331 GCA_030674055.1 Rhabdomys pumilio
CTCTGTCTCTCTCTGTCTCTGTCTCTCCCTCTCTCTCCCTCTCTCTCTGTCTCTCTCTCTCTCTGCAAGTCCTTTCTCTCTCTACTCCTCACTTCCTCTTCCCATGGTCACTTCCCTGTTTTGGTCCTCCAGGGTAGAGCTTTCAATTAGTGTACTGGGGTCCGGCTGAACGTTTGTAAACCAGCACCTTTTGACTTCCTAGGACTTTTCTGTGAAGATGGCTTCACTCTTCAAGGACTTCATGACAACCTATAACCGGACCTATGAATCAAGGGAAGGTAGGCTCAACCTTGTCTGCATCTGTCTCAGTCAGACTTGGGCCTTCTCCTGTCATGGAACCTTGATACTGAGGAGACAAACAACACAAGTGAAAAGTTATTTCTCCGCTGGTAAAATGAGCCAAATCAAGCCAAATTAGATTATATTAAATGCAGGTTTATTGAGAAGCTGCTATCTGGTGAGTTCATTGGCCCCAAGGACTAGCCACAGAAACCAAGGAAGAATGGGGTGAGGGAGAGAAAGAGAGAAAAGGCATGCACAGAGAGGAAAAAGAGAGAAGGGAGAGAGTGAGGAGACCAAAATGTCTGGATTATATCAGGAAGACCTTCTGGGGGCAGCCCAGCCCCTGTACTGGAAAGTTCAGGGTTGGGGACAGGGTATGCCAGGTAGGGACTGAGGGATGCTGGGAGAACCTGGAGGCCAGGACTGCTTTGGTATGTAAAATATGCACCTCAGTCCCTGGTCCAGGCGTCTGAAACCAAACAAAAAGGATCTTGTGTCTCTCAAGGACCCCATATTTCTAAGCTTGTATCCAGCTTTCTAGGCAGCCATTTTTTCAAGGAGTGGCCTGTTTCTTCCTTCTGTTTTATCTTCCTAACCAAAAGCCATGGGCTTTGTCCCTCTAGGCAGGATAGGGTAAGGCTTAGACCAGATTTTCTCTGTTGGATTTCCTCTGTCATGGCCTTTCTGGTAACTTCTCCTGGGTGACATAGGTCTCATTTAGGTTACTGCTTTTATACTCAGTATGTCATTGCTCCATTTTGGGGCTCGAAGTTGAGCACATCTCTCACTTTGTCACTTGGAAGTCTGCTTCCCTCTTGTCTTAGAATAAGAGCTGCCCCAGGGATCTATCCTTACAGCTTCAGGGACTAAAGCAGTGACTCGGTTAATAAAGCCCTTGCCTTGAAAGGGTGAAGACCTGAGTTCAATCCCCAGAACCCACCATAGAAGCCCGATATGGTGGCCTGAACTTGTAACCCCAGCAGCAGTGAAAAGGGAGAAAGAAATAGGCTCATCCCAGCTAGCCCAGCTTGTTTGAGTTCCAAGCCAATAAGAGACCATTGTGCCTCAAACAAAAATGAAAGGCCTTGAGAAATGACACCCGAGATTGTCCTTTGGTCTACACACACACATAACACACACTCATGCACACACATATGCATACAGAAGTATACACAAAGGCATACACTCATGTGTGCACATACACAAAGATGTACACACATATACCACACATGTGGACACATGTATGTACATACATGCATACACAAAGGCACACACTAATTCACACATACACTCATACACACATCATTCACACTCACACTCAAATACACTCAGAAGCTTAACCCCACTTATCTTCCTTTTATGATCTGGTTGGGTTTAAGACTCTCTCCTTCTCTTTGGTCCTCAGAAGCCCAGTGGCGCTTGACTGTGTTTGCCAGGAATATGATACGAGCACAGAAGATTCAGGCCTTGGACCGTGGCACAGCTCAGTACGGGATCACAAAGTTCAGTGACCTCACAGGTGGGGACGGTGACAAAAGCTTGCACAGAACCTGTGCTCCTCAGCCTCCTCATGAGGGCTGGCTTAAAATACTCATTACTCTCTGCCCTGCCCATCTCTACCTACAGAGGAGGAATTCCACACCATCTATCTGAATCCCCTCTTACAAAAAGAGTCTGGCGGGAAGATGAGTCTAGCCAAGTCAATAAATGATCTCGCCCCACCTGAATGGGACTGGAGGAAGAAAGGGGCTGTCACTGAAGTGAAGGACCAGGTTGGAGTCTCGGAAGTGGGAATAGGAAGGCAGACTGCATGGGGCCTGAAGATAGAGCCTTCACCGTGTCCATTGTCTTGCAGGGCATGTGTGGCTCCTGCTGGGCCTTCTCTGTCACAGGCAATGTGGAGGGCCAGTGGTTCCTGAACCGGGGAAATCTGCTCTCCCTGTCAGAGCAGGGTGAGCATCCTGCTCTAGTAACCCTTTCCCAGGTCAGCCCCTTCAGAGGGCCCCTTGGAACCAGCCTTCTGTCTCCTAGAGCTCTTGGATTGTGACAAGATGGACAAGGCCTGCATGGGTGGATTGCCTTCCAATGCCTACACAGCCATAAAGAATTTGGGTATGTGTTAATTTGGATAGAAGGGGCAGCAGGTACCACCTCTTTGCAAGAAGGCATGAGTCACATAGGACTGGGTTCTAGTCTTTATGCTGACCCTTTCTGACTGAAACCTACAGTTAACCTTAGCTGTGAAATGAGATATACAGTGTCCACTTTGTAGGATTCTTTCCATGGCGAGTGATGTAGTAAATAGATGTAAGATTCTGATGCATGACAAGGACCCAGAGAATCTTGGTGTTTTCACTTCCTGTAAGACTGTGTTCTTATTATTCCACCAAACTAGACAGCAACGCATCTCTCTCCTAAGGAGAGGTATTAAATTCAGCCACGGGCTGCAGGGGTTCAAGGATGGTGAGCTAAGGGACTGAGGTAGCTTAGAAAGAAGCTGGTCCAGGAGCCTTCAAGGGTGTGAGCAGTAGACTCAGAACAGGACAAGCAGCAGAGGGCTAAGGTGCCAGGCAGCCTGAGATAAGGCCTCAGCAAGGAGGCAGAGGTGGGAGTGGAGTCCTGTCTTTGTTGAAACTGTAGCTTCTTCCCACATAGCTCTCATCCCCAGAAGTGTCATAGCTAGTCTGAGGAGATTCCTCACAGGGGTGCCAGGGCCCTGGGGGTATGTAAGGAGCATGTGACTGTGTGTGTGTGTTGCTTGAAAAGTCTTCTGTCTGGGAGAACGTGAGTAAATGATAAACAGAAACCTACTCATTCCCCAGGAGGGCTGGAGACAGAGGATGATTACGGCTACCAGGGCCACGTTCAGACCTGTAACTTCTCAGCACAGATGGCAAAAGTCTACATCAACGATTCAGTGGAGCTGAGCCGGAATGAGAATAGTGAGTTGGGGCACCACGGGTGGGTCCAGGGCAATGCTGCTGGGCCAGGGTACCACTGGCACTGCCTTCTCCTTTCAGAGATAGCAGCCTGGCTGGCCCAGAAAGGACCCATCTCAGTTGCCATCAATGCCTTCGGCATGCAGGTGAGGTCCTGACGTCTCTGTCCCTCCCCATCTGTGCCTTCCTCATTTCTCCTTTAAGCTTGCCCCCTGCTCCCTGTTTTCTTCTCAGTTCTATCGCCATGGGATTGCTCATCCACTCCGGCCCCTCTGTAGCCCTTGGTTCATCGACCATGCTGTGTTGCTAGTGGGCTATGGCAACCGTAAGTGCCTCCTGCTTCCCTTCCATCTACCTCAGGCCCCTATCAGAGGCTGGATAGCAGCTTCTCAGACCTTCCTAGTAATGCCTGAGAACCTTGTCCTGAACCCCAGGAACAAAGTCTTCCTGTCTTCCTGTTTGTAGACAGGAACGCTGGGGCTGAGGGAGGTTGGAGGGTTATTCTAGAGGCAACTGGACAAGTGCTTTCTCTAAGCCTTATAGGAACAAAGGTCTCCATGAGGATGGTAGGTGGACCTTACTGGCTCTTTGCTGTTTCCCTACTTCCTAATACACCATAGGCCCACTGAAGATACTTGAAGGGGGCAGTGTATGAATCTCTGAGTGGAGAAGGGCCTCTGACTTCTTGTACTCCATATTGTTCCCCAGGCTCTAACATTCCTTACTGGGCCATCAAGAACAGCTGGGGAAGTGACTGGGGTGAGGAGGTGAGTTCTGGCTGGTTGGCCCCGACCCCCAGCCCCTCCTCACCCAAGCACTCTGACCACGCCCCTCTGTCTACAGGGCTACTACTACCTGTATCGCGGGGCTGGGGCTTGTGGTGTGAATACCATGGCCAGCTCGGCAGTGGTGAACTGAGAGACTTGCTGGCATAGGACCTGATGTTGACCACAGTGGCCCCTGACTTAGCCTGACTCATTCTCAGGCCCCTCCACAGGAGACAGAGCTGGCTGAGGAACAGGCCCTTTGTACCTCAGGGTGAGCAGTGGGCCCTGGGCCCCTTTTTTCCTCTTTCCTCTCATGCTCACCTGAAGCTCCCCAGTTGCATCTTTGTCGAATTGTGGTATCTAGGAGGATCCTGAGGTGCAGGAGACTTTCATGGAAGCCAATGCTGGGGCAAGAACCCCGGGCTGCAGTAAGATGCAGGAGGAAAATATGCTCGTCACAAAACTAGATCTGTCCTCAGCAGGCTCTGTCTTTCTGCTTTGATGTTCCTCAGTCTGATGCTGTAAATTTTCTGGTCCTCTTCCACATCCAGGAAAGTTCTAAGTAGCCTTATCTAAGAGAAATAAAGAGGTAGCCTGCTCCCTTTGTGTGGTGTTAAGTGCTTAGTCTCTGAAGGAAACCATGGGTCTTAGAAACCCCTGGTGGGTCAGGGTGGGGTAGCAGGTCCCACCAAGGAGCTCCAGGGGCCAGGTTCCCCTTAAGAACCAAAAGTAGGGCTGGAGAGATGGCTCAGCCATTAAGAGCACTGACTGCTTTTCCAGAGGTCCTGAGTTCAATTCCCAGCAACATAGTGGCTCACAACCATTGGTAATGGGATCCGATGTCCTCTTCTGGTGTGTCTGAAGACAGCAACAGTGTACTCACATAAAATAAATAAATCTTAAAAAAGAAAGAAAAGAAAGAAGAAAAAGAACCAAAAGCAGATGGGAGAGGACCACAGCCTGATCTTTATTCAGAAACACAGTGTTATAGGATTTGAAGCCCTGCTCTAAGGGACAGTGGAATCCACCACAGGAACTGCCCTCTCTCCTCCTCCACTAAGAATGTTAGAGGTCACTCTCTCCATAGAGGGCACTAGAGAAAGCCACGTAGTCCAGGGCTCCAGACGGAGCCCCAGATCCTTTGTAAGGCGCCATCCGACGGATGCAGTACTCAGCCTGCTCGGCCGGGAGCTCTCTCCGCAGCTCTTCTGGGGTGATGTAGTTCTAGAAGAGAGGAGACGTTAAGGGCCCCTGGGTCTTGGGTCATGTCCTAGCCTGCCAGCCCCTCCACCGAGTGAGATTCACCTTGTCTCCTGCCAGGATTTTGAAGGAGGCTACCACTTGTTCAGCTGTGTCTGTCTCAGCAGTCTCTCGGGTCATGAAGTCAATGAAAGCTTGGAAAGTCACGACCCCGGCTGCATTGGGGTCCACCATGGTCATGATTCGAGCAAATTCCACTTCTCCCTGCAGAGATAGAGGTCACGCACTGTGTCCATACATGCTAAAGGCAAGAGGGCTTGCTCCTCATGTCTCCTGGGGATTTTTCGTACTTGGCTTATATCACCCCAGTGACAAGATACCCTCTTCTTCCCAAGACATCAGTCATTGGCTTTAGGGAGTCCTCCATGCTAGGCAGAAGTATGCTATTTGCCTGTAGCAGTTTCCCCTCTTGCTTCACGGTTCTGATATTTTACAACTGAGCATTGTTTCTTAAGAGGGGGAAAATGGTTCAAGCTAAGACCCTGAGGTCACATAGGACTAGTTAATTTGCCTCTCAGTGTCTTAGACAGCCTTCACGTGAGTGTGATGAGCAGAGAAGATAATTTGTGTGAAGAGGGGGCCAGGCAGAAGGAGGGGATCTGATGACACTTCTCAAGGGTCATGGGACTCACCAGATCATAACCCATGGAGATGAGGCAAGCTCGGAAGTCATCAGGCTCCATCATCCCATTTCGCTTCTGTTGAGGGCAAATAGATGTCAGGCTTGGCCTCCAACTCCCACTAGCCCCTAAGTCTGTTAGCCCAAGGACTTAGCCCCCACTGACCCGGTCAAAGTGGTTGAAGGATGCCCGGAACTCGTTGAGCTGTTCCTGGCTCAGGCCCTTGGCATCTCGGGTCAGTACCTGGTTCTCTACTTCATTGATGGTGCGGGCAATGGAGGTGAGCAGCTGCTCCCAGCCCACACGAATGTGCTAGAGAGCGAGAGACGGGGCAGTGAGTGGCCAGGTCTTGGTCCTTACTCCAGTTTTTCTCCATTTTTTTTTTTTTTTTGATTTTTCGAGACAAGGTTTCTCTGTCTGGCTGTCCTGGAACTCACTCTGTAGACCAGGCTGGCCTCAAACTCAGAAATCCACCTGCCTCTGCCTCCCAAGTACTGGGATTAAATAAAGGCATGCGCCACCACTGTCCGGCTTTACTCCATTTTTTTTGTTGTTTGTTTGGAGACAGGGTCTCTATGTAGCCCTGGCTGTCATGGAACTCTCTATGTAGATCAGGCTGGCCTCAGAGATCCACCTGCCTTTGCATCCCAAATGCTGGGATTAAAGGCATGCGCCACCACTGCCCTGCTAAGCAGCCCTTTCTACCTTAAAGTTTGATTAAGTATTTATTGACCAGCATGGCCAATCCTGAGTTTAGAATGCTTTGTGACTCTGAATAGGTTTCTTTTCTCCCTACCTCTTTCCTTCCTTGCATCATAAAGCCCAAGTGACCTTGAACTTGCTATGCAGCAGAGAATGACCTTGAACTCCTGATCCTCGAGCATCTCAAGTGATGGCATAAGAGATTTGCATCACCACACCTAGCCTAGACAAGTCACTTTCCATTGCAGGACAGCCAAATTGCCATAGGGACATTGTTAAAGACTGCCAGGCTGAATTGGCAACCCTCCTGGGACAGACAGGCTCTATCTAGCTGTGATCAAGCCAGGCTTCCCTTCCCTTCTCCCAAGGGTGAGACCCCACCTCCATGCTATAGACTGTATGCTTGTTGTCAAAGACTAGGCCCTCCTGCAGCAGCTGGTGGTCACCCTCCAGCCGGTCGATGTTGCTCTTGTAATTGATGATGTTCTGTTCCTGCTGTCGCAGACCTGCCATCTGTTCCTCCAGAGAGCCGGCCAGCCCAGCTGCCAGCCGCCCTACTTCCTGCAAGGGTACATAGGCAAGATAAGAACTCTCAACTCCCCGTGGGCCAGTCGTCATCCCAATCCCTGAGTTGGCCCAGCTCTCCCATCCCTTACCTCCACCTTTCCCTGGATCCAGGGTCCTATGGCATTGGCCTGGGCTGCAAACTGTCGCCGGAGCCTCTCATTCACCTGCTGTCGGGCCAGTTCCTCCTGTAGTGTCTGGTCACGGCTAGGTACCAGTTTTCTGACCTGGGAAGGAGAGTGGTTGTACCATAGCCAACTGTGGGGGCCAGGAGATGGTGCTGAGGCAAAATGGTCTTCAGGCCCTCAAACCTCATAAGCCAAAATGGGATATGTGGATAAACTCTGAGGCAAATGGCTTCATATTTATAGGCTCTAGATTCTGCATCTGTAAGATGGGACTAATGACATATAGGTGGGCTTGTGGATAATATGCAAACAATATTCTATATGTCTGTCACTCCCGATAGTGGAATGATGTTGGAGGCTTATCCAATGCCACGTGGAATCTGTGGTGGGCCCAGATGGATGGGGTGGGGGTTATTTCCCATATCTTGGGATATCAAAGACCTCACTGATTCATATGTTCGAGAACAAGAGGGGAGCACACAGGACTGCTGGGTGCACTCACTGTGTCCCACTTGTTGTTGATGTCCTGTGAGCTGATGGTGATGTAGGGGTTGCTGGACTTGGGCCGCAGTCCGTATGTTTGGCAGATCTTCTGGATCTCCCCTTGAATGCCCAGTATGGCGCCTCGCTCTCGATCAGCCTCCGGCAACGTTGCCTTGAACTGTTCATGTGCTGTTAGCAGGCTCTGGGGGAAACAGGAAGAATCAGCCAGTGTACCCATTTATCGTGGGCAACAGAGGGGGCAGAACAATAGTTGGTTCAGGACTGGTCCAAAAACCTATGCCTCTTGCCTCTCAGCCAGCACTCCATAACTGGGTTGTTTGGTTTATTCCTGCTTTCTGTTTCTGTTATCCAGGAACCCAAAAGTTTGACTGATGAGATGTGAGACCAGTTTTCCTCTCATCACATCCAGTGTCTCCCAAACTTCCCTTAATGCTTCGCTCACCTGGGTCTCTTCCACAGAGTGCACTAGCCACACATCCTGCAGGTCCTCAATAGCCCCATCCAGCCAGTTGTTGAAGGGGGCTGCCCGCCGAGCAAACTCCAGCTGCAGCTGGTCAACGGTTTCCAGGAGCTTCTCCATCCTCTAGAGGCCAGAGGGAGCATGGATCAGATCCTTTTCAAGCTTGCTGGCCTCATCACCTTGCCCTCAGTTCCCTGGCCCTCCTGCCCACCTCTAGTGCATCCCTCCTCTTCTGGGTCAGTGTACCCAAGTTATCCCACTGGTCACAGATGGCTTGGCAGCGGCTGTTCACTGAGGCTGCCTCATGGTAGTCCAGCTCACTGATGAGGCAAAAGGGAAATGAGTGTAGAGGCAGACCCCAGTGGAATCCAAGGCAAGGTGGGAGTGCAGGAGTGATGGGGTTAGGCAGCCAGAGCAAGCGTGGGGCAGAGGAGCTATTCTTCCAGGGCTCTCCATGTGTTTCTTCAGGAAGACTGGCACCCAGGATCCTCAGCTCCAGTCCCAGGAGGTGTCCCGATGTGGTGCCTAGTGTTTCAGAAGCCGGGTCATGGGAGAAGGGAAACTGGAGGTTGTGGATGGTGAGGCCAAGGCTGACTGGGGTGGTAGGCTAAAATAGTCTGAAGTGAAAGTTTCCAGATTGTGGGGGACAGGTCTCCCCATAGAATGGGTCAGATGAGTGCCAGAGGATAACTGTACAGGCAGCAGAGTGGGTAAAGGGCTGGGGATGCTGCTTCAAGAAGGGCGAAGGCAAGTAATCATGTGAGAGGAAACAGGATGCAACCCTTGTTTACCAAGGGTCTGACAGAGAAGTAGGGCGGAGCTCAATAAGGAGGGGGTGGGGCAGGGTCTCTGGCCACGCCTACTTGAGTTCCTGGGCGAGGGCAGCGATGTGTTCCACCCGGTCTTGGTGCGCAGCCAGGTCGCTCTCAAAGGCCTCGTGACGCCGCAAGAGTGCACGCACCTCCTGCAGCGAAGCTGACTCGTAGTCATGCTGATTTAACATTTCCTCTTTGCCTGCTCGGGAAGAAAACAGGGTACTGACACCCAGAGATCACTACAGTGTTAGGTTTCCCAGCATACCCTGAGATGCCAGCCTGATTTTTGGCTTTGTTTACCGATGATGTCAGTGTTCCCTGACCCAGCACCGGCTAGGATGACCTTTGCTATGAGGAATTTCTTGATATTAAGCCCCCACCCCCTTGTTAGTTTTTGGTTTGTTGTTCTTGTTTATTGAATTTAGGAATTGAATTTAGGTCCCCTGCAAGAGCAGTCAATGCTCTTAACTACTGAACCATTCCTCCAGCCCCAAGGGCTCATTCTTTTGTAGGACTGAAATCTCTGACAGATTCCTGAGTGGATAATGTTATGGAGAGTGATATATGTGACTCATGTAATATTCTGTATCAATATACTTGGAATATGACAGTAATGTTGGGATTAGGGACAGGCTTATCTTTGGACACCTGTTTCATATACAGAAGCTATGACAAATGAGTCAAGAATACCGAGGACCAGAGCCTGGGAGGAGGGAGGTTAAGTTTATAGATAACATAGCAGCAAGTCAGGATGGACTAAAACTGATCTCCAGCCAGGTTTGGTAGCTCATGTCTTTAATCCCAGCACTTGGGAGGCAGAGGCAGGTCCACATAGGGAATTCCAAGCTAGTTGGCACTAACTGTATAGCGAGGCAGTTTCTAAAGTGGGGGTAGAAGGAGAAATTTTTGTCTACAGTTCCCGGCAGAGCATTTGCCTTTGTCCTGTGCATTTTGTCCCAGGAAAGAGTCTAGCCCCATGAAATACACCTACCCCGGGTCCAAGCTTCATGCAGGGAAGCCTTCTGTTGGAACTTCTCCGCCAGGTGCTGAAGCCTCTGCAGACGCCTGATCTCTGAAAGCAGCCAGTCCTCATAGCCCTTCTCCACCTGCTCCAGTCCCCGCCATGCATTGGCTATGTCCTGTGTGGAAAACAAAGGTGGTCTCCATCACGGTTCACCCATTATGCAGATGGGAATCAAGAACCCAAGGTCACCGAGGACATACAGGCTGAGCTAGAGCACCCTCATGCCTAGCCTAGCTTACTGAAACCAGCTTGCCCTCTGAGGGCATGAAAGCAGGTCGATGGCTCAGGCGCAGCTTGGTCTGCAGCGTGTTAAAGTTGATCTCCAGCTGGCACTTCTCCTGCACACGGGGAGGCTTGTGCAGCCGTCTATAGTCTCGGAAGTCCTCCAGCTTACGCTGCATGGCACTCATGCTGGGCTCACCCACGCGGTTCTCTAGCCATGGGACAGTGCGGCGGATCCACTCCAACAGCTGCCAGGATCAGAGCAAGGCCGAGAGTTCTGAGCTGACCTTCACACCTCACCCACCTACCCACCCATCTCTACTCCACACATAGATAGACTGTGACCAGAGGGTTAGGCCTCAAATACATGGAAGGAGAGAGATTGGGATTTTAATCTAGAGTTTCCCATAGTCTAGTCAAGCACTCTACCACTGAGCCACATCCCACTTCCAGGACAATCTCTGAGTCTAGGGGCCAACATATGTTGTCATGGAGACAAAGGCCATATGGCTGCCTAAATACAAGGGAAGGAAGGGATCAGTGAATGATTGAGGAATGAGTGAATCAGCAATGACCAGGTGAGATTTGGTTGACAGAGGGCAGAAGACGGTGGGGAGGCAAGGCCAGACAAAAGCTGTAAGGAGGCTCTGCAGACTCATGCCAGAGGTTAGAGGAGTTGGTAGGGTCAGCGTGAACAGATGAGGAACACAGTGGGAAGGGCTCTCTGGCCCTAGCCTCACCTCACTGGCCAGTTTCTCATACTCCTCCATCAGCTTCTCATTTTCCTGGTTCACAGCTAAGACCTTGCAGATCCTGTTGGCAGCAGTCTCTGCCTGTAGTGGAGACAGCAGGAGGGCTTAGGACAAGCTACCCCAGATAACCCCAACCTTCCTCCCCCTGTAAAGCCCTTAAAAACCTGGCCCATGTACAAATTGAGAAGGACAGGTAAGCACATCTTTAAAGTAAGAGGAAGCTCTCAGAACAAAGGCTTCTGCCTCTGAGCTCCCTGGAAACCCATTGTCTAAAATGGAGACAGTGGCCCTCCCTCCCACTTACATGCCTTGGCACCTCCTTGGCCAACACCAAGGTTGGGCCATTGGCCCCTACCTAGGTAGCAATGCCCTCAGTGGGGCAGCAGTGAGGCCCTTTACCTGCTCAGCCCCAGCAAATGCATGGTAGAAGCAGGAAACATAGGTCATGATGGCCTTTTCATCTGGTTTGGGGGTGTTCACAATATCTGGGGGAGGACAGCAAGGTGGTTTTGTTTGTTTGTTTGTTTGTTTGTTTGTTTTGAGGCACTGGGAATCAAACCAGGGCTTGTCTCATGATAGGTAGGTGCTCTACCGCTTAGCTACGTCCTCAGCTCTTCTCTTATATTGTGTATGTTGGCCAAAGCCAGAGTGGGGAGTGAACTCAAGACTCTCCCCTCCATGCAGAGAATATCCTCAGAATGACAGAATGATGAGAAACCCTCTAAGATCACTCCAAATTCTGGTGTGAGACCATGCATGAGTTTACAGCCACGGAGGCCCTCATGAGGAATCAGTATACACTGGCTGGTGCTCCCAGCCAGTCTGTAACTGAGTATCTCTGCTTTTTCTTATGATTTCCGTGGGGTGGGGAGCTGAAAGCTGTAGGGGGAGGAGCTGATACTAAAATCTGGTTCCCTAATTGGCTCTTGATTTTGTCAATAAAGAAGGTGGAAGCCAATTGCTGGGCAGACTTCCAGGTCACAGGAGGCAGAGGAGACCTGAAGAAAGAGAAAGGACTTGGCCGGCCGGTGGTGGCGCATGCCTTTAATCCCAGCGCTTGGGAGGCAGAGGCAGGCGATTTCTGAGTTCGAGGCTAGCTTGGTCTACAGACTAGCTTGGTCTACAGAGTGAGTTCCAGGACTACACAGAGAAACCCTGTCTCAAAAAAAACAAAAAAAAAAAAAAACAAAAAAAAAAAAAAAAAGAGAAAGGA
>JANHMN010000003.1:133859596-133897942 GCA_030674055.1 Rhabdomys pumilio
CTAAGCTACATCCTCAGTCCCAAATGTGAGTTTTAATAAGATGTAGCCCTGCCCCAAAGGAGTTCACAGCCAATCAGAGTCATGTTGGTCTCTGAGATGTACTGACAAAGACATGTAGAGGAATTTAGGGTGGAGGGGGACTGTCTCAACTAGGTGGAACTTTCTTGATATAGGCTCACATTGGATCAGAGCAGTGATAGAAGATCAGGAGCTTGGGCATGCCCAGGAAGGGTAAACAAGGGCAAGCCAGGCAGGGGCAGACACAGGGGAAACATGTAGTGAAAACATTTGTTCTGTTTATGGGGCTGCACTGTGGCACCGCTGGAATGAAGCTGGGGGTGTTGGGCTATTGGTGGTGAGAGACAGACCGGAGGGGTGGCAGGGGCCAGGTCATGCATAGCCCCGGGTGCTAAGCTGGAGAATTTGAACTTGATTCTGAGAGCTACAGAAAGTTGGCAAAGCATCAGGCAAGAGGGAGGCATCAGAACTTAATTATTTCTGAGACAAGCCTCTCTATGCAGCCCTGGCTATCCTGGAACTCCTTACGTGAAACAGGCCAACTGACAGAGATTTGCCTGCCTCTGTCTCCCAAATATAGTCTATGGTACATTTAAAGGCTCACTCTGGTTGCAGAGCAGGGACAATGGTTGTCAGAACAGAAGGGTAAAATGAGGAGGTGGGATGGAGACAAGGGTAGAGAGAGATGGGAGTGGGAATGAGGAGGTGAGGGTTGGATTTGTTTCATTCTGATTCTGAACGTCTTATGGCCTATTTATGGGGCTTGAGCAGTGGTAAGATTGCTCTGTGGTAAGATTACTGGTTGTTCTTCTGAAGAACCCACATCGGACTCCCAGCACCCATGCCAGGAGGCTTATAACTGCTTGTAACTCCAACTCCAGAGATCTGACACCCTCTTCTGGTCTCCATGGACTCCCATATGCATACACATAAATAAAAATAAATCTTTAATGGAAATTCTGACATGTAGCTGGGTTGGTAGAGTGACTGCTTAGTACACAAGAAGTCCCTGGCTTGACTCCTAGCTTAGAAGGTGGAAAAGGGGGCTGGAGGGATGGCTCAGGCATTAAGAGCTCTTCCAGAGGTCCTGAGTTCAATTCCCAGCAACCACATGGTGACTCACAACCATCTGTAATGGGATCCAATGTCCTCTTCTGGTGTATCTGAAGACAGTTACAGTGTGCTCATATAAATAAAATAAATAAATAATTCTTTAAAAAAAAAAAAGAAAGAAAGAAAGTGGAGAAAGAGCTGGAGAGACCTCTTCATGATTAAGAGCACTTGTTGCAGAAGACCGGGGTTCAATTCCCAGCATCTGTTGGTGGCTCATTATCACCCATAATTCCAGGTTCACGAAATCTGATACCTTATTCTGACCTCCTCAGGCATCAAAAATGGATGTAATGCACACACATATATGCGGGCAAAACACACATAAAATAAGAGGAAGAAATCTCATTTTTTTTTTAAAGGGGAGGCTGAGGATCAGAAATTTAAGGTCATCTTTGGTTCCATGGCAAATTCAAGACCATCTTGGGCTACATGAGACTTTAAAAAGCCTAGAAATTTTTTTTTGTTTTGTTTTTTCGAGACAGGGTTTCTCTGTGTAGCCCTGGCTGTCCTGGAACTCACTCTGTAGACCAGGCTGGTCTCGAACTCAGAAATCTGCCTGCCTCTGCCTCCCAAGTGTAGAAATGTTTATGAACCAATTTTTTTTTTTTTAAATACTGACAACCAAAGAGGACTCTGGTATCAGGGAGAACAGAGTGTTCCAAAGCTGGAAACCATAGATACTGGAGTCACTGGTAAGTGGGGAAGAATGCAGGAGCAGGGATGGATGGGGCAGGGCGGTACCTGCTGTACCACAAGGATGTTACAGCTTCAAGATAAACAATGTGGAATGAAGAAGAAAAACCCACATGCCCATCTACTGGACATGCTAACTGGTTTTCAGAGCATCTATCCTGTTCTGTTGATGGATTAATGGTGGACTTGGGTTGATGGTGGACATTGTTGATGGACATGGATGACTAGAAATTGGAATGAAAGGATGGTTCTGATATTTTAAATGACAAAGGCAAGAAAGAGACTGACAGATGTTATGGTAGGAACACATAGACTTTGATCTGGGAGAGGGATGGCTGGCTGGGGGTAGGGCAAGGGTTGTTGAGGAGCAAATGGCAGCTGGAGCCAAGGGCAGGGATGACATCACCCCGGGGTTGCAGGAACTCAGGGACCACAGCCATGCTTGGAGACAGGTGCAGGGGAGGAGTGGGGGGGTTGGGTGGAGGTTGGATCATCTCAGGCCTCATTCCATTCAGTTCAGGCTTCTCACCCCTACAGTCAGCTCCTGTCATCTAACACAGCGGAAACGATCTGGTTGTAAATTCTGGGGGTTCTCAGGTCCTGCAAAGTCCTCTACTTTCCTGAAAGCACGCACAGTTGGCAAAAGTTAAGTCCAATGGCTTCATGGTGCCCACCCTAAACCTGGCCTGCAGATCCTTAAAAATTTCTCAGTTCTGATGGAATCATTTTCTCTTCAGGGAACCCAGGTATCCTACTCCTTCTGCTGGGGAGCTAGGAGTGAAAATAAACCAGGAAAGGAGGGGGCAGTGCCCTACAAGGCTGGGCCTGGCAACAGCTGCCCACATGGCCTTCTTGAGCTCCTACAGAGGCGCTGCCTCAGCACAAGTGTCTATGTGGGAGCCTGGGTTAAGTTACTGGTAAGGGGACCCGGGGCTCCCCTCCTCCTGACCTTCTGGCCTTTTCAGCAGACTCAGGACTTCTAGACAGAAGTATCTTGGGAAAGAGTGGGGTGGGGCAAGGAACAAAGACCCTCGCAGTATATAACAGGCTGCCTATGTCTGCCCTTTTCTGGGCCTCAGTTTGCTCAATTGTCAAGCCAGTAGAGGGACTGTAGACATCACCCAGAGCAGAAGATATAGTAGAGGATGGGAGACAATATGAGATGGTTCTTCTCTCCTACACCCCCAGAACTGGTTGTGTCTGGCATGTTCTCCTCAGGATGGGGTCCAGGGATACTTAACTGGAGAATAAGGTGGGTGTGTAAGGAACGTAACTTCTTAAGAATCCCTCCCTTCCCACCCAAGAACAAGTTAGGTCTCTTGGACCTTGTCCAAAATCCACTTTTCACCAGCACAAGAGAGGCAGTGGGCTTAAAGTTGTTGGGGAGTCACTGAGGGACTCCACGGTGTCCTTGCCATCCTAAATCCCTCGTGAGAACTCACAGCCTTTCTCCTAAACTTTGAGGACAGCAGATAGCTGGTGGGCAGAGCCTGGTTTGGAGAGTTGCACCCTAGATTACAGGCAGGCTCTGACCTTGAACTGCCCAGATGCCCGGGAAGAACTGCCTGGCCTCCCAGCCTCAGTTTTTGCCTTTGAAAAATGGGTGAGCACTCACTTTCCGCTGCTGTTTCTCCCAGGCCGGGTCCAATAGCAAGTCGCGGTCCCAGTCCTCCTCCTGTTCCATGTACTCGCCGCCCCCGCCGCCAGAGAAGGGCCCCTCCCCGGCCCCCAGACCCTCGGGCTGCATAACCATCATCATCTTGCTCAGTCTCTTGGCTCTGCTCTGCTCCACTGGGCGAACTCCTGCAGGCTCAGGCCGGGTTAAGTAGGGCCCGGCCCAACCCCCAGATCGGGTTCGTACTAAATATGGGGGACGTGGGTGGGGCCAGATAGGGGGCGAAGGAGGTTGGGTCTGGACCAGAGAAGAGATTGTGCTGGAGTCAAAGATTGCGGAATCGCGGGGGATGCTGGGGTGACTACTGGCCTAGATAGCGGGTTCGCATTTCAGCTCTGTGGTGAGCTTGCTGTGTGATCTTGGACCTTGTCTGTTTCCTCATCTATAAAGTGGAATCCAAGTGGTGGCTGCAAGTTATCCTAAAGGCTGCCCCTTGGACCTGAGTCAGTCTGTCTGTCTGTCTGTCTCTCTTTTAGCTGCAATAACAGGAGGTTTAATGATAATGAGTCTGTCTCTCTTAAGCATTGTGCGCGAGAAACAGACCCCTATTTCTATTTCAGTCTGTAACACCAAGGCAACAAGTTGTTTGGGGAGTTTTCTTGGGTGATGGAGACACCCGAGCATGGGGAAGGGCTCGGGGCCAGATGATAGGGCCAGCCAGGTCTATTAATACCGGGGCGGCTATAGAGGAGTGTAGGGAGAAAGTGCTGAGCCGGGAAACCCCGACGCCCCGGGGGCTGCAACTCAATACTCTCGCAGTGGCAGCAAGCCACGCTAGGGGGCGGTCCCTGCCGTGTGCCGGGCAACAACTTCTCTTTGACACCTGGGCCGCCGCACCAATCGGACTTTCGAACATCTGGTCAGTCATCCAATCACTTCTCCGTATCTGTGGCCCCTCCCTGTAAGTCTGGCGCTCAACGCACCCTTGCAGAGCTCCTATTGGTCACGGCAGACATCAGTCCGCTATGCCCTCCCCAATACGGAAGCAGTGGGATCTCAGCGATCCGAAAGCCAGTGAGTCGGACCATGGGGGAGCCATGGGCAGCTCGGGGCGCAGAAGGAGCGCCCGCGCGGATGCCACTGGTGCTCACCGCACTGTGGGTCGCCGTCGTGGTCCTGGAGTTGGCCTACGTGATGGTGCTGGGGCCTGGGCCACCCCCTCTGGGACCACTGGCCCGGGCCTTGCAACTGGCGCTGGCTGCTTATCAGCTGCTCAATCTGCTGGGCAACGTGGGGCTCTTCCTGCGCTCGGATCCCAGCATTCGGGGGGTGATGCTGGCTGGCCGCGGCCTGGGCCAGGGCTGGGCGTGAGTGTCGGGCTCGGGGGTCGGCGGGCAGAAGGGGGGAGGCCTGGGGGGCGCTGGTACCAAGAGAGGCCCCAGAACTTGAGTTGTCAGAAACCAGATGACGTTAGCATCCGGGTTGTTAGAGCCATAGAACTCCTTTAGAATCTGGCATCCTCTACTTATTCATTTAGCTATTGAGCAGGCACTGTTCTGAGGACTCAATTGAAAACAGATGCCCGGGCCTGGCGGTGGTGGCGCATGCCTTTAATCCCAGCATTTGGGTGGCAGAGGCAGGCGGATTTCTGAGTTCGAGGCCAGCCTGGTCTACAGAGTGAGTTCCAGGACAGCCAGGACTATACAGAGAAACCCTGTCTGGAAAAAAACAAAACAAACAAACAAAAAAGAAAACAGATGCCCGACCTCCTGGAGTTGATTTCAGTAGTGGAAGGGGTAGATAATAAAGATAATAATAAGCCAATATAAAAAGCAAATTGCATAAAATAGATGGTAAAGGATGATACGGAAACAGATCATAAAGCAGAGGAAAGGCGGGAAGGGCAAATCTATTATTTGTATTATTTTTGTCTGTATGTACGATGTGTGTCTGAGTCAGGTGTGCATGCTGAGGCACACAGGTGGAGGGACGAGGACCACTTTCCGGAGTTGGTTCTCTCTTCTCTCCTACCACGTGAGTTCAGAAGAGTGAACTGGCCATCAGGCCTGTGCAACAAACGCCTTTAACCACTGAGTCATCTCCTCAGCACAAAGTTTCAGTTTTAAATAGATGGTCAGTTTTCAGCACAAGACTTTTAGGTAATGGATTTGTTAAATAGCTTGATTTATTAATTTACATTTTACTAAAAAGCCATAGCAGCCTCAAATTTATTAAGACTAACTTGTTCATTTACAACTAAAAACTAAAAATGAATAAGCCTTGAGGTGGCCATCACTCAGGCATGAGCTCAAAGCCTTGAGGTGGTAGAGTCAGCCACTTGGGAAGTTTTGAACTGGTTTCTGAGACTGGGAAGCAGACCAAGAAAAGGCAGAAGCCACTGTATGCCTAGAATATTCCAAACAACAAGATCAGTGACTGGAGTGGAGAGGGAGAAAGAGATGTTAGTGGCGGAAGTACTGCCAAGCCTTTGAAAACTTTGATTTTCAGTAGGCATGTCTCAGGAGGTAGCCACTAGATGGAGGTGCCTGTGGAGGACAGTGACTGTTCTTGCTTTCCCAAGATGGTCTCTGAGGCTGAGGTTGGGCATGGTCTGGGGCATTGAGAGCTACTGGAGGCACTGACCTGTGTCCTTGCCCCCACCCCCTGCAGTTACTGTTACCAGTGCCAAAGCCAGGTGCCACCACGTAGTGGGCACTGCTCTGCCTGCCGTGTGTGTATCCTACGTCGTGACCATCACTGCCGCCTATTGGGCCGGTGCGTGGGCTTCCATAATTACCGGCCCTTCCTGTGCCTCCTGCTTCATGCTGCTGGTGTCCTGCTCCATATCTCAGTGCTGCTAAGCCCTGCCCTGTCAGCCTTGCTGCAGGCCCACTCAGCCCTCTACACGGTGGCTCTCCTGCTGTTGCCTTGGCTCATGCTACTCACAGGTGGGGAGCTTTCTGAACTTTTTGGGAGCCAAAGACCCTTGCATTGGGCTGGGCCCCTTCCCATGGGAGGCGTGGTGTCGGGCTGGTTCTCTTGGCCAATGCTTTGGGGACCCAGTTTCAGTGTCATTTAAGGAGAGAGGGAAGCCTGGTACTTAGCTGAGTGTGAAGTACTGTACTTTACCTAGTGCTCCAAGACAAGAGCCGAGTTCTGGTTCCCAGAATCAAGAAGGCCCTCAAGGCTTGCTACAGAAGAGGAAAGGCTGGTTTAGAGCCCATGAGTTGTTGGGATGCTAGAAAGTTGTCTTAGAGGAGATGGACCTAACGATCCAAATATCCCCCCAAACATACACACACACACACACACACACACACACACACACACACACAGATTGAGTGTCATTGCATGTACAACACAAACCCTGAAAGGAACAAGTGCAGTTTCATGGACATGGTGAGAACTAGGCCGAGAACTAGGGACAGGACTGGGTGGTAGAGGGCATGAATGCTGGGGTGAGAGATGGGTCTGATTTGATGGGGCAGTGGGGAGCCAGTGAAAGTTAGGGGCAGGGAAGCCCTTCTCTTTGGGAGTTGGGAGGAGACTTGATTGAGTTACTGGGCTCTGGATGGTCTGATTCCTCCTCTTTCCTTTGACACCTCCCATGGGTTTGTGTATTCTTTGTCCCTTCTGGCCAGAACACTTAGGGCTTTGTTTGCTGGATCTTTTCTCCTGACCTTTCCGCTGTTCCTGTTAACCTTGTTCTGCAATCTCCCTGACCATTCTGAGAAGTCACCATGCCTCCTCATCCTACTGAACCCTACCTCTGTCCCAAATACCCTCCCCCCACAGCCCAGCAGGCACGCACGCACTCACTCACCTGCACAAGCGCTCTTCTCAGTGGGTCTGTGTTTTCTGAGGCTGGGTGCTTTCCTGCAGTTGTCATAGCTTACCTCCCTGTCCCCAGACACTGACTTGGGCTCCCAGCCTCTCAGCCCCAGAATCTGTTGAACCAAAAGCACTAACTGCCAGTGGCCTTACCCATGCCCAGAAGGCTTGCTTAGATATTCCTCTCTTCCATTCTTCTCTATTTTCTTCCTTCCTCCCTCCCTTCCGTCTTTCCTATACATTCTTGCTGTGTAACCCAGGCTAGCCTTGAACTCATAATCCACTTTATCAACTCTCCAAATACTGAGCTTACAAACATTTGCTCACTTCTGGCTTCCATTTCTTGGCCTGAGTTTCATTTCCCCAACTCTTACATCCACACCTACTTCTTGTCAGAGCTCAGAACAGGTCATTATTCATCTTGCCTATTCCATCTTTACTGCTCTGGTCTAGCCTGGAGTCCTTCATTTCCACCTTTCCACTGCCAACATCTCAAGCATCCTAGCTCAGCTTCCCTCCCCCAGCTGCTGAGAGCTGTCAGATATATGCGATGCTCTGGCTCACCTTATTCTCCATATGAAACCCAGGTTGACAGGAGCACTGAGAGCTTGTGTGTAACCTGTGTTACATATGGAGCTACAGATGAGCCTGAGCCATTTTTGTCTCAAAAACAAAAGAACAACAATATTCCTGCTTTCAACTCTCCCACGGAGGTGGGAGGGCTTCTGAAAGCTGCTGGAGGCCTCTGCTTATTTTGTCTACTCCTGTTCCTGTGGCCAGCTCTCTTCGCTGGTGTTCTTGGGGGTTCCCCTACACCTCCTTATTTTACCTTCTCCTTTCAAAGGATTTGTGCAGGCTTACAGCTGCTTCCTTCTTGTTCATTCTTCTCCTGGTCCCCGCTCTGCCCTTCCTCCTAGGGTGGCACAAGCTAGGCTGTCTGGAACATCCAGCTCTCTTCTTGCTGTAGGGCCCTCTCGGGTTCAGACACCTCCAGCGCCACATTCTGAACAGTTTTGCCCTTGGCATCACCAGAGCTCAGGCTCTGATATTCCCACCTCGACCGTCTGTCTTTGTCTTCCTTCCATCTGGTTTCCACAGACTTGGTGACTTGTACTTGAGTGTAGGGAACTTCTCACTCGGGCATGTCCTGCTGTTCTTGGAGTCCCTCCCTTCAGGTTTCCACTGCATACAGATCTGCTGTGTAACAGGACTTCTTAAACTGCCAGACCATTGACACTGTCTCCTAGGAGAGTCTCTTCTGGCCAGGATGTTCTCTCTCCCTTTTATCAAAAATGAAGTCTATTTTCTCCACCCTTAGTATTTTTTGCACAGCACGGCCATGGATGGTGGATGGATGCGTGTGTGCGTGCATGCGTGCGTGCGTGCGTGTGTGTGTGTGTGTGTGTGTGTGTGTGTATACTTGTGAAGGTCAGAAGACAATCTTGGGCACCTTCCACCTTCTGTTTAGGATAGTGTCTCATTGTCCTGGAACTTTGCCAACTAGGCCAGGCCAGCTAGCCAATAGGCTCCAGGGGTGCACCTGTGTCTTCCTCCTATCCAGTCATCGCTGGAATTAGAGGCTTATGTCACCACATCCAGATTTTTATGTGGGTCTTGTGGATCTGAACTCAGAGCCTCATGCTTGCAAGGCAAGCAGTTTACTGAATGAGCCATTTCCTCAGACCAAGAACTCTTATTGATACAAACCACATCATTTTAGCCAGTTGGAAATGTACAACTCAGTAGATTTTGGTTATTTCTAATATACTAAATGTCTGTACTTAGTATAGAGTGTAGTACAACCGTCACCACTATCTAATTTCAGAACATTTTCACTCCAAAGAGAAATGCTGTGTCCAGTAAGAGCCCCTCTCACGACTCCCTAGATTCCCTCAGCCCCGACCATCATTAGTGTGCTTTCTGTGCATGTGCTTGCCCATTCAAGACAGCTCAGCAAGCATATCCCACAACCCATGGCTCTCCATGCCTCGCTTCTTTCACTTAGCACAGTGTTTCATTGCCTCTGGAGGTCAATTAATTATTCAGCAGGAACTAGTTGCCTACTGAGGTCAAGATGATAAATGATATACTTTTCCATGTAACACAGATCCCAGGTGTAACTAAATAATTGAATTTACAGAATGTAGGCATAAGCTTCTTTGGTGGGAGGAGGGCAGGATTAGGGTTTGGGAAGGCCAGCCAACTGCTGTTCCCTGAGCCCCTTTCTGTTTTCTCCCCACAGGCAAAGTGTCTCTGGCCCAGTTCGTCCTGGCATTTGTGGTGGACACATGTGTGGCAGGCGCGCTGCTGTGCGCTGCTGGGCTGCTCTTCCATGGGATGCTGCTGCTTCGGGGCCAGACCACCTGGGAGTGGGCTCGGGGCCGTCACTCCTATGACCTGGGCACCTGCCACAACCTGCAGGCAGCCCTGGGGCCTCGCTGGGCCCTAGTCTGGTTCTGGCCTTTTCTAGCCTCTCCTTTGCCTGGAGATGGGATCACTTTCCAGACTCCAACTGATGTGGGTCTTGTGACTTCCTGAATCCAGGTAGAGCCAGAACTGAACAGGGCAGAAGGGAGCAGAGGAGTGAACCGAGAACTTGTTTTGAGCTTCCTGCCAGCCACAGGAGGGAGGCCAGATTGCCCCTTCGTGTGTAGTGGGCAGCTCCAGCTCCTTTGGACCTACCCAGTGTGGGCTCTTCCATCTCTATAGTTGGCCCCTTTGGCAGAGGAGGGTCTGGCAAGAGGGCTACTTGGCCCGACTGACTGCTCTTCTATAGGCTAGTAAATGCCAACCTGGTTCTTGGCCTCGCCCATCTTTGCTGGGTTTCTATCCCTTACTTTGTTAGTTTTGGCTGTTTTCCAGTTCCCACATCTGGCCTGGAGACTATAGAAGGTCTGAGAGCCCAATGGGCCAGGGCTCTACCTCCTCTGGCTCTGGCAGGGTGTGGTGGGATCCAGGCAAGGAAAATCCTCACATGCTCTGGAGAATAGCACTCCATAGAAACAGGTCTGCAGCAGGAGTTGGAGGAAGCTCTTGTAGCTCACCTGTATGTGGGGGCCACAGTTAGGGTCTTTGTTCTGGAAGAAACAGAAAAGCCCTGCTAGACCATAGGACAAGATTGTGGGGTAGAAATGTAGACCTTACTGGCCTCAAACTCAAGGAAATCCACCGGCTTCTCCTTTCTGAGTGCTGGGATTAAAGACATATGCCACCATGACTGGCCTAAGAGGGTAGATTTGAATCCCGGTCTTTGAATCTGCTTTACTTTTGCACAGCTTAAGTGAGAAAGGGAACATCAGGGCCAAGATAACTGGCTTCCACACGTTCCAGAGTTTGTGTGTGTGTGTGTGTGTGTGTGTGTGTGTGTGTGTGTGTGTGAGAGAGAGAGAGAGAGAGAGAGAGAGAGAGAGAGAGAGAATGGTTGTGTGCATGCATGGGCATGTATATGTGGGTGCCCATGATGACCAGAAGAGTGCATATTGAGATGTGTTCAAATTACTTCATGTAGTGGTATGGTACTCTTTTTCTCTTCCGCATGGAGAACTGAATATACCATAACCGAACATTTCCTATTTCCTTTCACTGGTCATTTTCCTACCCCCGCCCCCTGCCATCCCATGCACACTCCCCCCACTTAGTGGGAATCTCCCCCTAGGAGCCCTTGCTCTTCTACACCAATCTGAGAATCAGCTCTTCAGATTTCACCAATGAAAGGCCACCTTGAAATAGTAAGTGGAACCCGATGGACTGTATGTTCGCTTGGAGAAAGATCGGCATCTATGTTGAGATTCAACTTTTCAGCCATGAACATGGTTTATCTTCTCAATGAATATTTTTATTTTTTGAGACAGGGTCTCACTTTGTAGCTTTGTGGCTATGGTTAGCCTAGAAATTACTATTTAGACCAGGCTAAACTCAAACTCAGAGATTTACCTGCCTCTGCCTCCCAAACGCTGGGATTAAAAGTGTGCACCACCATGCCAGCTTTAAATATTTTCAATAAAGCTTTTTTTTTCTGACAAAGATCATGTCTTTTGAGTGGATTTATTTTTATATTTTAATGTTATTATAAAGGATTTATGGAGAGATTGTTGAGCACACATAAAAAGCACTAGATTTTTTTTAAAGATTAATTTTCCTTTTGTGTGTGTGAGAGAGGCATGCCTGTGCTACAGCACACATGTGAAGGTCAGAGGCTAACTTGGTTCTTCCTGCCATGTGGGACCTGGGATTGAACTCAGGTCCCAGGTTTGACAGTCGTGTTTTTACTTGCTGGGCGGTCTCAATGGCCGCTCATTGTAGATTCTACTGTGTTTGTAATCATAACATCTTTGTTCTTCCTCTAAAAAACTATTTTGGTGGAGACAGCAGTTCAGCCTGGAGCCATGTAGCCCAGGATGGCTTTGAACTTTCATTGACATCCCTGCCTCAACTTTCTGAATTCTGGGCTTAGAGGTGTGAGCCACTACAAATGGTTTCCTTTTACTTTTAAAATGTTTTTATAGGGGGCTGGAGAGATGGCTCAGTGCTTAAGAGCACTGACTGTTCTTCTAGAGGATGAGAGTTCGATTCCCAGCAGCCACCTGGCAGCTCACAATTGTCTGTAACTCTAAGATCTGACACCGTCACACAGACATACATGCAGGTAAAACACCAGTGCACATAAAAAATAAAATTATTTTAAAAATATATTTATGGTCCTTGCTTCTCTTCATGGGTGAGATCACTGTGCGATGTAGAATGCACCTTCACTTTTTTCTTTTTAAACTTTTTATTTTGTGCTAATGAGTGCCCACATATATGTATGTGAACCATGTGGGTGCCTAATGCCAAAAGAGGTGGTCAGACACCCTGGAACTGGGGTCACAGGCAGTTGTGAATCATGCCATGGGTGCTGGGGACTGAGCCCAGACCCTCTGCTAGATCAGCAACTACTCTTCATCACTGAACCATCCTTCCAGCTAGATTGTTTTAGTAAGTAAATTCATTATGAAATTCTATTTATACTGTAAAGAGAACAAAAGAAGGATCCAGTCTTGGGCCTGGAGGGAGAGGCCAGACCACGAGTCTCAGGCTGTGCCCCTGGGGACTTTGCTGTGGCTGCAGGTGGCCCTGCAATCCTCCATACAGAGAGGCCTGGGTTTTGAGGCAAAAGCAAAACCTTGCCCTTTGCCTCTACCCACCCTAGAGGAAGGACTCTGTATTTTTGTCTCATTTTCTGGCCTCTGGTTCAATATTACTTAAAGCCCTTGAGTGCTATTAACGCCCCCCCAATAAAATAAAACGAATTCATTATAAGTTTTTGTTTTATTAGATGCTGTTAGACTACACAACAAACAAATAAATGCAAAACTTAAAGAAAAGAAAATATAAGGACTGAACAGAGGAGTTGAGAACTAAGAAAAAGAGTTTGAAACTTAAGAAAAGCTTACAAAAATCTCATTCTTAGAAAACAAAGCAAAAAGATGACCATGAAAGAAGAGAGAAAATTAGTATCAATCTAGTCCTCTCAGGAGAGACTATTTGTCAGATGTTAGGCTTAACTAAAGTCCCAGAGAGAGAACAGGCTAGCCCTGAGGAGGAATGCCCATCTACCCCCACCTCAAAGCAGCAATTAGGACTGAGCACAGAAGACATGGCAGCTTCATCTATAGCAGAATTATTTCCAGCTTTGTTTATGACCCAAACTGTTCCATATGTGAGCTGAATACAGCAGTGTCCAGACAAGCAGTGGTATAAAGACTTGGGTGGTGTCTTGGTCAGGGTTCTCTAGAGTCACAGAACTTACGGAATGTCTCTATATATTAAGGGAAATTATTGGAATGACTTACAGGCTGCAATCCAACTAACCCAACAATGGGCAGCTGAGAATGGGAAGTCCAAGAGTCTAGTAGTTGCTCAGTCCCATGAGGCTGGGTGTTTCAGCTGGTCTTCTGTATAAGCTGGAGTCCTGAAGAAGTAGGCTCCAACAGATGTGCTGGCAAGTAAGTGCAAGTAGGTAAAGAAGAAAGAGCCTTCCTTCTTCCACTGTCCTTCTGTAGGCCTCCAGCAGAAGGTATGGCTCAGAGTACAGGTGTGTACCACCACACTTGGACCTAAGATGTTCCTTACTTGGAATTTGCTCTGTCCCAGGCTGGCCTAAACTTGGAGATCTGCTTGCATCTGTCTGCTGGGACTAAAGGCATCAATCACCTTCCTTGGGCCCGAGCTTTTCATGGTCATTATGCTTCAATATCCAGAACAAAAGCTTATGTCTTCCGGCCTCAAGATCTGGATCACAGGTGTGCCCTCCATTTCTGGATTCTACACAAGTTCAGGCCAAATACAGTCAAGCTGACAAATGGGAATAGCCATCACAGGTGGGTGTTAAAATGAAGTTACCCTGGGTGTGTTTACCCAGTGAGGGCAGAATAAGAAAGAAGACACGGAGCCCAGGAATCAGGGGCTCTAACCTTAGGATAATGTGAAAGGGAACTCACTTATACAGGAGTCTACACAGAAGCAAGGTATGAAGGAAATGTCCCGAGGAAAAACCAGATTGCATGGGGGAATTTTCAATGGTATGTTAGAAAACTAAGCAAAGAAAGAAAAGTCAAACCAAGTGTCAATTCCACGAAAACATCTAAAAGCTCAAAAATGGTTAGTTATAGTTAATTCTCAGCTTTACTAAGACTTTCACAAATCAATATAAACAGCCATGTAAACAGTGAATACTGATTACCTAAAGCACGGAGAGCAGGGGGTTGGGGGGGCATCTCAAGAGCACCAAACACTCATCTGTTACAACAGGGAATCACCAGGTAATGTCTTAGATGGATTGCTGAAGCGAGACTGCGGCTGCAGAGGCGCTCAGTGGGTAAGAGCCCTTACTCTTGCCAAGGACCCAGGTGTGGCTGCCAGCATCATACTGGGTAGCTAGCTCACAACCACCTGTAACTCCCGCTCCAGGGGCCCCAACGCCTTTTCTGGACTCCTCAGGCACCCGTACTCACAGACATACCTCCCCCCACCCACATATATAATTTTAAAAGGATCTTTTTATATAACTATTTTAAAATAGTTAATGAAAATGGCTGTTGACTAGGAACGTTCTGTGGGATGGGAAGAGGCGCCATTATTTATTTTAAATAGTCTATTCCAGATCGCTGCATAGGTGTGTTTCAAAATAAGTATTATTTTTAAAAAGATACCCTTCTCATCCTCAAGGTTCACAATTTCTTAGTGCTCTTGCTCCTGTGAGTGCTAGGTACTTCACACTGTTTATGCTTCCTGTTGTTTTATATTTATATTCCTGTGTATAAGCTGCATGGCACACATCTTACTAGGCAGGCATAGTATGACACTGTGTTTCATGGTAGGACCTGGGCATTTGTCTCACCCCTTATGCCATCATGAAAAGCTACAGAGAGAACACACATCAAATATTTTTGTTCTGATTTCACAGCTTGACTTGGGTGAAAGGGACTGGGGTGTCATGATCCAACACACAACCTGGCCCCGTGATAGCACAGCCCCACTCACATGACACCAGAGACAAGGGCTCAACACCTTGGGCAGACCTTCCTTCCTGTTTAGTGCTGCAGGTTAGGTCACAGCAGCACTCCCTCCCACTCTCATCTTCCCATCTCCAGGGAGACCTCCTGCTTGGTTCCGCTGTGCCTCCGCTGGCTGATGCGCTAAGAACCCTTTGCTATCCTGGCTCAGGTAGTGCCTGTCTGGATGGGGATGGGCAATGTGAGGAGGAGGACAACAGGCTGTTTCTTTGGTCCAAGCCCACCCTGTCTGAGCCTGACTGGGCAGTGGTGGGCAAAAGCTGTGTAGTTAAATATCACCTTCTTAGACCAATTCTTTCCTTCCTCCTGAGAAGCTGCCAAGCTCTAATGGTGCTAGAGCTGACAACGGTTTCGAATTAATCCAGGCAAACCTTTTGTGCTGGAGAGGAGGTGGAAGCCTGCAAGCCTGAGCTGGGTGACACACACCAGGCTGAACCTGATCAGACTGTAGAAAATGTTGCTCTCCATGGAGCCAGGCTCGTGGTTCACAAGTGATTTAGAACAGTCTCTGAGGAGGGCCGGGGTCCTGGCACTTGAGATCTAAACACATCTTCCTTTAATCTTCAGCTTCGCTCCATACCCCTGGTGTGTACTTTTCAGCGACCTTAGGCATATTCTGACCATTGCACAGTAAACATTCCACCCTCAGGACCATGGGCTGCTGGACCTAAGTGCACTCTGACACGCACTTGTCGGCATCTGCCTCTTGGGTCACTTCCCAGTCCCAGAAACACCTCTCCCAGTACCACCAGCCTAGCTCTGCTATCTAGCTTGGCATTCCGTTTCAGGAACACTGTCTCTGGACACAGGCATCCACATCAGGAGCAGCTGCTATCTGGATCTAGCACTTACATGGACCCTTCTATTTCCTGCACTACTTCCTCTGGCAATCTCTGTGGCTAGTCTAAGACCCCATGACTGCTGGACTTCAAGGTAGAAAGTAGAGCCCCTCTTCAGCTGAGGAGGCTTAGCGCACGTGCTTGTAAACTAAGCTGGCAGCATCCACACCCCTGCAACTTCAGAGGGCAACAGAGGGTTAGTACCAGCCGATAACTCGAGCCCTTGGTCAACTGTGGCCTTCATCTGAAGCAGATGAGTGGAAGGGAGGGAGGAAGGAAGGAAGGGTGGGCTGGGGCTATGCTCACCCTGACCACCTCACATCTCTTCCTGGGACCTGGGCAGGTTCTGAGGGAGGAGGAGCTGACTCTGAGCACTCCATGTCTCGTTGGGCAGGCCCACTGGCAGAGGTGGGGAGCAAGGGAACTGTTTCAGAGAGGAACAGGGAGCTGATGCCTCACTACATTGCTGTCGGGGGAAGTAGTCTGGTGACATTGGAAGTCATCTGACTGGCTCCATTTTGTGAAGGCTTGAATACTGGCCCAGGGCTCAGGCAGCTGCCAGACCCTCACTCACAGGCATGTTGATGTGAGCACTCAGCAGGGGCGCACTCTGGCCTTCCCGGAGCACCAGCACCTAGGGAGGAAAAGATATGAGGGGGCAACTTGACCTCTCCTCATCACTAACAGCAAATCTGTCTGTGCTGGCTCAAGTGACAGGTTCCCAGCCTGTCTGTTAAAGGGATGAAAAGGCTGCGAGGCCTCTGCTGTGCTGACGGACCCCATCACAGCCCAGGGCCCCAAAGGTCTTCTCTACCCTCATCCTACTGGCTTCCCCAGAGTCCCACTTGCCTCTCTGAAATAGCAACCTGCCTTGATCATGTCTGAGATGCCCTTGTTACTGAGACTCTCCACAAAGGTCTCCAGTGGGTAACTGAGTCCTGGCACCAGCAAAGGAACCTGTTTAGGGAACAGAAATAGATTAACCCTCAAAGCCCAGGTACCTAGACAGCATCTGGCAGATTACAAAGCATTTATGCCTGTCCTCTCAGGACGCTTCAGCCCAGGCAAGTATGACTAACCAGATCCAGGGAACAGGTGCAGGGAGGGTAAGTACATGCCTGGGGCTCACATGTCTGTGGTTAAACCTAGTCTACCAAGGCTGACTCCTCCCTGTTCCAGAGTTTTAATTATTGCTTCGCCCAACTTGAGAACATCTTGGCCCTGGGGGAAGCGGGTCCTTTGCCTCTGTGGTGATTGGGGCAGAGAGTGGCTCCTTTTCCTCAGCAGGAACAGTTGGGAAACAGCATGAGTTCTGGAGCCCCCTGCCCTCTCCAATTAGGGACACAGAAGAAAAACTCATACAGCCATTTTCCATCTCCTTCTGTGTGGTTTCCTGGGGTCTCTCTGGCTGGGAGAAAAGGCAGTGGAGGCAGGGGCTATCTGGTCTCTGGCTTGTGTTGATCTATTGGCCACTCCCTTACTCTTACTGCAACCTAATAGAGGTTGCAGCCCTGACTATTGGAGTCCATGTCAGCATGAAGATCTAGTACCTTAAAGAAGGCCCGAGGCAGGGCATAGAGGGCCTCATTGTACAGGAAGCAGACCTGTAGACCTAGTACTGGCCGAGCCGTTGACGTATTCTGCAAGTGAAGTGTGAGCTTAAAGGTAGGGCCCAGGCCTTGAACCTGTGGAGAGAGTAAGATGAAGGGGCCCTTAAGACCCATTGGCCTTGAACACTGAATACCACCGTCTTGCCTGTTGCTTCTCCATCAAAGGCCCAGAGATACTCTTCTCCAATTCCATCTGTCCGTTTCTTAAAGGGCACAGAAGCAGAGAGATGGCAGTCACAGATCAGGGAAGGTCTTGATGGTTGGTACTTAGACTCAAGTACAGCTGGCAGCTGTGCTCATCACTGACCCCGGCGTGGCACGACTGCCTTCCTTTCCCATCCTGGTGGCTCAATCATTTAAAGGCCACCTCCTCCCATTCTAAGTGGCTCAATAACCCTCTCTTCGTCTGTATCTAGCCACTCTCTTCAGAAAAGAAACTACTGAAGTTGAGCATGGTGGCACAGGCCTTTAATCCTAGCACTTAGAAGGCTGAGGCAGGTGGATCTCTGAGTTTGAAGCCAGTCTGATCTACAGAGTGAGTTCCAAGACAGCCAGGGCTATGCAGAGAAACCCTGCCTTGGGGAGGAGGAAAAAAAAGAAAAGGAGCAATCAGAATACAGGCTCTAAAAACACACCCAGGCTCACTCAGAATTGGTTAGGACCCTCGGGCTTGTGTGCGTATGCGAGTGTGTATGTACATGTATGCCTAGGGTTGGGTGAACCTTCCCTGTACTAATTCTGTAGGCTGCTCATGCCAGCAGAAATTACTCTCTGCCTTCATCTGTGGCCAGGAGAATCCCTCCAGGTTCCTGGGCTGTACAATATCCCACTGTAACTACTCTGCTATTGTACCCTGCTCCAGCCTAGGGGTTTGTTTGAGGTACAGCATGGAACAAAAGAGCAGGTGCCCCTCTGTAGCAGCCACAGAAGAGGAGACTACAGTAGGCTGAGCAGCCCTCTCAGGAGGACAGGTGGCTTGGCAGTGGCTCTGGGTGCTCACCTGTGCGGCAGGGAGGATGCCACTCAACCCTACCCTAATGTCCCTACACTTGGATACTTACCACTGCATGCAGCTTGAGTGGCTCCCGAGCTGTGGTTGACATGGGGCTCAGGCTGAGCTCCAGGGCCTGAACATAGGCTCTGGCAGCTCGGAGACGCAGCAGGTAGAGGTCGGTCTGGAAGGTCCGGTGCATGGCTGCAGAGAGGACATGAAGGCTGAAGCCATGCAAGGTGAGTACTCTTGCTTAGATTACATGAGAAAAATAGGAAAGAAAGGCATGATGGGAATAGGCAGGGCAAGGCAAGCTGGGAAGATCAGGGTAGGCAGGGCCATGCTGGATGCTCTGGACCACAGCCTACTTCTTCCTTTCTGGCTTTCCTACGACCTCACTGCACACACAATCTCAGTCTCTATCCCTGCTCCTTCTGTTCATCCCTCAAGGCTAGATTTCACAGCTTCAAGGCTTTTGGCCTTGGTCTTCTCACCCACCACCTTGTTCTCTGGATAATATAGGGCCTGCCCTGACTCTGCTACCCCAAGGAACATTAGTTTCCAGCTCCTAAAGGCTTCAAACTGATTCCCATATCTACATGCTAATAAGCCCCAGATGTGCAGACATTACTGTGTGGTGTGTCTCCAGCAGCTTGTGGGTGTCCAGGCCTGCCTCTGCTTTGAACTACCTCTTAGTCATCTCCATCTATGGTCCTATCCACACTAAGCTCAACCACCCACCCACTGCCCCCCGTCCCCAAGTCCCCTTGTTAGATCCCTTAGCCCTAACCATTTGCCAGGTGCAGATGACCCTTCCTGAAATCCACCTCCAGATGTGGCCGATCACACTGCTGCTGCTGTTCAGAGGCTGCTGTTTCGGTTTTCGGTTAGGGTGTCACTATGTAGCCAAAGCTGATCATGAACTTGATATACTACCTTCCACCTCCCAAGAGCTAGGATTTCACGTGTGTACCACCACGTCCATCATGAAGGTAGTTTTACAATTTTCTTTACTAGACTTTGTACATTTTTTCATCGATATTTATTTCTAGGAATCTCTTTGCTATTGTGAACAGACCTTTTCCCATCATATTTGCCAGTCAGATATTATTGATACACATAAAAAAAGTTTACAAGTTTTTTTTTAAGTGTGTATGTGTGTGCCTGCATGTGGGTATGTGCACATGAGTGCAGTGCCTTTGGAGGCCAGAAGAGGGCATCAGATCCCTCAGAAAAGGCCTTAAGATGATTGTGAGCCACTATGCAGGTGTTGTGGATCAAACCCAGGACCTCTGGAAGAACAGCCAATGCTCTTAATCACTGAGCCATCTCTCCAGTCCAAGATTATGAGATTGTAAGACTTTTATATCTGGTCCCCTCATAGAACTTTACCCATTATTTCACTTACATATTTTGTTGTTATGTTGTTTGGATTGCTTTTGAGACAGGATCTCACTATGTGAGATCTCCTTGACCTCAAGATTCATGGAGATATCTACTGTCTCTACCTCCCAAGTGCTGGGATTAAAGGCATGAGCCACCATTATGCTCCAGACAGTATCTTTCACTCCCTGTATGTGCCCCAGCAGCCCTTAGAAGAAACCAACTAGCACACAACATGAGTTGACTAGATGAACTAAGCTTCCGAGGTAGGGGATGGCCCAATACCTTGCATGCCTGGTGTCATCACAGGTAACAAATGAATGGTGAGCAGGGAAACCTAACAAGGGGAAGAATCCTGGTGAGTTTCTACTTTTCTCTGGAGAACATCTGCATCTGGAAGGAACTGTTGCCTCTGGTGCTAAGTGCCCTGGCTCTCACCAGCACCACCCTCTGCCATGAGGCAGCGTTTGTTACCCAAGGGCAGTAGACCTCTGGCCTTCTCCACTGGCTAAGACCTCACTCATGCCCAAGGCACCCAGTGGGATTCTCTGTGGTCTTCCCTAAGTCTCACCTGTGCCAGCTTCCCGCTCCCGCAGGGTCTGATCCACATACAGCCGGGTCTTTCGTGGCACATTGAGTTTTGTGGTCTGCGCCAGTGGTGGGCCCACCTCACCAGTCCCTTCCACAAACACTGCTGTACGCTTCAGGATCTTGATCATCAGGCCACCACCTGAGAAGTGGGCAAACAAAACCACCTCCATTCCTGTTCTACCCACATTCCCATTCTTCCCAAAACAACTGCACTCTTGTCCAAACATGTCTGTCTTTCTGACAAGACTCACTTTCTAGAAGAAATGAAATATCTCAAGTCTGTGTTTTTTTCTTCCTGAAGAAGGGATCCATATGGCTTAGGATAGACTTGAACTCCCTTTGTATTGGAACTTGACCTTGAATTTCGGATCCACCTGCCTCTACCTTTCCAAGTGCTGCTGTTACAGTTGTGTGACAGCACCCATGGCTGTCAGCAGTCTCTTATCACTCGCTCGCTCTCTCTCTCACTCACTCACTCGCTCGCTCGCTCACTCACTCAGCAGCTGTTTATGAAGAATTGTGATGTTCTTGGCACTCAGGTGGATGCTGAAGGCACAGGCTGGAAGGCACTGCCTGACCAGGGTTAGCTCCTAGGCAAAATTCCAACTATTATGATCTGATCCAGTCTTACACAGGGCATATCTGAAGGCCTGGGCTCCCACCTGTCTCTATCCATGCTTCTCCTTCCCCAGACTCTCATCCCTTCACTCCAGCCCTACTGTCTTCCCAGATCCAAGTCCTTACCTCTAGTAGTCATGATGAGGGTGTTGTCTTCTCGCCCATATCGACCAAAGCATAGGCTGGTTACTGCATCCTACAAGGGGAAACCAGACTTTAGCTGGGAAAATATCTTGAGAAGGAAAGCAAGATGGGCTGGAGGGGAGAGCCCAAATGAGAATTAAAACAGGTAAGATTTGAGAAGTAGTAGCAATATTGCCTTGGAAATATGTCTTGGATTACCCATTTCCCTTCTAATCTCCCAGGCTGTGCTGAAGTTCTACACTAAACACCCCTACCCTCTTTTTGTGTGGCCTTCTAATCAATCTCCTGGGCTACCTAATCTGCCCGCACTGGATCCTTGGTTGCTTTTGCTGCCTTTCAAAACCACAAACCTCCAACAGCTTTTCCTCTCCTTAACAAGATATTTAAGGTCTTCCACATCAGATTCCAGTCCGTCTTGCCCAGTTCTCCCAACCCTGTACCTTCTCAGTACCACAGCAGTCAACCACTGCTTCCAGATCTTAGACAATGACCACCACCCAGTAGGGAGTTAAGCTCCATGAGGTGAGATGGCTCGGAGGGTCAAAGTTCTTACTGTGTGAGTCTGACAGCCTGAGTTCAGTCCCCAGAACCCTCGGAGGAAGGAGCCCATTCTTAAAACTTGTCCTCTGATCTCCACATGCTTGCCGTGGCGCATGCACACACATAAAACATATGATTTGTAGTATATTTAAGATATACTATAAATAAAAAAGACCCTGTTACTAGAGAGATGGATCAGGAGCTAAAGGCACTGGCTACTTGAGCAGAGGACCCTGGCTTGACTCCCACATCCACACGGTGGCTCCAGATCCAGGGGATCCTGTGTCCTTTTCTAGCCTCCATGGAAAATGTGCACATGTGGTGCACAGACATGCATGTAGACAAACAGCCATACACTCAAAATTAATTAAAAAAAATCCCAATTGGCTATCTAATACCCAAAATCTAATACATACTATATGGCCTGATCAGATTGTAATTGTGTGTGTGTGTGTGTGTGTGTGTGTGTGTGTGTGTGTGTGTAAAACAATAACAACTAAAAAAAGAGGCCATAATTTTGAGAGAGAGCAAGGAGGGTAGGTATGTGTGAGAGGTTGGAGGAGGAAAAGGAAAATGATGAAAGTAGATGATGATGATGGTGATGATGATGATAAGATGATGAGAAGAAGCAGGGCATAGTGGCACAGGCCTTCAATCCCAGCACCCAGCAGGCAAAGCATGTAGACCTTTGTGGGTTAGAGGCCAGTCTGATCCATATAGTAATTCCAGGCCACTTAGAGCTACATAGTGACACCTGTCTCTAAAAACAAATGTTTGTCCCTCATCCTTTGTTCATGCTGCTCCTGGTCTAGAATGTTCCTCTGCCACTCATCTACTTGGCAAACTGATGTGGCCCCGAGTCACTCAGCCCTTCTGCTTTCTAGTGCTTTGCTTTGGCCCCCCTACTCTGTGTGTTCACTTGTCTCTTGCCGGCTGTCACCACATCTAAACTCCCTGGAATCAAGGGTTTAGTCATTTTTATGCCCCTTTCCTTGTCATGTGGCAACTGTACACATCGTGAAGGGTTCAACCAGTATTTCTAAGGCCCATCCCTATGGGGTCAGGAAAGGCAGTAAAGAAGCAGGGTTGGATGGGTGGAACAAGAGCTGAGGTCCCACCTGAGCTAAGGAGCTATGGCAGTTGACACTGCTGGAGGTAGGGGACTCATTTTTATTCAGGGGTGTTGCCACCAGTAAGTTGGCCATGACCCAGTAAATAAACCCACCCCATACACATGCAAACGGCCCTAATTAAACTCAGTGGGTTATGTGAACAAAATAAAACAAAACCCCATAAAACTAGGAAGGGAGACCTGTTAGGAAAAGGGTATCACAGGGAGTTGGGGGTGGATAAGAAGGAAATGTGGGTGAATGGGATCAATGACATTCATGTATGAAACTGTCAAAGATTAAATAAAAAAAAAAATTAGAGAAGAAAAAAAATAGGGCTTGGGTAAGGAAGAGCCAGCATCAGAGTTGGAGAGGCATGCTTACAGGGACACGGATGACATTAAGCAGGGCCTTGTCTCGGTAAATTCGGACTTCCCCATTGGCCAGAGCAGCCATGACAGCTTGCAGGCCTCGGGATCGCTGCTCCAAGAGGTTCATGGTCAGGATAGCTGCAGGCATCTGTACTGTCCACAGCTTCTTACCCTGGCAAGAAACAGCCAGTGTCTGCAGGGAGCTCAAGGCTTCAAATGGAAATAAGGGGTGGCTGGAGTGGCAAGTAATGGGCAGCTTTGGGCTCACAGGGGAGACAGTGTGGAGGGGAAGGGGCTAAAGTCCACACCTTGTGGGTGAAGCCATGCAGACTCTCCTGGGTGCTGCCCACCACCAGGATCTTGTGTACCCGGACCAGCCCCACAGGCTGGGCACTCAACTCTATGCAGTACTTGGGGTGTTTGGAGTCTCTGTGGAATAAAGACACAATACCTCTGCCCAGAGAAGCCTTGCATCTAGCTCCCTGGCTGATTTATTCTTTCCCAGCACCCCAGGTTAACCCAAGAGCATCATTTACATCCTGAGTAAATGATGAGACCATCTCTCCACCAACCACTTAGAAGATGTGTGACCCTGGATGACATCAGGTATGTTTTCCTACTGTCCCCTCCTGCCCTTCACTATGGCAACAAGTGTCCTGGGATTTCAGAGTTCTGATTATGTTTACCTGGTCTAGCCAGTGCTATTGGACTTGGAAAGTTTACTGGTTTATCAGAAAAGGATGGCCCATCAGTTTTCTGGTCTCTGCTTCTTAGTTTTCCTTTTTCAGACAGAGAGGGTAGTTTCTGCCTTTCAATCATAGCTGTGACCCATTTTCTCCAGGCTGTATAAAGACTGCATCTCACTGGCTTCTGGGCTCTAGGAATTCTTCCTTCTTAGCATTCCAAATGTTGGGACTACAGGCGCACGCCCCCTTCATGACACCAACCCAGGTGATTTTTTTTCCCACTGAGATTCTATTTCTTCTCAGTAAGAACTCATATAACTTACATTATTTACTATATGTCTTCCTCATGAAGCAGATTCCACTTACCAGTGACTCCCCAACCCCTGTGCAGTACTGAATGCATAGAATTTGCTCAATAAAATGTCTTGAGTTAAAAGACTGTCTGGAGGGCTGGAGAGCTGGCTCGGAGGTTAAGAGTACTGACTGCCCTTCTAAAAGACTCAGGTTCGATTTCCAGCATCTATATCATTGTTCACAGTTACCTGATAATCTAGTCTCAGAAGGCTGATGACCTCTTGTAGGTGGTATACAGACATGCACATGGGCAAAATACTCATAAACATAAAACAATTTAGCTGGGCAGTGGTGGTGTACACCTTTAATCCCATCACTCGGGATGCAGAAGCATGCTGATCTCTGTGAGTTTGAGGCTACAGAGGTCTACAGTGCAAGTTCCAGGACAGTCAGAACTACACAAAGAAACTCTGTCTCAAACAAACAAACAAACAAACAAACACTGTCTAGAATATCAAACTAATGCATGTGTCACATACATTGTAAAACAATATAATAAATACTGGAGATTGTACCTGCTTCCTCCACCCTCTGACTGCTGCCTCTACCCTTTGGCTGCACTGCTCCCCTATTACAGCCCTCATGCCAGGCTCCTGCTCTCCTCTACCCTCCAAAGTTCAGCTTCCTTTACAAAATTCTATCCTTTCAATCCCAAATTCCAGTCTACACCCTTGTTCATCTTGCAAGCCTCTGAAGTCACCAGGAGTCTGAGACTCCAGCTGCAGCTACCGTCTCAGGATGTAGATGCTCCCATTCCTGCAGGCAGCAGTCAAACGGAATTCCACATCAAACTGGCCGGAAACCTCCAGGAAGACGGGGACACTGGGCAGGCTCATCTGCAGAGAAAATGGCTCAAGCTTTCTGACCATGGTTGGAAGAAACTGTTAATTCTTGACTAAAATCCTGAAATCTTCGTTCACTTCCTACTGGTCCCAGCTTAAATTCCTATGCAGCTTTAAAGTCTACACCATTTGGCTAAACCCTGCCACCTCCAGCAAAGTATGAGAGTCATATAAGTAGATATTCAAAGGCGTTTGAACAGGAAGACCACCAGAGCAGCATCAATAATAATGAAAATCATTACTGGACACCTACTGGCCAGGTAAATACATGTATGTATGTATTCACATGGAGAATGTGGAGCCTTTAAAAGGGCTGACATGAAGCTGCAGTGGTGGTACACACCATAATACCAGCATTTGGGAAATGGAGCCAGGAGGATCACAAGTTCAAGGCTAGCCTAAGCTACACTGCAAAAAAAGCAAAGAATAACAACAAAACGGTTGACATGGTTTTGTGAGCAAAGGAAGATCCTGAGGTTATAGAGTAACGTGGAAAGAGAGCATTGCTGGATCTGCATGAGCCTGTCTGTCTAAGGATGCTGTGCTGCTTGCACTCACAATCATCGTAAGCGATCCTAGACTCGCCTGAGAGGAGTTTCAGTTGAGGAGCTACCTAGGTCAGGCTGCCCTGTGGGCAACTGTCTGGAGGGTTAATTGAGTTGGCAAGGCATACCTTGAATGTGGGCAATATGAATTCACTGGCTGGGCAATATGAATTCCTGAGATATTTGAGTGAAGAAAGCCAGCTGCAGATGAAGCCGGTCCCGGCAGACAGCCTGCTTGTGTTCCTTCCTCTCTGCTCTACTGTGGATGTGATGTGACAGCTGCCTGAGTTCCTGCCTCACTTCCCTGAAATGGTAAACTGTAACCTGGAGCTGTCAGTCAATCAAGCCCTATCCTCCCTGAGTTGCTCTTGGTCAGAGTGTTTTAGCACAGCAGCAGTAATGAACTAGAAATATAACTCTCTATAAAACGACAATATCTGAACCAAGCTAGACAACGATTCCACACATGAGAATGTCTGCAAGGATCTGTGCTGAACCTTTCACTCCAGACTTAGGAGTGCTGAGCTCTTGGGACATCTAATCTTTCTTTATGCTTAGCTACACTTTCTGAACACTGAACTACCCACACTGGGAGAACAAGAGGAACACAACCTGGACCTTGTATATAACCAGGGACAGACCTGATACTGACCTTGGCCAAAATGGTGAAGGCCTCAGGGTCCAGCACAAGGAGTTCCTTGTTCTCAGTGCCTAGCACCAGACAGGACACTGCATCCTCATCCGCCAGGTTCTTCTTCAAGGTGGTCATTGTGGTGATGACTGTCTACAGAAGACCACACCACGTTCCCAGATAGACCAGAGCCAGAGGAGGGAAGGGAGAGGGCAAAAGAGGAACAAGCATGAGAAGTGTGCCTGAATGTTGATGGCAAAAGTGTTTCTTCTACAAACCTAAATGCATAACAGTAAGTATTGTCTAAGACACTTATGAGCCATTCACATAGTCAAAATCAACTCGGCCACACATTTAAGAGCTGGGTATGATTCATACCTGTTGTCAAAGAATCTCGGCAGCAGGGGCTGGAAGATTGCTGCATGTTCAAGGCCAGCTTGGCTTAAAATTCCAGTACCAGGCTAGCCCGAACTACCTAGCAAGATCTTGTCTCAAACAAACAAACAAACAAATACTCCAAACAACAAAAAGACATGTTTTAAAAGAAGATCCAGTGCCAGGGGCATCTGCAGGCACCAGGCACTCATGCAGTGCACATGTGGGCAAAACATTCATAAACATAAAATACATCATTTAAACATGTCTACAATCCAGGAGTGGTAGTACAAGCCTGTAATTCCAGCAGTAAGGAGGCACAGACAGGTGGATCTCTGTAAGTTCAAGGCCAGCCTGGTCTACACAGTAAGCTCCAGGATAGCTGGGACTATATAGTGAGACCCTGTCTCAAAAACAAAACAAAATAAAATAATATGTGTGAACATAGAAACATGCTAACACCTAAACCCTCAAGCACAGACACTGGTTCTCTCTGAGCAATGAGAGCAGAAGTTTCCTGAAACTTCTACAAAAGACACCTGTTCATTCTGTAGTTATAACTGGACATCAAAAGGAAGGCTTCATTTTGAAAGAGTTTCTCTATGGAAACTAGCAGAAGCAAAATGTTTTCCTTTGAATGGATGCATTGAATGCTGTACATGCATCATTACAATCGCACATAGAGGTGCTGGAGGGGTGGTGGGTACACATGGTGAAGTGAACCATGGAGGGGGGTGCAGGCCTGCAGACTCAGCACTGGGAGGCAGAGGGAAGAGGGTCAGGAGAGCAAAGACAAACTCAACAAATGAGATGCTGTCACAAAAAAGCAACCAGTCAAATCAAACAAATGGGAAAAAAATCATAACAAACTAAATAATTAACGAGCTACTAAAATTCGAGTTCTCAAAGGCTATGTAAAATATGATGTTCTCAAAATGTTACTCAAGGGAGCAGCATAAAATGCACATTTGTGAAGGAAATGTTCAGAAACGGCAAGAAGAGGGTGTCTCTAGGTAGTGGAATCACCTTTATAGTCCTCTTTTATTTTTTGAATATTCTGTAGTAAGGATTATCCTCAAGAATATAAGTGTGATAACATTATGTCATAACTGTTTCATTGCCATCCATCCTGTTAACTAGAAATGTAGAAAGCTCCCTGCTTTGAGACCCTAGACTGAACCAACTGCTGTTTACATGTGTGTGTGTGTGTTTTTTTACGGGAGTGTTTGGAGCTGTAGCTATAGTTCTGTTGGTAAAGTGCTTGCCTGGCAAGCAGGAGCTAAATTTGATCCCCAGAAGCCATGGAAGAAATGCCAGGAAGGCAGAGACAGATGGATTCCTGTGGCCTCCTGGATAGTTAATGTAACCTAATTGGTGAGCTCTACGCCAAAAGAAACCTTATCTCAAAGGAGATGGATGGCATTCCTAAGATTGACACCTGAGGTCATCCTCTGCCCTCCACACCCATGCACACACGCGTGCACCTGTGTGCATACGAACACACACAGTTTTAGAAATGTAAGCACCTTGAAAGGGCAGCAAAGAAAGAAAGGGTATTACCTGACGCTTGATAACCTTGGACTTGTGCTGGTTCACAAACGCCTCCATTTCACTCAGCTCCAGCTGCAGAAACCTGCACACACACAGAATGGGGACCGGCCTGCCATGCCTGGCTGCCTCTGTTGCCAGTCCAGACATCCCCTCCGCCCTGCCCCAAAGGACTCCTACCTGAGTGACTGCACAGACAAAGGCACCTCTGCCTTTTCCCTGCAACGACAATGGCCAACAGGGCAGCTTTCATGAGGGTCATAGGAGAGCTTCAGGATGAAGGAGTGCCAAGTGGGAAAGTGGGCTCTCACCTGATGTCCTCCAGCATCTCCTTCAGTGTTAAGGGGTCAATCCGGTCCTGTGTCAGCGTGGAGAGAAGAGAGAGCCCGTGAGCTAGCTAGCAGCTACATCCTCAGCCAGCTCACTATGTCTATACTTGGGCACAAGGGCAGGTCTTCCTCTTCACTTTCTTCTCAATGGCTTGGCACTCAACCCCAAGTCCGAGATCTTGCTTTGAATCTTTCTCTGGATCATGTCCATCCTCTTTATTGTTGCTAACAATAAAGGCGTGTCCCTACTCTGCAGGGTCATCCCCCTAATGTGTCCCTACTCTGCAGGGTCATCCCCCTAACGTGTCCCTACTCTGCAGGGTCATCCCCCTAACGTGTCCCTACTCTGCAGGGTCATCCCCCTAACGTGTCCCTACTCTGCAGGGTCATCCCCCACTCACTCAGGTGAGCCTTTTCCTTCTTTGGTTCCTGTTTCTCCACAGGTAGGAAGGGATGTAGTTAGTGCAAAGGTGTCTAAATGTTATATGGTATCTGCTCTCCAAAGGACCTGGCTCAGTGCCTTCCTGGAAGCTACTGCTCAGAGCCGAGCACAGCATCTCACTGTTGCTCCAGAGCTGGGCTAAGACCTACCTTCCACTACTGCAAGCCCACTCTCCTGAGAGTCTGGTCCTCCTCCTTTAGTGGCTGCCATCTCTGAGTTCTTGTTTGCTATGTCACCTACCTCTTTGGCTTGGTTCCAAAGGTCTTGTTCCAAAGGGTTTGGCGGTAGCTGGGGCAGGCTGAACTTGAAGTAGGGTCTAAGGTTCTTATAAACATAGACACAAGGTCCTGAAGCGAGTGCTAGGGCAGGTGTCCTGGGCTCGTGTTGGTCCATGAGGAAGGTGGCAGCTGAGGCTGGCAGGGCAGGCAGTGGGCTTTCTGTCAGCACTGTGGGTCCTTTGAGCACCTTCAGGCGGGGCTGCTGCCCACCTGGTCCAAGGTCTCCCACTACCAGCTGCAGGGAGAAGCGACTGTTGAGCATAGAGGCCATCTCAATCACCCTTTTTGTTAGTGCTTACTAACCCACTCCCACATTCACCAAAGTCTTGCCACGAGGCTTAGAAAAGGTATCCCCTTAGCAAAGTTACGTAACTATTCTGAACTCAGGTTTCTCTCTTGCAAAATGGGAATGTCTACCTCATGACACCTGGAGAAAAATCAAATAAAATCCTGAATTATAGGCCTGGTGAGTGCTCAGGGGCAGATGAGGGGTTTATCCGTTCATTATTCATTCCTTTCCTTTTCCTGTGGTAATGGGGATTGAACTTGGGACTCTGAACATAGCTGTAATGTTCTTCTCTGTTCAGGTTAAGATATTTTATATTTACATTGAAATAAATATTTTTTTACTAAGGAAAATTTCCAATTACAAAGAAAAGTAGAGAGAAAAGTATTATAGACCCCCCATAATAACATTATCAGCCTCTATGATCATCAGCCTCTTGATAATCTATGTCTTCTTGAGAAACAGAAAAATCTTACTTCCCCGAGTTTTAATTCCTTCTACATTCTAATGTACATATATTTATATGTGTGTGGGGACATCTATGCCATGGCACACATGTAGAGGTCAGAGGACAACCTTAGGGAGTTGGCTCTTTCCTGCTATCCTACTTATCCAAGGGATAGAACTCAGGTCATCAAGCTTAGCAGCAAGCACCTTTACCCAATGACACTCTAATGCCTATTCCCAATCAAGGTATTTTTCCTTACACCAAAGAATCACGTCATAGTATTTAAACTAAGAGGCTGTTTGCTCACCTCGGCAGCACATACACTAAAATGAGAATGATACAGAGAATATTAACATGGTCTCTACTCAACGATGACACACAGAAACTGGGCATCATGGCCCACGCCTTTAATTCCAGCACTTGGGAGGCAGAGGCAGGTGAGTCTCTGTGAGTTGGAGGCCAGCCTGGGGCCTGGACTACATACTGAGTTCCAGAACAGACAAGACTACTATATAGAAAAATTTTTGACTAAAAAAAGAAAAACACACACTACTTTGAGAATCATTTCACATTTTAAGCCCATTATTTTGTATTATAAACTAAAAAGTTAAGTCATAACAATTAAACATAAAGAATTGGGGCCTGCAGTGGGTAAAGGTGTTTTGTCACCATATCTGGTGACGAACGCTCAATCACTGGATTTATATGACAGGAGACAACGGACTCTCAAAGGTTGTCACCTGACCTCCGTACCTCATGCATCCTTCTAACACTAGATAAAAAAAAGTCTCCAAATTAATTTTGTTGCTAATTTTGTCTTGGGATGTGGACTTCTTTGTTGGTTAGTTTGCTTTTGTTTTTTGTTTTTGATGCAGTCTTACTAAGTAGACCTGGCTGGCCTTAACTTCACAGGTCAGTCTCAAACTCAGATCTCCCTGTTTCTGTTGTCCAAGTGCCATGATTAAGTCATGCACCACCACTCCTAGCCCCCAAATTATTTTTTTTTAGAGAATCATATACCTTGGTACTATAAATCTACAACATCTTGCTTCCTGTTTTAGTTCTGCAGATCATGTTATAAAATTAATGTTCACTTTCCAAATTACAAAGAAATTCTGGGGCTAGAGGGATGGCTCAGCAGTTAAGAGCACTGGCTGCCCTTCCAGAGGATCCTGGTTCAACTCCCAGCAACACACAAGGCATCTCTCAACTGTCTTTAAATTCTGTTCTAAGGGATCTGACACCCTATACAAGCACACATGCAAGCAAAGCACCAATACACATACAAATTTAAAAAACCATAAAAGAAAGAAGCTGCAATCAAATGTGCCGTTTTAGTAATGGTGAGTTCCAGAGTATGTTGAGCCTCTTTGCAAATCTCACTTCAGAGTTTTCCCCCCACCCAGCTTTTTGATTGCCTACCTTGTACTCCCCATCGCCATGCAAATCTGCCAGTGCTAGAAAACACAAAAGGGTTGTAAATGAATCTCAGAATCCCAAAGTTTTCTCCATGAAACCGTTACCACTTCCTCCCATCCTCCTAGAATCTGGGTGTTCCTCACCCAGGCAGGAGGAGAAGGTGTGGATGTTGGCCATAGGGTCGTAGTGTGCGTCCAGCCATTTCGAATTGGCTTCATTGCTGAGACGGGGGAAAAAAATAGGTGGAAAGTGAGTCCCATGGCAAAGAAAGAAAAAAAAACCTCTACGCAAGATGACACCTGAGACTAGAAGCACAGACTCTGAAAGGATCTAGATCTGGGCTCATTTGGCGCCCGGAGTGACCAGCCAATCACATACAGACGCTTCTTGCATTTGCTTTCGTTATCTGATTTTTAAAGGGCCCTTCCAGAACTTCCATTGCTGTTCGAAAGCAAGAGCCCAGGACTCGCTACCAAGCACCATCTATTCATCTGAGGGAACGGAAGCAGTGAGGACCGGGGACTTAACCTTTCAGCTCGCCCGCTGCCAGAATCCGATGAAGACGTTGCAGCCATCTTCCCAGGTGTCGCCTTGGCAACCAACTCAGCCGTCGTGCAACGCCCAATAGAATCCGGGCATCCGAAAGCACAGGAACTAAGGTTCCGGGATGAAATTGTCGGGATGAAATTGTCGGGGCTGGGACCAAATAAGTGCTGGTTTCCTTGTCCTATGCAAAGCTGACTTACGGTTTCTGCATAAAAACAGGGGCCTTGGCTTCGAGGCCTGGGGAGGAGCCCTTTTTAGGGGTTAAGACTAGGCTGAGAAACAAATTAAAGGATGGGATCTCATGTTAGTACATTCTAGTTCTTTAGCTCCTGAAATACTTCAAAGTACAAGAACGCTTGCTGCTCTTGCAGAGGACCCTGGACTGCTTCTCAGCATCCACATAGCAGCTCACAACTCTGTAACTCTAGTTCCAGGGGATCTGATGCTGTCTTTTGGCCTCTGCTGGCACAAGCATACATACGGGTGGAGAAAATGCACACATACACACAAATCTTTAAAATATGTCACAAAGGAGAGCTCCAGAACTCACGCTGTTCGTGCCTTCCTTTGGAAATGATATAAAAATCTTATTGTGGACTGGGAGTCAAAAGTGATGTACTGTGCCCTCCCCAGGTTTTGAACTGAAAGAGGAAGAAACACACACATTGCAAAGATGGTGGTTGTCATATTTATTTTTCTGGCTATAAAAGTAATACACGAAGAGCGCTGGATTTGGTGAGAATGCTTTGAGCCCTGGCTCTGTCACATGCCACCTGCCGGATCTAGAACAGTCAGTTCTTGGAACTGCCACCTTCCCATTTGGAAAACCAGACTAGGCACCCTGTTGAGCTCCCGCCACAGATGGCAGCACAGATTCAGGAACTGAGGACGTATGGTAAACTGGAAAGTGCTCACAAATGGAAGGGGTTAGCATCACCACCCTCAGCTGAGGTAGCACCAAAGTCCGAGCTCCTACCCCTCCCCTGACTCCTAACCACACACAATTCAGGGCCACTGACAGCCCTGGTTTGACAAAAAGGGGAGAGACCACACAAATCTTCTCAAGCTTGGCCAGATGGGGCCTCCTGGACCTGGTCCCTCCAGAATCCGGCATCTGCTGCGGCCAGCTGGGTAAGAACCTCCTCCAGCTCAGGCCCATCCTCGGGAAAACGCTCACAGAAGGAGCGGATGAGACCAGCAGCTGAGGCCTCATACTCTACAAGTTGGACTTCTGAGCCTGGGAGGAGATGGAGAGAAAACAGCAGCACAGAAAGATGTGGTTACATAGTAACATTCATAGGGACAGCGAGTTCTGACTGAGCTCTAGGGCACAAACTGTTCAGTGTTCCGGCTAGTTATCTAGTTAAGGCATCAGAATAACCCTGTGAGGAAGGCAAAAATTACACAGGGGAGACTTAAACTTAAATGACGTGCCACCTGCTCTCATCCTTCCCTTACGTAAAAATTTAAATCAAGTCTGGCATGGTAGCATACACCATAATCCCAGAACTCAAGGGGCTGGGGAAAAAGGACCATTAATTTTAAGGTTAGCCTAGGAAATCCTGGTCTCAAAATCAACCAACATAACCCCAACAACCACTAACAAAAATGACTGATTAAAGCACTATGTAGGGGCTGGAGAGATAGCTCAGGGAGTTAGAGTACTTGTTGCTCTTGTTGAGGACCCAGGCTGCTCTTAGCTTGGCCTCCAGCACCCACATATTGGCTCACAATCAACTGTTATTCCAGTCCCAGGGGATCCAATCCCCTGGATTGGCTTCCAAGGGCACTGCATGCACTTGGTGCACACATACATGTAGGCAAAACACACATCAAATAAATAAATCTGAAATCAATTTTTAAGTGCTATATTAGTTCAAACAAGATAGTCTTCAGCCTCTTGAAACTCACAGTGCATCAACTGCTTCATACGTCTAGACCATGGGCAAGTTTCCCAGCTGCTCTAAGCCTCAGTGCCTTGTGGGTAAAGTGGGGAATGAGCATAGTACCTCTCCTCTTGTGCTATGTGGGGTGCTTAGTAGCAGCTCTGAGCATCTGACGTGTTAAGTGGGCCTGTCACAAGGTCCTTGGATTCTGATGGGAATCGTCCCCTTGACTCTTCCTCAGCTGCTCAACCTTTGCGCTCTGTGTGCATGTGGCCCTGAGAGGTAGACAGTAGCTAAGAGTGCAGGCTTCAGGCTAACATGGCCTAAGTTCAAGTCCTGACTCTGTGAAGACCATTGTGTGTATTTCAGTTCCCAGATGAAAACTGGTAAGGGGATATAGTAACCATCCTTTATTGGGCTTGGGGAGTTCATTCTTGAAAAGAAAACTCCCACACTGGGGATGGAACCTGGAACCTTAATTGGCAGTGCAAAGCATGCTGCCAGTGAGCTATAATCCCAGCCTATTGTGAAAACACTTCACCCAGTACCCAGGGCCTGTAAGTCCTCTACCACCACCATCACCACCACTACTACCAACTACCAAAGTGCTGGGGGTACAACCCAGGGCCTCTTACATACTGGGCAAATGTTCTACCATGGACCACACCCCAGCTCACCACTACCTTTGAAAACTCCAACCTGTTCCTCAGGTCTGGTTCCTTCCACCATTTCCTCCCAAGACCTTTCTTGGACACTCTGAAGCTACAGGTGTGATCTTTGTCCAAGTGTTTAGAGCACTGTTCGCATCCTTTAAACATGTGTGATTAATATTTTCATTGAGTTTTCATTCCTAATGGGCTCTGAACTATTTCAAAAAATGGCCTCAGTTCCATCCACTGCTCCGTCCCTCAGTGGCCTCCCCTGAACTCCCATGTATCAAAACACAAAGAAGATGAAGCTGAGAGATAGGAGACTGAGGGGGTTATCTGAAGAGATTATTTCGTGTTGAGGGGCAGGAGACAGCATGTCTCAAGAAGGTGCCATTTAACAGGGACCTGACCAACAAGAAGAATCAGACAAGCACATATTTGAGAGACACTGTGCCAAGCAGAGGGAACAGTGTGTACAAAGGTTATGGAGTGGAGTAGCCTTGGTGCACTGGAGAGATAGGGCACACAAGGTACCGGCACCGTGCAGGCAGGGTCAGGGATTCTGAAAATGGAATGTTACTTGAGAAGGGAATGAAGGACACAGGACATCTCCATCCTGAACGCTGCTGACTCACATTCTCTTCGGTCCGAGGACTATGCAGTCCCAGCTCATTCCTGACTACCTCCTTCTGGGACCACCAGTCAGGACCCTCCAGGTCCTGGCCTGGTCTCTACAAGCTCCAACTCTGTTAACTCTGTTGGCCTTCCTGATACCTCTTGCTGCTGTTTGAAACTAGTGTCCCTGCGTGTGCGTGTGTGTGTGTGTGTGTGTGTGTGTGTGTGTGTGTGTGTGTGACAGAGAGAGAGAGAGAGAGAGAGAGAGAGAGAGAGAGAGAGAGAGAGATATGCCAAAGTTCTGGGCCTGAGGTCTGTCAGAAAGAATGTGGCAGAGGGAGCCCTCCCCAAACCAGCACATCATCTGATCTCTGGAGAGACTTCAGGTAGCTCCACCAAATGGTGTAACATCCGTTACCTTCGAGGCGAGTGTTGGGCTGAACAATAAGCTTCCGGGATTCCTTCCGCAGCAGTACTGTATCCCGTAGGGTGAGGAAGCACTCTGGGGGTGTGTCAGTGACTGTTGCATAGCCCTCGTACAGGGCCCGCCCTGCAACCACATCCCCTGTGGACTTCAGTACCTGTAGGAAGGAGGAATTAAGTACATAGGATGGGCACTCACCTTGCATCTACAGGGCGCTGCCAGCACCCATGGCTTTGTACCTAGCTCTAGATAGGATGTGCTATGATTTGTTTTTTATAAAATTTCAGAGGTACAAACCTAATGGCTGTGCTGGGTATGTTGGCACCTATAATCCCAGCACTTGGACAGAAGACAGTAAGATCAACCATTCAGGGCCATCCTTGGCAACATAGGGAGTACAACCTGAGCTACATAAGACTGTCTAAAAAGTCAACAATCAAACATCCTAGATGGCTAATTTTTTTTAAGATAGTGTCTCAATATATAGACTAGTCAGGCCTTGAACTCACAAGAGACTTGCCTGCTTCTGCCTCCTGAGTGCTCAGATTAAAGCAGAATGTCTGACAGCTAAATTTTTTCAAAAGGCTAGTGCATATTAAGAGGTTGGGCTTTGGGGTTAAGAGATTGCTCAGTGGATAAGAAGCACAAGCATGAGTTCAGATCCTGAGCACCCAAGTAAAAAGCTAGGCATTGATATATGGACCTGTAATCTCAGTACTAGGGGTTGGGGTACAGGAGAGTCACTGGGGCTTGCTGGTTGCCAGTCTCGCTCCAGGTTCAATGAAAGACTCTGTTTCAAGGGAGCACAGCAGAGAGTAATGAAACAGGATATACATGTGTATATGCCACACATACATCATACACACACACACACACACACACACACACACACACACACACACACACACAATTAATTTAAAGGAAAAATGGGAGAGGTGGGACTTTTCAAAGCACTCAGGCTCCTTAGTTGTAAATGGGACTAAAGCCTACATAGAGGCAGCTACAGAAGCATCACCTTTTCCTTCCACCAACAGAGGTTCTACTCTTACATTGTCTCCTCTCACAGTCTCTCTTGCACACTCCTGAACTTTGGTTATAGTAGACTTTCTCACTATCGTGGACATTGCTCAACTTCTCTTCATGGTGTATACGCACCCCTAGGACTGAAGCCCTAGGCTCAATCCCTAGTCTCACCCCCTACCTCCAATTTTGTAGGAGTCTATTCTCTCCTTCCACTATGTGGACTTGGGTTCATCTATCTCACTTCTTGGTAATATGTTATCTCTTCATACACGATCATCACACCAGCGAGCCAGACCTGGGAGCTCAAATTGGAGAGTTAGCAACATAGACGCCAAAGGAGCCAGTAGTATCAGAAGTGATTCAGGCAGAACAGACTACTGGGAGTTCCAGTACCCTCAGTGGACCACAAAATCTGAATGTCTAAGTCTCTAATCGAAAATGGTGTGCTATATGCATCTTCTGGTATAGCATATATTAAATCACATTTGGTTTATTACACATTTTAAAAATTTATGCATGTGTATGTGTCTGATGTAGGTGCACACGTGTGTTTGGTGTATGCAGAGGAAACCAGAGAAAGGGACTAGCTCCTATTCTATCATTCTCCATATGACTCCCTTGAAATAGAGTTCTCACAAATCTGGAGCCAGAAAGCTCTAATGATCCTCCTACCTCCATGGTGCTGCAGTTACAGGGGTGTAGAACCAGGCCTGGCTTTTTACATAAGGACTGGGGATTTGAACTTGGGTCCTTATGTTGATGCAACAAGCATTATACCCACTAAGCCATCTCTTTAGCCTTTTTTTTTTTTTTTTTTTTTTTGGAGACAGAACTACCTAGGTTAGCCTCAAACTCATTATGTAGTGAAGGATGACCCTAAACTCCTAATCCTCCAGCCTCTACTCCCAAGTGCTGGGATCACAGGTATGAGCCAACACTTTTATGCAGTGCTGAGAACAGGACCCAGGGTTCCAGGTACACTACACAAGCACTCTGGCTACTGCCTGATAGCCAGGCTCTTAGATTACTTATAATACTCAATGTGATGCTATGTAATCAGTCCTTAATCCATACCGTTTAGGAAAGGATGACAAGAAAAAAAATGTGGATATCCAGTACATACAAGATGACTTTCTGAATATTTATATGTGTGTGCAGTTGGTTGAATTTATGGATGTGGAATTGGGGGCTCCAAAAAGAGGACCATAGGAATAACAGGAATCAGGGAGTCCCTGGGCGAAACAAAGAGTTCCATGTCATGTCTGAATGTGGGACTGCCACAGTTCCAGCCAGCCAGTCGCATAGGAATTGAGCCCACTGTTGCCAGACATTCCAAGAAGCCACAAATACATATTCATACCTAACCTTTGCTAACACCAGTAGGACAAAAAAACAAAACAAAACAAAACAAAACAAAACATCCCATGGCTGACACAATAAACAGCTGCTCAGAGATGATGTCATCTTCTGTTTCTATAAACACCGCTGAGGAGACTGAACATGATGAGGTGACACTACCCTGTATAAGAACCAAACAGCCACTCATGGACAGCATGCCTTCATCCCAGCACTAGGGAGACAGAAGCAGGTCAGTCTCTGTGAGTGTGAGCCCATCCTGGTCTACACAGAGACCTGCAGGATAGCCAGGGCTATAAAGTGAAACCCTGCTTTAAAAAAAAAATAAAAATAAAATAAAAATCAGTTGGCTTAGTCTCTACAAGGAGCTGATTCAATATTGCCTAGGAACTGGTAGATTTGATTCTTATAACTAATGCTGACAACAGCATTTTCCATTTGCAGCAGAAATCTCTGATTCATAGACATGTAGAGATGGCAGAGTAAGCTTCCAGAAGCTGCCAGCACGGCTTGTTTGCCACCAATTCATGATCAGTCAGACCAATACTACCAACTAGATTCCAGAACCCACCCAGGTCTGTCTCATTGGCCTGCCAATAATGCCCCTTCCTATCTCAGAACCCACCCAGGTCTGTCTCATTGGC
>JANHMN010000003.1:133897952-133941369 GCA_030674055.1 Rhabdomys pumilio
TAATGCCCCTTCCTATCTCAGAACCCACCCAGGTCTGTCTCATTGGCTTGCCAATAATGCCCCTTCCTATCTCAGAACCCACCAAAGACACTGTGTTTCTCACCTAGTGGCTTTCATCCCAATTTACTTTTTTTGGTAGCAGAAGGATGAAGCCCAGGGTCTCACATATATTAAGACATACTCTACCTCCAGCCCCTAATTTATTTAACTTTACAAACAAGTGTTTTAATTAGTAACAGTACAAACCTATAATCTCAGCACTTGGGAGGCAGAGGCAGAAGGAGGAGGACACAAGTTGAAGACTAGCCTGGTCTAACATAGTGAGGTCTGGGCCATCCTGGGATACATGTAAGACTGTCTCATAATGTTAAAAAAAAATTATCAAAGAAAAAATAATCAAAAATGAAAAACGAAAATCAACAAACAGAGCTGGTGAGCTAGCTCGAAGTGAGCTAGCTCGGCAGTGAGATAACTCAGCAGATAAACATGCTTGCTACACAAGCCTCATGACCTGAGTTTGCCCCAAACTCTACATAAAAACCTGAGAACCAACTCCACAAATTATCTCTGATTTTCATATGCACACTATGGCACATGCACAACCCCTCAATCTCTCTATCTCTTTCTCTCTCTCTCTCTCTCTCCTTCTCTCCCTCTCTCTCTCTCTCTCTCTCTCTCTCTCACACACACACACACACACACACACACACACACCACCCCTCAATATCTCTCTCACACACACAAGCCCTCAATATCACACACACCACACACATGCACAAGCCCTCAATATCACACACACACACAATTTCAAAAGCAAAAAGACCCCAAACTCCCACACGTTTTCCCGAAAGATGTTTTAGGTCCTTCCTGGAAACAGATGGGCACACAATCACAAGGACTTTAATTCAAGCAATCGTAGCTTTATGATCTATGTTATGTGAATCGTTGACAGCACCCAACAGAGTCCTGTTCTTGTAGAGAGTACTATACCATAAAATCAGGTTTCCTCATGGAGCTGGAGAGGTGGTGCAGTGGTTACAGCACTCTTCCAGCCGACTGGGGTTTGATTCCCCCCACCCACATGGTGGCTCACAACCATATGGAATCCAGATGCAAGGGACTCAATGCCCTTGTCACCACTGTGAGCACCAGGCCTTCCTTTCCTGTCTTGCTCATCATCACACACTGCAGTGTTACTGCCATACAGCCCGTCATGGTCTACAGGCGTCCTGTTTGTTTCCCTGTTTGCTGTCTGCACTCCTTCATGTCCATGTGAGAAACTGCTCATAGCTTATTCTGTCACTAGAAAGGCTTGCTGGATGAAGGAACTGTCCAAGAGGTTAAGAGGTATTGACAGGTGGGAGAAAGGGACAGAAAAGAGGCTGGTGGAAGCCAAGACGAGAGACCTTCACATACCTGGAGTCTCCGAAGGAACCGCTCCAAGGCAGGTTTGCCCACCGACCGGATCTTGCTGCGGTCCAGGTGGACACGGGCATCTGGGCGCCCATCAGAGCCTGTGGTGGGAGTGACAGTAACCAGTCCTTCGCCAGCTTCCAGCAAAACCCTCAGGATCACAAACCGGGCCTGCATGTGGGCCTGCCAAGGCAAAGAGGCCATGTGTAGCTGATATTGAGTGCTTGGTGTACAACTTGTGAATGTGTTCAACACGCTAATCGTCGGCTGGCATTATCCGTTTATTCCCTCTTACCCTTAGGGGTCTGCTCTGCTCACTCCTCTGCCCTCAATTTCTTCCCTTCTCCTGTGTTCATTGAGGCAGGCTGCCCTATTCCCCCTCATCACTTGCCACACCTCTCAATGCTCCAGACAGCAGCTACCCATGGGGTCCCTTCACTAGAGACCTGGAGGACTCTTTCCCAATCTTTTTTGCTCATATGTATGTGCACCACATGTATGCAGTGTCTGTGGAATTCAGAAGAAGATGTTGGATTCCTTGGAACTGGAGTTACAGACAATTTTCTTAGCTGTCATCTGGGTGCAGGAATTGAACCCAGATCCTCTGGAAGAGCAGCCAGTGCTCATAACCACTGAGCCATCTCTCCAGCCCTCTTTTTTCTTTTGAGATGGGATCTTGTTATATCACCCAAGCTTCTCAGAAATTTCTGGACTCAGGTAAACCCTGTTTTAGCTCCCTAGTAGCTACAAGGCTTTATACTGTGTACCCCATGATGACATATACTGACTCCTCAAAATGTAGTTATTTGATTTTGTTAAAAAATCGAAAGTCCAGCGAAGTGGACTGACAAGTAAAGCATTTGCCATGCAAACTTGACAACCTGAGTTTGATTCCCAGGACTTAAAATGGAAGGAGAAAAAACAACATGTTGGCCAAGTACAACAGTGCACATCTTTAATCTCAGCACTGAAGAGGCAGAGGCAGGTGGATCTCTGTTTGTTCAAGGCCAGCCTGGTCTACAGAGTGGGTTCCAGAATAGCTGGGGCTACACAGAGAAACCCTGTCTGGAAAAGCACAAAACAAAACAACAAAAAACTGTGACTGAGTGGCTGAGTCCATTGGCTAAGAAGGAAGACTACATGAATTTGAATCCTGACTCTCTTTTTCCAGCAGAAATGTGACAGCTTTCCCCACAGCAGAGTCTGGGGTTAGAGTTTACGTTTATCTGCCTTAGCAGGTGCACTTGTCCCATTCCTGCACTCAGAATACTGACTGTGACCACATGGCAGGCTCCTCCCCTGTCCCACCTGTCGCCAGTTGGCCACCTCTGGGGTGTAGAACTCCAAAGCCAGCAGCCCAGCCCGAGCCATGTTGAGCCAGTTCACATAGATTACATCTTCTGCGTCAGCTCCCTCAAAGCCAAAGATCCTGATGGAGTGGAGACACGGATGATCAGATTAGCCCCAAGCTCCAGTACCCTTAGAGCAGCCCAGTGTGGGGACTCAGCCCACCGCCCCAGCCCACCGCCCCAGCCCACCGCCCCAGCCCACTGTTCCTACTCCAGCACTTGGGGGTTGAGACAGAGGTAGAGGCCCACACTCTCCGCCCGGCACTCTTCATAACTGGAGGCAATGGTGCTGAATTTGCTATCCCATGTCTCTCCACTCCGGTACCAGCTCTGGATCTAGAAGGATGAACCAGGACCCAAGAATCAGGGCCTGCCTGTGTCCCCCGGCCCAGCCGCCCAGCTCCACAGAGGCTTTCCTTACCTGCTCCCCAGTCTCTGGGTTAATCACAGTCTCCTGGTCAAAGTTGAAAGCACCTTTCTCATCCTGTAGAAGAAAGGTGGTGAATGCAGGTGGGCTAGGGGACAGTGTCCCTGGGCAGAATCTAAGTGACTCAGAAGGATAAGGAAGGGAAAGCTCTGAGGTAACCCTCAGAGCTCTGTGATGCCAACCACTTCCTCAGATCCCTCAGCAGCTAGGGACCACCCACACACTTCACTGGGGTCCAGACAAGGGAGGGACCGCCCAAAACTCTCCAGAGCTGTGGAAGAGATATCCAATGTGTGCCAACAAGCATGGCTGCTTCTCCCCATGTGCTTCTGGTGCTACCACTCATGCTGCCAACATGGCCCTCCCCACCATGCCAAGCATTTTTCACAGCCACCTCCTAAGGAGGGCTCTATCACCAACACACATCACCAGTGGGAAAAACAGAGGCTTAGAGACCAAGAGCCCAGACTGGGATCAGCCCAAGTAACCTCTGTGCTTCCCAGATACTAACATGTTGGCTAAACCCACTGTGCCAGGGCTTATACCATTTCCCCTTCTTTTCTTCACAGGAGTTCATATGATGGCAGGAACCTATTCGGATGGGTCCACTGGGGCCCAGCCAGAAGAAAAGACGCATTTAAGGCCATAGCCTGAATAAAAGACTGGGTGAGACACCATGCTGGGTGCTGCCCCTCCAGCTGCTCTCTGGGTTCTCTTGACTTACCAGGCGCAGCTCCATCCCTACCTCGTCTAGGGAGGCAGCCACACCAGTGAGAGCAAGCCCAGCCCAGAACCCCATTCTCACTGATGGTCCTTACTCGCCTAGCTGGGAGCCTGCAAGTCTCCTTGGCATGCTGGAAAGACATGCAGCCTTTCCATGTTACCCAACCACAAGCCAAGGGCTCCAGGCACTGTGGCCAATGGGGAAGAAGTGCTCTGCTCTGGGGAAGACAGTCCCTTAAACAGAAAAGACTTGAATTGACCTGTCTGTGAAATGCTCCAGGAGCCCAGGGAAATGAATGGGTAAACAGGCTTCTCCAAGATAGCTCAACTGGTGGCTGCTGACCGAGAGGGATTTACTGGGCTTAGGCTCAGGAAGCTCCCCTTAAAAGTATGACTCAAGTGACTCTTAGACAGATACCTGGGGGCGAGGGGGGAGGCAGTCTCTGCCACTGCCTGGTCAAGGCTGCTATCTTTGCACCTTGAGCCTGTACTTTTCCAGATACTGAAGGGAACCATGGTTCCCTAGAAATGAATAGCTTCACCTATGGGTGGGGCAGGTCAGGTGGTCCCTGCTGGCCCCTCTCACCTGTACAAAGAGCTTGCCGCTGCCGTGGCCCAACAGCTCGTGCAACCCCACCTGCACATCAAAGGACGGTCCTTTCCAGCGGATATACAGGTCCTGTCAAGACAAACAAGGGCCCACTGATCACCACCAACCCACTGTGGGCACAGAGCACACCAGTCTTCCCAGCAAGACCCACGTGGGGAATGTGCTTTCTGGAAGACAAGCTTACTCCATTCCACACATGTGGAACAACCTGTCTGACCCCCACAGTGACCCAGCAGGAAGGACCAGCACAATGACCCTCCACTGCACCCTGTGAGGAAATGGAAGCTCCCCAGTGACAAAGGGTCAGTCACATAGTAGGAAAGCGGCTAGGCCAGAACCAAAGCTGGACTCTGATTTCACCACAGTACTAGTCCACATGCCTTCCCAGACTAGTACAGCCTAGCCCCAGGCTCTGGTAGCCAGTGCCCACCTTGTCTTCTTCCTCCAAGAACGTGAGTTTCTCCCGCTTTGTGGCATAGGCCACAGCCAGCACATTCCCCAGAGACACATTCTTAAAGCCTTCTGTTTGTCTCAGGTCATCATCTAGAAGACAGGGAAGAGAGCTGACAGAGAGAAGGGCAGAGGTCAAGGGGCACTGATAGAAGGCTGAGGGGCAAAGGTCAGTTTGTGGCCAGAAACATGTGTGGAGGGGGAGGAGTATAGGCGGGAGGAACTCACAGTTGGGGATGTTGATGCCCGCTGGGATGCCAGAACCAGCAAAGGTGAGGACATCCAGGGAAGTGAAGTCAGGGGTGAGGAACTTGTCCTTCTCAAAGGCAGGCGGCCAGGGCAGCTCCCTCAGCAGCTGCTCAGCACTGGCGACCAGCCGCTCGAACTTTGCACTCATGGCCTTGTTAACCATGGCCACGAAGCCTGCAGGGAGGCGGGGCTGTGGTTTGGCAGCATCCTGGGATCCCACTGCCCCTCCCCAGTTCCTCCACACATCACATTTATACTGAACAGTGATCTGCAGCAGCCTAGCCCCAAGCCCCAGGCCCCAGGCAGGAAAACAACAGGCCCTATGTACTGCTGGCACTCTTCCTCCTCCTGCCAGGCTCATCTCTGGATTTAGCAACTCCATATCCAGCCTCTTTACATAGAATGGGGAGAACGAGCGTAGGAGACCAGTCTGAGCCCTCTGGCAATGACTTGCCTGTGGGATGACGACTAAGGCAGTCTGCTGTCAGCTAGGGATGAAAGCTATCCCCCCATCAGTCTCATAGGCGTGGCATACCCACTCCTGCCTGTTGAGCATATCACCACACAGGACCCTGTGATGCTCAGAGGTCTGACCACTTACTCGGCTTATGGTCACAGGATGGGTGATGAGCTAAGAAATCATGTTTGCCTGTATCCTGAGAGCCTTGTCAGGTCAGCCACAAAAGACATAAGAGCCAAATGACTCAAAGTCAGGGTAACTGGGTTCAGGTGCCACTATGGTAAATCCTCAGGTTAACTCTACTACACAGTGCCTGGGAGATTGTGAGTAAACTGTCCCAGGCTGCTGTTATTACTTCTAGGAAGAAGGACAGAACCCTCAAGGAAGAATGGGAGAGTGAACTTGGACCTGTGCAAAGGGATTTCCACCAAACCTCCCTCCACAAGAAGTTACCTTCAAACTCTCCTCGGGAGCCAAAGGGGTCACGGTAGCTCTCAATGAAGCCAATGTAACTAGAGGAGAAAAGAGAGATGAAGGCAACCTGGCAGAAGGCATGGAGAGGGAACAGAGACTGGTACCTCACCTCTCTACAATGGGGCCTTTGTCCTGAATCCAGAAGCGGGAGCCCCTCTTATGGGCCTCAATGGAGCCCTGGGTGAAGCTCTCCACGTACTGGGCCAGCATTTGCTCCTGGTGGCTGTTGGCTGCATAAGCCTAGAGGTGAAAAGAGCTTTGGTCAGTCTTGGACCATTTGCTGCCCAGAGGGGTTTTGAGTGGATCCCCAGTCTCCAGCCAGCCGTACCTTAGCTTTCTCCAAGTGTTCTACTACCTTCTGGAGGATGGGGCCATAGTCCCCCCGGGTGACCTGGAAATGGCTCCCTTGGAACTCATATCTCTTCAGCTTGGAAGTCAATTCAGAGTCGAGAGCAGGGTCTAAGGAATGAGGCAATTCAGGGAAAGGCCAGTATAGGACTAGGGCACCTCAGCAGGTTTTTTGCTCTGGCCTACTAAGAACTTAAATGGTTCCCCATTGTCAACAGAAATTAGGATAAATTCTCCTCTTCAAACATGCATATATTAGAGGCTAGGGATGTGGCTGATTGACAGAGTGCCTGCCTAACGTGCAGAGCCCCAGACTGACACCTAGCACTGCATAAGCCAGGTGTGATGGGGCACGCCTGTAATCTTGACACTTGGGATGTGGAGACAGGATTGCACTGAGCTTGAGGCCAGCCTGAGCTAGAGTAAAGACCTTGTCTCAAAACATACAGAGGCAGGAGAAATGGCTTAGAGTGTACAGATTCTAACCACCAAGCCTGACGGCCTGAGTGCAGTCCCTAGGTCCCCCATGCGGTGAAAGGACAGAATCAACTTTTGTAGATCATCCTCTGACTTCTATTTCAAGACATCTGTGCACAGGCTAAATGGTAAGTAAGTGAGTGAGAGAGAGAGAAAGAGAGAGAGAGAGAGAGAGAGAGAGAGAGAGAGAGAGAGAGAGAGAAAGAACCACCAGCAGAGTACGGTCCTGCATACCACACCACCATTGGTTGAGGTAGATTAGGAAGAGGAGTTCAAGGTCATCTCAGATACATACTCAAGGTCATCTCAGATACATACACAATGAGTTTAGGGTGGCCCCAAAGATTGTAGAAGACATTGTCTTAAAAAAACAAAAAAAAAAATAATCTCCACAAAACCCAAATACTCCAGCCGAGTAGCATTGCTACTCGTGTTTAATCCCAGCACTAGGGAGGCAGAAGCAGGAGGATCTCTGTGAATTCAAGGCCAGCCTGGTCTACATACTGAATTTCAGGCTAGCCTGTCTCTAAAAATATAAAACAAACAACAAAAGTCCAGTATTCCATACATACCAAGAGTTATGATGGGCATATCTCTGAGTCCAAGGCCAGCCAAGTCTACAGAGTTCTAGGTCAGGGCTACATAGAGAAACTATGTCTTGGGGGATTGAGGTAGGGAACACATTTTATTCTTGCAAAAGACCCAGGTTCAGTTCCCAAAACCCACATCTGGTGTCTCACAGCCATCTGTAACTCCAGTCCCACAGGATCTGACACCCTCTCCTGGCCTCAAACATCTGCAAATATGTGGTACACATAAACTTACTCAGGCACACACTATACACATAAAAATAAATCTTCACAAAGAAAAAAGAGGAAGAAATCAATCTTTGAAAGAAGAGAATAAATAAAGAGTCACATCATCAAAAACTATGAGAGCTGAGTGTAACTGGGGAACAGAAGCCAGTGACAGGAGTTTGTGTGAGACAAGGAAGGGACTGCTAGCCAAGATGACAGACACTGAGGCAGTCTTCTAGAAGCTGGAGAAGGAACGCTTTCTAGTATGTGGAACAAAATCCAGGGCCTTGAGCACTTGAGGTCAGCACTCCACCCTTGATCCACATCCCCAGTCCCAAAGCCACCCCTGGCCACTGTCCATCCCTGCAACCCATGCTGTGAGCACAGGATCTATTTCAGCATCCGCTGCAGCCCGAGCCCCTTCTGTTTCCTGGACCTGTGTCCCTTTTCTTTCTTTCTTTTTTAAAGATTTGTGTGTGTGTGTGTGTGTGTGTGTGTGTACACGCACCACATTCATGTCTGGTACCTAGGATGCTGGTAACCTAACCCAGGAAGTGCTCTTAACTGCTGAGCCATCTCTAGTTGCTGTGTCCCGTTTTTGTCAAAACAGACTTTGTGCTGTGCCTAAGTCTTGCTATCATTCTGCTGCAGCCCATACTGTCCCTCTGTCTGGAGTGCATACGGTGCGTTCATTTACTATATGCTCCACTTCTCCACACTGAGTACCTGAGTATTACCAAGCACTGAGCACTGGGAAAGACTCTGACAGGAAGACTGACGGAATCACATAGCCCATTCTAGCAGAGGGCTTGTCATTAAGACACAGACCAACAGGGACACTAGTGGGATTGCTGGATGGATCCCTAAAATGGAGCCATCCACATCCAGCTGTAGAATGAAGAGGAGCTGGCTAGGTAAACAAGATGGGCTCGTAGCTGTTCTGGGCAGGAAGTAAACAACAACCTGTATAAAGACTTGGTGATGAGACGTAGGAACCAGGAGCTGCAGAACTCGGCTAGAGCTGAGTGCTGGAGGTGTGGACTGACTAGGGATGTGGCTGGGTGAAAATGAGTGAGCAGAGGGTGACACAGAGGCCTAAATATATTCACTCTCTTTGCTTTATAACAGGTCACTGCTGCCACTCTGTGTCTGAGTGAGTGAGGACAGGCTAAGTTCACTCTGGGGTAAGCTTGAAAGCAGTTAGAGCCAACCAGAGACCCACGTCCACTTACAAGTATTGGCTCACTTTAATAAAGGACTCTGGAGAGTTGAGAGCCACTCTTTTGCTGTATGAAGAAAGGACTAACACCAAAGAAATCTTTCCCACTGGAACAACTAGGCTGCTGGCCTGAGCCACCTGGATCACTGAGTAGCTGACATTGGACATTAGGGTCTGAGCGCACCTGTGTTGAGTACTGAAGCCAGTCGCACCTCATAGTGGGACTTCCCTTCCTGGCCAACCACCTTGAAGAGCCGTGTGTTGTATGCACTGAGGTTCTGGGGAAAAAAAAAAAAAAAACAGAGCAGGGTTTGGAGGACGGTGGGATCAAGGAGACTGAGGAGAGTGGAGGAGTGGCCATCCCAGGACAGTGAGACAAAGTAGGCTAGGGCCTCTCTGAGAAACCTTCCTAAGCCCACAGGGAAGGGCAAGGGATGACTGTCATGCAGTGCACCACACACTAAATGCTAACTTAAAAAAAAATGGTGGGAACATGTCTTTAATCTCAGCACTCAGGAAGCCAAGGCAAGCAGATTTCTGTGTATTCAAGGCCAGCCTGATCTACATAGTGAGACCTTGTCTCAAAAAAAATAAGATAATATAATATACTAGGGCTGAGAGGTGGCCCAGCAATAAAGAACGCTTACTGCACTGCTCTTGCAGAGGACCCAGCTTTGGTTCCCAGCACATAAACAGGGGCTCACAACCATCTCTAACTCCAGTCTCAGGTCAGCCATGGGCTCCGACAGACAAAGGTACACATTACATACTTCAGGCACACACACACACACACCACACACACACACACAAATACCATACCACACATCACACCACACACACACACACCATACCACACATCACACCACACACACACACAAATACCATACCACACATCACCACACATACACACACACACTAAAGCAAACAGACTTTCTAATTTAAAAATACATATCTAGGGGCCCACACATGGGCCACAGTGCTTGTGTAGAGGTCTCAAGAATTTAAAGAATCAGTTCTCTCTCCATCATGTAGATCCCGGAAGATCAAGTTCATGTCACCGGGCTTACTGGCAAGCACCTTTGCCCACTGAGCCATTCACTAGCCCCATGAGCACTAATGTTCACAAGCCTGACGGCGTGAGGCACAGAACCACCTCAGTTAACTCTCAGCTGTGTGAGATGGACTTGGGAAACAGCCACATAGCTGTCATGCAGCTGAGGAACACAGGACAGGGTGCATGCATCCTGGCACATGTGTGACATCTATCTTTCTGATTGGCGCAGGCTTACCTCACGCACAAAGAATCCTTAAGTCTTTTCCTTCTCAAGGACTCAAGGTACCCATATGTCTTTGAGTTCAAGCTGGGACCCAAGATCAGGTGGCAGTAGTGAAGGGGTGGGGACAAGAAGCCCCATCAAACTAGTGTCCCAAATTGCCAATTCCCAAACCTGAGAGTCCAGAAAGTCTTGGGCCAGCTTAGCATCTTCCATGGTACAATCCCCAGAGAAATAGGTGGTGACTCCCTGTTGGGGAAGACAGTGAAAGAGAAGGTATGTGGAGAGACAAGAGACTGGAGATATTGAGAGCACAGGGTAGTCCCTATGAGGCAGCTGACGGCTTCCCGCCTAGGCTCTGCACGTCCTCCTTGCACCTCCACCCTGTCCCATCTATTTCTAGGCGGAAAGGTTGTAAAACAGATTTTCAATCTTGGACATTTTCAATATTCTCTTCTTTGAGATCAGATCTCACTATGTAGCCCCATACTGGCCTCAAACTCACACCCACCATGACTCATCCTCCTGAGGGCTACAATTACAGACAATTACAGGTATGTGCCACCATGCCTAGCTCAGCCTTTCCTCCACCCATCCTCTCTAGCTGACCCACCCCTAAGCTTCCTCCCACACAGCCCAAGCAACCCCTAGAGGCAGGGACCCTTGATCCCCCCACATCATTCTCTCCTAGACTCCCTTCTCCTCCCAGTTCTGCTCATCTTCCCTCTTTGTACACCCACATCCTGCCAGGACAGACCTGGAAGAATATTCTAGAAACATTCTGTCCAGTTCTCTGTGGTGTCAAGTGGCTTTAGCTTGAGAGTAGGGGGAAGAGCCTCTTGTCTCCCATCATCAGCTGCACTTCCGTACATACCAAGCAGCCTCAAGGATGCCTCCACTTTACCAAATTCTTGGAGAGTGGGGCTTACCTCCTTTCCCAGACCAAGATGTCGAAGCCTTGGTTCCAGGGAGAACATAAGCTCCCCACAGGTCTGCCAAAGGCTCCTGATTTCTTCTGGCTGCTGTTGTGCAGCCTTACTTCCCAGGATCACACGTTCCAGCTTTTCCTGCAAGGAGAAAGGAAGTCATTGCTCTAGCCACATGTCCTTCAGACTTCCAGAGCCTCTCTCTTCTTGAACCCAAGACCTCATAGTACAGCCCAGGGAACAGCAGCAGCAGCAGCAAGTCCTGGGAAGAGTTGACCCTCAGGCTACCACAGAACTACTCAATCAGACATTGCATTCAACATTGGCAGGCCACTTGTACAGGCGTTAACATCTGAGGAACCACAGTGCATGGACTTGCCTGTTCCCAGTGATGACCAGAAGGTGTCACAGTTCACATTGGCACAACCTACAGTTGCTTGACTCTCAGATCATCAGTCTGAAAGGACTGTGCTTTGCCATCATGTGTTCACCTGGAGACACTGAGTGACACCACAGTCATAGTGCCCCAGGGACAGGGCTATGGGTCCTCCTGCACCTTTGACTCTAAGGGTCCCCTGTTTATTCTCCAACCACAGCCCACTGCTGCCTCCTGACACCCTCCCCAACTCACCTTGGGCAGGTTAGGAACAAACTTGGTGTCACCAAAGGACTTATAGTTGCCCATGTTGGAGTAGACCCCAGCAGCATAGACCAGGAATGCCTGGGAAGTGGAGACAACATGGTAAAGGAAAAGGTCACCATTTTTTTTTCCAGGGCATACCAGTGTGGGAGAGGCTGAGAAGTCACAGGGCAAAACCCTGATCCCAGGAGGCCCCAGTGTGGCCGAATTTGCCATCACAGATTTTTACCCCTACCCTACTAGGTAGCCAAGCTAGTTTCAGTAGCTACCAAACACACCCACCTAGGCTGGTGATAGCAAGAAGCTGCCTCCCACAACTCCAAGGGAAGGTATGTAAGCTGGCTAGGCCAGTCAGAGAATCGTCTTCTCTTACTATAGGCTGACTAACAGTCAGCTGCCCAACATCACCAGGTCTACATGCTCTATTACCAGAATGGCTTGAGAAAACCGAGAGATGAAGAATACATCTCAAGACAGCATCCAACAAATGAGTCCAACCGCTCCTAAAGCCTCCGCTAGTCCTGGACCTTGCAATTATGTGAGCTAATAATTCTCTTCTCTTCTCTTCTCTTCTCTTCTCTTCTCTTCTCTCTCTTTCTCTCTCTCTCTCTCTCTCTCTCTCTCTCTCTTTCTCCAAGGTCTCACTGTGTATTACTTACTAGCTATTCTGGAATGTACTACATAGACCAGACTGGCCTGTAACTCACAGAGATTTGCCTCTGTCTGCCTCCAAGCAATTCAATCACAGGCATATGTCACCACACTAGGCTCACAATTCTCTTTAGGGCACTTTGTAGTGGGTCTCTGCTACTTACCAACAAAGGCATCCCTCTGAAAATAGTTAACTTGGGTTGTATTTCCTACCTACAGGCATTTGTACAGAGATTTGCTCTTTTTAACAGTAGACCAAGGCCCAGAGACAGGATGCAATAAGCAAAAATTCTAAAAACATGGAAGAAATAGTAACCTTGGCTCAGAAATAAACAATCTGATCAATTTCTTCACCTTAGAGAAAGCCAGGTCACATTCCTATACATTCCTGGTGGGAATATAACGTGTTGAACCATTTCTTAATAAAAGGGTCTCGCTATATAGGCCTGGCTGGTCTTGAGCTATGTAGATCAGGCTGGCCCTGAACTTACAGAGATCCTCCCACCCCTGATTCCAAAGTGTTAAAATTAAAGGTGTGCACCACCACACGTGGACTTAGAAGATAATTTAACAGAATCAAATCATTATAAATGGTCAGAGTCTTCACCCAGCATTTCTATTTCTACAAACAGTTCCCACTCACATATTTATGTAAGAATGAGCATGGTGGCATTGTTTGCAAGAAAAACTAGAAAGCATCTATAATGTCCAGCATATAAAAAAAAAAAAAAAAAATAAGAGGCAGAGGCAAGTGGATTTCTATGAGTTTGAAGCCATCCTGATGTACAGAGCAAATTCCAGAACAACCAGGGTACATGGAGAAACCCTGTTTTGAAAAACTAAAAAAACAAAAGAAAATAAAACAAACAAAAATCAAAACACTAATTTGATTACAATGTACACTGCTTTACAGTGATTCACAGCCAATAAAAGGAAATGGAAATTCTCCAGGACACAGAAACCTGCAAAATGGGCACTGTACAGAACACTGAGACCATGATGTAAAAGGTCAAACAGGGTCGGGGAGAGGCTTCAGTGGGTAAGAGCACTCGCTGCGCAAGCATGGCAGCCTGAGTCTGAATACACAGCACTCACATAAAAAAGTCAGGCACGCCACGCACACGTCACCTCAGCACTGGGAAGGTGTCTGTGTACACAGGCCACCAAGGAACTTGATAGCCAGTCAGCCTCACCAGAACAAGCTTCAGGTTCACTATAACACCCTGTTTGGGGACTGAAGAGATGGCTTAGTAATTGAGAGCTCTTGGTGAGGACCCAAGTTCAGTTCCCAGCACCCATGTCAAGTGGATCCTATGCCTCCTGCCTCTATGGGCAATGTGCACCGACACACATGTACACATGGTAAAACACATCTTCGTAAAAGAGATCCTGTTTCAAGAGAGTATATTTCTCTTCTGGTAGCTATATGTTTGACACTTGCACATATACATACAAGACTGTCATTTCACATTTAAAAAATGTAAGTTAAGCTGGGCAGTGGTGTGCACCTTTAATCCCAGCACTTGGGAGACAGAGGCAGGTTGATCTCTGTGTTCAAGGCTAGCCTGGTCTACAGAGTGAGTTTCAGGTAAGTTAAATGGGGGCTGATATAATGTGCACATATCAGTATCAGTATCCAATGCACTCACACAGAATAGAAAAGGACACAGTCACAGTGCCTACCTCTGAAGAGATTGCACATGTGTGACCTTTTGTGTTTTGTAAGTTCCTGAACTGCAGCAATGTGCTAAGATTTAAGTATGTTATTTGGCCAATATATGCACAGACAAGAACTAAGAGACAAACAGAACATCTTACCTAGGTCCTACCTCACAAACCCCTGACTTCTACCCAGGCTGACTTCCTCTACCCCTCAGTATTAGGTGTACAATCATGGCAGACTGCCAAGAACTATGGAACTGAGGCTGGCCTCAAACTCACAGCAATCCTTCTGCCTCAGCCTCTCAAATGCAGAAATTAAAGGTGTGTGCCACCATGCCTGGCTTGCTTCCATGTATCTTGAAGCAGGCACTGTTCTAAGTAGGTCACCACAATAGTAAGGGCACACCATGTGCATATTCTATAGAAGATAACAAGCCTGAAGCTACAGGTGTGTGTGTGTGTGTGTGTGTTTGAGCTAGCATCTTTTAGTCTAATTTTCTACCTAGGTAGAGAGATCTATGACCCATGATCCTGGTCCTTCACACCCTTCTAGAAGCCCCTCAGGAAACCAGGCTGGCCTGTGAGAACTGACCTGATACTCTTCTTCAGTAAGACCCTCAGCCAGGGCGTGCTGGCGCAGCTGGTCAGGGTCCTGGGCACGGAAGAGGCGGCTAAGCAGAGCATATATGTAGGGTGCTTCAGGGGATGTCTGGAGCAGCACAGCCAGGCCTCCATACCAAGCGGCTCTAGACAGGTGATGGGCATAGAGGCGCTCTGTGGGTGAGAGCAGGCGGAATGCCTCACGGCAGTCCAGGCTAGACACACCGATATCATTGGGCAGGATGTACTGGGTATCTGCCATGAGCCCTGTAAGAACACATCACAGTCATCTCAGAGAACTCACCATCTTCTGCTCTGAAATCTCATGAGCTAACTAACTTCTTCCACCCAAAAGCCCAGGAGGGAATAAACCAACAGCACACATTCACCTGAAATGCTAAAATCCAAAGACTCAAATACTTAGTGGGCCAGCTTTGGCCTGTGGCCTCTTGGACTTAAAAGTCTGAATCCAACTACCTCACATTATAGATGGGGAAACTGAGGCTCAAAGATGCCAAGCATATGAAGGAAGAACCAGTAGAACAGAGCCTCCCAGCCCCGGCCACGCTTTGTCTCAGACTTCCTAGTCTCTGTTCCCAACACCTCTAGCTCATCACAACTGCTGACAAGGGCTTCATGCTGGACATCCACCCCACTGTTCCAATCCTGCTCCACCAAAGGGTCTAAAACCCAAGCCAGCTGCTTCACTTTCCTGCATCTCTCTTTCCTCTGCTGTAAAACTGATTGTGACTATGACTCCAAGCTCAACAGCTAGGTATGAAAATTAATAAAGGCCTTTCCAGGACAGGGATGTAACGCTATTGGTAGAGTTTGTCTAGCCAACAGCCAAGTCCTGGGTTAGATTCCAAGGTCAGTCTGGGGCACATGAAACCCTGTAAAAAAATAAGTAAATCAAAAAAGAGCAACGATGCTTCTTCCCAGCTTTTCCTTCCCAGCATCTGCCCCGGTCTCATCTCTTTCTTCAGCCCTTCATTATCCTGTTTTCTTCTGTTGCTCTGTTGGGAAGTCATTGAAGGTCACAACCCATTTTCCAGATAGAAACCATATGATACTTGGGACAGCAAGCAACTTAACCAGAGCTTTACAGTCCCGTTGGGACTAAGGGAATTCCGAACCCACCACATTCTCCACGCTCCGCCCCTAAGGACTCGTTTCCACCCTCCTTACTCATTCGCGCGGCTCCGCCCCATCTACCCCTTCACTCGGAAAGAGGTGTTAACTCTTTGCTGCCTGGAAATTCTCCTTGCCCGAAAGCTGGGAGAGATTTGGAAGAGGCACTGAAGGGTGGACAGAAAGAGGATGATCTTGCATGCACAGCCAGGCCTAGCTCTGATCTCCTGAAGATGACATATCGTGACCCTAAAGCCAGGGCGCTATACCTCACCTGCTGCAGCTGTTCCGTTCGCAAACTCACTTCCTGCTTCCGGCTCCCCGCCCCATTCATTGGGACACAAGCCCCGCCCCCACCGACCAATCGTCTGGCTCCAGCGATCAGACGGGCAGCAGCTACAGTCAGTAGAGAAACCGAAGACAGCACCTCCCCCTCATCTTCTCCCCGCCCCCAGGCGCTACGGGTGGTGCTTGCTTGCGAGGACCCTGAGGCCTTGGCCTTTTGTCTGCTGCCCTTCACTGCACAGAGGAGTGGCATAGAGCGATGGTTGGTGAAGTAGTTGGAGTATCTCGGTACCCCGCGAGGCTGCTTCTGGTGCCGACAGAGGCTCTGAACTGACAAGGTCCCCAAACATAAGGGTCCCTATACATCGGGAGCCTCCGCACATGTAACTGGGAACCTGCTTTCTGGGATTTCAACCTTCAGTGTCCCTCCCCTGCGTTTGGCAGTTAGCAACCTCAATGTAGAGAGAGAAGAGTAAAGCAATGTAAATCCCCTTCTCTCTGAATTTTTAGGGTTTGGGGATGCTATTTGGAGACTACAGATCTCTTGCAAAGAGTGTAGGCTGTACGAATAGTAGTCCCACCCACCAGGGGTGCAGAAAAATGCTACAGGTAACTACACTGAATCGCCATAGACCTGGAACTAGTCCTTAAAACATTGGGAGTCCCAGTTTCCTCAACACATGCAAAGTCGAGGCTAGCTGGTAGCTGGCATTTTCTTAGTGTGGCCATTTGCCAGCTAGAATAGAAAAGTAGTCTTCGGTGACTCGAGGGCAGCCCAGGATGCAGGCAAGCATGTTGTCCACTCTTGGTAGTCAGGGAGGTGTCTTTCTGGGTGCCCTGTGGCTCTTGAAGACACCTGCTGACTGACTTGGTAAGCACTGCAAAGAGCTTGGGGCCTGACATAGGTTGTCCATTGTCAAATTAGATGTCTGTCTCCTACCAGCTGTGTGACATTAGATGGGTCACTTCTCTTACTCTGGAACACTGTCAGCTTTACTTCAGGACTAATAAGTGAGTCTACTCCAAGGGATGGGCAACCATCAAGAGGTAGTGCTGCCCCCTAGGGTTGTGTAGGAGGTAGTGTTTTAGGACTGAAATCCAACACACCTTCCTTACGTAACATCCCTATTTATAGGAGGGCCCAGTGCAACCAGTGCCCCAACACAGACACTAGTTTCTCATTCACAAGGGTGCTTAAGGCCAGGCTTGTCACCATAGTGCTAGTAGCTGTTGGTTCTGATTGGTGAATGTCATTATAAAGGGGAATTCTGTAAAAAATGTGTCCTGAGGAGTGTCCCCTTCTTTCCTTTTGCCTGTTCTAAGTATAAAGTTGTCTGACTCAGATCAAGTTGAAATGTAACCATAACCAGGCAGGAAAAGTAGAGCTACCTGTAGCCACCAAGGGCTAGTTCAGGCCAGTGAAGGATCCCAAGACCCCCCAACCAAGCTGCATGATGCCATTTTATAATCTCAATTAATAGTAGTGCATATTAAATGAAGTCCTTTACCAGCAACTTGCCATATAGAATCTCATTTAATTCTTGCAAAAAACCCTGAGATAGCACATCACTGTTGTAGCAATTGCACAGGTGAGAGGACCTTGGATTTTCTAAGACCTTCCACTATACTGTTTCCAACTCCTACACCAACACACACACACACACACACACACACACACACACACACACACACGGCACATTCGATTTTAATGGATCATGGCTTTTCTGTTTACATCCATCTAGTAATGAAATACTTTTTGTTTTTGTTTGAGACAGGGTCTTGCCATGTAGCCTAGGCCGGCATTGAACACACAATCCTCCTTCCTTAAAGCCTACCAAATGCTGGGGTTACAAGCACATGCTACCATGCTTGGCTTTAGAGACTGCCATTCCACTAAAAAATCCTGGAATCTGAAGCTCCAAGAGCTGGCTCCCACCACCAGCCCGAGTTCTTCCCAGAGCACAGTCAAGTACATTTTGTTTGTCCTTTCTCCCAGAGGCTGAGATTCAACACCAGAAATGAGATCAGAATGTGTCCCCTGCCTGGACCCAGCAGCATCATTATTAGCAAGAACAGGGTAGAGCTCCATTTCTAGTGCTGTGCGGGAGGGTTGAGACGTCCCACACTCTGGCATCCCCTCTGCCATGCTCCCACTGTAGCTGTGTGATGCTTACTACTCTGTAATGGCTGCCTTTCGTCCTATCAACAGCACATCTGGGCTTTATGGCCTCCGCCAACAGCTGTGTGGCATGTTCCTGTGGAATCTTCATCCGCCTAAGGCTCTGGCTTCTGTCTTGCTCTGAGGACAGAATTAGTCCTACACTGGAGCCACTTCCTTTTTTTCTCTATATTCTACCTATTTTCCTGGTTCATTTTTCCTTACATGGTCAGGGGAAAACCCCATCTCAGCCCTTGGCGCAAAGGAAGTCCTGACTCACACAGGAGGAACTGTTCAGCACTAACTTTGACTCCCATAGTCACCAAGGCCCACAGGTCCCGGCCTATCACCCTGATCCCTTCTCCTTTTTCTGATGACCTGCATGTTGGTTGTGAACTTCTCCCTGCCCTTCTGTGTTAGTGCCCTCACCCAGGTTGCCCTCCAAATGCCATCCTGTCTCTACAGTGCCAACCAGTCAAGATGTGGCTCTGGTTTTAGGCCATCCAAGTTCTCAGAACAACCCCAGCACATACAGATGACCAGCAAGATGAAATAATCAGCTTCTGGCAATAGTCCCCCCAGGTGTCTCCTCTGACTGGAAGCCCTTGCTCATTGCTGGGGTTCTTGTGGCATGAGGCACTGAGTAGGTGGATATCTACCTATCTATTCTTCAGCTTCTCCATGAATCAGACTCTAACCTGCCTCGCCTCAGTCTTGCCTAGCCTTAGTATAATCTGACAGGGGCAGTCATGGCTTCCAATAACAGCTTCCAACTAGATTATAATTCTCTCTAAGAACCCAAGTAGGACCATCTCCCTTCCTGAATCACTGGGAGGATTAAATAACAAAATCTTCAAGAAACAGGCAGAGCCCTGGTACCTAGTGAATGCAGCTGTAGTTACTGTTAGGATGGGGTGGGGCACACAGTGAGTATTCAGCAATGGTAGCCCTTGGTTCAGAGGAGGTGGTGTGGAGCAGTGAGTCCTCCCCCAGCTTTGACTCCTGACTGTCCATAAATGAAGATCTGAATTCACCACCAGGCATAGCCACACCCCATGCTCCCCTTAATATTTTTTCCTGCCCCTGCTTCTTTACCCTGAACCTGGGCCAAGAGGGTACAGAGTCCTCCCTTGTGGCCTGGAAGATTCCAAGCCACCACAGAGCCTGAACTGTTTTACCCACTCCATGAAGCCTCTTACTTTCCCAAACCCAGCAAGCGCTGCTCTCTGGCCCTAGAATTCCCTGATCCTAACAAACATGAAGCTGTCCACCCTCCGCTAGGTTGTGAACTCCACTAGGTAGAGAACCTGACTGTCCCTGTGTCCCCCACTTGTCACTATCCTGCCTGTACTGGAAGTCAGCGAATGCTGATCTCAGCCTGCCTGCCCACTTGTTACTTACTCACCAGGGGCTGGAGGCATTGCATGCATTCGGGACAGGTGGATCTTGAAGGGCAGCTGAGCAGCAAGGTTTATAGAGTAACCCACGGCAGCAGCAGGAGGGAGGAATAGCTGTTACTGGATTGGCAAGTTCAGAGCACAACCAGTCTAAGCTGGAAGTCAGGGGCTATGGTCCCTTCATTCCCCCAGGGGCACAGTGTATGCGGCATGATGTGGGGTAACCTCCATCAGCCTGGGGCAGAGCTGGTGCTAAAGTCCCTATCAGTATGACTGGGATAGAGATCTCAGGGACCCTCTTAGAGGCTAGAGTTGAGGGAAGGGCCACAGCCCATCCAGTGCATCCAACTGGTGTGGTTATCGCCAGCAGGCAGAGTCCCACATGCAGAGCTCCCTCTGAACAGCAGGAGGTGGGGGACCTGGGTGGGTGGGCAGGCAGGCATGGCAGCAAGGACCCTGGAGAGCCTAGTCCAGTGGCCCCTGGAAGATTAGGCGGACACAGCCAAGCTCACCGGTGAGCCAAGCCCCACAAAAGGGGCAGGCAGCATGGAAAGCATGGGTGCCGTGCGGCAGCGGTGTCTGGGCCCAATAACGGGCAGTCTTCTCAGAACAGACGTGGCCACAGGGTGCAAAAGCGTGGCTGGGTGGCCCAGGGTCCAGGCAGAGACCGGCCTCCTGGCCAAGCCACAGGGGCACATAGGGTCCCACAAGGCGGCAGAGAGGACACTCGCGCTCCTGGGGGCCTCGCTCCCTCCGGCAGCCCCAGCCGTGATAGCCATGAACATGACCACAACGGACGTAGACCCAGGGTTGCTGCTTGTCAGGTGCGGTGCGGCCACGGGCTGGGCTGGGGAAGGCCAAGGTGCTGAGGCCCACAGGACACTGGGGTCGTGCTGCATTAGCCTCCTGTCGCTGGGCCTCCAGTTGTTTCAGTGTGGGTGCCCTCAGCAACCCTGCCGGAGTACGCCACAGCAGTGTGGCCCCACACAGGTCGATGAGCGAACCATCTTGCAGGATGTTGGATTCGTTTTCCACCTGCCGGAGGCAGCAGAAGGCCTTAGCCCACGAGCTCACTGGACCTGCCAGCAGGCAGCCTCACCCCAGAGAAGCCACCTATGTGGCCAGTGACATTCCCTGAAGAGAACACCCTAGGCCAGCAGGCCAGCTGAGACATGGCAGACAGATGCCCCCAAATACATACAGCCCCTTACTCTCAGCAGGACCTGGGCTTTGGATCTTCAAGGGTCAAATCAGGAGGCTTGGCCCAAAGCAAGGTTTTTCTGAAACGTTTTCCAAAGCTCTCTCAAAATGGCAGAAGTAGAATATGACAAAGAAAGCAAATACCTCCCATGGGGAATATGGATCCCGGGCCCAAAGTGGGTATCTCACAGGTCATGGGTCACAGCAAGAGCTCTAAGCCAGAGAGCCTCGTTTTGAATCTTGATCTTGCCTTTCACTTACTCAGCGTTACCAAGAAAATAATTTAGCTTCTGTATCTTGGTCTCCTGGACCTCAAAGTGGATTCCATATCTTAAGTGGGCCTTGTGAAGATTAAATAAGTCAACTGAAAAAAAAAAAACCATAGACCGATGCCTGGTATACAGTGGGCACATAACAAGCACGTGTCTGTGTTACACTCATGTGCACGTTTTGTTTTGTTTCTTTAATTTTTAACTTTATGAGTGTTTTGCCTGCATGTATGTCTGTGCATTGCATGCATGCCTGGTGCCCATGAAGGCCAGAAAAGGGTGTTGGGTCCCTTAGATCTAAAGTTATGGATGACTGTAAGGTGCCATGTGGGTGCTAGGAATTAAACCTGGGTCTTCTGGAAGAACAGACAGGGCTCTTACCACTGAGCCATCTCTCTAGCCTGGTTTGATTTTAAGACAGGTTCTTGCTATGTGCCTAGGCTGGCTGAGAACTCATAATCTCTCCCTGGGGAGAATTCTCTGTGGTCCAGTCAATGAATATAGCTCTATGGCTCTATTTTTTTTTCCTAGAACTTAGTCCCAGCTCCCAACATTAGTGCTCCAAGTAGCACCAAAGGGGCACTTCCAGACCAGTGTAAGAACTACTCCAAAGGTCCTTTTACTCCTGATGGGAGAAAATAATAACACCTTCCCCAAATGTGACAGACACACTATAAGCTGCCAACACTCTGGGCTATAAACTGCTCATGCACAGGCCGAGTGTCATCCTTGGAAGAGGGTGTGATTTTCTAAGCTGCTGGCAGCCTCAGAGTCATTTGGTTCCACAGTGCGTTTGCACGACTCTATTTCATATCACCTGCTGGATCCCCTGCAGTACAAAAGCATACCTAGGGACCTTGCTCTGGTTCTGCCTGTGGGGTAAGTGACAAGTGTCAGCAACTGCCTGAGCCTGGGCTCACCAAGCAGAACCTAGTGGGAGTCCCTTGGAGAGAAGTGCTGTACATCACCTCTCAGCACGGAAAGGCAAGGGATTGATGATAGGGGCCTGGGAAGGGTGGGGAGAAATGGAGGAGGCCACCTACCAGCTTCCCTCGCTGCTGGGCTGATCGGCTATCCCGCAGTGTGTATACATTCCCGCAGACAGAAATCTCCCTCCAGACACCCGGGGCAGAGTCCTCAGAGAAGCCACCTGCTGGGTGCATTACCAGAACCCCGTTGGTTGTCAAGCCATCCATCAGACCATCAGGAGTCCGCCACTTGGCCGCCCGCTCCTAGGACCACATGAAGGATAAGCTCATAACTCCAAGAGCTCCCAAAAGGCTGCATGCCAGAGACGGTGTTTCCCCCCTTTGAGGTCTGGGGTTTCCCAGAAAGGATTTCAGGTCTTAGGCACCACCTGACCCCTTTGTTCTTCACTTTGCTTCTTCAGGAGATGGGCTGCTAAACCTTACAAGAGAGTGATGCAAAGGATGGCTATGTACTGGCCCATCACTCCAGGATGCAGCATCTCCCCAGTTTCCCGCCCCTCAGCTCTCTCTGTTGAAGGGCTAGCCATGCTTGGGGAATCACTCACTCCAAGAAAGATGTTGCTAGAGGCATCAAAGCCAGCAGCATAGAGGCGGGCAGTATAGGGTGGCCGGCGATCACAGAGGATTCTGCAGGCATAGCGGGAGATGGTGCTTTGGGCAGAAGGACCCTCTGTAGCCCCTCCGCCAGGAGATGTGTCTGTTACCACAAAGTCAATCATGTTTTCAGTAGAGCGGCCAATCTATAAGGAGAGGAGGGCCAGGACACATGCACAGGCAAATTTCACAGTGTTCTCACCCAGTGTCTTAGCAGCCATCAAAAAAGGGAGATTCTAGTCCCAAAGAGAATAGCGCACAACACAACTCTCTAGAGTCTAGGCTCTGTGGGCTTGCATGCAGGTTTCTTACATCTGATCAGTTGTGGTATGGGCCAACTGCTGCTCTGTGGCCCCACAGCTCTGAGAAATACCCCACTCAGTAAAAACTAGTTCATGTGCTGCTGAGAGGCCAATTAAAAGGTGATGCCCTGGAACATTAGCAGTGAATTAAGTTTTAGTAAGAATGTGCCTATCATAGGATAAGCTTTTTCTTTAAAGATTTTTTTCTTTTTCCCTATGTGTATTCCTGGCTGTCCTGGAACTCACTCTGTAAACTAAGGTGGTCTCAAACTCAGAGATCTGCCTGCCTCTGCCTCCCATGACCTGGGACTAAAGTTGTGCACCACCGCCCAGCTCTTGTTGCTGTTGCTTTTATTGATCAGGGTCTCACTGTCTAGCCTGCACTGGCTTCGAACTTACTATGTAGAGCAGGCTAGCCTCAAATTCACTTATCTCTACCTCCTAAGTGCTAGTATTAAAGGTGTAAGCTACCACATTCTCACTCTGCTTATTATGTTTGTAGTCTATGTGTTTCTGAGTTACTTTATTGCACCACATGTGTGCAAGCACCTATGTAGGCCAGAGGGCACGGGCTTCCCTGGAACTGAGTAACAAGCAGCTGGAAGCCAGCAAATGTGGGTGCTGAGAACTGAACCTGAGTCCTTTGCTAGAGCAAGAAGTGTTCTTAACCTCTAACCCAGATCTCTAGGACTAAGCTAAGCATTTTGTGTACAAGACTTCAGTCACTCTTCTCATGGGGGGAGGCTACTATGGGCCTCATTTTACAGATGAGGAAAACAAGACTAGGAGATTTTAATTGACTGTTGCCCAAAGTCACCCAATGGTAAAGTCACCTAAACCTAGGCATGAGGAGGTGTCACCCTATACTCTGGACTTCAAAGCCGTATAGCCACCTACCCTCTAGGAGTCTTGACTCTGAGAGCTGCTGACTTGCTATTGACTGCAAAGTCAGCAACCCAGTTTAAGACATCCTACCTTTCCATCTGAAGGGCAATCCACTACAATGAGTGCTCAGAAACACCTTTCCCAGGCCCTGTGCCCGTGGCCTGATCCTGGACACATGCACAGCAGAGGCTGGGAGGCTGGACATACCTGGAACATGTCTTTGTCGCTGTCATGTGTGTACTCCACTATGACTGAGTGGCTCCGGGACAATGTGTATGAGATACTGTGCTGGCCTCGGTTACTCAGGGCCTGGTGGAAAAAAGGCAGTCACTTCCCAGGGTACAGGAGAGGTGTGACCTTCTGAGCCAGAGGCCAGCTCCAGGCCCAATAACCACTCCCAGGAAGGGGCGGCTCCATCCTGTACAGAGGAGACTTGTCTGGAAGAAGCTCTTAGCTGGTTCTCTTGTTTAATCCTTCAGTTACCTCAGGAAAAAAAATGTGCTTACAGTTCCATTTTTACGGTTGAAAATTACAAGTCAGAGAGGACTGGCCCTCAGTCACACGGCTGCGAACAGCAGAGACTTAACTTCCACACCAACTCTCTGAAGCCAAAGGTTTCTGTGGTATTGTGTGTAGTGGCTGTTCTTAGTTGTCAACTTGACTGTATCTGGAATGAATTAAAACCCAATGACTGGGCACACCTGTGAGGGATTTTTGCTTAATTAAATCATTTGAAGTGGTTAGACTTACTTCTAATCTGAATATCTGAGGTGGGAAGACAAACCTTTAATCAAGATCTTATCAAGAGGGGAGATCCACCTTTAATCTGGGCTACACCAGCTGGCTGCCTATACATAAAGGACACAGAGGAAGGAAGTTCTCTTTGGGATTTAGGTGAAGATCAGCTTAGACATCCGTTCTTATACAGTGAACAACTACTGGATTCCTGGGTCTTCCATTGGCAGATAGCCACTGCTGGATTAGCTGGACCACTGCCTGTAAGCTATTCTAATAAATTCCCCATAGATAGACATAAACAGAGAAAGACAGACAGAGAGAGATTCATTCTATATGTTCTATTTCTCTAGAGAACGTTGACTGATACATTGTGTGAACACCACATCCCACTCTTGGCACCTTGGCTACCTCGGAAGCAATGCTGATGGGCGCTAGAGAGATGACTCCGTGATTCTGATCACTGGCTGCTCTTGCAGTGGACCTGGGTTTGATTCCTAACACCCATATGGCAGCTCACAAGGGTTTGGATCTCCAGGTCCATACCTTCTTCTGGCCTTCACAGGCACTGTACGCTTACAGCATAGACATTCATGCAGACAAGACATCTATGCATATACAAATAAATTTTAAAATTTTTAAATAAGTAAAACTTCTAACCAACCAATGGGGCATAGCAGCTGAGGAAACATCTGAAAGGGTTGGGCACACTGCAGAGGGTGTCTATTAGCACCATTTGGGGGTGTATCTGTTCTGTGGTATATGTGCATGCGTGTGTGCATGGGTGTGCCCACAAAGGCCATTGGGTGTCCATTGTCATTTTGATTTGTTTCTCACTGATCCCAGAGCTTGCTGGTTTGGGTTAGGATGAGGGTCAGCAAACCCCAGCTACCCTCCTGTCTTTGCCCTCAACAGTCCTGGGGTTATAGGCATGCGTGCTTTTAATTTACGAGTGCTGGGGATCCAGACTCAAATCCTCATGCTTGCACAGCAAGCCCTCTTACCCTACTAGGCCACCATCTCTCCAGACCCACCACCACCATTCCCTTGCTGAGTCGACAGGCAGGGAGTGAGTAATGACACAGTGATTCCCCTGCTCCACAAAGGCCATGGATGGAGGGTCCAGGAAGACTGAAGACCTAGGTCTGGGCACAAAGGACAGGATGGGACTCATTCCCCCGGGATGAGCGGCTTGCCTTGGAGACGAGTGGTGTGGAGATGTGGTGCATGACATCTGGCTTCACTCCGTTGGCATGTGGCCGGCGGCTCAGTGCCAGGCGGCTTCGGCGGCGGCCCTTGTCCCCATTTGCCAGACACCCATTGTAGCTGTGAATGTGGTGGTGGGGAGATAGTGGGAGGAGAGAAAGGAGGAGAGAGTGAGCCCGTAGGAGAACTGAAGGAAACGGCCAACTTGGGACAGACCCTACCTTGATGAACAAGGGCTAGAACCATCTGAAGCTAGAAAAGCCCGGAAGAGCAAATGGCTGAACTGAGGGGTAGGAGATGAGGACCCCTCCTTCTACAAGCCAAGTGTTCCCTGCATGGCTCAGCTGTAACAGCAAGTGCTAGGGTGGTGGAGCTGATACACCACAGCCATGCTCACTGGAGGAAAGGACTCAGCTTCTCAAGGAACCCAGGCACCTGCCATGACTCAGGCACAAGTCAAGTACACCCAAGGCCCAGTGGGAGGAGGTGGAATGATCTCAGGATCAGGATTCTGGGAGAGAAAACACCCATATCGGGCCTTGAAAAAGAACTGTAAAGACTTCATCTGCAGCCAAGGATCTTTGATCACACGACGTCTATAAGTGACCAAGAAGAAGAAAACAGCTTCTAAGTCCACTCCTCCATTATCTCCATAGGTGTCTAATTTCCGCCTTCCCTTCCAGCTTTTATTCAGGGGAATGACCGTGAGAAGCAAGGATGAGGTGAGCCATTGCCTTGACTGCTGCCATGGATGGCTGCCTCTGTTCCGGGCCCTTCATGTTTTTAATCACCTAATGGAATCTGCAAAATGTCCTGCCAGGCAAGTGTCTTTCTTCCTATTTTATAAACTAGACAAGTCAAGGTCTAGGGAGGGAAAGTGAGTTGTCTTGAGCTAAGAAGCAAAACCAATAACAAACAAACAAAAGGCTGGATTATGGTCACTGGACTGTAGTCACAATCACCTAGATTTGTCAAAGTCCCAAAAGTGATTGGTTCTGAACCAAGGCCCTGAGACTGGCAGAGATCAGTGAGACTAGGATGTAGTGACTTGGGTGGTATACGATATGAATAACAAGCTAAGAATGCTTTTCTCTAAGTAGTGGAGAGTCATAGAAAGCTTTGGAGAAGGATACAGGCAGTTGCCAAGTACAGGGCTGGGAATATAGCTCAGTGGGTAGAGTACTTGCCTAGTTGGGTTCAGTTCCCAGCACCACATATGTGCAGTCTGGTGGCACAAGCCTGTAATCCCAGCACTTGGGAGGAATGAAGATGAGGAGCTCAAGGTCACCCTCAGCTACATAGGGAGAGTGATAGAAGCTAGCCTGAGCCACGTGAGACCCTGTCTCATAAAGGGAGAAAGTAAGATGCCAAATGTAAGACCAATGAGAATTTCCTGCTGAGTTTGTTAGAGTCCATATTCTTTAGACCCAGAGAGAGTCTGCCTCTTAAGGTGTGGGATTCCTCTCTCTATCTCCTATTGTTTTCTCTTTCTTCTCTCTCCTCATGACCTCTCTCTTCTTTTTGTTGATTTTGGGGACAAGGACTCAGGCAACCCAGGTTGCTACCTCCTGCATGCTGGGATTACAGGTGTGTGCACTACACCAGACTATGTGTGATTTCCATGTGTTCCCCAGTACCTCACATAGTGAGGCTTCTCTGCTCTTCTGAGGACAGAGAGCTGCCTTCATTCAGATGGACACACAGACCTCCCCTCTGTCAGGACGCAAGGCAGCTGCTTTTCAGTCATAAGCCCCTCTGTGAGGAACATCTCTTTCACCTTTCTGAGCACTTCCCGAGTACCAGCAGCGGCAACCCCAGAGGGAGACAGGCCAGGATGCAGGCCGAGGACTCACAGGAGCCCAGCACTCATCCACTCTTCCATTCACCACTCAACTTCTAATAAAATGAAGCTCATTTGTCAGGGCCTACTTGGAATGCTGATCTTGAGAACTAACAAGATAAAGTGCTTTAAAACACTTGACAGAGTTTGCCATGGTTACAGTAAGGTCTTCATATGGGTTAGTTATAATGGGTATTTGAAAAAAGGCAAGGTGGCACATAAAAGTCACCAAATGACAGCTGTTGTTATGTATTGTTAATCTCCATCGTGATCCCACAGCTGCTCCGGGGAGGGAGCTGGATCTGTGTCTGGGGGAGGAGAGTCATGGAGATGCAGGTATCCAGGCAGGCAAAGACCAGAAAGAGACAGCTCGTTCAACTATCAAATCCCATCATTTCTCTCTGATAACATCTACTTTCTCATCTGTAACATGAGGGTGAGCTGCAGCTTAGTGATAGTGTGTAAGATCTACAATTAGGAAGATCTGGGTTCAAATCCTAGTCCTCTCGTTTACTAGCTGTGTGCCCTTGGACCAGTCACTTGCCCTCTCTGAGTTTCATTTACCTCACCTCCTTCCTCAGAGCATCTTTGTGAGGACTGAAATGAAATAATGTCCATGGGAAGGCTTGGCACTACCTGCCTCCCAGATGCTTGGTACATGCTGGGTACCAGTCTATGTGCTTTACAAAAATCCCTTCTTCCTTTCCCTCCTTCAGATAACCTTTGGGAGGTTAGTATCAACCCTGTCTTCAAAATGGGGACGCAATGGCACAGGAAAGTTTGGCAACTTGCTGAAGTAGAACTGGAACCAAGCAGTTTTGTGCAGAATCAGAATTCTTTACCCCACTCTCACACACAGTAGGTGCTTTACAGACTTTTTCTGCTATTCTTTTTCTTGGCTGATTACAAACTGTGGTGAGCTGTTTTAAGAATTGTCTCCAGCTGCTGGTTGTGGTGCAGGCCTTTAATCCAAGAGTACTCAGGAGGCAGAGGCAGGTGGATCTCTAAATTCAAGGCTACTGATCGAGTTCCAGGCCAAGGCTATACAGAGAAACCCTGTCTCCAAAACGAAACAACAGATGTGGGTTTGATCAATTTTGTTCTTCATATGGGAAAGTGACAAGAAGTGAAGTGTCCCGGGAAGAGCAGCAGGTGCACACTGCTGTCTTGGCTGACCTGAGGGGGTGGTTACCCATAGGGAGGCTCACCCCAGAACGATGAGTTCACCATACTTGATGGGTTCCTCGCCTGGCAGTGCTTCTTCACCAGGAGAAGAGAGGATGCAAGAGCCCTTGTTCCCCGAGTGCTGGAGGTCTGAGGTCCGCGGGGGTCCCACTTCAGGGTTTCCTTCCAGCACCATTCTGAGCAGAGCAGGAGAAGAGAAGAGAACTTTGCAATTTCCCACCCCACCTCCTCTCAAGCTCTGGCTAGATGCAAGGCCCTTTGGGTCAAGGCAAGAGTTGCCGGACATTTGTTATTATAACGACTTCCGTTTCCCCTAAATGGAGAGGTTGCTGGGATACCAAGGAGGGAGACTGGTGAGACAGGACGAAGAAAGAAAAGGCAAAGTCAGGGTCAGAGTATTTGGTTGGTTAGAGCAATACACCAACTTTGGATGGGATGTGCTTGGCAGAGGGGCAGCCAGGACTTAAGAGACCTCTAGACTTAGACTTAATTCCTGGCTTAAGCTCTTAACCTCAAGACCTCAGTTAACCTCCTCTGTCAGGTTCTTGGATCTGTGTTTACTGTAATCTTATTGCTCTTTTGCAGGTCTAGGCCCCTGTCAGTCTGTCTGTTCTCAATGACTCTCTGTCCTCCCGACATGTCCTTTTCTGCCTTTTCTCTCTCTACTCTGCTCCCTACTTCTATCCACCTGCCTTCCTCTATCCGGATGCCTTTCTCTTACCACCCACCTGACTCAGTCTCCTCATCTTGGCCTGGCACTGCAGGCAGGCCTCCAGATCCCTCCCTCCCTCAGGTGTCTGTCTGTGGTCCTCAGGCCGCTTCGGTCTCGGGAGGCCTGTGGGGGCGGCGCTCCCCAGTCGGGCACCCCCTGCAGCAGAGCCGGTCGCCCACAGGCTGCCTACTTAACCACCCCAACGTTGGAGGGTCTGCGCAGAGGCAGGCCCGCACCCCGTGCTCGGGAAGGGCACAATGACAGCCCAGCGCATACGCAGATACACACCAGGCGGCCCCTCACAAATACGCGCGCGCACGCAGTCCCGCACACCCCTAGCACCGCGGGCAGTGCCCAGACGGGCGCAGCATACCCAAGACCTGCTATAGCAGGGACGTGCCTACGCGCCAACAGCTACAGGCGCCAGCCTTCAGACCTGTTCCCTTAACCCGGCCACCCCCAGATACTCAAACACGCCCCCGGCGCACGCCCAGCACAGCCCCCGCCTCCCACCTCGCCGGCCTCACCTGACGGCGTTCTGGGGCTCTCTGTGCGCTGCTGGCCCCCACCCGCCTCACCTCTACTGTGCCCCGGGACTGCTGCAGCGGGATGGGCCGGGCCCGCGGCTGCTCGGTGCAGCCTTGTCACGGGGACACCCGGGGCCCTGAGGAGGGAGGGGTGTGCACACAAACCTCCACGCTCCACCCTGTGCTCCCACGCCCCGCCCCCGGCTCCGCCCCTATATGGCCCCGCCTTAACCCTAGGCTCCGCCTCCTGCGGCTTTGCCTAGCTGTAGTCTGCGGAGCTAAAGAGGTTTTCAGGAACTCTCGCCCCTTTCTGTGTCCGGTCCCTGGAACCAAAGAAGTTCCGCTCGCTATTCCCACTGAGGGAGTCCCTATCGTCTCCTGACTGGTTGAGGGACTCCCCTTGGTCTACAAGACCCCTCTCTTATTCCAGGCTTCGGACACCTCACCCTCATTCCAGGGTCTCCAGGGTTCTCCGGAGACCGGAGCCTGCTTTCATATAGTAATCTAGAGACTCCTTTTCTTAACCTAAAACTGGCGACTCCCCACCTCCTGCTCCAAGACCCCGCCTCCCATATGGGGAAACCTCGGAATTACAAAGAAGCCCAGAGCAAACAGGGGGAAGGAAACTACTAGAAGATGCGGAGGAAGGTGCGTCACTCGCGGAGGCTGAGGAAAGCCACTGCGGTTGTCTTGAGTGCAGATCTGTCTTCCAATTCAACTCGACCACTTTCTCTCTGTGCAACAGTCAGTGAGCTCTGGCCTCCTTGATGTCCAGAGATATGTACCGCTGCCTCCCCTCCCAACAGCACGCTCTTACTTTGCAAAGCCTCAAAGGAAAGCCGACTTTTGGGTGCTTGGTCCCTCAGGGCCACAGGCTTTCTTTTGTCTGTACCAGGCTCTCTGGGTTGCATTTGAGCAGATTAAGTCCTGTAATCCATGGGAGGCGGGTACAATCATTGTGTCTTGTTAACCCCGACACCACGAACAGATTTACAGAAATGGCTTGCTAAAGAGGAACCAAGAAAGGATCTGGTCCATGGCTTCAGCTCGGCAAGCACTTTACCACTAATCAACAGCTCCAGCCCTTGAACTTCTCACTTAACTTTTGTTGTTGTCAGTTTTGTTTCGCATTTTTAAATCTGTTTTATTTTTATGTATATGGGTATTTTGCTTCCGTGTATGTCTGTGCATGACTTGTGTGCCTGCCTGGTGCCAGCAGAGGCCAGAAACTCGGGTTCCCTGGGACTGGAGTTACAAATAGTTATGAGCCACCATGTTAGTGCTAAGAATCAAACCCAGGCCCCCTGAAAGAGCAGCCATTGCACTTAACCACCGAGCCATCTCTCTAGCCCCCTTACTTTGTTTGTTTGTTTGTTTGTTTAGAGACAGGGGTCTCACTTTGTAGCCCTGAATGACCGGGAGTTCACCATGTACGTCATCAGACTAGTCTCCTGAGCAGCTCACAGAAACCTGCTTTCCTCTGCCTCCCAAAAGCTGAAATTAAAAGCAAGGGCCGCCAAGCCTGATGAACTCCTGACTTTGAAAGCTGCCATAAACGAGAGATGGAAGGATAACGGCTCAGATGTGTTCTCTCCTGCTTAGCATCTCTTGGTCCAGAAAAATATCCCAGTGAATTTGTTCATTTGTTTTGAGGCAAGGATCTATGAAGTTCAGGCTACCCTTGAACTCAAACTCAGAGGACAACCTTCTGAGTCCTCTACCTCCACTTTCCAAGGGCAGGGATTACAGGTGTGAGCCACCATACCTAGTTTATTCAGTGCCTGGGATCAAACACAGTGATTCATAGGCACTAGGCTAACATTCTACCAACTGAGCTACCCCTCTGCCCTAACCCCTGAATTTGAAATGTGTTTTATGAGGACCTGTGCACAGAGGACGTGGCCTATGACCTCTGCTGCAGAGGGTGAGTGGATGTTGGCTCACTCATTCCTAAAAGGGAGCAAATGCAGTCTCACTTCCAAATTCCTAGACTCTCTAAGCCCCATGTCCCCTCTACTAACTCCCTGCCTAAGAACAGGTAAAAGCACCAACTGCTTTGCCAACTGTTTTGAGGCCCAGTAGCCAAAGAAACTCATTAGTCATACAGGAACCTCCTAGGTGCCACCAAGAAGGTCACACAGATCCCTCACAGGAATGAGGGCTTTGTGTTCTTTAGACTGTGTACTTGCTGCTGAGGGTAATGACATCTTTGGGGACATCCAAGAAAATTGGGATGCTGGCTCAGTCCTGGGAGCACTGGCTGTTTCATTAACTGTCCAGGCTTTGTGGGATTATCTGGGGCTAGAAAAGTGCAGGCCTTGCTGAGGCAGTCTGTGAGGCTGGACCACCTGGGGCTAGCTACTTTGAAGTTGTCCTGGATGCAGATTTTTGAGAAAACATCTGGACCTGTCAGGATGCTGGAACAGATATATATCTCAGCATCCTCAAGGATGAATCTTGTCAGAGCTACTTTACCTTCACTGGTATCTGGTCACTTTGTTATGAAAGCACACAAACTTTTAATACTAATACTGTTAATATGTATTAACACTTGTATGAAATGTGTGCTGTGCACGAATCACCTAATGTTGATTCTCTGCTCTATTCCTGAGCAGGTGAAAGGCATATGTCAATTTTATAAGTCAGTTTCGACTGTATAACCAAACTGTAATAAGGGCTTATAAATCCCCATCATGCCAGGTGACAGGATAGCATGTAATTATAAGTCACAAGGACCAAGTAGCCAAAAAGATTCATTGGCTACTGAAGAGACATTAACAATTGAGAATACAGGAACACACCTTCATAGCCAGTTGACACAATGTGTGTTGGGGTGGGTTAATCCAACAAAAAATAAAATGAAAGGAAGACCCAGCTGAAATCTGAAATGACTGGGAAAACCAAAATGTACAGAGCTAAGCTGCCCCCAAAGAGGTGTCAAAGGGATGAAAAGAGGGTGCTCCATTGCAGAACAGGCTTGAGAAACTACAGCACACAAAGCAAGTCCAGCTTACTACCTGCTTTTGTAGATAATAATTTTTAAATATTTTTATTATTGATAAGCATAATGATGTGTACATATTGTGTAAATATATGCACATGAATACAGGCGCCTCAGAGGCCAGAGGAGTTGGATCCCCTAAAGCTGGAGTTACAGATGATTGTGATCTGCCTGGTGTGGGTGCTGGAACTGAACTCTGGTCCTCTGTAACTGCTGAGCCATCTCTCCACCCCCACAGAGAATGCTTTTGTTGTAATGTCTCCATGCCCCTTTACTCACTGTATGTGCCTGTTGTCGCAGATACCCCACAAGACTGGGTACTTGTGAGACATAGAAGAGTCTCTTCCAGTCTAAAACTGTTGGTGGCTGGACCCTTAAAAATTTGGCTGACTTCTGTTTTTAGAAGGTGATGAATGTTATAATTTATATCTTTCTTTTACACTGAAAATACTAATGGTTTCTGCAAATGACATGCCTGATGCCCCACAGGAGGTCATAGCAAAGATGAGACACAAACGTTGCTGGGAACAGTTCAGCCCAGTATGTGACTATATTACTTAATTGCTTTATAACCAAGCATCAGCCAGGTGCTGTTACTGGAACTTTTAGGATCTGGGCTCTGGCAGTCCCAATAAACTAGGCTCTGTCCTCTACCCTCAACATGCTGATTAAAGAAACAAATAATAACAAAAAGTCCAGAAAGATTTATCCACGTGACCACATTGAGGAAACAGTGATTCACAGGTCCAGCCTCTGGGTACTGGCATGAGGTTTAGGTTTAAATATAGGGCAAGAGATATGCGTAACTAAGTGGTCCTGGTCAAGGTATCCTGTGTCAATTTGTCCTGCCAGGTGACCTGATAACTTGTCTGGCACCCACTCCCTTGTATAGTTCCTGCACCTTGAGTGTGAGAGTTGTGACTTGCTTCTGACCAAAAGTATCAGAAAAGTGATGGAATACACATGATCTTGTGCACATGAGGGAATCCTCTGCCTAAGGTCACAGCACTGGTCTTGGAGGAGCCGTCCTCCTTGAAGAAGGGAGCTTCTGTGGTCAGGGTCAAGGGTTAAGTACCTAAAAGCCTCTTTCATTGTTCTGATGAAAGGAAAATCTGCTTCTGGACAGGCTGTCTGGGTTTTCTTTTATTTCCAAATCACCTTCAACAATTCTGATATAACAATGGGGCCCATATGTCAAAAACCAGTGGTCAAGTCAGGTGTGCTGCCACACACCTTTGATCCTAGTACTTGGGAAGCCAAGGCACGAAGATCTCTGTGAATTCAAGGCCAGCCTGGTCTGCATAGTGAGACTGTGTCTCAAAAAAACAAAAACAAAAACAAAAAACAAACAAGCAAACAAACAAAACATGAAGCAAAGCAAAATAAAGGAAAAAAACCTGGGGCTTTTGTTGTTGAAGAGTTGTGTATGGATGGCTTTCAATCAGTAGCCAACATGAAGAAAAGTTTTCAGCCCTAACACCACCAGAGAAGACCACAGTCCCAGCCAATACCATCCAGGAAACTCTGTGAGGCCCCGAGCAGAGTGTTCTGCTCAGTCGTGCCTGGGTTCCAGATCCTCCAGAAGCAGTGAGGCCATAAGTGTGCACTGTGGGGTGTTTGTTTTGTAGTAGTGGTGAGTTTTCTTTGGAGGAATGTTAGTGTAAGATAGTCCTGGTGGCCTGAGAATCACTATGTAAACCAGGCCTCAGACACAGAGATTCACCTGCCTCTATCTCACAAGTGCTGGGATTAAAAGTGTGTGCCATAGCTGGGCACAGTGGTGCACACCTTTAGTCCCATCACTCTGAAGGCAGAGGCAGAGTTAGAGGTCAGGTTGGTGTACATAGTGAGTTCTAGGAAAGTCAGGGCTACACAGTGAAACAGTATCACAAGCAAACAAACAAACACAACAATACAAAACCAAGTGTGTTGATTGTATCCAGTTGTGTGTCCGTATATGTTGCCTGCATGTATGTCTATGCACCATGTATGTATCTGGTGCCTGCAGAAGCCAGAAGAGCGGATCTGATCCCCTGGAACAGGAGTTACATAGGACTGTGCATCACAACTGGGTCCTGGGAATCAAACCTGGGTCCTTTGCCAGGCAGTGGTGGCGCACGCCTTTAATCCCAGCACTTGGAGGCAGAGGCAGGTGGATTTCTGAGTTCGAGGCCAGCCTGGTCTACAGAGTGAGTTCCAGGACAGCCAAGGCTATACAGAGAAACCCTGTCTCGAAAAACCAAAAAACAAAAACCAAACCTGGGTCCGTTGGAAAAGCAGCCACTGCTATCTTGCCAGTTCCAGTTTATATTAATTCATTAATTCTATTGTAGACTTACAGTCATACAAAATAGAATCCTGATAAACAGAGAGTGGCAACTCTTGGGAAAATACAGTTGTCCTTAATTGTCTGCAACTCAGCAAATTACACCTAATAAACTCACTCACTCATCAACATGAGCTTCAATTGAGTCCTTCAGGCTGCTGTTGGCACCACCCTAGGCTCCTCATTAACATCATACGACACCTATTTATTATGGGATAACAAATTACACTGAACCATGCGTCTTAAAACAATGAACACTTATAACTGCTCAGTATACAAGGAATAGAAATTCAGAAACAGTTTGGCTTTGTAGTTATGGCTCAGAGTTGTAACAACATGGTCAGCAGAGGCTTCAACTATAAGAAAGCTTGAAATCAATCCTAGGGAGATGGCTCATCGTGTAAAGTGTGTGCTGAGCAAACATGAAGATCAGAATTCAGGTTCAGCCAGTGGGCTGGCATGGAATCCTTGGTAGTTAGACTTAATGGACCAGCAGCCTTTGGATACAAGTAGGAGATGTTGCCTCAAAAGAATGTGGATGCTGATCCACATTCACACATGCATCTGCACACATGTGTACACACACATACACCCACTATATATATATATATATATATATATATATATATATATATATATATATATATCTACACACATACATACACATCATGCCAAAACTTACAGAGTCTGGGAAATAGTTCAATTGGTAAAGCGCCTGCCGTGCAGTATGAAAACTTAAATCAGATCTCAAGCACCCATGTAAGAAACCTGGGACCAATGTAAAACTGTTGTGCACAGCACTTTACATCTGTAACCCCAGTACTGGGGGTCCAGCAGAGACAGAGACATCCCTGAAGCTAACTGACTTGCCACATGAGCTAAATTGATGAGTTCCGGGCTCATGAAAGATCCTGTCTCAAAAATAAGGTGGAGCATGATCAAGGAAGACATCCAGTGTCAACTTGTGGCCTCTACACTAACAAGCACACGTGTGTGTGAGCACCTGCACAAATATATGCACACACTCTGGTAAATAGATTCGTTTACCACACACCACAGGGGGTGGGGGAAGAGGAAAAAGTTGACTGGTGGAACTTTTCAATGGTACAAGTGCTCATGAGTCCCCACACTCCTGTCACTCCAAGAAACTCAGTAATTCTCAAGCTAGATTTGCCAGAATCTTTTTGTTTTTGTTTTTGATGTGGTGGTTCCCTCTCCATATGAGGAAAATAGACACTTCTTTTATGCTTCATTACAAAAGTCATTGGATGTGGTGTCATTCCAGGTGCCAGCCTGGTCCACAAAGCCAGTTTCTAGGATAGCCAGGACCACAACAGAGAAACTCTATGTCAAAAGAAGAGGAGGAGGAAGGGGGGAAAGGAGGAGATGGAGGAAGAATATGAGGAGGAGAAGGAAGAGAAAGAGGAAGAAGAAAAAGAAGGAGGAGGAAGAGGAGGAAGAAGAGGAGAAAGAGGAGGAGGAGAAAGAAGAGGAGGCAGAGGAAAAAGAGGACACAGAAGATGGTGATAAAAATGAGTCCTTTAGATTCCTACACAAAGGACCTGTCTTTCTTTGCCAACAAGTTATAGAGAAGTTCAAGTCTACGAACATTTTCAAAAACAGTGGTGGGATGGGATTAGGAGATGGCTCAATAATTAAAGTGTTTCCTGCAAAAGAGTCAGGGCCAGAGGCTGGATCTTAAGAAGCACAGGTAAATGCCATCTGGGCATGGTGACTTCCCTGTAATTCCAGGCCAACATAAGAACCCCAGAGCAATATGGTTAACAAGATGAACTATACTGGCAAGCTCTCAGTCTGAGTAGGAGACCCCACCTCAGAAGAGCAACGGAAGAGGGTCTTCACATCAACCTCGGCCCTCCACATGTAGGCACACATGTGCGAATGCACTTACACACATTCACCCACACACATCCAAAAACATGTACATTGCACACACAAGGAAATGGGAGAGGAAAAGAAAAAGTAGAGGATTGTGAGAGGCGGTTTAGAGGAAGGTGATAGAATCCAGAGAGGTAGGTATGCTACATAATAGGCTGCCTGGTCAGCTGGAGAGAAATTATAAAAAAGAAAAAAAGAAAGAAACTGAAGAATTCTCCTGGAATCTGAAGGATTTCAAACATTTACTTAGTGAAAAGTTCCTTCAAAGTAGTCTCAGTCTGGAGACTGGATCAGCTTTTGGAGAAACTTATATCCTGGACTATTGTAGAAAATAATGAAGCATTCAACCTACAATTAGTGGAGCTTTACAGTCATGTGTGGCCAGGGAGAGTCTGTCAGTCAGAGAGCCCTTCCAAGGCCATTGCTATCCCAGAGTGCCTAGGTACACAAGGTTGTTTTAGGAAATGATAACAAAGGCTTCAAACACCACTTGGTTCAAATGCAATTCCCTAAAAAACAGGTAACAAAATTATGTGCTTCCAATTAAAAAAAAAAAGGAAAGACAGGGAAGCTGTAAAGTGTGCCTAATAAGGTAGTGAGAAATCAGGTTTGACTGGGATGAGAGTTCAGAGACTGCATTTCAAAAGCTCTGGGAAGATTTCTTCCCTCTGTACAAATAGTGGTAAATGCCTTCTTGGTCCAAGTATTGTTCTTATATGGCCTTTAACGGCTGAGCCATCTCTCCAGCCCTCAAGTAGTGCTCTAAAGCAACATGCATTACTGAGCTGTCACAATAATTCTGAAAGGTTACCTATAATATCCGTGGTGCCAAACATGAAATAGGTAACGGAAACAGTAACCTAACCATTGCCCTAATTCTTTGTCTAGCTATGAATCAGGTTCATAGCTGGCAAGAGCAGCAGTCGGCCATTTCGTTTCCCGTCCGTAACCATATTGCCTTTCGTGAAGGAAAAAAACAAAACAAAACAAACAAACAAACAATCAAAAACACCTGAGGAAACAAAAGACTCAAGGGACTCCCACTTTGCATAACTTGCTCCAATTCAAACACTAACATATCACTGTGTCCAGCAGATGGCAACCAAGAGCACAGCCAACAGCAGGCGTAGGATAAGGAGCAGAAACTACATACCCACAATGCTGTGCGAAGACTCAAAGTCCCGAACTTTTGTTTGGCTGTCTAAGGTGATGCCTGTGCGAACTGCTGGGGGAAATGTGTGTACTGAAACCATATAGGTTCTCGTCCTACCTTCGGAGCGCAAATTTCAATTCATTTTTAAATTCCGTAACTCGTCTTCAGTTGGAGAGCCGTATGCCTGAATTAAGACCGCTTGTTTTGGCCTCAATTACCCTAGCCCAACACGAGGGCCCTTGACCTCTGACCCAAAATGGCTGCGCTCAGAGCGTAGTTCTTTGCTTTTCCGAGGTGAACTTAGATTAAAATCCTACATCATGTCGAAGCTAAGCCGGGTCACTCGGACCCTCAAGAAGCCCGAGGCTGGCGGCGTGATCAGGTCCATCGTGCGAGCAGGCCAAGCTATTCCTGGGCCTCCACTAGGTCCCATCTTGGGTCAGGTGCGGTTTCTGGAACTCGGCCTGGGAGACGTGGGAGTGCTCTGGAGCCGGGGAATTCTCCTTTATAAACGTGTCTCCGCTGTTCACACCTCCAGGCCTTATGTCCTTGTATTACTTACGTAGCCTTTTTTGGCCTCAGTATCTCTGACCCCCAAGTCGGCTAGTTGCTGATTAAATGGAACCTTGTGGAAGAATCGCCTGGCACCCAAAACTGTAGTTGAACCTGGATATAAGAAATATAGAAAAAGTATAAAAATATAAGAAAAAGTGAAGATGAAGGAGGGAAGGGACAGGGGCACCTGGTTGGTAGAAAGCCTTCAGCTCCCATACTTAACTTTGTATATGCGTTCCTCATAGCGAGGTGTCTCTATCAACCAGTTCTGCAAAGAATTCAACGAGAAGACAAAGGACATCAAAGAAGGCATTCCCCTGCCTACAAAAATTTTTATAAAGGTACAGAGAGACTCATTCTCCCTTGTACTTCCTTGGCGCTTGAAACTGCTTACCCTGGTTGCTTCTGTGTCTCTAATTTGGTTGCCATCTTCCATTTCTCATTTACACAGAAGCCTAGACCACAATTGCTCTGAACTGACTTGATCCTGCCATATTGTGGTTCTTACCTCACTGGGGCTTCCAGAGGAGAATTGGGCTAGGGATGACAGGGATGTGTGCTGTAAATTTGCTTTTCCTGTCTTTTGTGGTGTGCAAGTTGTTGGGAGAAGAAAAGGGACATTAGAAATGCCTTGGACCCAATCGAAAACCAAGAAATTCTTATGTATGTTTTTCTGTTAAGCCCGACAGAACATTTGAGCTCAAGATTGGACAGCCTACTATTTCCTACTTTTTGAAGGCAGCTGCTGGGATCGAGAAGGGGGCCCGGCATACAGGTGAGGACTAAAGTGGGCATCTGAGATTCGTGTGTATCCAGAGAAATGTAGTGGCACTTGAAGAATTCCTTGTTCCTTCTTCCCAGGGAAAGAGGTGGCAGGCCTGCTGAGTTTGAAGCATATATATGAGATTGCCTGTGTCAAAGCTAAGGATGATGCTTTTGCCATGCAAGATGTACCCCTGTCTTCTGTGGTCCGCTCTGTCATTGGCTCTGCCCGTTCCCTGGGCATTCGTGTGGTGAAGGAGTGAGTATCTTGAGAAGAATAGTATGCAGAGGAACCCAAGAAAGTTTTTGATTTGGGAGTAAAGCTAAGAAGACCCATTACAGTGAAATAGTCGGGGTTTTGCTTTGTTTTAATTTATAGCATATGTTAGTTATGCATACTAAGCTTCACTGTGACATTTTCATACATGTCTAGCGTTCTAGCAGATTCTAGTAGAAGGATATGGGTTAAAGCCTCATCTCATTTGGAATATACTTCATAAGCACCTGTTCTGTGCTAGATGTGGTTCTGGACACTGGATAGAACCAGGGATGAACAGTGGTGCTTGGCCACTCTCTAGAAATGTGTAGATCCATACAGAGAGGCTTAGACTAACAGGTGGTCAATGTTATAAAGTCAATGGATGTCATGAGAGCAGAGAGGGGAGTTCCTGCTTTTACCTGATGTGTCATTGAGGACTCTTGAAAGGAGGTGACATAGAAACAGCCCAGGAAAAGAAGGATAAGAGAAGGTAAGATTACAGTGAACAGTGAGGTAAGGAGCTGAAGCTAAGTTCATTGTGGTCTAGGAGTCTTGTCTAGAGGCAGATGGGATATGGCCTGAGGGAGGGACCAGTCCGAAGGGTCTTTTGAGGCCCTTTTGAGGATACATTCAGACTCAATCCTAAGGTCAACAACCACCCCAGTCAGCTGGCTTTGGATGATCTCAGGAATTGTTTCTTTCAAGTAGCTTGTCAAGTGGAAGAGCATTTGGCCCAGAGCACAGCAGAGACAGGAGCAAGGTCAGTTATCACTGGCAATTTGTTGCTGCTGTCATTCCCTGCAGCAAGGCTGGTGCCAGTTCCTCATGGGTTGAGGTTAGAGCACAGTCTGCCTGGATGGTTTTTGCAAATCTTTACTTTGTGGGACACAGAGATAAGTAGATCAGATCTATACACAACCCTGTGATTCCCTCATTTGAAGTGTTTGTGGCTCAGAGGAAATCTCAGTGGGATGGATAGTAGAGGCCACAGGGTAAGTAGGACTTGAAGATAGGAGTCAAGGTAGAGGAAGGTAGAGTGTGTGCGTTGTGGTTCCAGGCAGAGAAGCCACAGATGAGCAGAGGTATTTAAGTTGGAAAGTCCAGGGAGGGAAGTAGGCAGGGCAGTTGGGGTCTGCGCCAGGACCCACCCCTCACTGACCATCTGTCTCTACCTGTAGCCTCAGTGCAGAAGAACTGGCAGCTTTCCAAAAGGAACGAGCCGTGTTTTTGGCTGCTCAGAAAGAGGCGGATTTGGCAGCCCAGGCAGAAGCTGCCAAGAAGTGACCCCAACTTTCTGTACTCTGGGAATTTGAAGTGAGAGGCTGAGAAGGGGGCCCACCAAGGAAGCTGAGCCAAAGGACTTCATGCAACCCTGTTTATAGTTTCCTGATGTATTTCTATACATAAGCTGCCAAAGGATCAAGCCTGAATAAACATTCTTTGTCATCAACTCTCATCTTCTCTCCTGAGACCCCAGAGATGGGGACAAATACTGACAGTACCAGTCTTCACAGGTGTGAGCTGCCCCATAGGTGAACAGGAATCTTAACGCTTCTCCTTGTGTGAACACAGGCTCAACCAAACAAATTACCATGTTCAGTGCCTTGGTCGGCCTTGTATTGTTACATCAAAATAACCAAAGCGTGGTACTTTATAAAGAAAAGGTATTTATTTGACTTCTGATTCATGGTGCTGGTGTCTGGCAAGGGCTCACTCGGCTGCATCCCAGCATGGTAAAGTGGACACAGTCACTCACACAGGGCCATCTGTGTGACATGGTAAAGTGGACACAGTCACACACACAGGGCCATCTGTGTGAAGTAGCCTCACCTGGAACAGTCCCCACCCTAAGGCCAACATTAATGAAGGTTGGACTCCCAGCACCCTCTACTAGGCCACACTTTTAAAAATTAGATTTATTAATTTTCTTTTATATGTGAATGTTTTGCCTGCATGTATTTATGTACACCATACACATGCTTGTTGTCTGTTAGAAGAGGGTGTTGGATCCCCGGAACTGGGTTTATGTGTAGTTGTGGACCAGTGTGTGGATCCTGGGAGTTGAACCTGGGTTCTCTGAAGAGCAACAGACAAGCGCTCTAAATTGCTGAGCCATCTCTCCGTCCCCCAACCCCCCTTTTTGAGATAGAATCTCACTATGCAATTCTGGGTATCCTTGAACTCACAGAGATCCACCTGTCCCTGCCTTCCACACTGCTGGGATTAAAGGCATATGCCACCATACCAGGCATAGGCCCCACTTCTTAAGGATTCCACCACGTACCACCTGGGAACCAAGCCTTCAGCCCATGAGCCTCTGAAGAAGAGGTCATAACATTGAGGCCAGGGAGAAACCTCACGGTCAGGGTTAAAGATGTAGTTCCTGGTAGAGCTGCTGCTTATGCAAAGCCTCGGCTTTTATTCCCAACACTTCAAAGCAGATTAGCCTGTGCTCATCCCTCAGGGGCGAGAGAAAGCTCAGTTGATGGGACCCACAGACACTAAGGCTTGGGTATGTTGCTGTCTTTCCTTAGTATCAATGTTGAGTTTCTACCTAAGAAACGGGATCCTGTCAGAGAATTCAGACCGCAGATACAGTTATTCCTAGATACAAGGGCAACTTCATGTCTCTCTACTAAGTTGACATGCTTTGTTTTTGAGGCAGGACCTCATTATGTAGCCTTGTCTGGCCTGAAACTGGCTGGCTATGCATGCCAGGTTGGCCTCAAAGTCTGCCTGGCTTTGCTTCTGAGTGCTCAGGTTAAAGGTATGCATTGCCACACCCAGCTCCTTACTAAGGCTGGTTATTTGCTTTTTAAAAATTTGCCATTTGGGGCTGGAGAGATGGCTCAGAGGTTAAGAGCACTAGCTGCTCTTCCAGAGGTCCTGAGTTCGGTTCCCAGAAACCACATGGTGGCTCATAACCATCTATAGTGAGATCTGGTGCCCTCTTCTAACTTGCAGGTATACATGCAGGCAAAACACTGTACACACGATAAATACATCTTTAAAACAAAACTTGCTGGGTTTTTTTTTTGTTTTGTTTTTTGTTTTTTGTTTTTGTTTTTATGCTGTTGGAGATGAAACCCAGGGCCTCATCCAGCCAAAGCCAGAGCTGTGTTGATCTCAGCTCTGCCTCTGCCAAGCTTCTGAATCTACCCTGAGTCAAGAAGAACAACTGAATCGCAGTCCCAGACCTACATAAGTGACGTTCCAGCAGATGCCTGTCCGAGAAGTCCTTGGGGGCCCTCGGCCTGCCTGAGAGGTCCTTGGGGGCCCTTGGCCTGTCTGAGAGGTC
>JANHMN010000003.1:133941379-133974758 GCA_030674055.1 Rhabdomys pumilio
GAGAGGTCCTTGGGGGCCCTTGGCCTGTCTGAGAGGTCCTTGGGGACTCTTGGCCTTCTGGTTTCCCATTCTATAGAACATCAAGTGTTCTCTAAGAAGAGAGGCAAAATTGATAAGAGAGATGAAAGTTGTGTTTGCCATGTGTTACATGCTGGACATTATTTTTTGTCAACATTCTGAATAAGTCAATTTTTTACATAATATTAATAGTTAAACATTGTTTACTAATACAATTAATACTGTTTTATTACATGTGTATAATCTATTATATACATGTATATATCATTATACACTATTACCTTTTACTGTTGAGACTATAATATAATTACATTATTTCTCCCTCCCGACCCTTTCATATTCCTGTCTTTGCCCTTTCACATTCATGGCCTCTTTTTTCATCAGTTATTATTTGCATATAGGTATATGCATATATATTTCTAAATATAACCTGTCGGTCTGTATAATGTTACTTGTTTGTACATTTTCAGGGCTGACCATTTGGTATTGGATAACCAATTGATGTGCTTGTCCCTTGAGAAGACTCTTGGCATTCCTTAGTTGCCTTTGCTTGTGTCAGGCTGAGGAGACTCTTGGCATTTCTTAATTGCCTTTGCTTGTGTCAGGCTGAGGCCTCACAGGCTTTCCCTCATCCACCTTGGTATGTCTATTGTGTAGTCTTTATTTGACTCATGTTTACAAAGTCATGTTAGGGAGACTTGTGGGTATAGCTTCTGTGGTTACTAGAAGACACAATCTCACAGTAAACTTCCTGTTCCTCTGGCTCAGACATTTTCACCCCTCTTCTGAACATTCCCTGAGCTGGAGGATGCTTTGTAGATGTGTCCATTGGTACTGGGCTCCACAGCTCTATGTTTTGATTGGTTGTGATTTTCTGTACTGGTTTCTGTCTTACAAAGAGAAGTTTCCTTGATAGGGGGTGAGGACTACACTATCTGTGGGCATAAGAACAAATGTCTAAATTGTTGTTAGGGATTATGCTGGTTTAGTAAAGTAGTGGTTATACAGCCTGCTCAGGATCCATGACCTCACTAGCTCTGAGTCGGCTACATTTCCAGTGTCAGGCATGGTTTACCTCTTGTTGAGTAGGGCTTAAGTCCAGTGAGAGTCTTTGGTTACCACCAAGGAAGAGGTGCCATGATAGTAGCCTTAGCTCTGCCTTGCTTTATTGAGGTTGTTCATAGGTGTCATCGCTGGGGAGAACAATTGGTGATTTCTCTCTAGTTTGGCACCATGAGAGCAGGTCCTCAGGAAGGATGTTTTCAGGTCAGTACTGCATACGCTTTCACACTTGAGAAAATTTGGAGTGTTACAAAGCATCTATAAGAAACTGAAATGGCTAAGACTGTAATGTACTTACTGTACACACATGGGAATCTGAATTCAGTCAGCTAGAACCCACATGAACAGATTGATTGTAGGGATGGAGAGATGGCTCGGGTTAAAAGCACTGTCTGCTCTTCTAGAGGTTCAATTCCCAGCAACCACAGGTAGCTCACAACAATCTATGGGATCTGATGCCCTCTTCTGGCATAGAGGTGCACATGCAGAGAGAGCACTCAAATACATAAATAAATAAATCTTGAAAAAGAAGGAAAGAAAGAGAGAGAGAGAGAGAAAGAAAGAGAGAGAAAGAAGGGAAGAAAGAAAGTAAGTTAGTTTAATTTGCTGGGCAGTGATAGAACATACCTTTAGTCGCAGCATTCAGGAGGCAGAGACAGCAGTTCTCTGTGATTAAGGCCAGCCTGGTCTATAGAGTGAGTTCTAGGGTTGCACAGAAAAACCCTGAGTTGAAAAACAGGAGAAAAAAAGATAAGATTGATTGTAAGTATTCCTGCAGCTGTCACAGTCACTAGGAAGGCGAAGTCAGGGTTCCTGGGGTCCGCTGGCTAATCACAGTCAACAAAGGCTACAGCACATGAACTTTTGGGTGCAGCACAAATATCTCTGGGTTCAGTGAGAAACCCTGACTCAAAAAATAAGGTAGAGATGAGACTGGAAAATAGCTCAGCAGTTAAGAGCACTCGCTGTCCAACTGTAAGTGCTGGAGTTCTGAGCCTGGCACGCACACAATTCTGAATCAAGCTGAGCACCTAGCAATTTCAGTAACCCTAGCTCTGAAGAAGGCACAGAGACAGGATTGTTGAGGCTTGCTTTCCCTCAGCCTTGACAAGAAAATAGCCCCAGGATTAGGAGAGCCCTGCTTCAAAGGGAGAGTGAAGGGTGGTAAAGGAGCAGCTTGAAGCCCTTGGCTGGACTCCATGTGTGCAGTCTCGTGTGCCTGAGCACATACGCACATACAGACAGGTTAAAAGTTCAAACATTTAAGAAAAAAATAAAGGGAATGGAGAGATGGCTCAGGGATTCAGATCACCGGCTGCTCTTGCAGAGGTCCTGAGTTCAGATCCCAGCACTCACATGGCAGCTCACATCTGTAGTTCCGTGGGATCTGATACCCTCTTCTGGTGTACAGATGTACATGCAGACAAAACACCATATCATAAAATACACAAATAAATAAAAATTTAAAAATAAGATAGAGATTGTAAAAGACATCCAATGTTGACCTCTGGTCTCCACATGCACTGGTACGCACAGGCACTCATACATAAATATGTATGCAGACATACACACAAACACAAAAGCAAAAGAGAAAAGGAAAGGAAAAGGGTGGAGGGAGATACTGTTAATTATGGTAGTGATGCCTGAGAGATGGACACAGAAAAACCAAAAGTTCAAGGTCATCTCAGTTATATAGCAAGTTCTAGGCTAGCCTGGGCTACATAGGACCCTGTCTCAAAAGAAAATTTGCCACCAGTGATGGTGACTGTCTTAGGGTTTTACTGCTGTGAACAGACACCATGACCAAGGCAACTCTTGTAAGGACATTTAATTGAGGCTGGCTTACATGTTCAGAGGTTCAGTCCAGTATCATCAAGGCAGGAGCCTGGCAGCATCCAGGCAGGCATGGTGCAGGAGGAGCTGAAAGTTCTACATCTTCATCTGAAGGCTGGTAGCAGAAGACTGACTTCCAGGCAGCTAGGATGAGGGTCTTTAAGCCCAAACCCACGGTGACACACCTCCTCCAACACTTCCTTATAGTGCCACTTCCTGGGCCAAGCATATGCAAACCATCACAGTAACACACACCTTTAATCCCAGCACTCAGGAAACAGAGGCAGTTATTTCTCTGTGAGTTAGGGGCCAGCCTAGTTTACAAAGAGAATTCCAGGATATTCAAAGCTACACCTAGAAACCCTCTCTAGAAAAAAATTGTACTTTAAATATTAAAAAGAAAAGGGCAAAATCTCCTCTAATCGTCTTCTGTAGGAGACTCCTGCTGGTCATTTGTTGTGATCTTTTTACTTTCTCTCATTCTCTCTCTTTGTCTGTCTCTGTCGGTCTATCTGTGTCTCTGTCTCTGTCTCTGTCTCTGTCTCTGTCTCTCTCTCTCTCTCTCTCTCTCTCTCTCTCTCTCTCTCTCTCTCTCTCTGTGGGGATGCACACTCACATTTCATGCCATAGAACACATGCAGGAGTCAGATGACAAGCTTAGCTGTTGGTCGTCACCTCCCCACCTTGTTTGCAACACGGTCTCTTTGCTATTCACACCCTCATGCCCCGGTCCAGCTACCAGGGATTCTCCCTCTTGCTGTAGGAGCACTGGGATTACAGACATGAATGCACAACTTCATGTGAGCTCTGGGGATTTATCTCAGCTCCACACACTTGATGGCCAGTGCTCGACCCATTAACCCATATCCTCAGTACCGGTTCCTGCTATATTAGGGTACATATTTATATATAATGTTAAAAAATTGGAATCTGGGGTGTAACTTGGCAGTGGACACCTTATCTCTTTCTATCCCTTTTTAAAAAGAGAAATCTCTTTTAAAATGTTTTTTATTTTATGTATATGAGTATTTGTTGGCAGGTTTTTAGTACATCATTTATATTTATATTTATATTTATATTTATATTTGTATTTGTATTTGTATTTGTATTTGTATTTGTATTTGTATTTGTATTTGTATTTGTATTTGTATTTGTATTTGTATTTGTATTTGTATTTGTATTTATATTTATTTCTATTTATAGCATCACATTTGTATCTGGTGCCCATGAAAGCCAGAAAAGAGAATCGGATTTCCCAGGACTGAAGTTAGAGACAGTTGTGAGCTTCCGTGGGGGCGTGGCTGGATCCATCTCAGATCCTCTGCTAGAGCTGCAAGTGCTTTTAATTGTTCAGACAGCTTTCTATCCTCCTTTGGTTGGTTGGTTGGTTGGTTGTTTTTGCTTTTCCAAGACAGAGTTTCTCTTTGCAGCCCTGGCTGTCCTAGAACTTGCTCTATAGACCAGGCTGGCTTTGAACTCAGAAATATACCTACCTCTGTCTCTGGAATGCTGGGATTAATGGTGGCTGCTGCTGCTGCTGCTGCTGCTGCTGCTGCTGCTGCTTCTGCTTCCTCTTCCTCTTCCTCTTCTTCTTCCTCTTCCTCTTCCTCTTCTTCTTCCTCCTCCTCCTCCTCTTCCTCCTCCTCCTCCTCCTTCTTTTTTTTTTCTTTTTTGCTGTTTGTTGAAACAGGGTTTTCCTGTGTAGACTTGGATGACCTGGAACTTGCTCTGTAGACCAGGCTGGCCTCACACTCACAGAGAGCCACCTGCCTCTGCCTCCCGAGTGTTGTAATCAAAGGCATGCACCACCGCTGCCCAGCTTCTTTTTCTACTTTTAACCAAGCAATTATTTAGACTATTTCTCACTACCATCTTTCTGTAATAATTTGTGCATATTTGTGTGTCTCTATGAAGGTCAGCGGACAGCCTTGGGTGTTGTTTCTTAGTAGGTTCCTGTCTTGGTTTTTTTTTAATTTTTATATATTTTTACTTTTAATTGTGTGCATATGTAGAAATGCCAAATGTGTGTGTGAGTGCATGTGCCTATGGAGGCCAGAAGGGGGTGTGGGATCCCCTGGAGCTGCAGGTACAAATTTTTGTGAGCCATCTGATGTGGGTGCTGAGACCTAAATTTGAGTCCCTTCAACTGCACCAAGCACTCAGACACTGAGCAGAAGCTTCTGCCCCTTCCCTCTTGGGACAGGGTCTCTCATTGACATGAAACTCATCAACTAGGCCAGCTGGCTAGTCTCTAAGCCCCAGAGATATGATTATCTCTGCCTCCACAGCTCTAGAATTATCCTAGTTTATTTAGGATAAATTGTTTTATATTCTGTCAATTGCATTTAAAATGAATTACCAGTCTCGCATGGTAAGGCCTGCCTGAAACCTAGGTGTCTTAGGAAGATGAGGGAGCAAGGTCATGACTTTAGGCCAGCCCTGGCTATGCACAGCAAGACCTCGTCCCAGATAAATGGCTCTGTATGAGGAGCATATATGTAATTCCAGCATAACAACCCACTTAGCGACGAGTTCCTGGAACCTTGTTAAGGGTATCAAGGAAACCAGGAAAGGACAGACACACATACAACAAAGCTTGGATCAGGTGGGATCTAACACTATTGCTACCCCTGCCTGGACCTCACCATGCTATTTGGTACATGGGGAGGGGTTAGCTAGTCTCTGTAGTAGGTCTCCGTGGGTGAGCAGTCTCAGGTTATAACTATCCTAGAAGAGGAAACTGGCATTGTTAATCTTTTTACACACTGATCAAACCTTCAAAAAACATATACCAGACTCCCAAGAAAAGCTTTACCGTTTCTCTTGAAACTGCACCACATGAGGAGTTGGTCTTGGAGTTCTTGACAAGGCGTGACCATGACAAAATACATATGCACTCATTCAGGACTTCAACCACGCAGTGTGTGCTGAATAGTTTTATGTTATTTGATACAAGATTAAGTCATTTGAGAGAAGGGGACCTTCTTGAGAAAACGCCTCTGTAAGATCAGGCTGTGGGGCAGCCAGTAGAACATTTTCTTGATCATGATTGATGGGGAAAGGCCCAGTTCATTGTAGGTGGGGCCATCCTTGGGTTGGTGGTTCTGACTTCTATAAAAAAAAAAAAAAAAGCAGGCTGAACAAGCCACGAGGAGCAAGCCTGTAAGCAGCATTCTTCCATGGCTTCTGCATCCTGCCTCCAGGTTCCTGCCCGCACTGCTTTTGATGGTGAACTGTGAGTGAAATAAACCCCTTTCTCCCCAGCTTGCTTTTGGTCATGGTGCTTTATCACAGCAGTAGCTCTGACTAAGACACAGAGCTTCCTCCACTCCCTGAACATAAAAAAGAGAGAGCAAGCTGGAGAGATTCGTGTGCTTGCTGCTCTTGCAGGGGACCAGAGTTTGCTTTCCAGAACCCGTGTAAGTAGCACACAAACATGTGAGACTCCAACTCTGGGAGGATTGGCGCCCTCTTCTGGCTTTTGTGGGCACCTGCATACATGTGCCTATACAAATAGAAACATATATATACATACACACAAAAAACTGTGGTAGTGGATGCCTGTAATCCCAGTACTAAAGAACCTAAGGCAGAGGGATTGCTCTAAGTTTGAGACTATCCTAAAGAACCTCAAACAACAGAAAGTTACAAACAACCCTGTGATGAATGTAACTTCCTACATCCTTTCTTTAAAAAAAAAAAGATTTGTTTATTTCATATATGTGAGTACACTGTTGCTGTCTTTAGACACACCAGAAGAGGGCATCAGATCTCATTACAGTTGGCTGGGAATTGAACTCAGGAACTCTAGGAAGAGAAGACAGTACTCTTAACCACTGAGCCATCTCTCCAGCCCTCTTACATCCTTTCTGAGGTTATGTTTCAGGGTTCAGTATCACCAGTACAGAGACCGAGGACAGTGGTGGGTAACAACTCCTGGTGTTAGTTGTGTAGGTATATGAACATATATGAACACACACACACTCACACACACACACACTCACACACATACTCTCTCTCTCTCTCTCACACACACACACACACACACACACACACACACACACACACACACATTGCAATTACAACAGTTGCAAACAAATTCCTGTAATACAGTGAGCAAAATTGGTTGTTAAGATTCATTCTGTTTTAGTTACATATGTGCTTATATGTTTCTGTGTGTTTGTATGTGCTTATGAGCACAGTGCACACAGAGGCTAGAAGAAGCATTGACTCCCCTGGAACTGGAGTTACAGACTGTTGTGAGCACCTGACATGGGTGCTAGGATCTCAACTCTGGTCCTCTACAAAAGCAATATGTGGTCTTGACTGCTGAGCCAGATCTCCAGCTGCTGGCTAGATTTCTGTCTACTCGACTCAAGCTATGGTCATTCATCTGAGAGGAAGAAACCTCCATTGAGAAAATGCCTCCATAAGATTGTACTGTAGGCAAGCCTGTAGGACATTTTCTTAATTAGTGATTGATGGGGGAGGGCCCAGCCCATTGTGGCTGTTGGTTCTGAGATCTATAAGAAAGCCGGCTGCACAAGCTATGGAAAGCAAGCCAGTAAGCAGCACTCTCCGTGCCCTCTGCATCAGCTCCTGCCTCCAGGTTCCTGTCTTGCCTGGGTTCTTGTTCTGGATTCCTTTGGTGATGGACTATGATGTGGAAGTGCAAGCCACATAAACCCTCTCCTCCTCAGTTTGCTTTTGATCATGGTGTTTCATCATAGTTGCCCTGACTAGGACGCCAGCACTTTGGTTTTTGGTTTGGGTTTTGTTGTTGTTGTTGTTTGCAGGGGGTTGGGCTTTTTTTGAGACAGGGTCTTTCTATGTGGCCCAAGTTGTCCAGGAGCTCAAGATTCTCCACCCTCAGCCTTTTGAGTGCTGGGATTACAAGTGTGCAGTGCCACATGCAGCTAGAATACAACCTACATTTTTTGTTGTGGTCTAGAAGTTCTGGGCAACCTTCTCTCCAGTTACTGTTCTTTGTATTTCTTAACCAGGTCAAACACTCTCTCGTTTTAATGTCCTTACAGATGCTTCCTTTAGATTTGACCATTCTCTGTTCTCATCTGTTAGGTGTTAGCTCAGTGTCACCTTCTCAGAAGGTGGCACTGTAAATTAGTCCCCGGTTACTCTGTCATGATACTCTAATTCTTGTCTTCAGTTCTCAGGCCTTTTCTTACCTCTTGTGATGTTCCCAGTTAAAGTGCAGCTGTCTGGCCCCACCTATCTTGTTTGTCCAGTTTTCCCAGAACCAAGGACTGCTCTCAGTTCAGGCAGGTATCAGAAATGATTTATCACAGGAAAGATGTAAAAGAGTAGAACCAATCTTGATTCTGTCTTTCTTCTTGTCTGTGTACGTGTGTGAGCGTGAGTATCATGGTGTGCATGTAAGTCGGAGGATAACTTACTGTGCTCACTTCTGTCTTTCCACCATGCAGAACCCAGGGAATTGAACTTGGGTTGTCAGGCTTGGCGGCCAACACCTTTACTCACTCACTAAACTATCCCCTTGGTCCCTGAGGTCAGTCTTTCTGGTCCCCAAACTCAAGCCCTCCATTGTGGTTTGGATGATAATGGTTCCTGTAGGCTCATATATTTGAATGCTCAGACCCCCTTTGGTGGACTATTTAGGAAGGATCAGGAGGTGTTTGTTGTTGGAGGAGGTGTGGACTTTGAGGGTTCTCTCTGCCTCTATCTTGTGAATCAGATGTAAGCTCTCAGTGACTTCTCCAGTGTCATGTCCACCTGCATGCTACCATGTTCCCTGCTGTGATGGTCATGGAGCAACCCTCAGAAACTCTAACTATGACCCCAACGAAATGCTTAATTTTGTTACCGTGGTTATGTCCCCTCATAGCAGAAGTACAGTGATTAAGACACCTTCTCTCATGCACTCTGTTCTAAGAACACCAGTTACTCTCAGATACTGAAGTCCTTTCCTCTGCCAGGGACTCAGTTTACCTGTTCTAAAGTGAAGATGTTCTGAGCTGCAAGGGCCTCAGCGCCAGGAATAGAGCAGCTTCCTCTTCTTCCAGCAGATGGCGATATTGCCTCTTCTATTTTATTGTCCTCACAGGACCAGTCGGTCTGGCTCTTCTGTAATCCTAGCACCTGGGAGGCTGAGGCAGGGAGATTTGCAAAAGTCTGTGGCCAGCTTGGACTATATAGTGAACTCCAGATTGGCCTGGGCTGAAGAAGAATATGCTGTCTCAAAAAACAAAAGTAAAGCTGGGCGGTGGTGGCACACGCCTTTAATCCCAGCACTTGGGAGGCAGAGGCAGGCGGATTTCTGAGTTCGAGGCCAACCTGGTCTACAGAGTGAGTTCCAGGACAGCCAAGGCTACACAGAGAAACCCTGTCTCGAAAAACCAAAAAAAAAAAGTAAAAACAAACAAAAAATTCACCTATCACCACCACTACCATCACAACAAAAATAAACCAAAGACAAGAGGGCATGGGGACATGGGGCATGCTGTAAAGACAGTACACATCTGCAATTTTATTAAAACAACAACAACAACAACTACAAGCACTAATCCCAGCATTCAGGAGGCAGAAACAAGATCTCTGTGAGTTCAAGGCCAGCCTAGTCTACAGAATTAGTTCCAGGACAGCTAAAGCTACATAAAGAAAACTTGTCCTAAAAATAAAAATAAATTAATCTTATTTAATTTAAACATTAATTAATTATTTTTAAAAATCACCCCAAGGCAATCTAGTGCTTGGGAGGCAGAGACAGGTTACAACAAACAAGCAAAAAAAAAAAAAAGAAAAGAAAAGAAAAATAAACAAAAAGTATACAACAAACAAAAACAAAGAAAGCATACACTATTACAACCCACCACCAAATGTTAGGAACTCTTTCTTTTATTCTCACAGAAACTTCATTTCCTAAATTTACCCATTTCTTAATTTTTATTATTTTCTATTAGTATATGCTGTGTGTGTGTGTGGTATATGTATGTAGTGTGTATAGTGTGTGTGGTGTGTGTGTACAGTGTTTTGTGTGGTATATGTGTGTGTAGTGTGTGTGGTATATGTATGTAGTGTGTGTGTTGTTTATGTATGTGTAGCATGTGTAGTGTGTGAGTGATATATGTATATAGTGTGTGCAGAATATGTGTGTATAGTATGTGTAAGGTAAACATGTATATGTAGTGCATGTAATGTGTGGGTAGTTTATATATGTATAACATGTGTAGTGTGTGTGATATATATGTGTGTAGTATTGTGATATATATGTGTGTGGTATGTGTGATATATATGTGTATAGTGTGTGAGGTGTGTGTGTTTGGTATATATGTGTATAGTATGTGTGTGGTACATATGTAGTGTGTATAGTGTGTGTGTGTATGCACTTGTGAGCATAAGTATGTCCTGGAGTGCAGTTACAGGTCAGAGGACAACCTTCAGGGATTGGTCATCTCCTCCCACCAAGGATCAGGCTCATTATGCTTGGCACCAGCATCTTTCTTCATCTCGCCATCTCCCTGTGCTGAGAAGGAACAGAACTGAGACAGATTCCTCTTGGAGATGACAAGGAAGCTCTCGGATCCACCAAAACACCCATCAAAGAAGGGAACGGTCCCTGTGAATAGCTTCTTTTCTGTGAAGGAAGAACCCTCTGAAGGGCCTGTCTCCACAGCGGGGCTTTGGAATGAGTGAAGACTAAAGAGTCTTCAGGACTCTGCCTTGTGTTTCTGGAGTTGTCATCCTCTCTTTGAGGAAGAGACTTTCTCTGAGTCTCCAGAACACCACTGACCTGGAGGTCAAAATGACTTGAGTCTTTGCTGTATTTCTTGAGTTGGAAGAGACTTTTGTCCTGTCCTAACGCTACCTCTTAGTGGCTGCCATCATCTTACTTGTGAGGAAGTGGACGCTTTAGACACACCGGGTCTTTCTACCTCTTAACTTTCATTTGTTCCCCCACTAGCCACAGTCTGTGAGATTGAGCCTTCAAGTTTGGAGTCAAACACAATTTTCTGAAATTTTCTCCCCCAGTGACTGGTCCTCAGCTCCACTTTGCAGACTTGGAGGGGTCAAAGGAGAAGACTGCTTGGCCCCTGCTCCAACCAACATCGCCTTTCTTGGGGAGTCTTTCTTGGGAGATGGTATAAGATGGTTATTCGCTAGCTTTGAGAGCTGGGAGAACAGTCCAGACTTGGGAAGGGCTTGATGTGTTTCCCATCTGTAACTGTGGGGGAACACCCATCATCCAGTTGCTTTATCAATGAAATGGAGCTTTAGTGCAGTGGATTAGATATTTGCTAACTGAAAAGTCCTATGCAAGCATAACAGCTTTCAGTTTCTGGTTTAAAAATCTAAGCCTCCATGTGGAAATCAATATCCTGAAAGACCAGGCAGAAAACAACCAGAAACTTTAAACCCATATCCAAACCAGTGCCAAGCTTGTCCAGCCCCGGGTTCTCTCCTCCCCACCACACTGTGAACACTATAAACCCAGGCAGAGAGAAGACTCCAGTGTCTCTGATGTAGTGTCTGTTTCAGACAAGTGCACAGTCTTCTAACAGTGTGGGCCAAACAAAGTCAAATGGAGATATGAACAAGTTCGCTTAGAAATACCAGGACTGAGAGGAGGTCTAACCTGTGTCTCTTGCACAAACTTTCTATCTGGGCTCCTTAAATTCTCCCCTCTCTTCCCCTCCCTTTTCACAATAGTGCACGACACCAGGGGTACCAAAAAGGCAAACTGGACTTTATTATAAAGTTGGCTACAAAGTCACCGCAGCACCACGAGGTGGCCACCTGGGCAAGCCTAGGCGGTCTGGCGGCCGGGTGAGTCCCGCACCAGGTACACGCACTCGTGCAAGCACACGTGTGACGGCAGATCTGCCTTCCTCCATCGGAAAGGAATGTAGCGTCTCTTCGCGCCCCCCACCCCAGGCGCGGGGCGCAAAAGTCACAGGAAGGGCCGCCAGGGCGGCAGAGTCCGTCGGAATTGAAATCCCGTTACTGGTTTGTAGAGAATTCTACGTGGGTGTCAAGAGCCCCTCAGGGCACAGGCTAGCCCCAGGTGGGCCATGCCTTTCCCCCACCAAAGCCCAGGGGTGGCTTGGTCCCTAGGAGTGGAGAACTGGCCCAGGCCCATGGGGCAGCGCGGTGGGGAAGTGAGACTCCCCCATTCTCCGCTTGAAATCCATTCAAGGAAGCTCACTACGAGTGAATACAGATTGAAATGGAAACTGGGATCGCTCGAAGTCCCTTGATTTTAAAAAGTTGCTCCCCTCCCTTGCCCTCCCACCTCCCCCCTAAATCCTTCAGGGCCTGGAGAATCAGATATATCCCCCTCTGGCCCCCAGAATCCCCCAACAGTCCCGGGGGGGTGGAGAGCGGCTCCACGTCTTGATGACAATATGCCATACTTGACGACGTTAAGTCACAGACTTATTCAAAACGTTGGTTCCCCTCCACTTCCATCTGTGGGGGAAGAGAGAGAAAGAAAAAGAGAGTCAGTCAAACGTATTAAGTAAAAGGTTCTTGGGCACAGGTTGTGGTACAATATCGCTATATTCTATGGACTTCAAATGTGTCAGCCAAATGAAATGATCCCCAGGGTGTCAGCAGATACGAGGCAATACGGAAGGAAACTGTGGCCACAGCTTTGGACAAACAGCACAGGGCCACCAGAATGGAGCTAGGGGCTTTCTCCTAATTGTAACCAACTGTTGCTCTGTGTCCCCTTTAGGGGGAAGCATCAACTTCTATAAATTTTTATGTGACTTAAAGTTTTTTTTAACTCTGGGGCCTTGATTATTTTTGTCTATAAAATGAGGGTGTTGTCTGGTCTAGGTCTCTCACAAGCTTTCAAGCTTTCGCCTGGGATTGTCTATCATGTTATTCCCATCTCACCTGCCCCGCCCACCAGGTCTACTCATCTTTCACTCAAAGCTTTGCACCGCTCTTCCCTCACTACTCTCCTTAGTAGGAGGTGATATTGTTCTCTTAATAAAACAGTTTCAGCGTGGGGAATGGAGTCACCCAGTCTATCCAATGACTGATCAGAGGGACAGGGCTCCTGGACATTCAGGCTGGACTCACCGTCATGGAAGCTGTCTTGCACTTGGCTCTGGAGTTGATGCAACTCATCAGCAAACCCTTCGTAGGGGAATGTTGAGACACCTGTCTCAAAGGCGGTTTCATAGGTGGCCAAGTCCTCCAGGAAGCTGTGATCTTCTGGGGACAGGTTGTTGCAAGGTGACAGGGTCCCTCCTGGGACCTCTGCCTCAGGATCCCCTGAACCCCATTCCCCATTGGGGTCTGGAGTAGAAAGATCCATGAAGATGTCTTCCACTGGCGTCTCTTCCAGGAATAAATTATCAGGGCCAACCAGGAAGTCCAGCTCCTGGCACTTCCAGGGTTTAAGATCCAGGCTAAGCACAGGGGGTCCAGCCCCTGATAGGGACAGGTTGGGGTTCAGGGGCTCCAGCCCTCCAAGTGGCTCCAGCCCCCCAGTGCCAGCCTCAGCTGAGAAGGGCCTGTCCATGCCCTGAGCCAACTGGCTGATCTGCTGGATAAGACGGTCTATCTCATTTTGCTCTTTTTCTGTGTAGTGGAAGAAACTTTGCTTGACCGGAGAGGCCTCAGGTGTGAGTAGGCCTTCAGGCACCAGGGGGACGTCCACAGAGAGAGGGCCCCGGAGCTGAGCTAGGGCCAGGAGTGTACAGTCCCCATTACCAGGGCTGCTAGGACTTGGGGGCAACTTCTCATAGAGAAAACTGCATCCCTCCTGGGCGAAGTAAGTCTTGGTGGGATTGGGGCTCAGTTGCTCTGGAAAGGTTTGGCTGGGACTGTTCAGATGAGCTTGGAGTGCTGTGCTGGGGGGTGTCAGCTGCTCATGGGCGGGGCTACCCAGAGTTTCTGGGAATGTGGCAGTGCTGGGAAGTAGCTGGTCAGAGAAGGTAGAGGCGCATGGAGTCAATTGGTCTTCAAAGCTTCTGGCTGAGCTTTCAGTCAACTGTCCTTGCAGTGAACTGGTTAGTGGGTCTGGGAAGGTTGCACTGCTGGGCGTCAACTGTTCAGAGAAAGTCACCGTGCTTGGCGTCAGCTGTTCTTGGAGAGAGCTGGACGGAGGGGGCAAGTGAGTCTGGAAGGGCTCATGGAGGCTGAAGAGGAAGGCACAGCCTCCTGGCTGGTGGGGTGTGTAAGGTGGTGTACACACCAAATCCTTGCTCAGGTCTGCTTGGAGGGAAGGCTCAGGCCTAGCAGGGAATGGCAGGTAACTAAAGCCCAGCTCTTTGGAGGGTTGGGGAAGCTCTTCTGATGTTGGGATCACACCTAGTTCAGGAGCCCTGGGGAAGCTGGCACTTCTAGGAGTCCCCAGGGCTGGTGTAAAGAGTGGATTAGAGCATTGCTCCTGGGAGAAGACATTCTCAGAGAATGAGGGTAGCACAGCTGTGGTGCCTAGGACATAGGCTGCCTGGGTGTCTTCAGAGTTTAGCTGCTGGCGGAGGCTCCAGGCTTCCATGTCACTGGGGGAAAGAAGCAGCAGCTTGTAAGGGTTTGTTGTTCATCACCAGAGTAGTTTTCCTCACAGCATTCCCTCTGTGCTGACCTCGGTCCCCCTCCTCTCCCCATCACCTTGTATCTTACAGCTTACCTGATAGGGTAGTTATTGGCAGTAATAGGGCCTTCTGGACCTTCTGAGTATAGCATGCAGTAAATCCATGTCCAGCCTCCATGCTTAGCTTGAAGTCTCACCACCATTTCAGCCTGAATATCTCCACTTTCAGACACTGGGGAGAAAAAGGGATACAGGATTAGAAGGTCCATCAAGCAACACAACCTGCACACCCACCTTTCTTACCTCTACACTGAATTGAGGGAACCATGACATATTCTCCTCTGACTACCCTACCCTGTACCTCTAGGCTCCCTGCCTTGACTCCCAGTGTTCCTAACTCTGTCCTATTCTTGCCTTGACTTCTCATCCTCAAGCTTACTCTGTAGCCTCCAAAACTCCTTAACATCAGTTTGGACCACAGCCCATTCCTGCCTGTCTCTCATGCTTTCTCCCAGCTTCCTGTGTTATTCACAGCCTCTCAGGACACTCACACAGGCGGTAGTGTTGAGAAGAAGCGTGGGCCAGGTCCTCGGGGTGTAGCAGTCCATACCATGATTTACAGAGCAGTTCGCTGCGCTCAAAGCCCAGGTAGATTAGGACACTGGGAAGGTGGAAATGATGAGGTCAACTTTCTGTTTTCCTTACTCAAAACGCATGCACTTCACTCCCCCCGTGTTCTCTGCCCACTTAATCCCCATCCTCCCTGCCCTGAGTCTAAGATCACAAATCTAAGGTTCCCTTCTTTCTGGCCTCCCTTCTTACTGGAGTTTGAACACTTTGGGCTTACCTTTCAGAAACGTCCAGTAGGGCTAGGTCTTTAGCATGCCGGCTCTGGAACATAGCCAGGAAGAGAGAAGCAGGACCAGGGCCAGGGCCAGGGCCAGAGCCAGGGCGGGGTCTTGGCTCCAGTGGGGTACAGAAAGCTGTGAACACGGGGTTTCCTGCCCAGTAGGCCCCAGGTGGGTGAGCATGGAATCGACCTCGAATAAGCACCAGTTTGTTGCCTGCACTCTGGCGCCGGAGTGACTTGGAGGTGTTGAATCGACAACGGAAAAGGCGATCTAGGTAAGCAAAACAAAACAGAGCAAAACTGACTAAGAGGGTGGGCATCGGAGGGAAGTAGATAGTTGGAGCAGGGCAGCAGAAGAATGGACTGAAGGAGCAAGAGGAGGCTCTTACCAGCATCCAGAGCAGAGGACATGGTGAGCTGCTGGCGCACAGTGAGGTGGTCAGCAGGGTCAATGATGTCGTAGATACTGTCACCCTGGGCAACCAGGTCCACCTAGAAAGATAAGCAAGCACCTCGCTATCAATAGGGAAGATAGCGAGAGCCAGTATGCAACCAATGACTTTCCTTAGGGAAGAATCCCCCACCCCCACCTCCAGTAACTCTGTTTTCAGTAGTGAAAGCCTCGTTTTATCCCACATATGCCTCAACCTTAGATGCAAGGACTCTCAGTACCCACCATAGAGTGGCCCAGATGCTCGCTCACGCTCTCCGACAGGTACAGCAACTTCCCCTCAGCTGTGAACACAAGCAGAAATCCAGGTAGTGCTGCCACGATGTCTTCAAGCTCTTGAGCAGAGAGAAGCCCTGTGGGGCCAGCCAAAGGAGTGCCTGTAGGGTGAGATGTGGTGAGTCAGGATAAGACTCAGAAACAACACAGAAATGAAGAGAACATCTTCTGAGTCTCAGAGAAGACACAGGAAATTCTCACAGACCTACTTCTGCAAACACCTGTTGACCCTATGCTTGTGGATCATGGCCAGGAGACCTGTTGCTAAAACTATCTAGCCAGGGAGCCCCCCGGACTTCCAAGCCTGACGGGAACCTTAACAGCCCTCAGCTGTCAGCACTGTGGACAGAGCTCTCCCGAAAGCACTGGGGTTCAGCACCGCGGACAGCACCCGCGAGGCACCGTGGCCATTTCAGCACCACGGGCAGCACCATTAAGGGTGCTGGCTTCAGGACGTTGGACAGCACCCAGAGCGCCTAGAAAGACCCTCTTCACCATTTCCTAGCACATGCTGCCCTTCCCCATACTTTGCCTTTACAGGCTTTCCTTGCAGCTTGCCAGGCTTCCTTCCGTACACTCCGGATTCCTGGAGTGCCTCTGAGGCAATGGAAACCCGGATCATTCTATTTTAGCGCTCTATCTCCCACAAATCTGGTGCTAGGACTATCGTTCAGGCTAGTCTAGATGGAGCTCAGAAGAAAAAGTAGGAAATCCAGGATCCCCTCAAGTCCCTTCTCTTCACAGGCTTCCAGCACGCTGTCCTAGACAAGCGGCAGTCTTAGCGCGTTCCCTCAGCTTCTCCATCCCTGGTCCCCGTCAGCTCTGGTCTCCGGCAGCCCAAGCTCGCTCACCTCCAGCAAAGAAGACACCCTTGCGAGTGTAGATGCAGGCAAGACTCATGATGTGCAGGTAGGACAGTCGGACCTTGTCCGCTTCAGCCAACGGCAGCAGTTCCTTGAGGTTCCGAATCTCGGCGTTGATCTGGTCGCGGCGCGCCTTGGAGGCGCCCTTGGTGGATCGGTACATGACTGCCGGCTATGGAGCTCCAGCTCAGGCTCCCAAGCACCTGCGATCCTTTCCCGATGCACCGGAGGCTTCCTCTTCCTTGCTTCCCGGTCTTTTCGCTCAGGCTCTTGCTCGCTCTCGCTCCACTCCTGGGCTCCGCTCGGCAGCGCTGCCCCCCTCGCCTGCCTCGATCCGCCTTATATAGCTCCTGACAGGCGTGGGGGGCTCGTTTTGGAGACGGGGGGGGGGGAGCGGGAGGCGGGAGGCTGGGCTAAAGCAAGCTGCAGCGGGAGCCACTGGCTGGGGAGGGGGGGTGCTCCTCCTCCCTCCCTGGCTTCCGACGTCATCTCGTGACGTCGAACGGGAGCGGGAGGGGGCGGGGGAGGTGGGGAGAAGGAAGGGTGCGGAGGGGGCCGGCTGGCTAGAGCTGTGCAGAGCCAGGGATGGGGTGCAGGGACCTAGTTTTTCCATTGTATTCTATTGGAAGGAGAAGCAGTACATGGGTTATGGTGGTCTGCAGCCCTTATCGGGAGAGTTAGTAGAAGGCAAGGAGGGGTTGCTATCAACACTGATTTTCCTAAGAAGGCAAAGGATGAGAAGGGGCTTGGTCCTCAGCCAATTTGCCGCCATCTGCCAGGCAGGAGTCAAAATCACACGAGGGACTTTCGTTGGTTTGGGGGGCGGGGCTAGGTCACAACTGGGGGGTCTTTTCTGGGGTCTATTCACTCTGAAAGTTCCTTAGCCAGTTTCAAATGAATAATTTTTTCTTCGCCTCCATGCCCTGGCCTGAGGGTCTAAATCTCCAGGATACGGTGGAATGGTGGTCCTGTGGAGAAGAGACCACCTGAATTCGGCCATGATCATATTTCCTCAGCAGCACAGGAACACAAATATCTCCACTGTGATCTGCAGTGATTCCTTTTTCCTCTGTTAGTTATTCTTAGCCACCTGTCGGGGAAACTGAGGCAGAGACCCTGGGCCTGGTGAGGATCTGGATGTGTATTTGAACCTCTCCCACGATCCCCTCCCGCTTGCCAGCCCCCAAGGCGAGCTGTTCCCCCTGTTCCCCCGCCCTCTTGCGAGCCCCAGTCTCTCCGGCGGGCTGGGGGCGGGGGCGGGGCCGGGGGAATCCCAGCTCCATATTAGGACAGGAATCCTCCGGCGGCTGCGGCGGCGGCAGCGGCGGGCGGGGCCTACCGGCCTCCGCACTGCTCTAGAAAGCTCTCCCCACCGCTTCAGCCGGGAAGAGGAGGAGGCTGCAAGGTAGCCAGGGTCTGCTGGGCCCTCCGTGACTGCTGCACCTACTCAAGACCCTTTAGTTCCGCCAGAGTCCCCTCCCCATCTCCCTCCAATTCTTGCTCCATCTTTAGAGCCAGGGCTCCTCGTTCTGCCTGTCCACTCGTTACTGTGTGAGCGCGCACATACATACACCATTCTTTTTATTTTTTTTTCTTCCTTCATTGAGCGTTGGGCAGTCTGTCTCGACTCTGTGGAGCCCCGCCCCCAACCCTTTAATTTGCACCTTTGGTTTAATCACCTGTCATGTCAGGCTGCTCTCTGTAGTGTGGCCTTTGCATCACTCTCCCCCTTTCTTCAGTTACTCACATGCGATTGTTGTCTACACAGGGCATGGCTGCCCTTTTTAAATCCCACAACCATTCCCTAAAGGACTAGAGAAACTTGTTGCTTGGAATCTCATTTAGAGAAGGAACATATAAAAGCTCTTTTAGAGCCAGAAAAACACCACCATTTAAAAAGTTGGGGAAGCCGGGCTGTGGTGGCACACGCCTTTAATCCCAGCACTTGGGAGGCAGAGGCAGGCGGATTTCTGAGTTCGAGGCCAGCCTGGTCTACAGAGTGAGTTCCAGGACAGCCAGAGCTACACAGAGAAACCCTGTCTCAGAAAAAAAAAAAAAAGTTGGGGAAGAGGGACAGAACTGGCTGCAGAAAGTCACAGAGGTAGAGATGAACTTTGATACCAAGAAGAAAAGTTTGTGGTCAAGAAAACCCCCATTCTTCATGGAAAGGGGTGGTAGCAAGAGAGGCAATATGGAGTGGGAAGCAAGCGTATGGGAAGAGGGTGCTTTTGAGAATGAGGCCATGGTTTAGTAGTAGTCCACACTCTTAGCATGCTCAAGACTAGGAGTGCAATCCCTAGTAATTCCAAGAGGAGGGGGGAGTGAAGGAAGAGGAGGAAAAGGAAGAGCTGCATGGATGTAGAGCCCCTAACCTGATATTTTGTACCGTTTTAGTATAGTTAAGAAGGCATCTACATAAACAACCATGTAGCCAGTGGTATGGCTGAGATAGAGAAAATGGTGTGTGTCTGTATGACACTGTCTCTAACCTTATGGGTGACAGAGAAATGGTTTCTTCAGGATGTATGTCTCTCTTGCATGTTTCATCCCTATTAACTCTGATATCCCCACTCAACAACCCCGCCCCCAGTTCCAGTCTCTTCCCTTGGTTTTTGGATTCTCTTTCCATATGCAAATCCAAGATGAAGTTTCTAGATTTGTTTGTTTCCCAAAGCTGAGGATGAAACCAGGGCTTTGCGTACGCTAGACAACCATTCTATCTCTTGGGCTCATCTCTGCCCTGTCTTCCTCACAGACAGATGCTTTTAAGCCATGGCCAGGAAACATTCTTGATATTTCCTCCACAATAAGTTGCATCTCCTTGCTGTGTCCACAGCTGGTCTTCAAGGAGTTTGAGCAGACCTACTGGGGAAAAAAAGGCGATGGTCGCTACTGTCCGTGGTGCTGAATATTGCCTTAACACTCAGAATGGCTATGGTCTGCCTGTAACATCAAAGCACAGCTGGGCCTCAGGATAGATGAGGATGGCAGCCTTATGCCGTCATCCTCCTCACTGAGTATACATATGGGCTATTTACAGGTGCGGGGGTCAAGACTCCTGGGCTCTAGGAATTAGTTAAGCTCAGGAAGAAAATTGGCCTCAAGGGAAGAATCCTTGGATTTTTCCAGGAGAATGGACTAGGGATAAGGAACTTTAGAAGGGAAGAAGGGTCTAGAAAGGGACAAAGGAGGGGTTAGAAAAGGGATCATCTTAGTTCGACTACTCTGATTCAAGTTGAGAAGCTCTGTATGCCCCCAATGTCTCCTCTCCCTAGGCCAGCTCCCACTCCTCTTGCTTCCCACCTCCGTGAAACTATTTTTAACTGTGCAGAACCAAAAATAGCCTGGCAGCAGCTTCAGGCCGTGGGAGAAGAGCTATTTATATCACCAGTGACGGTTCCGAAATAGCAAGCAGGAGGAGGGGGGCGGCTGGCACGCTAGAGAGCTCCTGGCCGCTGCTAAAAATACTGTCAGTGTGAGTCATCCTGGCCTGGCTGAGTCACCCCACTCTCTCCCTCCCAAGCGGCAGGCGGCGGCAGCAGCAGCAGCAAAACAGAATTGGAAGCCTGAGATGGGGGAGGTATTACAGCCTTTGGTTATGGGAAAGTGGGCAAAGAATAAGTTGGGAGAGGGGCTTTGGTGTGTGTGTGTGTGTGTGTGTGTGTGTGTGTGTGTGTGTGTGTGTTGCACATGCGTGCACACATGTGTGCACTTGAATGAGGCTGCGTTGCATGTTGTGTGTCTGCATCCAAACCTATCTGTCTGGATACACGTATTTATCTGTGTCCATGTATCTGTTGGCATGTGTTTTGTAGCTAGGGTCTACATCCTTGTGTGTCTACATATTTGCCAGTACCTGCACTGTGTTTTTATTTGTCTGTTTTATTTCTCTAAGTTTCTCCCTTTCTGTGTTGCATGCAGTTTTGTGGGTTTTGCTTAATATATTTGTTTTTATAATTCTCTATGTGTCTGTGTCCATATATGAGTTTGCCTTGGGCCTTTTTCTCACAGCATTCGATGGTTTGTGTTGACTGCATGCTTCCGGAACCTTAGTGCCGCTTTGGTTGCCCACTAGAACACCGTTTGTTGATTTTTGCACCATCTATCCTTTGCTCACCTCTCCTAACCAAACATCCTTTTCCTCTTAGCCTCTAATCATTTGCAAAAGCCTCTTTGCTGCACACAATTTCTGCAATGGAGAAAAACAAGTTCATAGGAATACCCCTCCTCTGGAACCATCCAGAATCTTCCCTGGCCTTCAGGAGTAAGTGGTTTTCCATCACTCCATATTTGGGGAGCTAAGAGAAGGGCTTTCTTTAGTTCTAAAAAAATTGCTGGTGTGGGCATAGGCATGTGTAGCACGCACATACACACAGACACACACACAACTGAGAGAATGAGAGAGGAAAAAATATCAAGGTCCCTTCTTTACTGAGCAGAGCTCGCATCTGTTGCCATGGAAACCCACCCACTCCTTCCCCGAAAAACCACCAAGAAGAGGTGATGGCATCGCAAAGGGATTGGCTGATTTCTTTCTTTATTTTTTTCCGAAAAAGGCCTTTTTATAGCAAGAACAGACCATGAGGTCCTCTGCCCCTCTCTTCATGGCTTTATTGGGGCTCTAGAAGGACATTACCCCTCAACCCTTATTAGAGAAATGGTGCATCTTTTTCAGAGATTTTCTGCGAGGAATACCTCCTGAGGAGTTGGAATGGAGGGTTTGATTCTTAAGAATATCATGGAGACTCCTGGCTCCTTTTCTCAAACATTGGAGCAGGATGTTGACAGGGGACTGTCAGTATGTATGTGCTATTTGTCTGCACAGGTACACCTATGAGGAAGGGAAGGAAGGATGAAGCAAAGGAGAGGGAGGGAAAGGGGAAGAGACAGAATGAGAGAATGAATGAATCACTTGCTGGGGCTCCCAAGATAAAACGGTGCTGAAAGATGCAGCACTCAGAGATCGTCTGAGCAGATGAACAAGATGACAACTTCCACTTATGATGCAGTGGGTGTGGCTGCACGTTCTCAGTGGACCACAACTGTGGCTTCTTCATGGACACTCCAGGGAATCTGGAACCAGAGCTGAATGTTCTAGGAGAACTTGGAGCATTCTGTTCCTGACTCTGATCTCAGCCTGAGTCTTGAAGGCCTCTCCCAAGGCCTGGCACCAGCCACTGCAGCCATGTTGCTCCCTTAAGTGAACCCTAGAACCCTGCCAAATGCCTTGATGGTGAAGAGGAAGAGAGATTCCTTGTTTCCTCCTGTGCTTGGCTTGCTCCAGAAATGGGGTCACTGAGGGCCACATGTAAGAAAGACAGACCAAGAATCTGACTCTAATGAAAGATTTGTATCCATCCAAGACCACTGTCAGTTTCAGCAGACAAGGATGTGGCCTCGTGTGCTAGACTTAGAGCCACTCAAAGGGGTGGAATAAAGGGTGCTCTGATCTCTTAGACACTTGTTTTGCATTTTTTATTTACCACATGAGGAGGACACATGTGTGTCATGGTGTCTGTGTGGAGGTCAGAGGATAACTTGCAGGTGTCCATTCTTTCACTTTGACACATAGCCTTCCTAGCCTCCCTGTCTGCTCTTCTTAGATATTGCCTCAGGACTAATGACTGACATTATTACATTCGTGCTAGAGTCAATGAGGTTAAGATCAGAAAGAAACGATGACTTAAAGTCAGATAGCAGGGCTCTGGCAGTGCCATGTGCAAGCTTCACCCCTTCCCATTCAAATGTGTTCTCTTGCCATGTAGAACGAGACTGGGACCTATACACTATGGCCCCGAATAATACCTGATTCGCTGTTTCTTTTCCTAAATGAAGTTTTACTGGGATACATTCAAACAGTCCATTTACTTATGGCTGGTGCCCATCTTCACATAGTCACGGAGTTAAGTACAGAAGGGATCAGAGCCCACCAAACCCAGACACCTACTACCTGACCCTTGACAGAAAAGCTTGCCACCCTTGAAGCAGAATAAATAAATAAATAAATAGCTTCCCGCTTCCTCCTCTCTCTTTGATCCCCCAAGACTCTCTCTCTCTCTCTCTCTCTCTCTCTCTCTCTCTCTGGTTTCAGAGCAAACCAAGCTGTCACTTCCTCTCTCTACTCTCTACCTATCTTAGGGAGAAAAACTTGGGAAGTCCTTTCTAATGTCTAACCTTCTTTGAAACCATGAATACTTGGTCTCCCCATGCCAGAATGATTGTGCATAATTCATTTTCACAACAACATGAGTTCCAGTTAACAATGAAAAGGCAGGTTACCACAGGTTACCCCATTTCATCCTTAGTCATGGGACTGCATTTTGGGAAGACAAATTGTCCCATATTGGAGGTTAAGTTATAATCACAAAGACCAATTTTTCTTAGAGGGAAAAATGAGCATATTATATGATTGGTGCCTTTAGTCTGACCCAAGGGACAAATATACTCCTTCCCAGAGGGGGTGAGCAACTTGCTCAGAGTCACACAGCCAGAATGGGATGAACTCAGAATTAAAATCCATGTTTCTTGGCTTCCACGTTTTGTTTTCTTTTTAAATCTAGATTTCTTAATATATTGTTCTTTTGAATTGATAGATTTACAGTCTCCTAAATGTTTTCCAGAAGGTTCTCTGGCAGTCCCAGTCCTGTGTTTATGGTGCACCACTTATGCAACGGCAAGCTAGCCCTCAGTGGTGCTGGCTTGTGCAGCATCGAGCTGGTCTCAGCTGCATCTCCACAGACTGTTTTCCCTTTCCTACGGCCTTTTCATTGTGTGATCACTCCCTCAGTTCTCCTCACTCATGGAAGCACTCAGAACATTTTATCTATTTATGGTTATGAAATCAGCAAATCTCCTGTGAAGAGGGTACACGCTGCCACCCACACACAGAAACGGTCAGAGCCAGGGGAGTGGGCTGAGCAGAGGTGAGGGACAAGGAGGGATAGGGTGGGTAGGAGGGAGAAACTGGAACCTGGATGGGAAAATTGAAGGTATCTGGACAAGGCTTGAAGACAGGGCTGACTGGAGGGGTCTGCTCCAAGGAGGAAAGGAAAATTAATTCATGGACTACAGTAAAAATTCAGAGCAGGGATACCATGTGCCTCAGAGACATGAAGATGGGATCCGAGGGTGTGGCCCCACCATCGAGATCTGCCCTCACAGGCTCATGTCTGTGGTCTTCCTCAGCAAGGGAACTCTGTCCTGCAGACCTTCTAGTGGTGACTAATGACTAGCATCTCCTCTCTGTCCAACCTGCGCCTCTTCCTCAATGCACATTTTTTGAAATTTGAGAAAGAATCTCATGAATCCTAGCCCAGCCTCCTCAAAAATAGCAGAGGATAACCTTGAACTTCTGATCCTCCTGCCTCTAACTCTCAAATGCTAGAATTACAGGTGTGCTTGCTTTGTCACCACATTTGCCAGTCTTCACAGTCACACTGGTTCCTTGCACACCCACCAGGATCTAAGGCTGGCCACCATATTGCCAGCATCTGTCACAGGGATGGGCAGGAGTCAGGCACTAAAGGAGTGAACGTCATGCTTGCTGCACACATCTGTGGGATGAATTGAGGCCAGCCTTTCTGGTGGACGATGCCAGTGGGCACAGAGACATAAGCTTGGCTTAACATCACAAAGCTTCCACACTGGTAAGAGGAAGACAGTACCAGCAAGCCATCTGAATGAGATACTGTCATCTCATGATGACAAGGGGCATCTGGGGTTCTTGGAGGCTGAAACATAAGGGAAGGTCAAGCCTAGGGATCTGGCAGTGGGATTCCTAGGATGGTGTGTTTGAGCTGCGTTGCTTAAGAACCAACCAACTTGTCTGTGCTGGTGGGTGGGGTGGGATGGATGGACAGGAACATGGTCTCGTGGCTTTCTAAGGTGTGGTGGGTAGCAGTAGCCAAGGTAACAGCTAACAATTAATTAGATGGAAACGAGGCAGTGCTGTGGGGAAGGGGAGCCAAGGCTCCTTTACCAGCGGATATGGCTGCAGGAGCTGTCTTGGGAATGAGCCCGAGACATCAAGGACGTCAAGAAGTGTGAGGAGCAACCTAGGCCTCCTCCCAGGCTGCATTCAGTGACCTTTCCCCTACCCTGCCTTCTTTCTTCCCTTCTCTCTCTTCTACCCACAGGCAGCTTCGTGTGTTCTCTGTGCACACATGCACGCCCCTTGCCTCTCCCTGTACCTGATTCTCATTTTCCACAATATCTTGGTTCAAATATCACTCCAGAAAGTCTTCTCTATCAGGTCATATTTCCAGCTATTGGTCCCCAGTTTCCCTGGGCTTCTGTTGCCAGTTGTGATGGTGACAGTTTTACACTTTGTTCCATTAATGAGTTTGGCCACTGTCTTCTCTGCCTTGTATTGGAACCCTCTGGGTAGGAACCATCACCTTTGTCCACCATAAGCTCTGATCAAGTACTCCCTGTGTATTTGTAAGAAAAACCGAGAAGATGGAAAGAACAAAGATAATTCTTCTCAGGGAAGAGAAGGCTCAGAGGACGTGGTTTGCCATGTTCAGAATGGAAGGGCCAGCAAGAAAGGACTGGGAGGAGCAAGATGCTAATCCTGTGAAGGCATTTGCTGCCAAGCCTGACAACCTGACTTCAGTCCCCAGGACCCTCGTGGTGGAAGAAGAGAACCGACTCCCATACGTTCCCACCAGTCCTCTGACCGCCACACAGAGACCGAGGCACACACCCACTCACGCATGAACACCAAGTAAATAAAAAGGAGATTTAAAAAGATAAAAAGAAGGGTTTGAATAGATAATATCTTCACATAGAGGCTGGAAGACAGCTAAGGCAGTGTAGGCAAGAGGGTGAGACTGGAGGGAGGAGAGGGTGAGACTGGAGGGAGGAGAGGGTGAGACTGGAGGGAGGAGAGGGTGAGACTGGAGGGAGGAGAGAGTGGGACTGGAGGGAGGTCTTGCCTCCATTACAGACTGTGACACTGGTGAGTTAAGAAACTTAGCCTCTCATGCCCCAGTTTACCAGTGTATTAAATAGAGATATGAAGAGGATAATAAAATTTGTGCTAAAGCTTTGATGCAAAAGCTATGTGAACTAAGTTGTCAAAACACTCAGAACAAATCCATAGGCACGGAAGGAACAGAGTAAGTGATGGATAATGCAGTGGGAATGGCCATTATCTTAAGGAAAATATAGTTTTGAATAAGGTCAAACAAAAGTGGCTTACTGGAGCTGGGCAGTGGTGGTGCACTCCTTTAATCCCAGCACTTGGGAGACAGAGGCAGATGGATTTCTGAGTTTGAGGCCAGCCTGGTCTACAGAGTGAGTTCCAGGACAGTCAGGGCCACAAAGAGAAACCCTGTCTAGAAAAACAAAACAAAACAAAACAAAACAAAAAAAAAAGGAAGTGGCTTACTAGGTTCATGGCCCTATATGCTCCCTGCAGCCTTGGTCTGTGAGTACCTTATGGAGGTGGCCAGAGTAGGTGCTGTTTTCCAAGAGAAAGAACAAAGAAGTCAATGAGCCTTGGGGAACTGAGGTATGCACAACTAGTGACCCTGAGGGTCTGGGTTCAGACCCTTCCTGTGTATCAGTGGGCATCTCATATCCCTCCAGTACAGAACGGAACATTCAAGACCAGAGCCCGTGTATTCTTCAGGAGTCAACAATTGCAATCCTTAGTCATCTTTCTTGGTCTTAGCCATCTTTCATGTTCTTACCCAGCTTAAATTCTGGCTCCTGTTTCTCAAAGTTGCCTCTGACTGGTGCCTACTCACTTCCTTTCCTATCTAGGTACACAGACACAGACCTGCATGCCACCACAGACTGAAGCTTTATACTTGTCTGTAATATCACCTGAGTGTGCCCAGTGACATGGAGATTACAGGTGAGCAGATACCCATGCCTTCTGTATCTGCTGTGGGGATCAACTCATTAGAACCCCCAGAGCAGACATGAATGTGGGTTGATCACTCGTATTGGCCCTAGGTATGCAGAGGAGGCATCTTCAAGGAGCCCAAGAGAGGCCAGGAAAGACAGAGGGGTTTTAAAACTCAGGATATCCAAAATAATCAATAGGCCTGGTCCAGAGTCAGAAGGAAAACCCTAGGAGCAACCAAGAAGAGACTCCAAAAGCAGAGAACTGGGGACACCCCCACCCCTGCAAATGTTGCAACCACAGTTGGCTGAACCATGGCAAGAAGCAGAGAAGCAGCTGTTCCAGCCCGTTGCTGGAGAAGCTTCTGGAACTAGGAAGAGATGAACACTGTGTGGGGGAGGAGGGGACACCAGGAAGCTGCGGAGGAAAGGACCATCTGGTGAGGGGAAAGCTCCTGAATGGCCCAGCCCTGGCTGAGGATTCCTCTGCCAAGGATTCAGAGTTCTGGGATGAAGAGGATGTGAGCTTAGTCTCAGCGCCAGCAGATTGTGTATGAGGCAGAGTCCCAGGCAGGAGACTCAAGAGACATGGATTCTGGGCCTACCTCAGTCCACTGGGAGTGTCATGCAAGCCCCTTCTCCTTTGTGGGGCCTCACTTTCCCTAGTTACAACATGAAAGAGCATTGGAACACTAGTCCTTAAAGGATCGTCCTCCTGTATCCGGCCTCCCAAACACGAGCATGTCCTATCCAGGTCCCACTTGGTCCTGGGCCCCTTAGGCTTTGGAATTTGAATACTGCAATACTAAAACTCAGTTTTGGGAAGAGTCAAGGCCATGTGCACAGTGCCAGGGTCTGAAGGGCCTAAAAGTCTTCCAGGGGACCATGGCTCTCAGCTCTGGGTGACAGGGTCACCTGGGATTACTGAACAACTGGACTGGACTAGACTCAGACTACTTTCTGAGGCTGTAGCTCAATGGAAAGCAAGCAGCTCACTGACTTTCCCTCATTAGATCCAACCCAACCAGGGTCATTCTTACAGGTCTGTGCCTACATCATCAGGGGACTCACCATTGGAGGATTCTCATGGGGTCCAAAATGCACAAAACAGACCCCTGGTCATCCTCAGAGCGGTCTGCACGGCCTGTGCCTGAAGTATCTACTGTCTGCAGTTTCCTTAACTTCAGTCTTGTGGAAGGAAGACAATCAATCCTCTCAGCACGGTCCCTCAGCCAACCCAAACACCCATTTTCAGAGAATCTCAGAGGCCCAATTGAAGTGGGAGTTCCTTTGAGGTCATCTATCTTGGGTGACTGAGAGCTAGTACAAGATAAAGTAACCCAAGGGCCATGTCCACACTGGAGAAGTAGATCATGAGACAGGTCTTTGGTTCACACACAGCACAGTGACCCTATGTATTTTTCAAAAGCTGGACTCCGAGGTCAGGAGGCATAATTCTGGGTTCTAATCTCAGCAACAAATATATTGTCTTGCCTTGTGACCTTGGCAAATGATGTCTCTTTGAAGACTGCCTTAGTTTCCCCTTTGTGCGTTGAAGGTGTGGCCCTGGCAATGGATGCCCTTGGAAGCAACATTCAAGCTCCAGAGAGCTACACCCAGAACCACAAATGTTGATCTAGATCAGATCCACCCAGTCCCTAACCCTGGTCCAGAGTAGAGACCTGCAGATGTCTGGGAATTGCTCATCTCCTCCAGAATGGCCAAGTATGTCATGTCCTCTGTCAGGTCTGGGCAGAGGGTCCAAGGGGCTGGGTCCACTTGGCTCTGGGGAATGTCCAGCAGGGCCACATTTTCATCCAAAAGCCAAGTGGCACCTGCAGACAGCCTAGGAGAGATTTGACTCCAGGAAGTTTCAGAGGACTGCTGGGCTCCAAGAAGCCTTCAGTGGAAGCAGATGTCTGTAAGCAGCAGCCTGTTGGTCATGAAGTCCATGGGATCCAGAAGTCTCTCCAGAATGACCAATGGTCCAGAAAACCCACCTAAGATCTGGATGTTGCTGGGGAAAAAAAGATAGCATAGCTGGTACCGAGGTGGAATTGCCTGTCCTTCGGCTGGGTGCCAGGCAAGGGACAAAGATGAACACAGTATTATCTATAGTCACAGGTGACTGATCGAGGGCCAGGAAGCCAGGCTCCCGGTCTCAGGCCTATACTCCTTCAGGAACTAGCCATGTGACTCTAGCCAATCATTAATCTTCTCTGTGCCTCAGTTTCCCTTTCAGTTTAATGAGAGGGTTGAGTTTTCCTGAGATCCCAATCTACATTAGACTAAGCCCCAGGCTTAATCAGGAGGCTGAAGGGAGGCCCGAGGGCCTTGAGGTCCTCACCTGGCGTTGTCCCTCTGTGGCCTTGTCCGTAGTAGGATCTCCAAGCACGGATAGGCCTGGCATCTTGTTTGCTTCCAAGGTTTCTATAAGACAGTCGCCTCTGTTGGGGACGGGAGAGGTGGGGGGAGGGGCTAAGGGCAAGACCTCCTCTCTCCAAGGTTGAAATGTCCCCCACAATGGTGGAGGGCATTAAGATGGGCATGGGTTGGGGCGATGGCACGGGGAGGGGGGGCATCCAAGGCCGGCCAGGACTCTACCGCTCAGGGGCGGGGGCAGCTCCTGAGCTCTGGCGAAGCCGCCACTCTGCCAGTTGCCTTAAAAAGGCGCCAGCGCGCGCGCATCACCAGAAGGGCTGCGGCTCTCTTCCAAAATAGGCAAGAACTGGGAGGCCGCGAGAGAAGAGCTGCGAGGAGCGCAGACGTCACGCAGGGCCTCCCTCCTCCGGGCCACCCCACTCCGTCTGCATCACGTTGCCATGGCAACGGAGTGTCGCGGTTAGCAGATGAATGAGCTGCAGCACGCAGAGGAACCCGCAGGGACGCGCGCCCCCTCCGCCGTCAAATAACAAGACTGCAGAGTGAATGCAGACACTACCAGAAAAAAAAAGAGTGCCATGACCCACTCATTCCCCACTGATCCTACTGTATCCCAGAGGCCTGGGGGCTATTAGGTCTAGGCATCCATGACCTTATGGTTCTTTGCTCCTCTCTTCCCTAGGTTCCCCTTTCCTCAGTCAATTTCCCAAGGCTGTGGAAAACCTGACAGCCTGTCTCTTAGCGCCCCAGTGTGGCGGATTATGACGCTGCGGCAAATGATTGTGACTGGAGTTCTCGCTGTCTATGTCGCCCTCTGGCGTTCGCGCAGGAGAAAACATAGGAGTACCGAAGCAATTTAAGGAAACTGTGTGTGAGGAGGATTCATAGGTAATGAATGGCATACAGTACGATGGTAAGCGCTTTTCTATACTGCTTCATTTCATTCTCAAATCATCTCTAATGCAGATTACTATTATTGTTACCATTTTACAGGGGAGAAAAATCGAGGCTGAGAGAGCGGGCAAGTTTGCCAGAGAAACTACAGCATCAAGGCGCAGTGCCTCCAGAACTCATCACAGAATTTAAAAGTGCTTGTGATCCTCTTTTTTTTGTTTTTGTTTTTTGTTTTTTTGTTTTGTTTTGTTTTGTTTTTTGTTTTTTTGTTTTTGTTTTTGTTTTTGTTTTTGTTTTGTTTTTTGGAGACAGGGTTTCTCTGTGTAGCCCTGGCTATCCTGGAACTCACTCTGTAGACCAGACTGGCCTGCGAACTCAGAAATCCACCTGCCTCTGCCTCCCAAGTGCTAGGTTAAAGGCATGCGCCACCACTGCCCGGCGATCCTCTTGCTTTCACATCTGCGGTCTCTTGACCAGCCTCACAGTTCCTTGGGATAAGCAAAACGGGACGCCTTAAAATTATTCCCATTTCACCTGTAAGACTGAGACTCAGAGACGTGAATGGCTTGCTGGAGAGGGTGGAGCCCAAGTCTCTAAACTACCGATCTTAGAACTGGGGACAAGGAAACGGAATGAAGTCTACCACTTCTGTGAGACCTTACCCCTTAGAAGAGAGAGCGAGAAGTTCTGTAGGACCGACCCATTTATTAATAACGCAGAACTCTAATCAGAAGAGGGGCAGGGAATTCTTGTCTCTTTCCTCCTGCCATGGAGAGCTATGTAGGTATGTGCCACATGTCATATTTAGTGTTAGTGTTTTACAATGCTACCTGCCTCATGCTATCCTGAGCACTCTACAGGGCCCCTCCTTCCATCGGATGATGTTTTGAGCAGACCTGCCTAGCTACCAGTGGGTCGCTCCTCCAGGGCCAGACACGTCCTTGCTATTCCCGCACAGATTCTGCGAGTCTCCGGATATCAGCAGTCTGTCTGTGACAGCTTGGATTTGGAACGTCATCCATTTTGTTGTAGACACTGGCCATGTGACTGGGGCTTTCATTGTCTAGTTCAGCCTTGAAGTGGGGATTCACAGAGACTCAAACCTCATGCCTTCCTTGGTGTTCCCATATTTTGTTTGTTAAGTTACCCTGCCTGCCCTGGCACCCATTATGTAGACCAGGCTATCCACAAACTTAAAGATCCACCTGCCTCTGCCTCCTGAGTTCTGGGATTAAAGGTGTGTGCCACTATGCCTGGCTCCCCCATTGTTTTTTAAGTGTTGTATTTTAAAATATGTATTTATTTTTATTTTAAATGTGTAAATGTGTACCTACATGTGTGTCTATGTGTATGCAGTGGTCATGGAGGGCCAGAAAAGGGCATAAAATGAAACTGGACAGTTGAGAGTCGTCCTGTCAGTGCTGGGAATAGAACCCCAGTCCTCTGTAAGATCAGCACACTCTTAACCACTGAACCATCCCTTTCCTACCTTATTATTTTTAACTCCTGCACTTATGGGTGACCTGATTCTGATTCAAACCACTGAAGGGAATCCAAGGGGATGGTTGACATACAGGATGAGGTACAGCTGGGGCTTTGAGAGAGGGGACATTTACAGTGAAGCATCAGGTATGAGGCATGTCTGTCCCCACATGTTGACATTAACTGAACTTATCAGCAGAGCCTAGCCTTCCAATCCTGTCAGAAGCCGTCTTATCCCACCTAAAGGAACACAGCAATGTATGAACTCCTTTTTTCAACCTTGATACCTTTGCTTTGTTCCTCTTCTTTCTCAGTAGGATTCTCTACCAATTCTGAAGGACTGGGAACGTCCATTTAGAAGTGACCTGTAACCAGACATCCCAGATGTAACCTCAGGAGCCTCTCCTGAATGCTTTCCTTCCACTTCCTTTGAGCATTTTACGTTCATCCTGAGGTGTCTTCTGGCTCCAGCTACAGTTTCTCTTGTAGAGGCTGTGGTTACAGTTGCTTTTAGAGCTCCTCTCTGCCAGTTGCTATTGGGGTCTTCTGGAACATTCTTTCCTTTTTTTTTTTTATTTAAAACACTTTATTTATCAATATTTGTATAAACACATACATGCATACATATATACATACACATATAAATGATAATCAAACAATAAAATGCATTCAAAAAGTATGGGGGGGTTGGGAAGAGTGGGAGGAAGGAGAGAAAGGGGAAAGTTAGTGTTCATATATGAAATTCTCAAAAAGGAATCCAGTTTTTCAAAATGTTCAACAGACCAACCAACACTTCACAATATGAAAGCAAATATGACCTACAACCATGTAGAAGGACACCTCAACTCACTACAAACTTTGAAGTTCAAAATAAGATCAATAAAAAATTATTTCACCCAGCATACTAACACAAACCACAATAACGTTTTATAATTCAAAGTATTTCTGAGAACAAGAAAATAGATTGTCAGGAACTAAATCAGCAGAACCAGGGGTACACTGTGTGTTAATTTTTTGTTTGTTTGTTTGTTTGTTTTTTATCAAATCATAATTTTTACTTTTTAACACAGGGGTTATAAACACAAAAATGCAGAATGTGGGGAAGGGGATGACACAGGAACATAGATGTTCAGGGGGAGTACAGATATCTTTCAGAACAGAGTATCATCTGGGTGAAGGTTTAGGGGTCAGATCACTATGACTCTTCCTATGATTCCCTTGTCATAATCTAATTTAGTACTATCTGCCAAAGGCTGCCTATTTACAAGGTTTATGACTACTCAGGCTAGTAGTTTTCAACAAAAGCTGCCTGTTTACAATAGTTTATAGCCCTCTGTTTCAGTGTTTTTCCATAGAGACCCAAGTCTTTGTGTTAGCAGGCATATATGTCCGGCCTATTGCTGATTTTAGGCTTATGACTGATTTTAGGTTTTCAGTGTATAAGCAGGGCTGTCCCTGACATCTCCTCCCTTCTCCAAGTATAGAAGGGCTGTGGCGATTCTAATCTTGCCAAGGTGGGGATAGAGGCCTGACCTCCAGTAATTAAAGGGGACATTGTAATGGCTCCAGTCCTCCTGTCGTTGTCCAGTGAGGCATAAGGGCCATACCCGTCCCGATGTCTTTTTCCTGGAGAGGGGATACTTTTGACATCTACCCCTATGCAGTCAGGCTTGTCCCTCAGGGAACCCAGAAACATATTTTTAACTTTTATTTATATTCCCTTGCAGTGCTTAGCCTCGCAGCCTCAGCAAGAATTCAGATCGCCAGACAGGGGGGGTTCTGGGTGGCCCCTCTCTGCTTGGTCTAGGGGTGGAAGCCTCCTCTTTTAGGATGGGTGGAGATGGAACTTAGGAACACCCTGGATAGAGAAACAACCTCATCTAGACTCT
>JANHMN010000003.1:133974768-133993276 GCA_030674055.1 Rhabdomys pumilio
ATTTTCTGTATCCATTCCTCTGTTGAAGGACATCTGGGTTCTTTCCAACTTCTGGCTATTATAAATAAGGCTGCTATGAACATAGTGGAGCATGTGTCCCTGTTGTATGTTGAGATATCTTTTGGGTATATGCCCAGGAGTGGTATAGCTGGATCCTCACGTAATACTATGTTCAATTTTCTGAGGTACCGCCAGACTGCTTTCCATAGTGGTTGTACCAGCTTACAATCCCACCAACAGTGGAGGAGTGTTCTTCTTTCTCCACATCCTCGCCAGCATCTGCTGTCACCTGTGTTTTCAATCTTAGCCATTCTGACTGGTGTGAGGTGAAATCTCAGTGTTGTTTTCATTTGCATTTCCCTGATGACTAAGAATGTTGAACACTTCTTTAGGTGCTTCTCAACCATTCGAGATTCTTCAGTTGAGAATTCTTTGTTCAGCTCTGTACCCCATTTTTTAATAGGGTTATTTGATAGTCTAGAGTCTAATTTCTTCAGTTCTTTGTATACCTTGGATATTAGCCCTCTATCAGTTGTAGGATTGGTAAAGATCTCTTCCCAATCCGTTGGTTGCCGTTTTGTCCTATTGACGGTGTCCTTTGCTTTACAGAAGCTTTGCAGTTTTATGAGGTCCCATTTGTCAATTCTTGATCTAAGAGCACAAGCCATTGGTGTTCTGTTCAGAAACTTGTCCCCTATGCCCATGTGTTCAAGGCTTTTCCCTATTTTCTCTTCTATTAGTTTCAATGTAGCTGGTTTTATGTGGAGATCCTTGATCCACTTGGAGTTGAGCTTTGTACAAGGAGATAAGTATGGATCAATTTGCATTCTTCTACATGCTGACCTCCAGTTGGACCAGCACCATTTGTTGAAAATGCTGTCTTTTTTCCACTGGATGGTTTTAGCTCCTTTGTCAAAGATCAAGTGACCATAGGTGTGTGGGTTCATTTCTGGGTCTTCAATTCTATTCCATTGATCTTCCTGCCTGTCCCTGTTCCAATACCATGCAGTTTTTTATCACTATTGCTCTATAGTATAGCTTGAAATCAGGGATGGTAATTCCCCCAGAAGTTCTTTTATCACTGAGAGTAGTTTTCGCTATCCTGGGTTTTTTGTTATTCCAAATAAATTTTAGAATTGCTCTTTCTATCTCTATGAAGAATTGAGTAGGAATTTTGATGGGAATTGCATTAAATCTGTAGATTGCTTTCGGCAATATGGCCATTTTTACTATATTAATCCTGCCAATCCAGGAGCATGGGAGATCTTTCCATCTTCTGAGATCTGTTTCGATTTCTTTCTTCAGGGGCTTGAAGTTTTTGTCATACAGGTCTTTTACTTGCTTGGTTAGATTCACACCAAGGTATTTTATATTATTTGTGACTATAGTAAAGGGCGTCGATTCCATAATTTCTTTCTCAGCCAGTTTATCTTTTGAGTAGAGGAAGGCTACTGATTTGTTTGAATTAATTTTATATCCAGCCACTTTACTAAAGTTGTTTATTAGGTTTAGGAGTTCTCTGGTGGAAGTTTTAGGGTCACTTAAGTATACTATCATATCATCTGCAAATAGTGAAATTTTGACTTCTTCCTTTCCAATTTGTATCCCTTTGACCTCCTTTTGTTGCCTAATTGCTCTGGCTAGGACTTCCAGTACTATATTGAATAGGTAGGGGGAGAGTGGGCAGCCTTGTCTAGTCCCTCAATTTAGTGGAATTGCTTCAAGTTTCTCTCCATTTAATTTGATGTTGGCTACTGGTTTTCTGTATATTGCTTTCACAATGTTTAGATATGGACCTTGAATTCCTGATCTTTCCAAAACTTTTATCATGAAGGGGTGTTGAATTTTGTCAAATGCTTTCTCAGCATCTAGTGAGATGATCATGTGGTTTTTTTCTTTGAGTTTATTAATATAGTGGATTACATTGATGGACTTCCGTATATTGAACCAACCCTGCATTCCTGGAATAAAGCCTACTTGATCATGATGGATAATTGTTTTGATGTGTTCTTGGATTCTGTTTGCAAGAATTTTATTGAGTATTTTTGCGTCGATATTCATTAGGGAGATTGGTCTGAAGTTCTCTTTCTTTGTTGAGTCTTTGTGTGGTTTAGGTATGAGCGTGATTGTGGCTTCATAGAATGAATTGGGTAGTGTTCCTTCTGTTTCTACTTTGTGAAATAGTTTGAAAAGAATTGGTATTAGGTCTTCCTTGAAGATCTGATAGAATTCTGCACTGAAGCCATCTGGTCCCGGACTTTTTTTGATGGGGAGACTTTTAATGACTGCTTCTATTTCTTTCAAGGTTATGGGACTGTTTAGATGGTTTATCTGCTCCTGATTTAACATTGGTAACTGGTACTTGTCTAGAAAATTGTCCATTTCATCTAGATTATCCAATTTTGTTGAGTATAGGCCTTTGTAGTAGGATCTGATGATTTTTTGGATTTCCTCGGGTTCTGTTGTTATGTCCCCCTTTTCAGTTCTGATTTTATTAATTTGAATACTGTCTCTCTGCCCTCTGATTAGTCTGGCTAAGGGTTTATCTATCTTGTTGATTTTCTCAAAGAACCAGCTTCTGGTTTTATTGATTCTTTGTATAGTTCTTTTTGTTTCTATTTGGTTGATTTCAGCCCTGAGTTTAATTATTTCCTCTTGTCTACTCCTCTTGGGTGCATTTGCTTCTTTTTGTTCTAGAGCTTTCAGGTGTGTTGTCAAACTACTAGTGTATGCCCTCTCCAGTTTCTTTTTGTAAGCACTTAGAGCTATGAGTTTTCCTCTTAGCACTGCTTTCATTGTGTCCCATAGGTTTTGATATGATGTGTCTTCATTTTCATTAAATTCTAAAAAGTTTTTAATTTCTTTCCTTATTTCTTCCCTGACCACATTATCATTGAGTAGAGTATTATTCAATTTCCATATGAGTGTGGGCTTTTCCTTGTCTTTGTCATTATTGAAAACCAGCCTTAGACCATGGTGATCTGACAGGATGCAGGGGATTATTTCGATTTTTTTATATCTGTTGAGGCCCGTTTTGTGACCAATTATATGGTCTATTTTGGAGAAGGTACCATGAGGTGCTGAAAAAAAGGTATATTCTTTTGTTTTAGGGTGAAATGTTCTATAAATGTCTGTTAAGTCCATTTGGTTCATAACTTCTGTTAGTTTAACTGTATTTCTGTTTAGTTTCTGATTCGTTGATCTATCCATTGCTGAGAGTGGGGTATTGAAGTCTCCCACAATTATTGTGTGAGGTGCAATGTGTACTTTGAGCTTTAGTAAGGTTTCTTTTATGAAAGTGGGTGCTCTTGTATTTGGCGCATAAATGTTCAGTATTGAGAGTTCATGTTGGTTGACTTTTCCTTTAACAAATATGAAATGTCCTTCCTTATCCTTTTTGATGTCTTTAAGTTGAAAGTTGATTTTATTCGATATTAGAATGGCTACTCCAGCTTGTTTCTTAGGACCATTTGCTTGAAATATTGTTTTCCAGCCTTTTACTCTAAGGTAGTGTCTGTCTTTGTTACTGAGGTGGGTTTCCTGTATGCAGCAAAATGTTGGGTCCTGTTTGCGTATCCAGCCCGCTAGCCTATGTCTTTTTATTGGGGAATTAAGACCATTGATGTTAAGAGATATTAAGGAGAGGACATTGTTGCTTCCTGTTATTTTATTAACAGTGGAGGCGTTGTTTGTGTGGTTATTTTCTTTTTGGTTTATTGGAAGAGGCTTACTTTCTTGCTCTTTCTGGGGCATAATTGCCCTCCTTGTATTAGTGCTTTCCTGCTATTATTCTTTGTAGTGCTGGGTTTGTAGAAAGATATTTTGTAAATTTGGTTTTATCATGAAATATCTTGGTTTCTCCATCTATGATAATTGAGAGTTTTGCTGGGTATAGTATCCTGGGCTGGCATTTATGTTCTCTTAGGGTCTGTATGACATCTGTCCATGATCTTCTAGCTTTTAGAGTCTCTGGTGAAAAGTCTGGTGTAATTCTTATAGGTCTGCCTTTATACGTGACTTGGCCTTTTTCTCTTACAGCTTTTAAAATTCTTTCTTTGTTATGTGCATTTTGTGTTTTGATTATTATGTGGCGGGAGGTATTTCTTTTCTGGTCTAGTCTATTTGGCGTTCTGTAGGCTTCTTCTATGATTATGGGCATCTCATTCTTTAGATTAGGGAAGTTTTCTTCTATAATTTTGTTGAAAATATTTATTGGCCCTTTAAGATGAGAATCCTCACTTTCTTCTATACCTATTATCCTTAGGTTTGGTCTTCTCATTGTGTCCTGAATTTCCTGGATGTTTTGTGTTAAGAACTTTTTGCATTTTGTGTTTTCCTTGACAGTTGTGTTAATATTTTCTATGTTATCTTCTGCACCTGAGATTCTCTCTTCTATCTCTTGTATTCTGTTGGTGATGCTTGCATCTATGACTCCTGATTTCTTTCCCAGGTTTTCTATATCCCTGGTAGTCTCCCTTTGTAATTTCTTAATTGTCTCTACTTCCATTTTTATGTCCTGGATGGTTTTGTTAAATTCCTTCACCTGTTTGGTTGTGTTCTCTTGTAATTCTTTAAGGGTTTTTTGTGTTTCCTCTTTAAGGGCTTTCACCTGTTTATCTGTTTTCTCCTCCATTTCTTTGAGGGTGTTATTTATGTCCTTCTTAAAGTTTTCTATCATCGTCATTAGAAGTGATTTTAGATCTGACTCTTGCTTTCCTGGTGATATAGGTAATTCAGGACTTTCTAAGGTGGGAGAACTAGGTTCTAATGAACCCAAGTACCCTGGGTTGTTGATGCTTGTGTTCTTGCGCCTAACTTTAGCCATCTGGATCTCCTTGGTGTTACCTGAGCTGTCTCTGACTGGAGCCTTGTCTTTCCTATTATCTTGGTTGTGTCAGAACTGTTTGGGATTGGTGTTACTGCTGGGGTTAGAGCTGAGGTCCAAGATCTGCTCAGTGAACAAGCAGAAACAGGAAGGAACCAGTGCTCTGGGCCAGGAGTGAATTCCTGGGTCCCTGTGGGTCCTGGTTACTCCCTGTTTGGGTAGAGCACTGCTGTCTCCCGACCTGAGACACTGCCCAGGTTAGAACTCCTGTTTGCTCTACCACCTCTGGGTTTTTCAAGGTTGGGTACAGAGGATCCGTTCTGCGCGCTCGGGCCCAAACAGGAAGGAACCGGCACTCCTGCCCAGGAGTGAATCCCTGGGTCCTGGTGGGCCCCAGCCACCCTCCACTTGGTGTGAGTGTTGCTGCCTCCTTACCTAAGACACTGCCCGGGTTAAAGCTCCTGAGAGCCGGCTTCCTATGGGTTCTGTGAGATTGGGTGCAGAGCTACCTCCGAGGATCTGCTGAACGCTCCGGGCCAGGAGTGAATTCCTGGGTCTCTGTGTGCCCCGGTTACTCCCTGCTTGGGGCGAACGCTACTGAGTCCTTACCTTAGATACTGCCCAGGTTAGAGCTCCTAGTAGTCCCGTTTCATATAGGTTTTGTGAGGTTGGGTGCAGAGCTGCCACTGGTGATCCCGCTCAGTGCTCCATTCTTTCCTTTTGAGAAAGCTACAAGGACATTGCAGTTTGGTATCAGTTGGTCATCTTTTACTTGTTATAGTCAACTGTAATTTTCCACTGAGATCACATCTCTACTGCAGAGGCTCCCAATTTGACCCAAGCCTCAGGTTTTTAGCCAGGTCTATCCGCAGCTGTTGTCACTGAGTGATAGAGACTCGGACAGGCGCTACTTCAAGGACAAAGTATTTACTCTGGTCCATGACTCAGAGGTTACAGTCTATCCTAGTTAACTTTGTCAAATTGACACAGCCTAGAGTCATCTGAAAGGAAACAGCCTCAACTTAGGAACTGCCTAGATCCAATTGGCCCGTGGGCATGTCTTTGGGGGGATTGTCGTGATTATTAATTGAAGCAGAGGTCTCAGTCCACTATGAGTGGCACCACAGGCAGCTGGTCCTGTGTTGTATAAGGAAGCTAACTGAGCATGAGTCCAGGAGCAAACAGCAATGTTCCTCCATGGCTTCCACACTGAGCTCGTGGTTATAGAGTATCACCAGTCAGGACCCAGAGTCCAGTCACAACCCAAAAGGCCCACAGGACTGACTTCTTCTAGGTAGACCCCTCTTCCTAAAGGTTCCATAATCTCCCAGAACAGTGTCATGAGCTGGAGAGCAAGTTTTCAAATATCTGAGCCCTAGATAGGGTAGATATATTGAAACCATATTACAAGAATATGTGTTTTGGCTGTGGCTGCCTAGTTCTAGTTTCTACCAGCAGAGCCTGGGCTAACCATTGTCAGTGGGAGTCATGTCTAGTAAATTCTTACAATCTAAATGTTATGAGGCAACATGTTTTAGTTGGATGCTGGTTAGAGACTAATTTTTTCATATTATTCCTGCAATCCGTTAGTTAATCTTTGTGGCACTGAGCAGTTCAGAATGTCATGTTGCTGAATTTCGTATCAGTTAGCTATGGCTTTGTAACAAATACCCCTGCCACAATATTGTAGCTTAAAATTATTGTTTTTTGTTTGGTTGTTTTTGTTTGGTTGATTGGCTTTTGTTTTTTCAAGACAGGGTTTCCCTGTGTACCCTTGGCAGTCCAGAACTCATCCACCTGCCCTTGTCTGCTGAGTACTGGGATTAATGTACTGGGATGTGCCACCATTGCCCAGTCAAAATTCTATACATTTTTCTCACATATAAACCTGTAAATTAGCTAGGAAAATTTTCTAGTCTTAGATATACTCACTGTGGTCAGTTGTTCACTAGCTAGGATTGCTTAGATGTTTGGGCATCTGCTGGATATAGGCTGTTCTGGCAGTGTGATGGTTTGTTTGAATATGCTTGGCCCATGGAGTGGCACTATTAGGAGGTGTGGCCTTGTTGAAGTAGGTGTGGCCTTGTTGGAGTAGGTGTGTCACTGTGGGCATGGGCTTTAATACCCTCATCCTTGGTGCCTGGAAGCCAGTCTTCTAGCTGCCTTCAGAACAAGAGGTGGGACTCCAGTCTCATGTCTGCCTGAACACTGCCATGCTCCCACCTTGATGATAATGGACTGAAACTCTGAACCTGTAAGCCAGCCCCAATTAAATGTTGTCCTTTATAAGAGTTGCCTTGGTCATGGTGTCTGTTCACAGCAGTAAAACCCTAACTAAATCAGGCAGTCTAGGGATAAGATAGTTGAATTCCCCTCTACATGGTTTCTCTTTCTCCAGTGGCCTAGCAAGACCTTGTCCACATGGAGAGACAGGGCTCCTAGGAACAAGTAGCATACAAAACCTTTTGAAGCCAATTCATAAGACCAGCACAATATCACTGTTTTCACATTCTGTTGACCTCACTAGTCAGAGGTTTAGCCCAGAGTCTGAGTAAGATAACAGTGCACAGATAAATGGATAGCATGGGTTTGGTTAATCCTTCAGACTGGATGTTCCCCGGCAGCTGACTATGTGGACAGTAAAGTTCCCTGCTCAGTCTTTGCTCTGCAGCGGGGCCATTATTCCGTCCCATTGTACTGCTTTCTGCCAATATACTTTAAATATATTTTTACACATATTTATTTATCTACTTATTTAGCGCCACAGTGCATTTGTGGAAGTCAGAGAACAACTCGTGGGAACTGGCCCTTTCCTTCTACTACACGGGTTCCAGGTGAAGCCATTGAATCATTTGCTGGCCAAATATTTATGGTATATATAATTTTTTTGTTAGGACCTTTCTATGTTGCCCTGACTGTCTTAAAACACAACTATGTAGTCCATGCTGGTCTTGAACTCACAGAAATTCTCCAGCCTCTGCCTCCTAAGCACTAGGATCAAAGGAGTATGATACCGTAGTCCACATTTTACCTATGTAAATATTTTGAATGGGTCCTGAATTCTTAATAGTTTTGAAAAGTGCCACCCACAATAGAAAAAAATGAATCCACAGAACTTAACTGTTAGCAAGTGAACCTCACTGCATGCAGCTTGACACACTATCCATGCATCTTACCCTTAGTTGCAAACAACAGAAAACCACCCTAATGTGGCTTTAAAAAAAAATTAAATGAGGGGAGAATAGTTACTTTGTTAATGCATGTCTGTGTGCCTATGTTTGTGTGCACTGTCCTGTTCATATGGGAAAGCCAGAGGCTGACATCTGTGTCTTCCACCGACGCTCAGCTTTATTTTGTGGGTGAGGAGGCACAGAGTTTTGCTTGCATATATCTCTCTACCATGTCCACTGAGGCCAGAAGAGGGCGTCAGATGCCCTGGAACTGGAGCTATAGATAATTGTGAACTACCATGTAGATGCTGGGACTAGAACACGAGTCTCTGGAAAGGGGGCGGTGCTATTAGCTTCTGAGCCATCTCCAGCCTTTTTGATCCAAGGTTTCTCACTGAACCTGAAGTTCACAGTGGAGGCTGAATGGGCTGACCAGAAAGTTTCTAGGATCCTTGTATCTCTGGCTACCCAGTTCCAGAGCGGTACATATCTGCTGCTGTGCCCAGCTTTTTTCCGTGTGCTAGAGATTCAAACTCAGACCCTTATGAGTGTACAGCAAACACTATCCATGGAGCCACCTCCCAGCTGCCACCCTTTGATCCTTTCCTTTAATTTAAAAAATAATTTAAGAATGGTTGTACTTTGCATGTATGAGTGTTTTGCTTACGTGTGTGTCTGTGCACCCTCTGCATACCTGGTCCCCATAGAGGCCAGAGGAGGGTGTTGGATCCCCCTGGAAATGGAATTACAGACAGCTGTGAGCTGCCATGTAGATTCTGAGACCCAAACCTGGATCCTCTAAAAAAAAAAAAAAAAGTAATTAAAAAAAAAAAAGCATCCAGCCCTCTTCACCAATGAGCTAGCTACCTCACCAGCCCCTCTTTAATTTTTTAATATGTATTTGTGTGTGTGTGTGTGTGTGTGTGTGTGTGTGTGTGTGTACTACAGCATATATGTGGAGGTCAGAAAACAATTTGTGGTAGTCAGTTCTCTCCTTCTACCACATTCTGGGGTCCGGAGATGAAATTCCAGTTGGCAGGCTTTACAGGTCCTTTTCTTGCTGAGTCATCTCACCTGGTCCTCTCAGATCTTATAAGAGGGACTTTCTCTCCAAAAGTCCTGCAGACTGGCCATTTGACACTGCATCTCTAGACCTATGCTGTGGCCCACTACATGTTCCAGGAAGGCAAGCTGTCCGGTAGCATCAGGGGACTGTTTGTTACCAGGTGATGTGGCCCACATCAGTAAGACCATCAGTAAGATGCAAAAGGAAAGGGAAGTGGAGGCCTTTTCCACACTGGCTCCACTCCTGCTGAGCTGCTGTGGGTCACTGGTGTTTCTGCCTCAGACACAGAGCTCCTGTTAGGTACCCCTCTCCATGGAGCCCCTTTTCTAGGTTCAGGCCCAGGTGATATCAAAGGCATCTGTATAGCTAGTCTGGCCCTTGTTTCTCTAAGTTGGTACATTTGTCGATCATCTGTTTGCCTCTTGGACATGACATCTACTTTCCACAGACCCCTGAATGGCATCCTTCCCGGCAAATCCTTCCTAATGGCCCCTTGGCTAGAAATGAGTGAGATGTTCATTCCCGAATCCAAACAAAATAGCAAAGAACGACAGTGGCCAATGACTGTAGAGAAAATGCCAGTGATGGAGGATTCATACATAAATCCAACTAGAGAGGACATGAGAGAATGTGCAAAAGTTAAATATGAAAAGATAGAGCTGGTTGGTGGCACACACCTTTGACTCCAGCAGAAGCAGAAGCAGGCAGATCTGAGTTCAAGGCCAGCCTCTTCTACAGGGTAAATTCCAGGACAGCCAAGGCTACACAAAAAAAAAAAATGCCATAATCATACCAAAGAATGACTTTGTTCACATGTGAAGTGACATCAAGAGCCAGGAGTGGTGACACAAGCCCATAATCCCAGTACTCTGAGGAAGAGCCAGGTGAATCTCTGAGTCTGAAGCTAGACCAGTTTACATAGCCCAGGACAAGTCAGGGAGATATAGTGAGACTCTGTCTCAAAACAGTTTTAAAATTTTTTTAAATTTTTTTTAAAAGGAGGAAGGAAAAAGAATGAAAAAAATAAGAAGAAAAAAGAAAAGTCATGCAAAGCCCCATGGGAAGAGAGGGATCCCATAAAGGGAGCAAAGATGCACCCTGCAGGCCTTATGGTTCAAGAAGACAGAAAGATGCCCGTGCATCTTGGTTGACGATGTGAGATGGCTAAGCAAGTAAAGGTTCTTGCTGCCAAGCCTAAGGACCCAAGTCCCATTCCCAAGACCCCCAAGAAGGAAGAAGAAAACCAGCTCCCATGGGTTTCCCTCTGACCTCCACATGTGCACCCTGCCTTTGCAGGTATCTTCACACAAACACACACACACACACACACACACACACACACACACACACACACAAATGTTTGAAAGATCCCAGCGTCCACAAACACAAAGCCATAATTCATAAGTAATGCAAACGCAAAAACATTATCCAATCATTTAATACATATTTATTTATTCAAAAGCCTGCTCAAGATAAGCATAAAGTATGAACCAGATAAAAGTCTCCACCCTTAAAAATTTATGTTTTGGGCTGGAGAAGTGGCTCAGCAGTTAAGAGCACTGACTGCTCTTCTAGAGGTCCTGAGTTCAATTCCCAGCAAGTACATGATGGTGCACAACCATCTGTAATAGGACCCAATGCCCTCTTCTGGTGTGTCTGAAGACAGCGACAGTGTGCTTATATATATATAATAAATACTTAAAAAATGAATTTATGGCTGGACGGTGGTGGCGCACGCCTTTAGTCCCAGCACTTGGGAGGCAGAGGCAGGCGGATTTCTGAGTTCGAGGCCAGCCTGGTCTACAGAGTGAGTTCCAGGACAGCCAGGGCTACACAGAGAAATCCTGTCTCGAAAAAACAAAAACAAAAAAAATGAATTTATGTTTTAACGGGAACAAACAACACAGTAGACAGAATATGTAGGATGTTAAATTCACGTAAAAAGAAAAAATAGAGTAAGATTGTCAGACTACAAATTTTGAGGGACCTTTTATGTTTTGCCCAATTTCTTTCCTTTAAATGTGAACATTTAGTAACCTTTTGTTGATAAATACACCTTTATCTCTAATGACAAATGCATTATACAGCTTTGAGGGACCAGACCCCAGAGTTAGCATACTGGTTCAATTTGTCTGGCAAATCCAAAACTCACAAGACAGCACAGACCTACAGCTGGAAAGGTCTGTAAACAGGGCCCTGCTACAGAACAACAAGGAAAGACGCTGCTGGGGTGGCAGAGCTGTCCTTTGAGTTGTCATATTGCTGCTATGATTTGATGTATTTGTAAAACACCAGTGGGCACAGGCAGCACTGTGTCCAGGCTGCTGTCCAGGCTGCTGCTGCAGCTCAAAAAAACAATTCCTTTAAAAATTAAGTAATCAAACTAAATGCCAAAAAAGGTATTTTATTGTATGTGGAATTTTTAGGTCTCCAAACATGTATAAATGGAGACAGACCTGCCATCAGTCCTGCTAATTTGATCACAGTTGCTGGGGTGCATTCTACTGTTCTGATTACAAGATGTGTTTGAAATTTTTATGTGTTCTTTTGATAGACTCTCTAGCCCAGACTGGCCTCAAACTTGCTATATAGGTAAGTTAGAGTTCTCTGAAGTCATGTGTATATGCATGATTAAACACATGCATACAGACAGACAGATACACACACACACAAACACCCACATACTCCCCACACATATACCCCACACACATACACACCCACATACCACACACACACACATACACACACACATAGACACCCCACACACACATACCACACATATACATACCCCACACATACATACATACCCACATACCACACACCCACATATCACACACACATACACACCCACATACCACACACCCATATACCACACACATACCACACACACACACACACACATAGACACCCACACACACACATACCCCACACACACATAGACACCCACATACACACACACATACACATCCACATACCACACACACACATCCACATACCACACACACATACCTAACACACACACATACCTAACACACACACATACACACACACGCATACACACATTCCAGTAGTGGTTAGTGTATCAGCAGTTCCAGTCTGATGGTATAGTTCCTGAGAATTCCTGGAAAGCGACTGATCTCTAGTCTGTGCTAGAATCCTAAAGACATTGGTTCTGATACAAGCAAACAAACACCTGAGCAACAGGACAGATGAACTGGCCAGCAAGAGTGAGGGCAAGTGGGCAAAAATCAATGGCTTCCTTCTTCTATTCCCTCTTATGTGGGTCACACCTTCTGGGAGTGGCCAAGATTGGGGGAGGGGGTCTCCCTATCTCTAATAATCCAGACATGAAAAATTCCTCACACAAGTGCCTAGCAGTTTTGAGTTGGTTTTTAGTAGATTCTAGCTCTATTCAAGTTGGTGTCCAAGATTAGCCAACACAGCAGCCCAGGATGGCCGTAAGCTTCTCATCGACCTGCCTTCACCTCCCAAGGGCCGAGATCAGAGGCATGTGCCACCACACCTGGGTCTGAATACAATCATTTTATAGTTTAGATTAAATAAACCTATTGATAAGATCCATTCTAAACCAAGCACGGTGCACATATCCTGTCATCCCAGTGTTTGCCATGAGTCCAAGGCCAGCCCGATACACAAGGTGAAACTCAATTTTAACCAGAAAGTAAGGGGGAAGGAAGGCTGGGGAGATGGTTCAGCAGTTAAGAGCACTGACTGCCCTTCCTAGAGGTCCTGAGTTCAATTCCCAGCAACCACATGGTGGCTCACAACCATCTGTAACGGGGATCCGATGCCCTCTTCTGGTGTCTGAAGACAGCAACAGTGTACTCGTATACATAAAATAAATAAATCTTTGTATTTAAAAAAAGTCGGGGTAGGAAAAGAGAGAAAAGAGAGGCCCACAGAACGAGGCTTCCTCATTGTACCAGAGGGCAGGTAAGAGGCTAGCTTATTGTTTAGCCCTAACTATCGCTGCCAACCATCATGGCCCACCTTCTCCTTCACCTTCCTCAGTGGATTGAGCACAGTAATGAGACAGAGCAAGGTTCCTCCATCTTGTCTCAGCTGGAGCCATCTTTAACATGAAACTGGCCTGCCCCTTTTTCCACCCCCACTGTGAACAACCCTGTGAGAGAACACCCACCCTGCTCTAGAAACTCAGAGTCAAAATCCCCAGCTAACGGCACGGTTTTCATTTCTACTAAACTACTGACTTTCTCCACTTCCTCCTGCAACTGACAACCTGGATTAGTTTTTCTGTGTTCTTTGCCTTTAAACGCTCTCTGTAAAATGCACTTAAGGCTGCTCTATGAGAAGTGTTTCTCTCCAGGCAGTCACCAGCCAGCTTAGTACAGACTCAATTCAGATTTTGGTTGTGGTCTTTGGATCTCTACCTGGCAACAGTAATAGGAGACAGATCTATGGGGACCTATGGGCCATGACGTCCAGAACAGAGATGCTGGCACTTCCTCCAGGTGAATCACCAACCTTGGCACCATCCAGAAGGCACTGTGTGGTTTGTGCTCTGCCTGGCATAGCTTTTGACACCACCTAGTATCAGGTGCATTCTGTCACCCAACGTATTCTAGCCCTAACTGGTGCCCAGGCATCTTTTCTCTGGAGGCGAGACACAGACATTTCATCCCAACCATTTTAAGCCATCAAATGCTGAATGGGTTTGCTTTAAAGGAGCAGCCCCGGCATGTTAGTCAGCTTCACGTCAGTATGACAGAGGGCCTAAGATATCAACCACGTTAGTCAGCTTCCCATCGCTGTGACAAAGTGCCTGAGGAGTCAGCTGTAATTAGGAATAATTTATTTTTGGTTCACAGTTGGCTCTTGTTTCTGGTCCTGTGGTGAGATAGTCATGATGGCAGGAAGAGCAACGTGAAGTTAGTTAGCTCACAGTAGACAGAAAGCAGGAAAGAAAGAAGGGGCCAGCAAGAAAACAGACCCTTCAAGGGCACGGTCCCAGTAACCATCTCGATCCAGCTCTCTCCACCTTTTGAACCCTCCCATCTGGTAGCCCACTGACTAGGAATTCACACCCGGGGCAGTCCAGTCCTGAAGTCAGAGCCCTCGTGAGCTCATCTCTGAACACAGGTGCTTTGGGGAGTAAGCCTTCACTTAACATCCAGGTCATGCCAGCAACGTTCAAGGATGGAAGGTTGTTTTAGCTCACATTTTCTGAGATTTTAGTCTGCATCCGCTTGACTCTAGCTTTAGACCAGGGATGGCTCAGTGTGCTACAGTGCGGGCACATAATGGAGGGGTAGGGGCCTCTTCATCTCATGGTATCAGGAAGACAAACTGAGAAATAGGGTGAGGTGCTAAAGTCCCAGTATTCCCTTAAAGGGCATACCCTCAATGATGTAACTTCTCTTATTTTTATTTTTTATTTTTTAATGATTTATTTATTTTTATTTATGCTTGTATTAGGCTGTCGGATCCCTGAAGTTACAGGCAGGTGTGAGCCATTGTCGGTTCTGGTGGTGAGAATGGAACCCAGGTCCTTTGGAAGAGCAGCCAGTGCTCTTAACTGCTGAGCCATCTCTCCAGCCACCTGGTGTAACTTCTTTTTATTAGTCCCATGTCCTAAAGGCTCAGTTACCTCCCAACAAGGTGACCCAGGCTGGTGACAAAGCCTTTAGCACACAGGTCTTTGAGGTGCTCCTACCCAAGCATAGCAGCTTGCACTTAAAATCTAACTTTATTTTTAATTTATCTTCATTTTTGTTTTTGTTTTATGTATATGAGTGTTTTGAGTGCTTGCCTGTGTGTGTTCACATGTATACCATGTATATGCCTGATGCCCAAGGAAGCCAAAAATAAAGTGTTGGCTCCCGTGGAGATGGTTGTGAGTTGCCATGTATGTGCTGAGATCCGGACTCCAGTCCTCTGCAAAAGCAGAAATGGCTCTGAAGTCCTGAGCCCTCTCTCCAGGCCCTGAAACTGCAGCTTTGGAGGAAGTATGGCGGTACACACTGTAACTCCACCACTTGGAAGGGAGAGGCAAGAAAATCAGAAGTTCAAATTCATCTTTAACTACATAGAGAGTTCAGGGTAGCCTGGGCTATGAAATAAGATCCCATCTTGGGGTGAAAAAAAGGAAAACAACTTTATTTCTCCACTGTCTTTGCAGTTAGAATGTTAAGACCAGAGGACACCTTATATGTAGTAAAAGGCTCGATCTGCTAGCTGCCTTTTCCCATTTTGACCTCATGATCTGACACTTGCCTTTCTGCTTTGTTTTTAATGAGATTGGTTATTGAGTCCAGGAATTCTGTAATTCCAGTGCCTGGGAGCTGAAATCAAATGATCTTTATGAGTGGAAGCCAGCTTGGGCTACAGAGTGAATTTCAAATCAGCTTTGGTAGGGAAAGACCCTGATTCAAAAACCAAACAACTAAAAGCTGCTGGAAATTCTGTCCTACATCTTTCAATAGAGGACGCTGGGGAGACACTGCTGGAGGAAGAACCCACAGCCACAACCCCCAAAAGAAAGGTATGATTACAAGTCTTTGTCGTGGTCCTTTTTGTCTAGATATAGCAAACTCCACAACAGAATATTAGAGAGGGCTCATCCTCAGTAGCCACCAGACCTACTAATCTCTGTGTCATCCTTCCCTCAAAAGTTGACACCCCCAAATCATTTAAGAGATGGGATAAGGCCAGGTGTGATGAAGCATGTCTTCAATCCCAGCAGAGGGGTTAAAGGAGGCAGAGGTAGGAAGGTCACGGTCAGCCTGGTCTACAAATAGAGTTCCAGGATAGCCAGGGCTGTCACTGAGAGACATTGTATGAAATAGAGTTCCAGGATAGCCAGGGCTGACACTGAGAGACATTGTATGGAAAACCAAGAGATGAGGCAGGGTTGAAATGTGGGAATACAAGGGTTACGGGTGTCCACTCTTGTAACTTTCAGAAATGGGAGATTGATCACAGGGACCCAGATTGAAGGAGTGAGCCCAGGAGCAGCAAGAATATCTGAGTGAACCTCCTGCCAACAAGGAGATAGACTATATAGACCATATAGAACATATAAACCATAAATGAGACGAGAGAGAACTAGACAGAAGTCGAGGACACAAAATCCAAGGTGAACAGGCTCACTCCCTTTGTTGGTGTTATTTTGATAGATGTAGGGAAAGCATATTCCCAGTGTGGCACAGGGACACAGCACCCCAGTGAAAGAACAAGGCAGTTTACCTTTGCAGAGGGTGCAAGACCACCCAAACAGTGTGAGCAGGCAAACGGGACTGGAGGTTCACACAGTTTGATCCCAAGGTAGGGGGATGATTGCGTCTTACCCCACTGGTGGCAGCTGGACCTCACAAGCTTATCTATAACTGGTTACACAGCAGCAACAAAAACAGCAACAAAAGGAGTGTGAGGTAGTCGAGGCTCAGGAATGCCGGCATCCAGGGTTGGGCAAACAGATGGGGAGGTCTTTAGAACACTGGTCTTTGATGAGCTAGCTAGCTGTCCTTAATGGAAGGACTGTCTCTTACAGATAGAACCCATCTATACCGTGAAATCCCAGCAATCCAGTTCGAACATGGTCACCAAAAGTGATGAAGGCCTGGACTGGAGACCATCAAAACCAGTTTCTAGGAAGCTGTGTCAAAGAAGATAAATAACAAGAAACAGACCAGACTGGAGCATGGCGGTGCATGCATTTATACCCAGCACTCGGGAGGCAGAGGCAAATGGAGCTCTGTGAGTTTGAGGTCAGCACACATCATTAGCCCCACCACCAGGAAACAGAGACAGGTGTATCTCTCTGAGTTAAGGGCTAGTCTGGTTTGTATAGTGAGTTTGAGGCCAGACAGAACTATACAGAGGGACTTATTTAAAAATTCAGGGTGTGGGGGTGAATGAACTGGAATCACTCACTTTTGGGGTTTCTCTCCTAAAACTGTGCAATGGGTATATTTCTTCTCATCATTTTTTGTTTTGTTTTTAGTTTTTATGATGTGGTTCACCTTGAATAATGGATTCTTCTGTTTCAGGCTATTGTATTGCTGGGATTAAAGTATGTGTGACCACAGCAGGCTTTCACTGTGGGAATAGAGTCAGGTAGATCCTTTAGGAGAGGGCTCTGTCCTCCTAGTGGATTAACAGGTGAGTGGATCTGTGGACTATTGTGACTGGCTTTTGCTATGGAACTGAGCTCTCCCTGGCTTGCTTTATTTCCCCACTTAGTGTCTAAAGAAGGTCATGACCCAACAGACCCATACCAGATAGCAAACATATGAGGCCCTTGGACCTCTGAACTGTGATCTGAATTAGCTGCTTGAATGGTAGTGCATGCCTGCATGCATGCACTGGAGACAAGACAATCAGGAGTTCAAGGAGTCCACAAACTTCACAGTGAGTTTGAGGCCAGCTGGAGCTACGTAGGACCCTATCTGGAAATATGTCTACATGTAAATTAATTACCCAATCTAGGTATTCAGTTACAGAAATAGAAAACAGTTTGGGGGCAGACAGTGGTGTCTAAATGTCTTTAATCCCAACACTCCAGAGACAGAGGCAGGTGGATCTCTGCTGCGAGCTCAAGTCCAGCCTGGTCTACAAAGTGAGCTCTGGGACAGCAAGGACTACATAAAGAAACCTGCCTCAAACAAACAAACAAACAAACAAAGAGTTTTGTTTTTGACTCTCATGATTTAATTACCTCCCAAGCCCTGCCGTGCCTCCCTTACCATCACATTGGTGATCAGGGTTCCAACAAATGAACGGGAAAGAACGCCAGCATTCTGATTTAATAGCAACTAAGTAAGGCAAAGGAACTGACTGGAATTTTTGCGACCCTTTCTCTGCCGCAGTTTCCCACATAGCAGGCTGGTTCAGGCTCGCACTGCCCTAGTCCAGTTGTAGCAGGCTTCCCGGTTGCCGTTCTGAACCTGTGGGAAGTTTATGCTTTAATCTTCCTTGCATAGTGACCACAGGGCATCGGGGCTTCTGGTGTTCTTTTTCTGGTCTCATGCTCAGGCTGGTGAGCTCACCCGGGAACTCATTCCTAAATCTGGCTTTTTATCATTGTAAACTTCGGCTCGAATTGGCTTATTTCTTCGTCGAAGAAAATCTATTACCTAACTTTCTGCAAGGTTCTCTTCTCTAACACATTTATCCCCTCTTAAAACTTGAGAGAGTTAAGGTGCCTTCCAGAATGCAGTTGAAAACCAAGTCTTCTTCTGCCCTCTGCAAACTAATGTTAGGCTGCCCCCCTGTGGCGACCACAGGCAACACCGACATGACCTTTTTATAGACAGCTGGCATTGAGAAATCAATTTTGGATGTGTTTTAACCTCAACATGCTGCTGTACCTCTCCAACCCTACCCCCGCCCCCGCAACACACACACACACACACACACACACACACACACACACACACACACACACACACACACACACACACACAC
>JANHMN010000003.1:133993286-134021763 GCA_030674055.1 Rhabdomys pumilio
CACACACACACACACACACACACACACACACACACACACACACACACCAAAGAATGTAAAAAGACAAATCAGATCTCCTTTTAAACAAAAATAGGCCGGGTGGTGGTGGCACATCCCTTTAATCCGAGCCCTCAGGAGGCAGAGGCAGGCAGATCTTTGAGAGTTCAAGGCCAGCTTGGTTGGTCTACAGAGTGAGTTCCAGAACAATCAGAACTGTTACGCAGAGAAATTCACGCCTCAGCTGTTCACAGGACTGGTTGTTCTTCCAGAGGATCTGGGATCTCACAAATATATATAACAATGAAATATAATACGGAGTCACCTGATTCGGCTGAGGGCTGAGGAGACACACAAGAGGATCGTCGCGGGAGTCAGATCGTCTGAGTCGGGACTCCCCCACCCCACCCCACCCCCACCCCCCGTGCGCAAAGCAGCGCCTGAGCTTCGAGCGACATCCCACCAAGATCCTAGCGATTATGGAGCGATACAAGGGTGAGAAGCAGCTGCCCGTCCTGGACAAGACCAAGTTCCTTGTACCTGATCACATGAATGTGAGTGAGTTCATTAAGATAATTAGAAGGCGCTTGCAGCTCAATGCTAACCCAGCCTTCCTCCTGGTGAATGGGCACAGCATGGTGAATGTGTCCACGCCCATCTCTGAAGTGTACGAGAGTGAGAGAGATGAAGGCGGCTTCCTGTACATGGTTTGTGTCTTGCAGGAGACATTCGAGACAGCGCTAGCTGGAACAATGCCTAATGGTTGTTACACCCTTACCAAGGTAAAAGGGACGTTACCAGCGGACACTGGTCAGCTCGCCACTCACAGATCAGAACGTTGGCATTCACACAGGGTATTAGGAACTGTTTATCAGCAGAAACTGAGCTCCATGCAAGTGCATTCAGCTTGGAAACGAATCTAAACTAGGCTATCTTGTGTTCAAACTTTAGAAGTTTTAAAATAAAATGCTTTGCATCCTAAATATATATAATATTTTAATATATGTTTATATTAATATAAAATCGATTTTAATATATTTATATTGACATATAATGTGTTAATATAAATATATATTCAATATAATATTTAATATATCTAATATATAATAATAAAAATTATTTTTATCACAAAATAAAAAAGCAGCCTCACAACTTCCGGGCCAAGTGGGGCACAGGTAACTAGTCTGGGAGCCCCTAAGTTATGACATATGGTCTCCCTTATCCAAAATTCTTAGGATCAGAAGTATTTGGGACTTTGAAATATTTGTATTACATAATGAGATATCTTGGGGATCAGAAATTTATATCTATATTATATACACCTATACACAGAGCCTAAAGTTAATTTAATAAAAATTTTAAATAAAGTTTTTACTTACGTATTTATTATCTATGTGGAGTGTGTGTGTGTGTGTGTGTGTGTGTGTGTGTGTGTGTCTGTGCTATAAGTGTGGAGGTCAGAGGACAGCCTGTAGATGTTGGTTCTCTCCTTCCACCATGTGGATCCCGGGGATTGAACTTGGCTTATCAAGCTTGGTGATAAGGGCCTTTACCTGGTAACCCATCTCACCAGCCTTTGATAGGATGTTTATTTTTATTTTAAGTGCTATGTATGTGAGTGTGCACACATGAATACAGTAGCTCTAGAAGGACAAAAGAGGGCGTCAGATCCCCTGGAGCTGGAGTTACAGCTGGTTGTGAGCTGCCTGCCATGGCTGCTGGGAATTGAACTCAGGCCCTCGACAAGTACCATTTAGGCTCTTAGCCTCTGAGACATCTCTCCAGTCCCCACCAGTACCTGAATAGAAAATAAAACAGCCAGGCAGTGGTGGCGCACGCCTTTAGTCCCAGCACTTGTGAGGCAGAGGCAGGCAGATTTCTGAGTTCAAGGCCAGCCTGGTCTACCGAGTGAGTTCCAGGACAGCCAGGGCTACACAGAGAAACCCTGTCTCGAAAAACCAAAAAAAAAGAAAAGAAAAGAAAAAAAAAAGAAAACAGGATTTGAGCCTTCCTCCTCCTAGTCTAAGTTCTCAACAGGAAGAGCTGTGGACAGCTGGAAGGGTAAAACCAGTGGTGTGGTCTGGATAAAACCTTGTATTGCACACTTAATCCCAGAGGTAGTTGAGGCGTGGGAATTATGGGAAGTGTTTGAGTCACAAGGTCTCTGCCCTGAGAAACAGATTCATCTGCTCAGAGATGAATGGATTAAAGGCTTCTCTGGGAAGTGGCTTTGACATAAGAACAGTCTCCTCTGACACACCTTGCACCATCTCACCGTTCTGACACAGTGAGAATCAATGCCAATAACAAGCTCTTCTTTTCCCTCCGAGAACTGTGAGATAAATAAACCTTTATTACTTATAAATTACCAGGTATCAGGTATTTTATTATAGCAACAGGAAGTGATGCAGACAGCAAATGTTTCTTGACTCCATGCAGGGGTCTCTCAGAAGGCCTATTTTTACTCATATTTTTTCCTTATTGCTATGGAAAATTGTGGTGATTTGTAGGGTATACTGGGTTTGAGTCCTGACTCTGCTACTTTCAGAGAACAGAGACAAGTACCTTAATTTTTCTGTGCTTCAGTTTCCTCATAGTCAAGACAGCACCTCTTGCCAGAGCCCCTGGGGATTAGATGAGTAGATGCTGGTAAAGAGCTTAGAACACTGACTGGAGCCAAGGAAGCACCCAGTGAAGGCTATTTTTAAGCTCCTAAAACAGCGGTTCCCAACATGTGGGTTGCCACCTCTTTGTGAGTCACACAGCAGATATCCTGTATATCAGAAATCTACATTACAATTCATAAAAGTAGCAAAATTAGTTATGAACAAAAATAATTTTATGATTGCGGGTCACCACAAGATGAGGAACTATATTAAAGGGTCTCAGCGGTAGGACGGCTGCTCTAAAGAAAAACAAAAGCAACAAAGTCACAAACTGCCAACATTCCAAGCACAGCCCCTGGGGCCCCTTGTCTGCACACATTCTTTCAGACTCCACCTTTAGATGCTAGAAGGGAAAATGTGTGTCACCTGGTGCGTCATAACAGCACGTACCCAGATGTACAGCACCAGAAGTGAACCCTATTATAAGCTGTGGACTTTGGTTAATACCAACTGACAGGAAGTCTGCCATGGGGCAGCTGTCATGAGAAGTGTGTGGAGATTCTTTGTAAGCTTCCATTTCGTTGTGAACCCAAAGTTCTGTAGAAAAGGAAGCCTGGGCTAGGAAGATGACTCAGAGGTTAAAGCATTTGCTGCACAAGCAAGAAACTGAAGTTGGGATCCCTGGAGCCCACATAAATGCTATGTGGATGTGGTAGCTTGCCTGTAACTCAAGCCCTCAGAAGCCAGAGAAGGATCCCTAGAGCAAGCCGGCTAGTGAGACTAGCTAAATTGATGAATTCTGGGTTTGATTGAGAGCCTCTGAATCAAAGAATAAGGAGTTTTTGAGAAAGAGTCCTGACTTTAATCTTGAACCTCTACATACACAGGCATGCATATATGTACACACACACACACACACACACACACACACACACACACACACGTAAACATGAATAAGCATATGCACACCACAAACACATTCGTACGAGAAAAAGAAAAGCAAAGATTATTAATTGAGAAAGCAAGTTAACTGCTAGGAGGCAAACAGTCTGAGAAAATGAAAGGAATTACATAGGCATGGGCTTGTTTATTTTTGTTTTCATTGTTGTTTGTTTATTTATTTATTTATTTATTTATTTTGGGTTTTTTCGAGACAGGGTTTCTCTGTGTAGTCCTGGATGTCCTGGAACTCACTCGGTAGACCTGGCTGGCCTCGAACTCAGAAATCTGCCTGCCTCTGCCTCCCAAGTGCTGGGACTAAAGGCGTGCGCCACCACTGCCCAGCTCATTTATTTTTACTTTATGTGTTTGAGTGTTTTACCTGTGACACAGGAGGAGACAAGAAGGCATTGGTTCTACTGGAAATGGAATTTATAGATGTTTGTGAGCTGTCTGCTATGGATTCTGGGAAATGAATGAACCTTGGTCCTCTGCTGGGGGCCAGTCCTGACAGGGCCAAGTACTGAAGTGGGACACAATTTGGGACCAAGGCCAAAGGCTAATGACCTCTGGCATTTAACTCCCGCTGTTCTGAGGCTAGAAGCTGGTGGCTTCTGGCAATTTCACAGAGAAATGAAAAGAAAAAAGAAAGGAAGTAAGAAGTCATACACACACACACACACACACACACACACACACACACACTGGATGAAGCAGAAAAGGGCAACACTCAACTTTATTATTGCTTTCAGCTTTTTATACCTTTTTAGACAGAAATATTCTTTATAAAATGACCTCACAGATAAATGTTACACAAAAGGAAAGTAACAGAAGGATGTCCATAGTAAGTTCAAAGCAGTGTTGCATTCCATAAGCTCATTATAAGTTCACAGCAACAGTGTCACGTGGCTTCACTTTATCATAGTGCACGCCTGTGGCTTCATCCTTGGACCTGACCTAGAATGAATGTTTCCCCTTGATCACGAATCTGTCCCAAGCCTACTTCTCTTCTTAGTGTAACTGATGAAAGCTCATTGTCCTCCTTATTACGCAGCCTTTACTCACTATTCTATGAGGAGGGGACACATTCTGTTCTTAATTCTAACTTTATTATACATTTCTGGCAAAACAACTAAAATCTCCTTAAACTTTCTTCTTAAAATTATTTGAATCAAATCAGAAGTTCTATAAAGTCATCAATACATCTAAACAGCATTATTACATGAAAGTGCATCTTCATATTGATCTGCAGGAAATTTGCCCAACAGAGTGGGCTGTCACCAGGAGGAAATTGCACCAGGCTACAGGCAGTGGGGGTCTCATGGTGTCCACTCACACCAAGCCAAATAAATGAGGAGCACGGCAAAGACAACCATGAGAATCACATCAGCAGCAAGCAGCAATCCTGGGGTGAAGTCTCTGGGACCGTGTCTCACCAGAGTGCACCCATCAAAGCTGAGCAAGATGGTGGGTGGGTCATCTCCAGGGAGCTCGATTTTGCTCTTCCTGTACGGCACCTGCCTGTCCTCTGCAAGGGGATCAAGTTCAGCAAGTGCTCTGAAGCACTGATGCCGGGGCCAGCCTCTGCGTGGGGAGAAATCTTTCTTCTTGTTGGTTCTTCTTGAGGCAACAGAGGGGCCAGCCTCTGCGTGGGGAGAAATCTTTCTTCTTGTTGGTTCTTCTTGAGGCAGCAGAGGGAGAAGAGGAGGGCAGAGGGTGAGATGTAAGACTTGGTCTTACAAGATTTGGGTGGTAAGACTTTGTCTTACGAGATGTTTAGGGTTGCTGTAGAGTAAAAGTTTACTTATCTAAGTTATTATGCTACTGTAGCTGACCTGCCTTCTGTGATCCTCTGAGGCCAGAAGCTGCAGTTTCTGGCACTTAGCACCTCATTCTAAAAACAGCAAAGGATTAAGTAAATAGCCTTTGTTCCATCTCAGCAAGAACTGCTGGGCTCTAACTTACACCTGCTAGACTGAGGTTGCAGGAAGAAAAGACACTTAGAGAAGTTATTATAGAGTTTATTACTAAGTGTAAAAAATTTGCTATGAAAACTATCTAAGGGGAAAAGCAGAAAGGTCCTAATTGGGGAAAAGGAAAAAATTCTAGTAAGGGAAAAAATTTCCCGGGGAGAAAGGAAGGAACAATTAACCTCCCTTTGTCTTTGTCTTCAGTACTAATACATCTTTCAGAATACATGATCACATGTTACAAAGTTCATCACAAGTTCACACCAAAAATCAAATCATAAATTGAAATAGAAGTTTACTGTTGGGAGCCGACTTTTAGCAGAAAGAGGCTAGAAAGCAGCTATCGTCTTTGTAGCCATCTGGAGCCATATACCCTGATGAGAGACTTGTTTCTCAACAGCCCACAATAGCTGAGCACACTCCGATATATATCTTGTTTATCCCACATAGATTGTTTTGCAGTTTAGTGACCCCAGCTGCAAGGTGCACGTGGTAAAATGTGTTCCCCTGTGTTCTCCTGCTTGTGCTTATAAATACCCAGGATTTCCTTGCAATAGAGGGCAATAAAGGAGTAACCAGACCTGACTACACACTCTGGCTTGTCTCCATTCTTTGCGTCTCTCCTGCTCTTCTATCCTCCATTCTCTACTCTTTCTTGACCAGAGCACTTAGCCCAAAGCGTGGGGCAGTGCGGTCCTCAACAGTTTACAACAGAGAATGTTTACATGTGTATCCATTAAGAGTAATTATCTGGCTAAACATCCATCACCTGTCTAGCTCCACAGGTCCACTGAAGGTTTAAAACTATAAGAAATTAGTGAAGTTTTGTATAGATAAACCCAGGCAATATTTTATCTTTTGTCCTAGCACTTATAATAGATTGTTAGTTCCCTTTTTATGACCTTCGGTTAATTGTTTACAATCTATTGGAATGTGCTCTGAGTAGGAGAAAGTCTAGTTACTATCTAAGAGCAATTAACTGGTGACACTTGGGAGACTGGCAGAGTTCTCATCACAATTTTGACTATCAGAAAAGGACCTAATAGCAGTCACATTATAAAAGAGCTTAATAATCATTGATATAATTTTAGGAATTCTTACAGGATCATCATTAAGACTTAAGAAGTCATCTATTTGTCTATATAGCATCACCACAAGACAGTACATCTTTGTGGATCTGCAGAGATCTGCTCCAAAGGGGGGTGCTATTGCTTAGTGATTGTTACATATGTTTAATAATAATATGAAGCATATTAATAGCAGGAATCTTTCCTAAAAATGAGTTCTTACAGCCTTGCTGAATAAGGATGTACCTGTCACAGATTATATAACAATCCAAGGCAGGCCTTTTCAGGATGATCACCTGCTAGTTATTAGCTTGTCCCATTATGGCTCTTGACATATTGAGCCATCGCTCTAACCCTACAGACATGGGAAAGGAACAAAACAAACAAACAATTTCTTTCGGGAAAATGACCAGAGTTCGTTTCCCAGCATTCATTTACATTAGACAATTTACAATCACTCATAACTCTAGTTCCAGGGGATCTGTCTTACTCAGTGCTCCACTGCTGAGAAGAAACATCATAGCCAAGGCAACTCTTTTTTTTTTTTAATTTAAAACACTTTATTTATCAATATTTGTATAAACACATACATGCATACATATATAAATACACATATAAATGATAATCAAAACAATAAAATGCATTCAAAAAGTATGGGGGGGTTGGGAAGAGTGGGAGGAAGGAGAGAAAGGGGAAAGTTAGTGTTCATATATGAAATTCTCAAAAAGGAATCCAGTTTTTCAAAATGTTCAACAGACCAACCAACACTTCACAATATGAAAGCAAATATGACCTACAACCATGTAGAAGGACACCTCAACTCACTACAAACTTTGAAGTTCAAAATAAGATCAATAAAAAATTATTTCACCCAGCATACTAACACAAACCACAATAACGTTTTATAATTCAAAGTATTTCTGAGAACAAGAAAATAGATTGTCAGGAACTAAGTCAGCAGAACCAGGGGTACACTGTGTGTTAATTTTTGTTTGTTTGTTTGTTTGTTTTTTATCAAATCATAATTTTTACTTTTTAACACAGGGGTTATAAACACAAAAATGCAGAATGTGGGGAAGGGGATGACACAGGAACATAGATGTTCAGGGGGAGTACAGATATCTTTCAGAACAGAGTATCATCTGGGTGAAGGTTTAGGGGTCAGATCACTATGACTCTTCCTATGATTCTCTTGTCATAATCTAATTTAGTACTATCTGCCAAAGGCTGCCTATTTACAAGGTTTATGACTACTCAGGCTAGTAGTTTTCAACAAAAGCTGCCTGTTTACAATAGTTTATAGCCCTCTGTTTCAGTGTTTTTTCATAGAGACCCAAGTCTTTGTGTTAGCAGGCATATATGTCCGGCCTATTGCTGATTTTAGGCTTATGACTGATTTTAGGTTTTCAGTGTATAAGCAGGGCTGTCCCTGACATCTCCTCCCTTCTCCAAGTATAGAAGGGCTGTGGCGATTCTAATCTAACCGGTCTGGGCCCGAGCACTGAGCGGGATCACCAGTGGCAGCTCTGCACCCAACCTCACAAAACCTATATGAAACGGTGCTACTAGGAGCTCTAACCCGGGCAGTATCTAAGGTAAGGACCCAAGCAGGGAGTAACCGGGGCACACAGAGACCAAGGAATTCACTCCTGGCCCAGAGAGTTCAGCAGATCCTCGGAGGTAGCTCTGCACCCAATCTCACAGAACCCATAGGAAGCCGGCTCTCAGGAGCTTTAACCCGGGCAGTATCTTAGGTAAGGAGGCAGCAACACTCACACCAAGTGGAGGATGGCTGGGGCCCACCAGGACCCAGGGATTCACTCCTGGGCAGGAGTGCCGGTTCCTTCCTGTTTGGGCCTGATCGCGCAGAACGGATCCTCTGTACCCAACCTTGAAAAACCCAGAGGTGGTAGAGCAAACAGGAGTTCTAACCTGGGCAGTGTCTCAGGTCGGGAGACAGCAGTGTTCTACCCAAACAGGGAGTAACCAGGACCCACAGGGACCCAGGAATTCACTCCTGGCCCAGAGCACTGGTTCCTTCCTGTTTCTGCTTGTTCACTGAGCAGATCTTGGACCTCAGCTCTAACCCCAGCAGCAACACCCATCCCAAACAATTCTGACACAACCAAGATAATAGGAAAGACAAGGCTCCAGTCAGAGACAGCTCAGGTAACACCAAGGAGATCCAGATGGCTAAAGTTAGGCGCAAGAACACAAGCATCAACAACCCAGGGTACTTGGGTTCATTAGAACCTAGTTCTCCCACCTTAGAAAGTCCTGAATTACCTATATCACCAGGAAAGAAAGAGTCAGATCTAAAATCACTTCTAATGACGATGATAGAAAACTTTAAGAAGGACATAAATAACACCCTCAAAGAAATGGAGGAGAAAACAGATAAACAGGTGAAAGCCCTTAAAGAGGAAACACAAAAAACCCTTAAAGAATTACAAGAGAACACAACCAAACAGGTGAAGGAATTTAACAAAACCATCCAGGATATAAAAATGGAAGTAGAGACAATTAAGAAATTACAAAGGGAGACTACCAGGGATATAGAAAACCTGGGAAAGAAATCAGGAGTCATAGATGCAAGCATCACCAACAGAATACAAGAGATAGAAGAGAGAATCTCAGGTGCAGAAGATAACATAGAAAATATTAACACAACTGTCAAGGAAAACACAAAATGCAAAAAGTTCTTAACACAAAACATCCAGGAAATTCAGGACACAATGAGAAGACCAAACCTAAGGATAATAGGTATAGAAGAAAGTGAGGATTCCCATCTTAAAGGGCCAATAAATATTTTCAACAAAATTATAGAAGAAAACTTCCCTAATCTAAAGAATGAGATGCCCATAATCATACAAGAAGCCTACAGAACGCCAAATAGACTAGACCAGAAAAGAAATACCTCCCGCCACATAATAATCAAAACACAAAATGCACATAACAAAGAAAGAATTTTAAAAGCTGTAAGAGAAAAAGGCCAAGTCACATATAAAGGCAGACCTATAAGAATTACACCAGACTTTTCACCAGAGACTCTAAAAGCTAGAAGATCATGGACAGATGTCATACAGACCCTAAGAGAACATAAATGCCAGCCCAGGATACTATACCCAGCAAAACTCTCAATTATCATAGATGGAGAAACCAAGATATTTCATGATAAAACCAAATTTACAAAATATCTTTCTACAAACCCAGCACTACAAAGAATAATAGCAGGAAAGCACTAATACAAGGAGGGCAATTATGCCCCAGAAAGAGCAAGAAAGTAAGCCTCTTCTAATAAACCCAAAAGAAAATAACCACACAAACAACGCCTCCACTGTTAATAAAATAACAGGAAGCAACAATGTCCTCTCCTTAATATCTCTTAACATCAATGGTCTTAATTCCCCAATAAAAAGACATAGGCTAACGGGCTGGATACGCAAACAGGACCCAACATTTTGCTGCATACAGGAAACCCACCTCAGTAACAAAGACAGACACTACCTTAGAGTAAAAGGCTGGAAAACAATATTTCAAGCAAATGGTCCTAAGAAACAAGCTGGAGTAGCCATTCTAATATCGAATAAAATCAACTTTCAACTTAAAGACATCAAAAAGGATAAGGAAGGACATTTCATACTTGTTAAAGGAAAAGTCAACCAACATGAACTCTCAATACTGAACATTTATGCGCCAAATACAAGAGCACCCACTTTCATAAAAGAAACCTTACTAGAGCTCAAAGTACACATTGCACCTCACACAATAATTGTGGGAGACTTCAATACCCCACTCTCAGCAATGGATAGATCAACGAATCAGAAACTAAACAGAGATACAGTTAAACTAACAGAAGTTATGAACCAAATGGACTTAACAGACATTTATAGAACATTTCACCCTAAAACAAAAGAATATACCTTTTTTTTCAGCACCTCATGGTACCTTCTCCAAAATAGACCATATAATTGGTCACAAAACGGGCCTCAACAGATATAAAAAAATCGAAATAATCCCCTGCATCCTATCAGATCACCATGGTCTAAGGCTGGTTTTCAATAATGACAAAGACAAGGAAAAGCCCACACTCACATGGAAATTGAATAATACTCTACTCAATGATAATGTGGTCAGGGAAGAAATAAGGAAAGAAATTAAAGACTTTTTAGAATTTAATGAAAATGAAGACACATCATATCAAAACCTATGGGACACAATGAAAGCAGTGCTAAGAGGAAAACTCATAGCTCTAAGTGCTTACAAAAAGAAACTGGAGAGGGCATACACTAGTAGTTTGACAACACACCTGAAAGCTCTAGAACAAAAAGAAGCAAATGCACCCAAGAGGAGTAGACAGGAGGAAATAATTAAACTCAGGGCTGAAATCAACCAAATAGAAACAAAAAGAACTATACAAAGAATCAATAAAACCAGAAGCTGGTTCTTTGAGAAAATCAACAAGATAGATAAACCCTTAGCCAGACTAATCAGAGGGCAGAGAGACAGTATTCAAATTAATAAAATCAGAACTGAAAAGGGGGACATAACAACAGAACCCGAGGAAATCCAAAAAATCATCAGATCCTACTACAAAGGCCTATACTCAACAAAATTGGATAATCTAGATGAAATGGACAATTTTCTAGACAAGTACCAGTTACCAATGTTAAATCAGGAGCAGATAAACCATCTAAACAGTCCCATAACCTTGAAAGAAATAGAAGCAGTCATTAAAAGTCTCCCCATCAAAAAAAGTCCGGGACCAGATGGCTTCAGTGCAGAATTCTATCAGACCTTCAAGGAAGACCTAATACCAATTCTTTTCAAACTATTTCACAAAGTAGAAACAAAAGGAACACTACCCAATTCATTCTATGAAGCCACAATCACGCTCATACCTAAACCACACAAAGACCCAACAAAGAAAGAGAACTTCAGACCAATCTCCCTAATGAATATCGACGCAAAAATACTCAATAAAATTCTCGCAAACAGAATCCAAGAACACATCAAAACAATTATCCATCATGATCAAGTAGGCTTTATTCCAGGAATGCAGGGTTGGTTCAATATATGGAAGTCCATCAATGTAATCCACTATATTAATAAACTCAAAGAAAAAAACCACATGATCATCTCACTAGATGCTGAGAAAGCATTTGACAAAATTCAACACCCCTTCATGATAAAAGTTTTGGAAAGATCAGGAATTCAAGGTCCATATCTAAACATTGTGAAAGCAATATACAGAAAACCAGTAGCCAACATCAAATTAAATGGAGAGAAACTTGAAGCAATTCCACTAAATTCAGGGACTAGACAAGGCTGCCCACTCTCCCCCCTACCTATTCAATATAGTACTGGAAGTCCTAGCCAGAGCAATTAGGCAACAAAAGGAGGTCAAAGGGATACAAATTGGAAAGGAAGAAGTCAAAATTTCACTATTTGCAGATGATATGATAGTATACTTAAGTGACCCTAAAACTTCCACCAGAGAACTCCTAAACCTAATAAACAACTTTAGTAAAGTGGCTGGGTATAAAATTAATTCAAACAAATCAGTAGCCTTCCTCTACTCAAAAGATAAACTGGCTGAGAAAGAAATTATGGAATCGACGCCCTTTACTATAGTCACAAATAATATAAAATACCTTGGTGTGAATCTAACCAAGCAAGTAAAAGACCTGTATGACAAAAACTTCAAGCCCCTGAAGAAAGAAATCGAAACAGATCTCAGAAGATGGAAAGATCTCCCATGCTCCTGGATTGGCAGGATTAATATAGTAAAAATGGCCATATTGCCGAAAGCAATCTACAGATTTAATGCAATTCCCATCAAAATTCCTACTCAATTCTTCATAGAGATAGAAAGAGCAATTCTAAAATTTATTTGGAATAACAAAAAACCCAGGATAGCGAAAACTACTCTCAGTGATAAAAGAACTCCTGGGGGAATTACCATCCCTGATTTCAAGCTATACTATAGAGCAATAGTGATAAAAACTGCATGGTATTGGAACAGAGACAGGCAGGAAGATCAATGGAATAGAATTGAAGACCCAGAAATGAACCCACACACCTATGGTCACTTGATCTTTGACAAAGGAGCTAAAACCATCCAGTGGAAAAAAGACAGCATTTTCAACAAATGGTGCTGGTCCAATTGGAGGTCAGCATGTAGAAGAATGCAAATTGATCCATACTTATCTCCTTGTACAAAGCTCAACTCCAAGTGGATCAAGGATCTCCACATAAAACCAGCTACATTGAAACTAATAGAAGAGAAAATAGGGAAAAGCCTTGAACACATGGGCATAGGGGACAAGTTTCTGAACAGAACACCAATGGCTTGTGCTCTTAGATCAAGAATTGACAAATGGGACCTCATAAAACTGCAAAGCTTCTGTAAAGCAAAGGACACCGTCAATAGGACAAAACGGCAACCAACGGATTGGGAAAAGATCTTTACCAATCCTACAACTGATAGAGGGCTAATATCCAAGGTATACAAAGAACTGAAGAAATTAGACTCTAGACTATCAAATAACCCTATTAAAAAATGGGGTACAGAGCTGAACAAAGAATTCTCAACTGAAGAATCTCGAATGGTTGAGAAGCACCTAAAGAAGTGTTCAACATCCCTAGTCATCAGGGAAATGCAAATGAAAACAACACTGAGATTTCACCTCACACCAGTCAGAATGGCTAAGATTGAAAACACAGGTGACAGCAGATGCTGGCGAGGATGTGGAGAAAGAGGAACACTCCTCCATTGTTGGTGGGATTGTAAGCTGGTACAACCACTATGGAAAGCAGTCTGGCGGTACCTCAGAAAATTGAACATAGTATTACCTGAGGATCCAGCTATACCACTCCTGGGCATATACCCAAAAGATGTCTCAACATACAACAGGGACACATGCTCCACTATGTTCATAGCAGCCTTATTTATAATATCCAGAAGTTGGAAAGAACCCAGATGTCCTTCAACAGAGGAATGGATACAGAAAATGTGGTATATTTACACAATGGAGTACTACTCAGCTATTAAAAACAATGAGTTCATGAAATTCTTAGGCAAATGGATGGAGCTTGAGAATATCATCCTGAGTGAGATAACCCAATCACAAAAGAACATACATGGCATGCACTCACTGATAAGTGGATATTAGCCCAAAAGCTCACAATACCTAAGACACAATGTGTAGACACATGTGGGTGCTTTGGTTTTATTTTAGAAGGAGTAGTAAAATACTCAACCAGAGCTCCCAGGGACTAAAACTCCAGCCTAAGAACATAAAGGGAGGAACCCATGGCTCCACTGGTATAGGTAACTGAGGGTATCCTCATTAGGCAACAGTAGAAGTGGAGGGCCATGGTCCCCGAAAGTTTGAATCCTTAGTGTTGGGGAATGTGAGAGCAGGGAGGTGGAATTGGGAGAATGAAGGGAGCACATCCTCATAAAAATTGGAAGAGGGGGTATGAGAAAGGGTTTGGGGGGAGAAAGGAAGAGGAGATAATAGTGAAAGGTAAATACGTAAAATATTCAATAAAAAAAAAATAACAGATAATTGGTCAGGCAAAAAAGAAAAAAACAAAAACAAAAAACAAAGGAAAGAAAGATCGTTTACTTATTTCAAATGATTTTCAAAAGTTTCCAGGAGATGTTTATTGGTTAAGATCTTATTTTAAGCTCTTCACAAAAGAATTTATGTCTCTGTTTAATAATCTTAAGAGAGATGCAAATCTTAATTTCCTTCAACAATTAATTGACAAAAGAGGAGTAATTTTACAAAAAGTAGAAGAAGCTCTCACTAATTGATACATTATATAGATTGATTAACTGTTGGCTGTTTTATAATAGTCCTTTGATAAAAGAGATTATTAATAATGAATTATATTTCTTTAAATAGTGTCTTTATGACTCTTTGAGGGTGGAAGGAGCATGCCTTGTTTACTCTTAACTTTCTAAAACTGAAAACTCACAGCAAATCTGCCGCTGATTGCCTCTGGCGTCGCTGAGACCAACAAAAACTATGTCACAACTATGTGGAAGGACCTTTTTACCCTTAAATGGAATGGCCAGGACCCAGTTCCTATATGGGGCCAAGGATTGATATGACTGTTTAATACCACAGAAAGCACAACTAAATGGCCACCAAAAGGATTAATGAATTAAATAGATATCTCCCCAAAACCAGGCCCAATTATAAGTAAGATGAATAACAATTGTCATCCAGGGAAGAGAAGTTTCCCTGAGAATTCCTTTCTTTTTTCTCTTCCAGGTAAAAATTAATCACCTGTGATGTCTGCCATTAGGAGTTCTAATCCTGATGCTGGTCTCTGGACTTATACTACTCAGACCTCCAATGGGCCTTTGACAAGGACATCAAACAGCTGTAGATTGACATCACTAATCTGAAGAAATCCCTCATTTCACTGTTTGATGCGATCCCCCAAAATTCCAAAGGACTTTATTGGATCTGATTTTCTTTTTTACAATAGAAAAGACTGTAAATAGCTCTAGTCTGTGTACAGCCCTTAAAGAAGAATGCTGCTTTTACATAGACAGAACAGGGATGATTAAAGAGAACATGAAAAAGGCCAGAGATGGTCTTGAGAAAAGACAGAGAAAGAAAGAGAAAAAGGAGAGCTTGTATAAGAATTGGTCTTCAACCTCTCCATGATTGTTAACCGTACTTCCTTCCATCTTGGGATTATTAATTGGGTTATTGTTGCTTATTTCCTTTGGTCCCTGAGCCTTCAATAGGCTGACTAACTTTGTGAAACAACAGACAGATAATCTGATAGCAAAATCTATTCAGATACATTATCATGTGTTAGCTTTGGAGGACCACAAGAGTCTAGATGAGGTTGTTTCTCTATCCAGGGTGTTCCTAAGTTCCATCTCCACCCATCCTAAAAGAGGAGGCTTCCACCCCTAGACCAAGCAGAGAGGGGCCACCCAGAACCCCCCCTGTCTGGCGATCTGAATTCTTGCTGAGGCTGCGAGGCTAAGCACTGCAAGGGAATATAAATAAAAGTTAAAAATATGTTTCTGGGTTCCCTGAGGGACAATCCTGACTGCATAGGGATTGATGTCAAAAGTATCCCCTCTCCAGGAAAAAGACATCGGGACAGGTATGGCCCTTATGCCTCACTGGACAACAACAGGAGGACTGGAGCCATTACAATGTCCCCTTTAATTACTGGAGGTCAGGCCTCTATCCCCACCTTGGCAAGATTAGAATCGGCAACTCTTAAGCATTTAATTGGGGCTGGCTTACAGTTCAGGGGTTTAGCCCATTATCATGGTGGGAGAATGGCAGTGTGCAGGCAGACGTGGTGCTGGGGAAGGGGCTGTGTCATATGGAGAGCTACATCAACGCAGGATTTGAATGAGAGAAATTGAGTTGCAGTTGCAGCAAACGCATAGAACTCGGTCCTGTTTGCTCAGGCATTCCGTAAATCTAAAACTGTACCAAAACCAAAACCAACTAGTTTTTAAAACTGCCCTGACAATTTTCTGAACCTAGGGCTGTAAATCCTCCTGACATGCAGACACAGTGCACTATCTGCAAGGTTTAAATAGACTCAGCATTCCCAGAAACTCAGCCACTGTCTGCAGAGAGACAGCTGCACTGTTTCATTTGGAGTTTCTCCAAGCCTTGGTCACTATTCCAGAATAGCATATCCTCAAGACACACTAGTGGCCTTTAAGAGTCAGCTTTTGGTACCTCTGCTGTGTGTTTATAACTGGCTTTATAAAGAGGGGCTAAGCATGTGACCGGTTCATGTGTCTGAGCACTAACTATTCACATACTTATTATTTTATTATTAAGTGCTTTCCTTTCTTGCTTCCCTTAGGATATCACTGTGCCATCAAAATGCTTCCTGCCTGGGTTTTGTTACACACACAATTTTGCCACAGAATAGAAGCAAAATATTGGTTAATTACAGATCCCCAGTCTGATTGCGCTGAGAACCTGAAGTAAAATCCAACTCCAGGGAGACTCTGGCTCCTCCCAGCCAAGGGGATCTATTAGTATGTCTCACAGTGTGCTAGCACTCTCCTGTCCCCAGTCCTGGTACAGGCTGTTCTTTCTCTGAAATGCCTCATCCTCTTCCATCCCAGACCAAGCAAACAAAATGCACTGCTCCCCAGACCCCCAATCTCCATTTTTGCCTTCAAGATGTTGCCAGGGCTATGTCCCCACCCTCTGTCCCACTTTGACTCATTTTCCTATTACTATCAAGTAGGAAACCAGGTCAGTGATAATAATTAGAATAAGCATGAGAAAAATGCAAGCGATTAACTTGTGTGTAGGTAAAATTGTCAAGAGATACCCCAAGGCAGAGGGGATGAAGAGGCCTTGGAAATCTGTTAGAACTGAACTCAGACTGTCCCTCTTGGCATATTAGAAGACTGGAAAGAAAGCTTACAGAATAACTGTCTTTTCCAGTGTAACTGAATGCTGTCTTCTCCCTAAAGTCACCATCTAGGGATATGGATGCAGCAGGGGTAAGAATGTTGGCCTCACATGCACAGGGTTCTGAGTTCAGTCCCCAGCACAGTCATCTGCAATCCACCATGATCTAATTAACTGTCTTTGATGAACCAAGCCTGGTGGCTAGATTCTGGGAACAGAACAGAACAGAAACAGCAGTAGCTTGGTCTGGCTGGCACATAGGAAAAACATTCTAAAAATAACTATATTTTTAAAAACACACACATTTATATTACTTTATATATTTGTATTTATTTTTATATATTAATACTTATTTATGTTTATTATTTGGAAGCAAATGTGGCACCGTGCTTGTGTGGAGGTTCAGAAAACAATTTGCTGGAGTCACTTCAGTCTTTGCAACATATGGGTCCTGGGGTTTGACCTCAGGCCATCAGGCTTGGCAGCAAGCACTCTCACCAGCTCAGATGAATATACTCTTAACTTAGGAAAACCGTAAGGTCTCACTCCTCACGCCAGAGAAACCAGACCCATGCACAAATTGTAACTTGCAATCTTATCAAAGTTTTCAGGAAGTGGGAGTAATAGTGGAAGGTGGATGCCCTCTAACTAAACGTTATTGAGATAACGTTTAACGTGATGTGGCTTGGAGCCCCTGGAAAATTAGGTTTTTAAGCACTGGTGGTGATGGCAGAGGCGACTACAGGGGAAAGGAATCAAACATCACCTCCGGAGCCTTTGTTCAACCCTCCTTGTTGGACTCAGGTACCGCAGGAGGGCCTGTCTGTCTTCCATATATGTTGGGGAAGTACCTGGCCACCTCCTCGACCTCTTGGGGAACTCCCTCGGAGCACAGCGCTGGGACCTTCTGCGACAATAGGTGACACTGGCTTCTTCCTTCTGGTCGTACTTGCTCCCTAATCTGCTGACAGGGTAACAGCAAGCTTAGAGGGCTCCACCTCCGGGAACAGGCCAAGAGGAAGAACCTCCCAGCTAGCTCCGCTGTGCCCAACTACCAACAGACCCCTTCCTTCCTGCGCAGTCTTGTCCCCTTCCCCAGAGATTCAGGACACGTACCTAAGGAAAAGACAGGAGTGTGAGGGGAAGGGACGGCAGTGAAACATCGCAACACACTTTGGAAGCAAACTAGAAGCGGGAACCCAATATCCCAAAGGTAAGCCAGCAGCGAGGCGGAGTCTGGAGAGCCGGCGTTCGGGGGAGGGGTGCAGTGGTTCTTTGTCCCCGCCCTGGGGGCGGAGCCGAGGTCCGAGCCTGCCAAACGTGGACTACAGTGCAACCCGGCCCGGACCCTCTCACTGGCTACCGCGCTCCGACCTTGGGATTCCAGGCCACCGGCCAGCGTTGCTGTGCCTTCGGCCTCCCAGCCCTGCGTAGGCGTAGGTGCACCGCCCTGCAGTGGGCCTGGCGGAATAGGACTGCGGCAACCATGGCGCGCGGAAACGCCCCTCGGGACAGGTGAGGTGGGAGCCCATGTGGAGCGTTCCGCGGCCCAGGTAGCCCCGAGCCTGTGAATTCCAGTTCGTCTGGATGCTCCTGGGCTCAAAGACCAACGGGACTACAATTCCCATCAGCCGATTCCCTTGGCTGCCTGAGCCAGGGTGATGGGGATTGTAGTCTGTTCTACTGAGGGGCGGCTAGGGCGGCCCAGGCATACGTCCTCGGGGTGACCTTCTGATTGATCCCCACAGCTACCACCTGGTCGGGATCAGCTTCTTCATTCTGGGGCTGGGCACCCTCCTCCCCTGGAACTTCTTCATTACCGCCATCCCGGTGAGACCTGCGGCCGATGGGCAACCGCATGGCCACAAACCTCCATCCCTCCAGTCGTCTTGGACTGTGGTTCACGAGCCGCTTTCCTCACCAGGCCACCTACTACAACTCGCCTGTCAGCGAAAGCACCAAGCCTCATAGAGGGAACCGCCTCTCGCCTGGCGAGGCAAACTTTTAGGAAGGTTCAGATCCCAGAGAGGCAGGGCTATCAATGCAGGGAAAGGAGCTACCATCCCATGCCCTTTCTGGTTATTTCTGGCCAGTCACTCCAAAAGTGTTTTTTTCAAGCCTTTGGCTTTCTTTGCAATGACATGAATTACATTCATTCAACTAATACTTAATGTGCAACTACTGTACAGCAGGCACTGCAGGTGTGGAGGAAGCATAAGAGAGAAAGGCCTGTTCCCCAAAGCATGATTCTTTTATAGAAAGGCAGAAACGTGTAGCTTGTGCTTTCTTTGGGAGAGGGTTATTCAAACATATTCAGTGGATTAACTTTCTAGGTGTCTGTGGAGTGCATGGATCAGTGCTGGACCCTGGACACCCAAAGATGGATCAGCTACTGGATTTGAGAGCCATAGAGCCAGAGCTATTAATAATATAACATGCCATGTGCCTGAAGCAAAGTGCTAACTAAAGGTTCTCAGAAGAAATTCCTTCTGCTTCATAGAAGAGATTTGTAAATTAGGAACTGAGCAGGCAAAGTGTGGGGGGAAATTCAGAGTGGAAACAAGACCCTATTTAGAGAAAGATCTGGGGCCTGCAGCTTACCAGAATGGAGCAGGTCCTAAAACACCAGGTCTGCCTTGCAGGTCATGGACCAGTGTAAGCAGAGGAATGCTGGGCTATGTATGCCCGAGAGAGTGGATTGGCTTAGTACCTAAGCTCGAGCCTGGCATTCAGTAGGTGTTCAGTAAATACCCATGGAATGAATGAGTGTTGAGGTTGTTACAGTGGTGGGAATGGAGGCTAGGGTCAGGACACTGAAGAAATGGGACCCAGCGATGTAGCAAGGCCTTGGGCTCAGGTGCAGCGGTCAGCCATTAAATGTACCCAGTGTGTACACATCTAGCTCCAACTGTGTGCCAGGTGATGGGAACGGTGCAAAGACAGTCCCACAGATACTAAACAAGTGTGGGGAGGTGGAGGTGGGAGGGGGAAGTGCTTCCTGACCCTGAACTATCTCCCTGTGTGGCAGTACTTCCAGGGGCGGTTGGCAGGGACCAACAGCAGCGCCGAGACCCTGAGCACCAACCACACCAGTCCCACAGACTCTTTCAACTTCAACAACTGGGTGACACTGCTGTCCCAGCTGCCTCTACTGCTCTTCACACTCCTCAACTCCTTCCTGTATCAGTGGTGAGAACCAGCCCTTGGACCCCAACCTCCTTGTGGAGACAGTCACAGAGGCCAGGGTCTTTCCCTGCTCCCACCTCATCACTCCAGCTCCACTGCCCTGCCCCGTGCCCATCTGCTCCTGGTGGCCCCCTGATGTCCTCTGCCCCCTTCTGAGCAGCATCCCTGAGTCGGTGCGTATTCTGGGCAGCCTGCTGGCCATACTACTGCTCTTTGCCCTGACAGCAGTGTTGGTGAAGGTGGACTTGAGCCCCGGGCTGTTCTTTTCCATCACCATGGCGTCCGTCTGGTTCATCAATTGTAAGTACATCTCCCTCTGACTTCACCACTTCTTCCGTGTGCTGGGACAGCCCAGCAAATCCTTTAAGGGAAGACAATACCATTACCACCCAAATCCCCAGAGAAGAAAATGAAAAAGCCACTTGTTTAAGACCCATAGTGACCTAGAGAGACCTCCTAGTCAGAAGCCTCACAGACCAGTGGTTATATCTCAAAAGAGAAATAGCCTGGGTGAGGTGGTGCATAACTTCAATCCCAGCACTTGGGAGGCAGAGGCGAGCAGATCTCTGTGAGTTCAAGACCATTCTGGTCTACATGATGACTTCCAGGCTAGCCAAGACTACATGGTGATGCCCTGTCTCTAATTAATTAATGAAAAATAGATGAGGGACGTTCTACCAGACTGTCCTACATCCCCAGAAAAACCCACACTTGCCTAGACTGCAGCTACCCATGCACCTATGGATCCTTCCTCTCAGATGCTGCTGAAGCTGCCTGAGTGTTGGTCCCCTCCATGTCTCCACAGCCTTCTGTGCAGTGCTTCAAGGCAGCCTCTTTGGGCAGCTGGGTACTATGCCTTCTACCTACAGCACCCTCTTTCTCAGTGGCCAGGGCCTGGCTGGGATCTTCGCTGCCCTTGCTATGCTCCTGTCCTTGGCCAGTGAGTACACCTGGGGCCTGGAGGGCTGGGTAGCCTCTAGAATCTGGGGAAAAAGAGCAGACACAGGAGGATGCCTGGGTTACTGGGTGGAGGCAGAAGTGATGGGAAGTGCAGGCTAAGGGACAGGGCTTGGGCTTTACACTGAGGGAGAATGAAGCTACAGAAAATGGGGACTGTGAGATGTGTGTTTCCTCTGCAGCTAAACTTTCTGTCACAGGTGGCGTGGATGCTCAGGCCTCTGCCCTTGGGTACTTCATCACACCCTGTGTGGGCATCCTCCTCTCCATTGTGTGTTACCTCAGCCTGCCCCATCTGGTAAGCCTGCCACTGGGCTAGATGCACCATCTTAGGGAATTTTGGACAAAACCGTGGAAGAGGCGAAGGGAGAGAGAAGTTGACTGGGGGACCTCAGCCTCCCAGCCAAGGGTGTGGAGGGAACTACACAGAAGCCTTGGGCAGGACTGACTTGCTGATCCTTCTGCAGAAGTTTGCCCGTTACTATCTGACCAAGAAGCTGTCTCAGGCCCCAGCTCAGGAGCTGGAGACCAAAGCTGAGCTCCTCCAAGCTGGTAAGCCCCAGGATGCTGCAGGGGGTGTGGGAGAGACACAGAGAAAGTTCAGCTACGCTCTCCTGGGTACTCCCTTCTGTCCCCACCCCTCAGTAGCTCATCCCTTTGAACCTTGTATGAGCAGAGCAGAAGCAAGCCATGAAGGGAAGCCATCCCTGTGCCCTGTGGTTCAGTTTCCTCTTGAACAAAATGGAGAAGCAGAAGAGAGCACTTTGGATCCACGATCTCTAAGCCTTGGGCAAATCATCCCTTAAACCGCTCTAGGCTCCATTTTTTTTGTTGTCGTTCTTGTTGGTTTTTGGTAACAGGGTCTCTCTACATAGGCCAGACTGACCTCAGTCCCAGAAATCTGCCGACCTCTGCTTCCTGGATGCTGAGACTAAAGGCACTTGCCACCATGCCTGACTGCGGCTCCATTTCTTCATTTCGAAGTGGCAATGAGAGAATCTATCCAAGATGTTTACCTCATTGCCTGGCACGTGGGCAGGGGGATAGGATAGCAAGTCAGAGATCAGGCTAGGAAACAGAGGCTAGGCTGGTCTTGGCTAGAAAAAGATCCTATTTTCAAAAACAAACAACAACAACATGTGAGTGCTCAGATGTAATTCAAGCACATGTCTAACAGCCCATGAAACCACAGGTCAATCCCCAACACCACAATAAACAAGCAATAAACAGGCTGTCACTGTTGGGGGCCGACTTTTAGCAGAAAGCAGCTATCAACTTTGCAGCCATCTCAGCCATATACCCTGATAGAGACTTGTTTTTCAACAGCCTACAACAGCTGAGCACACTCTGATAAATATCTTGTTTATCCCACATAGCTTGTTTTGCTGTTTAGTGACCCCAGCTGCATGGTGCACGGGGTAAAATGTCTTCACCTGTGGTCTCCTGCATGTGCTTATAAATACCCAGGATTTCCTTGTACTAGGGTCAAGAGGAGACAATAGGAGTCAAAGGGGGCAGTAAAGGAGTTACCAGACTTGACTACACTCTGGCTTGCCTCCATTCTTCTTGTCTCTCACCCCTTCATCTCTACTCTTCTCTTGACCAGAGCACTTAGCCCCAAGCGTGGGGCAGAGTGGTCCGTAACATAGTGGCCCCCAAGTGAGGAACGGAACAGAGCAGAGCAGGCCAGGCCGTTACATGTCACCACCGTTAATCCTGTTAATCCCATCTGTGCTTAGGCTGGAAAGAGTCACCTTTTCAACACTGAGGATTTCCTTGCTTTGGGGAATTTGAGTCATGGACCTGACCCCAGCCTTCCCTCTCCCCTAGATGAGAAGAATGGGATTCCCATCAGTCCCCAACAGGCAAGCCCAACTCTGGATCTTGACCCTGAGAAGGAGCCTGAGCTGGAGCTGGAGGAGCCACAGAAGCCAGAAAAACCTTCAGTCTTTGTTGTCTTCCAGAAGGTTCGTTGTCTTTTCGAAGGTTCAGCTATGTGATAGCTTCTAACCCACCACCCAGGTATTTTCTCCAGCCCTGGGACTCTGAGACTAGAATTGAACCTTAGTGCTTATTCCCTCCGTTCATTGGTTCATGGTGGCTAGGGAAACTGTGGGCAGGGCTGCAGCTGCAAGGGGCCTGGGGGGTTCTGGGAGGGCTGGGGGGGGGGGGGCTGCATGACAGACATAGTGCTTCCCTGCCCACTCACACCCCTGCCTCCGGCTCCCAGATCTGGCTGACGGCGCTGTGCCTTGTGTTGGTCTTCACAGTCACCCTGTCGGTCTTTCCTGCCATCACAGCCATGGTGACCACCAGCTCCAATAGCCCTGGGAAGTGGAGTAAGTGTTGGGGTAAAGCAGGGGGTGGGGGAGTGAGGGAAGGGGACAGATGGGGATCGAGATGACTATTGTCATCTGGGCTCTCTTTTCCCCAGGACAGTTCTTCAACCCTGTCTGTTGCTTCCTGCTCTTCAACGTCATGGATTGGCTCGGCAGGAGCCTGACCTCCTACTTCCTGTGGGTGAGCTTGTCTGGGCTAAACCAGCCAGAAGTTTGGGAAGTAACTGGGGACCAAAGGGAGGGGAGGAACATAGAAAGGTGACTTTCAGTAGTCCCCCTGTCCTGACATTGGAACAGCCCTCCAACTGGCAGTAAGTGACTGGCCTCTGGAATGGGCAGGCCAGGCTGGCAGTGAGAAGCCACTACATGACATGGAATACCATGTCCCCAGTGTCCAGCTCCAACCTAGCCCTCTGCTGCTTGAAGGCTCTTGTACCTGATGAGGACCAGGATATGAGTCTTAGGGGACTGCTGTCAGTGGGGGTGTTGTTTCCTTGTGTGAAAGCTCTCTGGGAAATGCAACAAGCGTAGCAGCAGCAACCTGCGGGGCCACGGCCTGGAGACCAGGCCTCCCACCTGCTTGGAATCCCATCCAGGAGAGCTGTAGTCAGGTTGGAAGAGTCCATGTGCTCTGATGCACCTGACTGCAGATCTGACTGTCCTGTGTGTTTTCTGAAAGCTAGAGCACGGGATTTTGAGTGCTCTTCTTATAAAGACTCGATGAGGGGCAGGGGAGATGGCCCAGTGGCTAAGAGCTTTCCCAGAAGACCTGAGTCCAGTTCCCAGCACACATCAGTCTGCTCACAGCTGCCTGTGACTTCAGCTCCAGGGGGTTAGATAACCTCTTCTGGCCTCCTGGGGCACCTGCACACACACACACACACACACACACACACACACACACACACACACACACGGCATACCCCCTATGTAGCTGCAGGGCCCACACTCACCTGAGCCTCTGTCACAGCCAGATGAGGACAGCCAGCTGCTGCCCCTGCTGGTGTGCCTGCGCTTCCTGTTTGTGCCACTCTTCATGCTGTGTCATGTGCCCCAGCGTGCCTGGCTGCCTATCATCTTCTGGCAGGATGCCTACTTCATCACGTTCATGCTGCTCTTCGCCATTTCCAACGGCTACTTGGTGTCTCTCACCATGTGCCTGGCACCCAGGTCTGGGAAGCAAAAGGTTGGGGGATGGGCATGGGGAGGGCCTAGCTCTTTGAGGGGTATCTGGAAAGGAAGACCATTGACCCTAGGTAGCTGTCTGAAGACCTCTGGTGCCATCCTATGGGACAGGCCTCCACTGTGGTACTTGTCCCAGGTTAGGAACTGAGGAGGTTACCTACCCAGGTAGCATAGCTATTTTCTACAAGGACAATAAGGCTAGGACTCTCAGGAGTCTGAACACGACAGGAAGAACCAGTTGGGACATTCTGTTGAGAAATGAAGTGATAGAATCTAGAACCCTATAAAGCTGGACCCTAAAGGTCCTGAAAGATGCTCTTTTTTGTGGCAACTTCATTTTACAGAGGAGACTGAGCCCAGAGAAAGGCCAGGTTATAACGACACGGGATGGGGTCAGACTCAGACTAGAACTCCAGTGCTGGGGACAGCAGAGGGCCCGAAGCTGTGTCTACGGTTAGACTTAGCATTCTCTATAAGTTCCTGTCTCTATGTGATCTAGGCAGGTGCTGCCGCATGAGAGGGAGGTGGCCGGAGCCCTCATGACCTTCTTCCTGGCCCTGGGACTCTCCTGCGGAGCCTCCCTTTCCTTCCTCTTTAAGGCATTACTCTGAGGACCACCAGTGCTCCACACAGTCCTCCCCTCAGTGCTGCTTCTGGAGCTGGGACATTTCCTGGGGAAGGACCTCTGCTATACAGGGTCTCCTGGTCTGTGGGTGCCAGGAGGGGGCAGAAACTACCTTGGCTAGTAGCCACATTGCATATGGTGACAAGAATCCACCACTGGTCATCCTGCCTCTCAGATAGGAGTGAAACGGGACACAGAAATATGGAGCTCACCGAGATGCACAAAAGAGCCTATGGGAAAGCGGGCGTGGGGCCAAGGCCCTTCACTGCCATCCTGACTACATCTGTTCATCAAACCACCCCCTGGCCCCAGGGAGCAAACACCTGTAGGTCTCGCTTAGGACACCCTGATGGTCTCTACCTCGGCTCAGAGTGGGAACTGGGACCAGCTCCAGAGCAAAAGCTTCCCCGTACTCCCCCCCACAAGGCCCTGGGTAGGGCATGAAGTGTCATGGAAATTGAGGGGACGAGAAGGCTCAAAGGACTTTTGAGCTTCCAACAGGGTTTTCTCACAGCCAACACCCCCAGAATCCAGGTGGGCCTGGCTAACAGAAAGACAGTTAGCCTGCATGTGTTGTGCACTGCACTTTAGTTTGCAAAAGTTTTTCCACAGCCACTCAAGAAGCCTCTGTGAGGCCTTTGGAACAAGCTGGGCAGGGATCATCCCCAAGTGGGATTCAACTTGTCCACAGAAGAGCAAGGCTATGGCCGTCATCTCCCTCCTTGTAGGTGCTGGCCCTGTGGCTCACCTCTTGCTGCTTTTCCTCAAAGGTCCCGAGGCAGGTGCCCTCAACACTTGTCTTTTCACCCCATTTCTCCTCGGACCCTTTTCCCGCATCCAATAAAAACTGCTCGTTTCTATGATGGATGCTTGGAGTGTTGCCTTCTAAAGTCCTGCTCTCATTGGCTGCAGTAAACTGGGTGGGGCAGGGATGACTGTAACCACGTGACAGATTCAGGTGGCCAGTTCTGAGAGGGGCAGAGGTTTGTGTGCTGGCTCTCTGGACCTCTTAACAGCTGAGGAGGCCAAGTGGGTTTGCAAGAAGCTGTCCTAGAGTGCCTGGGTTTGATTCCCAGCACTCAAATGGTGACTGGAAACCCTAACTCCAGGTCTGGGGGATCTAACACCCTCTTATGGGCATGAGGCACACACATGGTGAACATATGTAATTGTATAAATTATCCAGTATTTATACCAATAAAGTCAAGGGAGGCGTCAATGGAGTTAAAAACCTGGTAGCTCAGTGAGGTAACTTTTAATTTTCTGAACTGCATACAAAATATCAATTTACAAGCCCGAGTTTACAACTAAACTACTAGCTCTTTAGAAATCTCTGTCATTCTACAGAACTAGTCTACCTTTCTCTTGAGTTCCTTCAAACCCAAGAGGGCGCCTTAGCTCTCTTTCCTAGAATACTGTTTTACCTGTGCCCTGCCAGCTGCTTCGGCTGGCTATTCCTGAAAGCCTAAAGAGAAAATTCTTATCTTTTAATTGGAGCTCATTCCATAAAGTCAAGTCAGAGAGAGAGAGATGGAGAGAGAGAAAGTGAGATGGAGAGAGAGAGATGGAGAGAGTGCTTTATCCCAATTGCTTATAAAAAAAATCTAGCTCTCTCCTCCCCCCTCCTCCTCCCCCTCCTCTTTTTCCCCCTCCTCCTCCCCCTCCCCCTCTTCCTCTCTGTACCCTTGGCAGTCGCTGTTATGGGGAGAGGCCCTCCAGGTCATTTCACCTTTACAGTGGAGCAGCTCCAGGCCCCTAGCTGACTTTGCCTCTGGTCATGGATCAAAGGCCACACGACCTCTCTCAAGCAATTTGCCGTAAAATAAGCAGAACTTTGCATTCTTTAGCATTCTTATTTAAGCTTGAATATTTTGCTAACAATTAGGTTTTCTAACTATGGTAATCAAATATTCTGTGACATTCATATGTACAGGCAAACACTCATCACATACAAATAAATAGCTAAGCTTTGCTACTCCCCTTCTTGAGCCTCCAGTTCTCTCCTGCATCTGCTTCTCCCAGTGTTGCTCATTTCTTGCTGTCTTAGCCTCAGAGGCAGTCAGCCTGAGCAGGTCTCCAGCAACCCAGGCAGGGCCCCTGATGGGTGGAGAAGTGGTCTTCATCTCTGCACACATGTGCCACCTGCTCTGCCCAGTAAGGTTTTCTACCCTCTGCCTTCCCTGAACATTCATGGAGCACACATACCAGAGGCTGAGCCAGGGCACTGGCTTTAAACCACAGGCTCTTGGTATTTTAGAGGATGGTAAAGTAAGCTATAACCCTGGAAGCAGAAATCAACTACAAGGCAGACCTCAGGTAAAGACCAAGACCTTCTGACTGAAGCTGGTGGGACTTGGTCCCAATGCTTGCTGAGTGACTGGGTCAGGAAAGTACCCCTCCCTCCACTTACAGGCCAGGCAGTGTCAGTAACCCACAAGGGCCACTGTCAACTGGAACATGCCAGGAGGAGGCTGGCTTTTTAAAAATTTGTGTGGAGCTGGAAAGACGGCACAGTACTTTAGAGCACTAACTGCTCTTCCAGAGGCCCTGAGTTCAATTCCCAGCAACCATATGGTGCCTTTAACCATCTGTAATGGAATCCAATGTTCTGAGGACAGCTACAGTGTACTCATATACATAAATAAATAAATCTAAAATAATTTTTATGTGTATGAGTGATGTCTTGTTGGTTCTTATTGTGAAGAAACCATAACTACAGCAACTACTATAAAGGAAAGCCTTTAACTGGGGATGGCTTACAGTTCAGAGGTTTAGTCCATTATTGTCATGTCAAGAAGTATGGCAGTGTGCAGGCAGACATGGTGCTGGAAAGGTAGCTGAGAATTCTCTGTGTGGATCTACTGCAGCAGGAAGACACACTGAGCCACTCGACTTGGCTTGAGCTTCTGAAACTTCAAAGCCCATCCACTCTAGACAAGAGCCATGCCCACTCCAACAAGATCACTCCTCCAATAATGCCACTCCCTATGAGTCTATGAGGGCCATTTCATTCAGACCACAAGTGATTTGCCTGCATATATGGCTCTGTACTCTCTCTCTCTCTCTCTCTCTCTCTCTCTCTCTCTCTCTCTTTCTCTCTCTGTCTCTCTTCTCTCTCTCTCTCTCTCTCTCTCTCTCTCTCTGTGTGTCTCTTCTCTCTCTTTCTCTTTCTC
>JANHMN010000003.1:134021773-134089417 GCA_030674055.1 Rhabdomys pumilio
CTCTCTCTCTCTGTCTCTCTTCTCTCTTTCTCTCTCTCCCTCTCTCTCTCTCCCTCCCCCCCTCTCTCTCTCTCCCTCTCTCTCTCCCTCCCTCTCTCTCTCTGTTGCACACAGAGACCAGAAGAGAGTCAGATCCCCCGACACTGGAGTTACAGATGGTTGTGAGCTTAGGGATGGGTGCTGGAAACACCCACATCTAAGAACAGAACCTGGGTCCTGTTTAAAAGTAGCCAGTGCTCTTAACTGCTGAACTCTCTGGTCCCTATCCCCCACCTCACTCTTTTTTGAGATAGAGTATCACTAGGCTGGCCTTGATCTTACAGAGATATGCCTGCTCCTGTCTCCCAAATGCTGGGATTAAAGATGTGCACACCACACCCAAAGGAAGCTGCTTTCAGTATTAGGAACAAAAGCTTGAGCAGAAGGGCTGCACCTGTGTAACTGTGGGGGCCTTTTCTATACCCATCTCAGTTCACACATAAAGACATGGAGGTTTATATTTATTTTTAAATGCCTAGGCCTCATGCTAGGCTTGTTTCTGACTAACTCATAACTCAGTTTCCCATTAATACTAATCTAGGCTCTGCCACACGATTAGTTACTTCTCCTCAGTATCTGCAGCTCAGTTTTGCTCCTCTACATCTTAGTTGCTAAATCTCACATGCCACTCTCTTTCCCAGAGTTCCTCTCTCTGCCCAGATGTCCCGCTTACTATTCTGCTTTTTGCTGTAGACCATAGGCTTTTTATTTTAACCAATCAAAAGATGCCTTAGGCAGGAAAGGAAGGACAGAGACACTTCTTCACACTGTACGAAAACATCACCCCAACATGCCTGTCTGTCCCTTTCCTGTTGCCCAGGGTCCTGTTCCTACTACCTCCTCAGCCCTGATTCAGTTCTGCCATCAGACTCTGCCTCACCGCAGAGCAGCCCATTCCCACCAGCAAGCCCTTGAAGTATCAGTATGGAGAAGACTGAGCCAGCTTCATCGGAGGGACGTTTGAAGCTCAGTCTTGACCCTAAAGTTGCTGAATCTTTTATAAGGAGTCTGGGTAGCACTGGTTAAAATTCTACAAATATAAGCATTTATGGGGTAGGTGCCTGCCCGTAATCCCAGGACTTGGAAGGGCATGCAGGAGGATCAGGAGTTCAAGACCATCTTTGACCACATAGAGAACTTGAGGCCAGCATGAGGCTATCTCGAAAAGAAACAAACAGGGCTGAAGAGAAGGCTCAGAAATTAAGAGCACTGACTGCTCCTGCAGAACCCAGCTCTCACATTGTGGTCTGTAACCGTCTGTAACTTCAGTTCTGGGTACCCAACACCCTCTTCTAACTTCTACATGTGGTGCACAAACATAGACGCAGGCATATACACATAAAATAATATGTAAGCTGGGCAGTGGTGGTGCAAGCCTTTAATCCCAGCACTTGGGAGGCAGAGGCAGGCGGATTTCTGAGTTTGAGGCCAGCCTGGTCTACAGAGTGAGTTCCAGGACAGCCAGGGCTACACAGAGAAACCCTGTCTCGAAAAAACCAAAAATAAATAAATAAATAAATAATATGTAAAAAATGGTTAGAAGGTGGATTTAAAAACTAAACAATAATAACAAAAACATCAAAGAAGTATCTGACACCTGTGAATTTGTGAGCTCTTTCCCTGGCCACTCACCACAGCCGTAGCCGTAGTTTCTGCTTTGGATAGACCTGAAACCTTGGTCTGCCTAGAGTCACTAGGCCAAGGCTGTGTAGGGTTTTGGGTCCTGCGTCTGCTCTGCCATAGGGCAAGGCTTCTTGGGAAGACAGAACACAGGGAGTTTGACTCTACCCCACAAGTCTGTGTATGGGTGTTTTGCCTACATGTATGTCTGTGTAGCACATGTGTGTCCTTAGAAGTCAGAAGAGATCATTAGATACCCTAGAACTGGAGTTGCAGATGTTTGTGACCACTGTGTGGTGATGGGAATTGAATCTGGGTCTTTTAGAGCAGCTGGTGCTCTTAATTGCTGAGCCAATCCTTCAGCCCCTGAGCTGAGTTTTGAGCAAGGACCAGGTACCCAATTAGTTGACTCATGGCCTTATGGTTTGGCCTGATCCAGCTTCCTTGGTGAGAGGAACCAACCAACTCATCCCTGTTGTGCAGCCACACAACTTGGAGAAACATCTTGAGGTGCTCAGACTACTACACGGAACGGGTGAGGGGACATCAGAGCATGACAGAACTGGGCATGCCTCTGTAGTCATAGCTGTTGCTATGACACTGTGGGTGGACCTGGATGGGGTCCTGCCTTTTTCCCAGAGGTTTTCAACAAAATCACAGTTGACTGAAGTCACCTGACTAGGCTTAGGAGGTTCTCAACCTTCCTATCGTTGTACGTATTAAACAATTCATGTTGTGGTGACCCCTCAACCATAAAATTATTTTTACTGCTACTTCATAACTGTAATTTTACTACTGTTATGAATCATACTGTAAAATATCTGTGTTTTCTGATGGTCATGGATAACCTCTGTGTTCGCCCCTCAGAGGGGTCTCGACCCACAGGTTGAGAACTACAAAAGACTAGCGTTGGTAAGCTGGTGCCTCCTCTGCCCGCATCTCACTGGTCCTTTTGTTTGTTTGAAGTTTTGTCAATAAATAATAAAAGAAACATTTTTCTGGCAAAAAATTTTAAGGCAACCAAAAGTGATAGGAAATCTTTGCAGTTTTTTTGTCTTTGTCTCTCTCTCTCTCCCCTCCTGGTTTTGTTGGTTGGTTGTTACAGTTCAGATCTTAAATGTCTTCAAGGATTGTGTGTTGAGTCTCTGTGTTTGTTGGTTGGTTTGTTTCGGTTTGAGACAGGATTTCTCTGTGTAGCCTTGGCTGTTCTGGAACTTACTCACTCCTCCATGTGAGTTTTTAATCTCAGGGATTTTGCAACAGCCACAAAAAATCAACTCCTAGTTGTGAGAACCCAGGTGATTGGCTCCGGGGAGGGAAAGTGGACCTTGTTAGAAAAGAACTGCCTTTATCTGTCTCAACACATCTGGGAACAGTCTTAAGGGTTGAGGCCAAGCACAGCTCAGAAATCTCAGGAGGGAACTGCTCTGGTCAGGGCAGTTCTCTAAGACACTGAAAGGCACATCAATGCCCCAGCAGCTGTCTGGAGTAAGGATCACAGTGGAGGCGAACAAAAGCTCAAAGTCTGGCAGGAAAAATCTGGAAGGGATTTTTGTGGTGAACTGAAAAGCTCTCTCAAATTTCGAGGCATTTACCAAGTCATGTGCATGCACAGTGAGGTACCTGTTCAGAACTGGCCTGAGAAGGTCCTGCGTCTCACCCAAGCAGGTCCTTAGAGTGGGGAGAGGTTATGGCAGAGTTGTAAGCAGCTTGGCTGATGCTGAAGTCAAGCCTCAGCACAGAGCTAGAAGCCACGCTCCTGCTCTGGACAGTGTTTGCCGTGGGAGTGTAAGCCATATCATCCGAACTTTAAAACAGAAATTGAGCTAGCCACGGCAGGCATGCCTGTGATCCCAGCAATGGGGAGCGCAAGGCAAGAGAATCCTGAAGACAGCAGCCTTGGGCTCCACACTAAGACTGAGGCCAGACTCAGTGGTGCACACCCTCATGCCAGGCACCCAGGAGGCAAACAGGAATCTCTGCGAGTTGGAAGCCAAGCTGTTTTACATAGTGAATTCCAGAATCGCCAAGACTACATAGAGACCCTGTTTCAAAAACAAACCACCACCACCAACAACAACAAAAAAAGCCCACACCCTCTATCTCAAAACCACAATCAATAAAATAATGATAACGGAGCATCCAGATGTGCTGGCGCATACCTATGATTCCAGCACTCCAGAGGTGGTGGCAGGAGGTTCACTAGTTCAAGCCTATCCTGGACTACAATGTCAAGGTACTCTTTAAAATAATAATGATGATGATGATAATAATAAATAATAATGATGATGATGATGATAATGATAATAATAATAATAATAAACAGGGACGCCCAAGGGAGAACAGAGCTGCCCCAGTCCCAGTCCACCACATGCACTTCCCTCACTGTTGCTGCTTCTCAGCCCACAAAAGCCACCAAAGGTCTCCTTCATATAAAGTATCTAAAGTTCTATTTTAATAGTATTTATTTTGTGAAGTCTATTATTCTAAGAGTTCTGTTCAAGAAGAAAAAAGTAAAAAACAGGATTACTGAGCTACATATCAGTTAAAAAAAAAGAAAGAAAAAAAAGAGGGAGGGAAGCTATACCGCTCCCCACCTCCAGGATTTCTCTGTGTAGCCCTGGCTGTCCTAGAACTAGCTCTATAGACTAGGACTCAGACTCAGAGATCTACCTGCCTCTGCCTCCTTAGTGCAACCACTACAGCCCAGCATAGGTTATTATTTTTATTAATTATTGACTAGGTTATACAAAACAAAACAAAGCCTGGCGATGGTGGTGCATGCCTTTAATTCCCGGACTCGGGCACTCGGGAGGCAGAGGCAGGTGGATTTCTGGCTGAGACCAGTCTGGTCTACAGAGTGAATGCCAGGACAGTCAGGGCTACATGGAGAAACTCTGTCTCAAAAAACTAAAACCAAATCAAACCAAAGTTCTTACAGTGCAGCAAGCCTGATTTCTGAGCCCTGTGTCTACAAAACCGGGGCTGAAAGTTCTGAACCTCCCCTTCTCTCCTGACGCCTGTCTTCAGTGAAAAGGAAGCCCTGCACACACAGCACAGGTTTGTGTGCAGGGCTCTCTGTCCCGGGGCTAACACAGCCTTGGCAGAGAGCTGGCGCCCCTGTATCAGTCTGTGAAATGGAGGTATCCTGAATGCTTAGGACCCGACAGCCTATGGAAGCCTTCCACCCAGCCAATCCAACCTTGCCACTCAGTCCTCCCTAGCCTGCCCCAGCGCTGTGGTCTGCCCTCGGCATATCTCTTAACTTGGTTAAAAAGAAACTCAAGTATTTATTAAGTCAGTTGATGAAGCAGCGAGGGTCCCCGCCCTTCCCCCACACTTCTGCTAACGGTATCCATTCACCCACAAACACTGCCTTCGGTATATATAGCGGCTGCTGTGGGACTACTCGAAGCCGTCTGTTTCAGTGCATGCAATGGGCCAAGGGCTGTGTAAGTTTCCACCCTGGAAGAAGCGAGAGGAAACAGCGGTGATTTAAACATTCACACCCCTGCAGAGAAGATCAGGTGAGGTGTTGCTGGTCAAAATTCGAGTACTAGTCTTAGAGGCAACGACCCCTACGCTGTACTTAGGAGGAAAAAAGGGGGAACTTTTGTCAACATCATGCACGTTCTGAAAGCAGTAGTACAAACCCCCCTGGAAACAAGGGCTCTAGGCAAATAGTTTGGAGAACAGAGTAGGACCCCGGGCTTTTTTCACTTCGCTGTTCACGACAGGCACAACGTGGAAAATTAAGAAGCCTTCTTCCTATAAAACAGGATCGACGAGGATGGGATTCGAACCCACGCGTGCAAAGCACAATGGATTAGCAGTCCATCGCCTTAACCACTCGGCCACCTCGTCCCACACACGGTGATCCTTCCCACATTCCCATATCTCCCATCTCCTGAGCACCTGCACGTTTTCATTCATGACTCTAGTACTCATCCGAAAAAGTTCAGAGGAAGAAACAGTAATAAAGAATTTTTTTTAAATTTCCTCTACGAAGGCTTCAACCGAGAACCGCGCCATCACGCCAAGCTTGATGCAGCCAAGCTCTACCGGGGTTCCTTTCCCCGCGGCCTGGTGAGCGCATCCAAGTTTCAAGACGCACTAGGGCTTGGGGGAGAGTCTGCGTTCAGTTCCCCAGAGAGAGAAACGCGTCCAGGGGTCCCGGGCCGAGCGCGGACACCGAGGCTAGGTTCAGCGTTTGCAAAGCGCGCGCCGAACAACCACTGCTGCAGTAGCTCCTCCTCTCTCACAGAGGGCGAGCTGGCAAGAGCCTCCCCGGAGGCGAGCAGATGGTGGGCGGGGCTGCGCGTAGGGCTCGGCTGGCCTCGGCTGGCCTCGGCTGCGCTCGGGAGGCTGCGGTAAATCCGGGCTTGCGGTGGCGGCAGAAGCTACGGCCGGTGGTCCCTGCTTCGCGCCAGGATCCCGGAGAGCCATGCAAATGTCCTACGCCATCCGATGCGCCTTCTACCAGCTGCTGCTGGCCGCGCTCATGTTGGTGGCAATGCTGCAGCTGCTCTACCTATCGCTGCTCTCCGGACTGCACGGCCAGGAGGAGCAGGAACAGTATTTCGAGTTCTTCCCGCCGTCTCCACGATCCGTAGACCAGGTAAAGTCTCAACTCCGCACCGCACTGGCCTCGGGAGGCGTTCTGGATGCTAGCGGCGATTATCGCGTCTACAGGGGTCTACTCAAGACCACCATGGACCCCAACGATGTCATCTTGGCCACGCATGCCAGTGTGGACAACCTACTGCACCTGTCCGGACTTCTGGAGCGCTGGGAGGGTCCGCTGTCCGTTTCAGTGTTCGCGGCCACCAAAGAAGAAGCGCAGCTGGCCACGGTGCTGGCCTACGCGCTGAGCAGCCACTGCCCCGAGATGCGCGCCAGGGTCGCCATGCACCTTGTGTGCCCCTCGCGTTATGAGGCTGCAGTGCCCGACCCCCGAGAGCCTGGGGAGTTTGCCCTGCTGCGGTCCTGCCAAGAGGTCTTTGACAAGCTAGCCAGGGTGGCCCAGCCCGGGATTAATTATGCACTGGGGACCAACATCTCCTATCCCAATAACCTGTTAAGGAATCTGGCTCGAGAAGAGGCCAACTATGCCCTGGTGATTGATGTGGACATGGTGCCCAGCGAAGGGCTGTGGAGAGGCCTAAGAGAGATGTTGGATCAGAGTAACCACTGGGATGGCACAGCCCTGGTGGTGCCTGCGTTTGAAATCCGCCGATCCCGCCGGATGCCGATGAACAAGAACGAGCTAGTACAGCTCTATCAGGTGGGCGAAGTACGGCCCTTTTATTATGGGCTGTGCACGCCTTGCCATGCGCCCACCAACTACTCCCGCTGGGTCAACCTGCCAGAAGAGAGCTTGCTGAGACCTGCCTACGTGGTACCCTGGAGGGACCCCTGGGAACCATTTTATGTGGCTGGAGGAAAGGTGCCCACATTTGATGAACGCTTTCGGCAGTATGGCTTCAATCGAATCAGCCAGGTACTTAAAAGGGAGAAGGCATGTGGTACTGGGACGGGAGGTGTGTCAGGGATGGAGTGGCCACTGGTAGAAAAGAGGCAATGAAGCAAGAAGAAAGTAGTTGAATGGTGGAGAATTGAGGACGGTGGAGTGAAGCTTTAGGGATGATCATGTGGGCCCTGGGATATCATTAAGTTATGATTAAATGATTATGACCTCTGTGTTTCTGTTTCTCTCACTCTCTCCCCTCCCCTCCCCCCTCTCTGCCATCTCCCCCCCCCCCTCCCACGCCTCTCTCCAGGCTTGTGAGCTGCACATGGCAGGGTTTAACTTTGAGGTGCTGAACGAAGGCTTTCTGGTTCACAAGGGATTCAAGGAAGCATTGAAGTTCCATCCCCAAAAAGAGGCTGAAAACCAGCGCAATAAGGTCCTTTACCGCCAGTTCAAACAGGAGTTGAAGGCTAGGTACCCCAACTCTCCCCACCGATGCTGAGTCCTTTTCTTCCATGGTCTGAGAATTTTCAGCATCTGGATCCTCAGGCCTGACTGGGGTAAGAATATGCCTCCACTTTATAGAGGTAGCTGTGATTTTGGGACACTGGACTTGACTATGGGGTGCTGGGACAAGTCTCAGCTTTACCACTAACTAGCTGTGTGGCCTTGAGCAAATACTATATCTTCTCTGAGCCTCCATTACCCCGTCTGAAAAAAAGGGAGGTGAAAATACCTACCTCACAGAACTGTTGGCTCAGATGAGACGCTGTATGTGAAAACATCCTGTAAACTTCGTACAAATGTGAAGTATTATTAATATTGCTACAGTGTTATTATTATGATATTGTTCTTATTAACAATGGTGGGTGGATAGCGGCAGAGCAAAGAGTATGAATGGACTAGAGGTGAGAAGCTTGAGTAATAAAATGAGCCTTTTGGAAAGAAAGATGAAAACATAGAATGTAATGCTCAGAACTGGGGTAGAACGTAAGCTTCCTCGTTCTCTCACGCCTTCTCCCTCTGCCTTCTGAGATCCTGAAGGAGGAAAGGGTCTGTAGGCCCTGGGGATTAAAGTCCCAGATCTGTGCCCTCCAGTAGGTTGGGCTACTCATTTGCCTTCGGATGACAGTGTGTAAATAAACGAGTGTTACACCCACAGCTGGCTCTGTTACTCTCTTAAGCTGAGGGGTGGTGGGCTGGAGCATCGTGTTATACGGCGGTGGACCCAAGGACACAGACCACAATGCTAGAACAGGCTGAAGGCCTGGGATACTGTGGGCCGGTTGCTATGGAGACACGTCCGCCGTATCCCGGCATGCCTGGACACCAGTAGTTCTAATGTAGGCTCCACAATGGGCGCCTCCTGATGACGCACACGGAAGCGTCGACACCTCCTGGAGAAAGAGGGATCTGCGCAGCTCTGCCCCGGACACCAACGGCGGCGGCGTTCACATCCTGGGTCCGACAGCTCTCTGAGAGTCTTGGACGTGAAGCCGGAGGCCCCAGTCCCTGCGGTGCGTATGGCCACGCCTGGCGCTGGGTTGGGCTTCCCGGGTCGGAGCCAAAGCAGAGACTTAACCAGCCCGGCTCGCGCGGTGGCCTTAGAGGAGCCCGCGGTTGAGGGTGGATCGGAGTTGGATACTCCCTTGCACCACAGAATTTGTTCCCTGTGTCTGTAGGAGGGGTCTGCTTTCCCTGGAGGTTTGCTCTGGAGGTGCTTATCCGTCTCTAAAGAGAAATTTCGTGTACACCGCGCCTTACAGTGTGCCTCTTCCACTCCCTGCAACCCTCAGTAATGGTATATCCTCTGTACGGGTTAAGGAGGGACGGTTGTGACTTAATTTAACAAAGTCAGGATTAGAGTCAGCTGGAGGAGGAAGATCGTTGCGTTCACCCTGCGTCTTAGAAAGTATATATACCACGGTGAAAAGGAATTGCCAGTGCGGGGGGGTCTGAGGCTTGAGAAGGGGACCAGTGAGGCTGTTTTGGAGATCTGGATTTTCACAGCAGGAGGAAAGGCTACTAAAAGCTCCTGCAGGCCCGGGACTGTAAATTACTTGAATGGGTGTGAAAGGAGCGTTGGTCACCACTCCAAGTGGGGTTACCAAAAAGTAAAAGCCAATTCCTGTACTGCAAAGGTTTATTTTGTTTAATTTGTGTTTAGAAATCTCCAGTCATCAAGTGAGCTGGTACTGCACTATGTGAATAGGACAGATTGCAGCCCCTGTCCTGATGAAACACCCACATTTGACTGGGTGGACAGACACAAGAATGGGAGAATACGAGATAAAAAATAAAAAAGCTTCCTGGGGGATGTATGCCTACCCCACGGGGAAGACTTAAGAGAACAGAGGTGTAGAGATAACACCAGTGTGAACTAGAAGCTTTTACAACCAAGATGGCTTATTCTCTGAGGTGATCTGGCAGCACCTATCTCCCATGTCTCCTTCATTCTGAAAATACCTTCCACCCTAACTTTTGGGTTTTCAATCTACTCTACAGAGGTTTCTCCCCCTGCCACCTTTGTTGAATTCCAAAAAAGACCTCTTCTCACATTTCTGGCTGACTAGTCAGACTATACAAAGCTTAAACAACTTGCCATATGTAGGTAGTGGAGCCTGGGTCCAGTAGAAGCTTACATACCTATGTCCCCGGTTCTTTTTCTCACTTCTAGGTCTTTGTACTTGTTCTTCACTCTGCCAGGAATGTTCCTCTCTTGTTGGCCTGGTCCTCACCTAGTCTGTCTCCCTCTGGAAGCTGTCACTGCTGCAGCGAGTTCCAGATCCTGTGTAGACACCTCTCCCATAGCACCTTAGTTTGACTCTCTTCACAGCATTATAAAGGTCTGTTTCTTTGCCTTCTCTCCCAGGAATTTGTCATTTCCTTGAGGCCAAAGACTGTGTCTGCCATAGCTATACTATAGTGTCTGCCACAATCCACAGAGACTGTTGGTACCTGGCATATGTTAGGTACTTAGTAAATACTAGATAAGAAAAAGAGTGGGGGAGGGGCTTAGCCTTGTTCAGTGTTTCTGAAATGTCACCTAAGGCAAGCACTGAAAACTGTTGGCGTTTGCTACAAGGAAGTTGACGTGCATGTAATTCTGTGCAGTGGTTTCAGTGTGAGTGTTGGGTATCCAAAGGCTGAAAGAGGAGGAGGTGAAAGTCAGACTGCAAGTGTGCGCAGGCCCAGAGAACTACAGGAAGTTAAGTAAACCGAGCTTCCTATGTCTGCACTCGTTCTTTTACTTACTTATTTATTTGGAATAAATAAGTTTGACAACAGCTTCGCCAGCTATGGCCAACCTGAAACTAACTGTATATCAGAACTGAGCTTGAATTTGTAGTAATCCTCCTGCCTCCGAGAGCTAAGATAACAGGCCTGTACCACCACACCTGGCTTTGTTTTTTATTTGTGTTTGTTTTTTCCAGATGGGTCTAGTCCAGGTTACCTCTTCAGGCAGCAATTCTACCACTGAACTATACCCCCAGACATACTGTTTTTGTTTGTTTTTGGTTTAAGACAGGGCATCACTATCTAACCCAGAATGGCCTAGAACTCGCAGACCTGCATCAGCGTGTGGAGTGTTGGTCCTCATCAGGCTCTCTCTTAATTATTTTTTCCTTTCTAGTACTGGGAATTGAGTCCAAGACCTCATATATGTTAGAAACATTCTCAGACTTCTCTGCTCCCCGTTCCCCCTCCACCCCCACAACAGTATTTCTCTTTGTAACTCTGGCTGCCCTGGAATTTACTGTGTAGTCTGGCCTTGAGCTCAGAGATCCACTGCCTCTGCCTCCCAAGTGCTGGGATTAAAGGCGTGCGCCACCACTGCCGGCTTAAATCTTTTTAGATTTATTTATTTTATGTATATGAGCACACTATAGCTATCTTCAGACACACCAGAAGAGGGCACTGGATCCCATTACAGATGATTGTGAGCCACCGTGTGGTTGCTGGGAATTAAACTCAGGACCTCTGGAAGAGCAGTCAGTGCTCTTAACCACCAAGCCATCTCTCCAGCCCCTTCTGTTTTTCCTTAATGGTAGGAAAAACCTGAGCGCATCTGAACTTCCACATAGGAAGGTGCTTCCTGCTCACATCCTTGGGAATGCTAGGCCTTAGGATACTGCTCAGTGGTAGTTAGGCCTCGGCCTGTATGAAAACCCGAGTTCAATCCTTAGTCCTTCATCAAAACAAAATAAAAACCTGAGTCAGGGTCATTTATGAAGAAAGAGATTTAGCTGAGTAGAGAGAGGCGAGCCTATAATCCCGTGGCCAGCTTGGACAAATTAGTGAGACCAATTCTCAGAAAGGGTTATGAACATTGGTAAATGCTAACTTTTCCAGCATGCTTAAGAATCTGAGTTTAGCTGAGCAGTAATGATGCATTCCTCTAACCACAGTATTCAGAAGGCAGATCTCTATAAGTATACGGCCAGCCTGGTCTACAAAGGAATTTCAGGCCAGCCAAGGCTACCCAGAGAATCTCTGTTGGGATTAGAAAAACAAGAACTAAAAAAAACCCCAAACCAAAAAAAAAAAAAAAAATCTGTTTAATCCCCAGTATCAGAAGTTTTCACAGTGGATTTTGATGTTTATAGAGAAATGGCTCAACAGTTAAGAGTACTGGCTGCTCTCCCAGAGACCCAGGTTCCATCCCCAGCCCCAACATGGCAGCTCACAACCGCCTGTAATTCCAGTTCTCAGAGATCTGATACTTCCTTTGCAGGCACTGCACACACATGGTGCAGAGACACAGGTGCAGGCAAAACACTCATACATAAAATGTAAAAATTATATTTCTCAGAGTCCTAGGGGCTGGGAAGACAAGGTTGAGGAGCCTGTGTTTAACAGGAGCCTTTTGGCTAGAGCACCTCATTTAAGAAGGCAGAGGGAACTTAATATCTTATGAACCTTATATCTTATGAAGAACCCTCTGCTGATTAAGGCCATCGGTACACTCTAGGGCAACCTCATCGTCTCCCAAGTGGTTTAGCAGGTAAAAGCAACTGCCACCAGTGTTAAGTCAAAGAATACACATGGTCTAAGGAGGGAACTGACTCATACAAGCTGTGCTCAGACCTCCATTTATGCTCTATAGTCTGTGTCTGAGCGTGTGTGTGTGTGTGTGTGTGTGTGTGTGTGTGTGTGTGTGTGTATTAAATGAATAACAGAAAACCCTGAAGGTCTCATCTTAAACACTTGTACATGGGTCAAAAAGAAGGACTGAAGATCCATAGGGAGAAGGAAACACTGAGAACTGAAGAGGCAGTGACAGGATTTGATCTAGAACCCAGGAAAAGGCCAGAGGGGGTAGGATTAAGAACTGACTATTCAGTGAGGTAAAGAGGTTGGGCTTAGAGTTCAAGTTGAGTCTACAAAGGGTCTTGATGGACGGAGACAGTCAGAAGCTTGGGTCCAGCCCCATCCATCAGCAGGGGGAACCTTTCCATTGTGACTCAGAGCTTTGGTCAGCATTCCCATGCATCCCAGAATTCTGTAAGAGGAGGAGATTCCATCAAATATGTGTTGAGTGTGGTGACACTAGTCACTTCCCCTATCTCATTCAAGGTTTGTGTTTGGTCAGCTCCCTGTTTGGCTGCTCCGATAGTGGACAGTGGCTAGTAATGGCCCATACTCCCTCTCCCAGAGCCCAGATGCCCATCCAACCTTCAGGCAAAGAAACAGAAGAGATGGAGGCAGAAGGCGATTCAGCGGCTGAGATGAATGGGGAGGCAGATGAGAGTGAGGAGGAGCGGAGTGGCAGCCAGACTGAGTCAGAGGAGGAGAGCTCAGGTGAGCCCCTTTTCGGACCTCAGTTTCCTAGGCTACACAAGAGGAGCCTCTCTCTCCCTCCCTACACCCCCAACCCCACCCTGAGCACCAGCAGCCCCTGCAGAACCAGTCCTAACTGCCCTCTCGCCTCAGAGATGGATGACGAGGACTACGAGCGGCGCCGCAGTGAGTGTGTCAGTGAGATGCTGGACCTGGAGAAGCAGTTCTCGGAGCTGAAGGAGAAGTGAGCATGGAGTGCTGGGGGCCTTTGTGCGGTGCGGGTGCAGGTGCTGGGGTGATGAGCAGCAAGCAGGGCACAGAGGCACAGGTGTTTGACAGGCACTAGTCTGAGAGGACAAGTGACCACTGGAGAAGCCAGTGATACACAGCTGCCTTTTCACCTCCAGGTTGTTCAGGGAACGGCTGAGCCAGCTACGCTTACGACTGGAGGAAGTGGGGGCTGAGAGAGCTCCAGAATACACAGAACCTCTTGGAGGGCTGCAGCAGAGCCTAAAGATCCGTGTTCAGGTGGCAGGTCTGTAGCCGCCCTGTTCTCCAAAACCAGCTCTCTGTCACCTTCCACTTTGCCCCTGCCCTGGGCACCCTATTCTTGTGGCTCGTCCTTTAGGGGACACTAGGGCCTCTAGCTAAACAAAGCTCCTCTTCCCCTTTGTAGGGATCTACAAGGGCTTCTGTCTGGATGTTATCAGGAATAAGTATGAGTGTGAACTCCAGGGAGCCAAACAACACCTGGAGGTGAGCCAGCGTGGGCCCCATGGGAAGGCGGGTGAGACTGAGGTCTAGCAGTTCCCTGGCTGAGTGGCTTTCCCCCTCCCAGAGTGAAAAGCTGCTGCTGTATGACACACTGCTTGGGGAGCTGCAGGAGCGGATCCAGAGGCTGGAGGAGGACCGGCAGAGCCTGGACATCAGCTCTGGTGAGGGAGGGCCCAATCCTGAAATGCCCTGCTCCTTTCTGGACCTCAGTGTCCCAGGCTGCACAAGGGGAGTCAAACAGCCCACTTCTTGGGGTCAGGAAATGGTCTAGCTCAGTATTCCACATATAGTGGGGGCTCATACAGAGTAGGGTATCCAACTGACACATGGATGCATATGCGCATATATATATATATATACACACACATATATATACATATATATGTATATATATACATATATATGTGTGTGTGTGTGTGTGTGTGTGTGTGTGTGTGTTTATATATATATATAAAACCATAGTCCTCTCTGTGGTAGTGGCATCTGTGTTCACATGGGGTCTGGAAATTTCCTTCATCCCCTGTCTTCAAAATAAATGGTAAACCTGAGGCTAGAGCAAGAAGGGCAGTGGTCTTCTCCCAGGCTGCACCAGTGCGTCAAAGGCTGCCAGCCTCAACCAAGGTTGGGACAACTGTCCTGGTGGTGATGGGGAAGGGAGAGGAGGCCAGACTGCCCATGGTAGAGCACAGGGGTGGCTGGAATTGGCTGTGGGTTACTGTCCTGACCCTGACTCTGAGTCTCTGGGCACAGAGTGGTGGGACGACAAACTGCATAGCAGGGGCAGCTCGAAGACCTGGGACTCGGTGCCGCCCAGCAAGAGGAAGAAGGCACCGCTTGTTTCTGGTATCCTTCCACCCTTGGTTGCCTGGCACTGGGCAGGATGGGGCAGGCCCTGGACTCAGAGAGTTAGAAAGATCATGTGCGACAGAATCAAGCTACAATCATTCATGGCCATTTGGTATCACATGAAAATGTCCATCTGTCAGAATTTTCTTCTGCATTCTAGGTCCTCCTGAGTTCTGTGGTCCCCAGAGAAACAGAAAACTCAGCTCACTGACTCCCAGTAACTTCCTGAGTAAAGATCAGCCTTTGAAAGCCCTCTGGCGGCTTTCCCTCACTGTCCGGTGTAGGCCTCATGCTGTCTCAGTCATTCCTACCCAGGCCTTGCTCAACCCCTCTGCCCCTATTACCTGTCTGCTCCGTGGTGTCACGTCAGGTGCTGTCTCCTCTGAAGTCTCTCCTAATCCATATCCCCCACCCCCACGCATATGGTTCTCTTTTGTGTTGAGCATCCTAAAGGGACGTACTCTTTGACCCTCCTGTGCTACACTGAGCTGAGGTCTTCCGTAACTATAGTGTCAGCCCTGGGACCACCTCAGGATGGAGGCAGGGAGGAGATATTATTGAACCATTGTGGGTAATGGTGGATTTCAGATTCAGAGCTCAGACAGTGTTACTAGGAGGGAAGAGGCCAGGATCCACCTTTGGGTGAGGGAAGGGTCCAGTAAGCCATTTACTGACAGCCAGTAACTGTTGGTAACAGGTGCAGGGTCCCTCAGGAGGCAGAGGCAGGTGGATCTTTGTGAGTTCCAGGCCAGCTAGGACTACAAAGATCATGTCTCAAAAAAAAAAAAAAAAAAGAGTGGGGGGAGTCTGGCACCACCTGCACAGTCTCCGTGTGGTGCAGCTCTCCCAAGCCGGTGAAGCCTTGCTGCACTCCTCCTGTGCTGCCCTGCTTCCTTGACCCTTGTGTAGGCCCGTACATTGTGTACATGCTGCAGGAGATTGACATCCTGGAAGACTGGACGGCCATCAAAAAGGTAGTTCCACTGCTGCCTGCTTACCCCACCCTGCTTTGCCACCCGTCCCTCTGTTCCTTCCAACCCCATCCTCCCTAGTCCCCACTTCCTCCCCCCGGCCCCCGTGCCAGCTCTAGTATCTGAGATGCCCAGGGAGTTTTCTCTGCTAGCTGCACAGCAACATCTGTCTCAGCCCAAGTGTGCTGACTTTGTGGCAGCTTGTAGCCCTCCTGTCTAGAGACTGACCTGAGGAAGGATGTTAGTGTCAGCCCTTGTCCCAGGAGGGCTGGAAGGAGAAGAGTGGCTGCTGGGCTGGCCTCCAAGCGGAGACACCTCGGCTCTTGGTGTAGAAAAAAATTGTATACTTCGTGCAGCTTGATTTAGAGCAGCTTTTATCCCAGACTGTGGGGGCAGTGTCAGCAAGCTAACATGGACTCTACAGGACCCTTTCTTGTCTCCCTCCACCCAGGCCAGGGCAGCAGTGTCCCCTCAGAAGAGAAAAGCAGATGGTAAGACTCACAGACATGGACCTGTCAGAATTGGTAGCCTGATCTCACTTTGAGGGTTTTGTGGGAGTTTGAGGGATAGGAGCCGGGTCGGAGAGGCTCTTGGCTGAGGGAACAAGGACATGGAGAGGTGGGAAGGTCGGCTGAGGGGTAGCTCAGTGGTCGTGGGCCTGTCCATTGTGGGCAAGAACCAGGTTCCAAGCTCATCACCACAAGAAGGTAAAAGTGCCTGGAGCCCCCAGGAGGGGGGGGGTCAGAGAGGGCAAGAAGAAGCCCTATGGATGAGGGGCTGTGGCACTTCCCTCAGTGCCTTCAAGAAGCGGTGGTCCTTTTGGTTCAACTTCCGTTCAGCAGTTTTCCTGTGTACCCTACTAGGACCTTGACCATGCATTTACACCCAGATGGTCCTGGGAGCAGCTGGTACCGCACACGGGATTAACATTTCTCTGCAAAGGCAGGGGGTTGCCTAGTAGCTCTCCGGTGTTACTGCTGTCCCTTGACCTTCTGCCACCACTGGCCTGGACTCCTCTGCTCTCTTTGGGATCTGTATAACTGTGGCCCCGAAGCTGACCTGGCCAAGCAAGACTGTTGTCCATCCCTGACCAGCCCACCCCCTTCCTAAGAGTAACTTCCTCAGTGTCCCCCACAAAGAAGACAGGCCTCATCCAGAGTCAAAGCAGCAAACCTCCTGACTGTCAGCCTCTGAGCCAGGAGCCAGCCCCAACTGCAGGAGGAACTCCCCATCAGAGACATGCTGGGTCTTACCATCCTAACTGCTGCTGGGGATGACGGCTTCCCAGGCTTTCTCAGGGCCATTCCTGGTGTCTGCCTCTCAGATTCCAAAGACTGGAATAAAATTTAACCTGGGACCTCGATGTGACTGATGTGTGGCTGCTGTATCTTACAAGGGAATCAAGGCTTTTGTGGGGAGCACCTAAGATTTTTCTGGGGTCCCTGTAGTTTGGGACATTGTGACTTAGAGAAAAGCCTGGAGAGAGAAAGTTGCAGAGCAGGAAGATACACATGGCACAGGCAAACAGGTGAAGCACATGGCCTTGGGCGGTGAAGGGGCTTTTGGACATGGCTGGAGGCCAGGTCATGTCTGCACCTGCCCCAGACACTTGGCAGATTGGCAAGGCAGGCTAGCTGGCAGGGCCTGTGTGTGGGAGGCAGCTATCAGCAGCACCATGTGCTGTCGACCTCACAGCCACACTCCCCCTCTGGTGAACAGGGAGTGTCAGAACCACCCCCAGAACCTCAGTTAAGCAGAGAGCTTAGTTTCCATGGAGACACAGCATCCTTTCTCCATAGCAACGGGAAATCACAAAACCCAAGTTGGGTTCAGGAATGAGTCATCTGCAACCAGTAGGGGGTGCTCTCCCACAAGGCTGACCCCCCTGTAAGGCTGGAGCAGATGAGCCAGTGACCACAGACTTCTTAAGGTGACCGAGGGGTGCGGCTTGGGCCTATGGGAACTTGTCCGGTTCTGCTTAACCTCTCCCTACCCTACTGCATAGTGTGAGGAGGCTGCAGAAGGTGCTGTGTGGAGGTGGTCCTCCCACAGCTGGGGCCGTGGTACTGACACTAGCATGGAGGGCTCCTCTGCCATTCAAGACTGAACCAAGAGTAGAAGAGGTGGACACTGGCTACATGGAGTGGACATACAAGAGTTAACTGGCGGGGTGTGACAGGGCGAACCGCCTTCAGGAAGTGTTACTCACCGCCAGGAATGTGCACGCCTGTGCCTTGGGGGTTGGATTCTCTTCCTGAGTCCCAGAAGAAGCTGAAGGAGCTCTCAGCCATGGAAGACCCTGGTGAGACCGGAGCACACCCTCTGGGAGCCACCAGCCTGAACTTTGTACCTGGGTACCAACAGAAAGAAAAGTTAGTAAAGTTGGGGTCCAGCCAGGTGCAGGGGGTGAGGGCAGTTATAGGAGGATCTGGCAAGGACAGGATAGATGGGAAGCCCAGAATGGGAAGAGGTGTTCACCCCAGACCCCTGCTCAGGTCTGGGTGTCTACCCCTAGGCCATCTCTAGGCCCACTGTATGACACACCTGATGCCAGAGGGGTACAGGCAGGCGGGTCCCAACAACCAGCACGTACTGTGAGCCTGCGGGAGCGGCTGCTGATCACCCGGCCTGTGTGGTTACAGCTGCGGGCCAACGCTGCAGCCGCGCTACACGTGCTGAGGACAGAGCCTCCGGGGGTGAGTCTCTCCCTTAAGGTCTAGCCCCACCAAGGATGGGAGGGAATGGGCCTGGACATGGAGGAGCTGAGCCTCCTCGTCTTTTCACTCACAGACCTTCCTGGTGCGGAAATCTAACACTCGCCAGTGCCAGGCTCTATGTGTGCGGCTGCCAGAAGCTAGTGGCCCGTCTTTTGTCTCCAGCCACTATATCCAAGAGAGTCCTGGCGGTGAGAAGGGTGGTCTGGAGGGAAGGGGCTGGAAGACAGGCAGGGGAGGGAGGTCCTCAGAGGACAGCCTCACTTCCAATGTCTCTCAGGCATCTCTTTGGAGGGCTCAGAGCTCATGTTTCCGGACCTGGTCCAGCTCATCTGTGCATATTGCCATAACAGGTGAGTTTGCCTGCAGGGCACCTGGTGACCCCTGGGCCTGCCTCCCAGGGCTGCCCACCCTCTGAGCGCCACTCACTCTTGACTGCTCCTTGCTCTGACCTTAGAGACATCCTTCTCCTCCCTCTCCGACTCCCCAGAGCCATTCATCAGGCAGCCACCCACAAAGAGCTGGAGGCCATCTCCCATCTGGGCATGGGTAAGGGTTCCCTGCAGCCTGTTACATAGACACATAGAGACCAAATGGGGGAAGAAAGAGCAACCAAGATTTTTCTCTGTGGGCACCCTCCAGAGCCAGCTCTGAGGCCCCCATTGGTTTCTGATTGCTAGAGTTCTGGAGTTCCTCTCTTAACACCAAGAACCAACAGAGGCCTTCGGAAGCCCCACCGATAGCCCGGCTGAAGGCTCGCTCCCCTCAAGAGCTGGATCAGGGCACTGGTGCTGCGCTCTGCTTCTTCAATCCCCTCTTCCCAGGGGATCTGGGCCCCACCAAACGTGAGAAATTCAAAAGGAGTTTCAAAGTGCGTGTGTCCACAGAGACCTCCAGCCCTCTGTCTCCACCTGCTGTGCCGCCGCCTCCAGTCCCGGTCCTGCCGGGGACAGCTTCCAGCCAAACGGAAAGACTGCCCCCTCGACAGCTGCTGCAGAGGGAGAGCTCAGCGGGGTATCGTGTGCCAGGAAATGCTGCTGGCCCTAGTCTTCCTCCCCTACCTTCACTTCAGGAGGTGGACTGCTGCTCCCCCAGCAGCTCAGAGGAGGAGGGTTCTTCAGGAAGCCCTACAACCTCCCCACGCCTAAGCCGCCCAAGGCACCGGCGACCTCTGCTTCGGTCCATGAGTTCTGCTTTCTGCTCCCTGCTGGCACCGGAGAGGCAGGTGGGCCGGGCAGCCACAATGCTAATGCAAAACCGATACACAGCTGTGGGTCAGCTAGTGCAGGACCTACTGACCCAGGTTCGGGCTGGCCCCGAGCCCCGGGAGTTGCAGGGCATCCGCCAGGCCCTTAGTCGGGCCCGAGCCATGCTGAGCGCAGAGCTGGGTCCTGAGAAACTGCTACCACCGGAGCGGCTGGGTAAGGCCCGAGCCCTGGTCTCCATAGGTTCATGTCCCTGGCTCTCCATCCTCCCTGTCCTCTCTCCTTGCCTTGGGAGTCTAATGATGTACTGCTGCTTTCCCTGCGCCCCACCCCCTTTCTCATTACCGTTACACTGAATTCCCCCTCCCCCTCCCCACATTTCTCCCTACCTCCAGTCTTGGCCAGGGCTTCTTGCTCTTCCAGGCTTCTTTCCTCTGACTACAACTACTCTTCTCTGGCAGAATTGGTCCTGGAGAAGTCCCTGCATCGCTCTGTTCTCAAGCCTCTTCGACCCATTCTAGCTGCTCGCCTGCGGCGCCGGCTTTCCACAGATGGTTCCCTTGGCCGCCTAGCTGAGGGCTTCCGCCTGGCCCGGACCCAGGGGCCTGGAGCCTTTGGGTCCCATCTGAACCTTTCTTCCCCAGTGGAGACAGAACAGGTGCGCCAGAAGCTGCTGCAGCTTCTTCGTGCCTATTCACCTAGTGCCCAGGTCAAGTGGCTCCTGCAAGCCTGCAAGTTGCTATATACAGCCCTGAAAACCCAGGCAGGTATGACCCCCACCACCACCACCACCTTCTCCTGCTCCACTTTCTGAGTAGAGGCTATGCACCACCCACCCTCAAGAGCCGGTCTCAGAACCCCAGAACTGCAAACAGGATAGAAGGATCCAGTTGTCCACGCCAGGAACTCTAGAGAATATTGTCTTTCTTCCCTGTAACCTTCCCTGAGGTTGCTATAATGGTCCTGTTCTGTTACCTAGTTACCTAGGGGTCTAGCAGGCAGAGGGGAGGGGTCGCTGTCTAGCATGGAGATTGGACCCTAGCCTTTAGGCCTCTGAGGAGGCTGGAACTTCCTTCTTCCCATGTCTCCACAGGGGAGGATGCAGGCGCTGATGAGTTCCTGCCTCTGCTGAGCCTTGTTTTGGCCCAGTGCGACCTTCCTGACCTCCTGTTAGAAGCTGAGTACATGTCAGAGCTACTGGAACCCACCCTCCTCACTGGAGAGGGTAAGGGTTCCCTCACTTCCTGTCTGGGTGAAACTGGGGCTTCTTAGCTGCTAAGACCTTAGTAAGCAAGGAAGGGAAGGCAGGACACTCTACCCCAGCCTGACCTGCATTCTATGTATCCTGTGTTCCAGGTGGCTACTACCTGACCAGCCTCTCAGCCAGCCTGGCCTTGTTGGGTGGCCTAAGCCAGGCCCGCGCACTGCCACTCAGCCCCGCACAGGAGCTCCAGCGCTCTCTGGCCCTCTGGGAACAGCGCCGCCTGCCGGCCACCCACAGCTTCCAGGTAAAGGGCCCTTCCCCATATTAGCCATGCTCAAAGGGACTCTGAAGTTACCCAGCACAGTTCCTCTAGCCCTGCATCACCCTACAATAGAGATAAAGGCCTATCTGAGTATCAGAGCAGCCCTTCAGGAGAATGTGATCCATGGGACAGGCACTGGACTGTGAGTTTCAGGGCAGCCTCCTTGAATAGGCACAGAAACTCTGCAGAGTTGTTTTTCTCGTTTTACAGATGAGGAGATAGAAACTGATGTGAGAGTGACAGCTAGTTCCTGGCTCCTAGCACCAGCTAAGGCTCTCCCTTCCTTGTCCCTGAGCTTCAGTCTATGTTCCCATCTGGACCTTGGCTAGAGTGCATCAGCCTTGACTTTCTCAGTCTTGTTTGTGAATCCAGAGTTTGTAGCCAGATCCCAGATTCATCCCAGCTCTATCACTTTCTGTCTGTGCCTTGATTTTCTCATCTCTAAAATGGGCACATGAGTTGCCCTGAAGGATAGATGTCCTGGTGAGCTATGGGGGAAAATAGTCCTAGGTAGGTAGCCCCAGGAACAGTTATGGAAAGAGCCCAGCACACAGTGGACTCTCCTCATGGGTCCTCATAGCCTTGTGCCTATACCACTAGCCCAAACACATTTCTCCCTGCTCTAATGTCCTTCTCGGAGCCCACAAATCAGCCAGGTCTACCATGGATGTGTACCACCCCACTCTGTCATTGCACAGCTTCAGCCTGTCCCTTGTGCTTTGGAGGTGACAACCAAACAGAGCTGAGGACTTGTTCTTGCTTTCTGCACACAGCACCTCCTCCGAGTGGCCTACCAGGACCCCAGCACAGGTTGCACCTCCAAGACCCTAGCTCTGCCCCCAGGGTCTTCGATTGCCACCCTGAGCCAACTCTGTGCCACCAAGTTTCGAGTGACCCAACCGGATGCATTTGGCCTCTTCCTCTACAAGGACCAGGGCTACCGTCGCCTGCCCCCTGAAGCCCTGGCCCATGGGCTTCCTGCAACTGGCTACCTCATCTATCGCCGGGCAGAGCGCCCTGAGACCCAGGGAGCTGCAACGGAGAAGGCAAAGACAGGCAGTGAGAGATCAGAGGCAGGAGCATGGCAGGAGGAGAAAGGGGGTCTAAATAGTGAAGGGAAACCTGAGATAACTGTTGTCCAAGAAAGCCAGGATCAGGCCAGAGGAGGTCACGTACAGTCAGAGGATCAAAAGGCAGAGGGAAGCCAGGCTTTGGAAGAATAGCTAGGAAGAGCCAAAGGGTTACCTGGGCCTCCAGGAGACTGTAAGTCCACTCTGCCCGGCTGCTGAGCTTCCTTTACCACCCACACACAGTGCTCTGTGGTGTCTGCCACCACCTCTAGCCAATCTTCATGAGTCCACCTGCTAGGGAATAGGGAGCTAGCAGTACAGACGAGGGCAACGTTGAGAGTCGGGAGACTGCCAGACCCTTTATTCAAAGCCCCTGGCTTCTGTCTGTCCCATATCCCACGGGAATAAATGTGTCTGGTAAGGGGAAAATCCACCTGGTAGCCAACTTCTGGCAGAGGGGAAGGGCAGTCCCGGCTATTGTGCCTCTCTCACTGCCCATGGGCACAGGCAGGGTTACTGGAGCATTGAGACCCTGTGCAACTCCAGTCTCTCCTAGTTTCAGGGGTCAGGGAGTCAGCAGAATGGCAGCCAGGCTCTTCCCAGACATTGTGTCTGGTATATAAAGAAGGGACATGACTGCTGTCCTGCAGAGTTCCTGGAGGGACCCAGGGCCTACGTGGATGGTTGGAGGCTCAGCTTAGGGTGGGGAAAGAGAAGAAAGAATGAGTGTTTGTAGCCATGGCAGCCAGTAGGGTGCCTCTAATAGGGAGCCCCCTCACCTGTGTCTTCTTCCTCAGTTCAGAGATGGTTGTTGTCCTCCAGTTCAGGCCACAGGAGAGAAAGCATCTATGTTCCAGTCTTTTTTCAAGATCAGAAATCTGCTGAGGCACTTTAGTGTTTCTGGGAAACAGGACCCTGAGAAATAATGCACACTAGCAGGCTGAGACATTTCCAGAACAGAGAGAGGTGCCCCACAAACATCGCCTTTGTACCCTACTCCTTGGGCCCTTACTAAACCTTGATAATGAGGCATGGTGTAGCTTGTGAGCCCGACTGTAGTGCAGGTCTGGTAATCCTAAGATATCCCGGCAAACTAGCCCTCCAAGCCAGGGCAGCGGGGCCCCAGAGGGAAGCCCATTGCAAGTCGGAGCAGAGAAAAATACCCACCAATAGCCACAAGAGGGCGTGTACAGCCCAAGAAGCTGCCTGAGGGTCACCCACCCCCTTCGCCCCACCCCCGCCCCGCCCCGTGGGAGGGCTGTGGCTAGGGGGAATGTAAGAGCTGCAGAATGCAGTCAGTCACTGGCCTTACACTCTTACAGCAGCTTGGGAAGTGCAGAGCAGAGACCACTTGCAGTCAGAGATTCTTAGGAGACAATTGTTTCCAGACAAAGGAGGACCACAGCCAGGCTCAGAGGTGCTCTCTTGGGCCTCTGGGCACCAGGGCACCAACATACATGCAATGTACCAAGAGGGAGGCAGACTTTCAGATCCACATCTAGCCAGTATAGGGTTCTAGACTAGTCATTAGACCACCAATGTTCCTTCCCCAATTTCTATGCCCTTGATGCATTATAAGGGACAAGTTCATCTGATATCTAACATCTGGCATTGGGGAGGGTGGCCCTGGTTCTTTTTGCCTTTTCTCTACCACCCAGGAGGACCCACACACAAGGCTGCTGGATCTTCAAGGCTCTGAACAACATGCCCCCTTATTTCATAATAAGTCTTCTCCTCCTCCCTAGTCCTTTGTACAGGATGGAGCACTCCGCAGGTGCTCAATAAATGGTGTCCACTGACTGCAGCCTGGGAACTACAAATAAGGGACTGGGATGGGGTGGGGTAGGAAGGCCGTTCCTGGGAATGAGACACAGGATCTGTAGCACTCATTCCCAGGAAAGGACTTGGCAGGTCTGCAGGGTGCAGACGATTCCAGGGACAGGATATGGAGCTGTCTCATGGGGCCCAGGTTTCTGGGACCCCCCACAGGCCCTTCCTTTTTGTGGTCAGTTCTAATTCTGGGCTCCTAAAATTCAGTGTGGATACAGCCATGGCTCAAAGGAACACTGCTGGCTCCTGCATGTTCTGGACCTTTTCTTTTATCAAAGCCAAATCAGTATGAGCACAGGTCAAGCTCACCAGGCAGGCGCAGTGGGAATGTGCCAGTCTTAGATGCTATCTCCACCTTATTTTATTTTTCCCCTCCCAATGTCTCCGTTATATAAAGTAGAAACCTGAGGCCTTCTTCAAGTAAGTGGCTTGTTACGGGACTTAAAACTCCAACATACACCCTAGAGAGAAAGAATCATTTACTCATACTCTCAACAAACAAAGCCAGGCATGGTAGCACATATCTGTAATTGCTGTACTTGAGAGGCTGAGACAGGAGGATCAGGAGTTCAGGGACATCCTTTGCTAATTGGAAGCCAGCCTGGACTACATAGCAAGTCCACCCCCCATCTCAAAAGAGGAGTGTGTATCAGTACCAAGTACTGTGATCTTATGAGTAACTGTGAGCCACTGCATCCCTGGGACGCTACCCTTCCTACATCTTCCATGTCCTAGAAGCCAAGGCTTTGAGCTGTGCTGTGCCTCGTCCAGTGTCCACTGCTGTGGTGCAGGACTCGGACACTGTCCAGTAGCCTGGGTGTCTTGAAAGCAGGCATGTCATTTCCTTGCTTGGCAGTATTGCATTTCTCATCTTAAAGTCACCCCAGTTGTACGTGTGAGTTTGTTTACTGTGTCTTCCTCACTAAGGAGCCAGAGCCTTCTTCCCGGCAGGCCTTCAAGACCTAGAACAATGCCTGGGTTGGAACTGGCACTTGTAAGACTGTCTGCGGGATGATTCAGAATGGTGGGTCCAGGAAGACTTGGAGACCTGTTCTCTCTGCTCCTGGGGCTGGCTCGTTTTCTACCAGTTCTACTGAGGGGCACAAGCACCTCGCTTCAGCCTCACACCGCTCCTCTCCTTCAGCTCTTCTCCCTGATGCTTCCCCAAGGCATGAATACCCAACTGGTGATAAAAGACCACCGGACATCACTGGAAAAGGGGGCCAGGAGTAGGGTGAAGAAAAGACTGCCTGCTCAGGTTCTAGGGCCTATGAGACGGTCTGGAGGGGTGGAGTGAACAGCAGTCATTGAGACTCAGTCTGACCCACCCTCCTCCCTCTCTTTAATATCCTACTGTGGACTTGTGAGCAATATTCACACCCACAGTTTAGAGCATAGTAACACTCTGACCCACATTCCAAAGCACAGTGATGCTGTTATCCCAGGTGGGAAGTATAGTGCCCAGGGATTCCCAAAATTAACAGGCACACCCAGAAACCACTAGGACACACATGAGGACTCTGGATACAGGCCTGTAGTGACACACAGACTTCCTGACACAGGCTTACCTATGCAAAAGTTCTAACACATGTCACCACTCAGACACAGTTACATCCAAGCTCTTGGAAGACACACTATAGCTTCTGCTTCCTGCTCCTTCTGAGCCCTGGAAATGTATGCACCCCCACAACACACACAACTCACATGTTTTTATACTTTGGAGCATGAGCAGGAGATTCGACCCCAATCTCCTAATATCTCCCACCCAGCCTGGCCTATCCTGGCCTCACTCCCCCACACAGCCCCTGGTGGGCCCCCTGAGGAGACTTGCTGAGAAGACCCCTGAAAGGGTGCAGTGACCTCACGGGCTAGGCAGGCTGGGTGGGGCAGCCTGAGCTCATCAGATTCCAGCCTGATTCACTGGAGGAGCTGAGGAGGATGGGGAGAGCACTAGCCCAGGAGCTGTGGGCTCTGGGGACCTGAGTGGTTTTTGGATCTGAGTGTCATGGTGGTGGCCCTTCCTGAAGAGTTCCCCTGGGTAGAACTTAGGCCCCTAGACTGGGCTGTGGAATGAGACAATAAGCTTCCGCCCTCCTGGGACTCCCGCCGCCCCCCTTCCTGACTTTAGCAGCTGGATGTCTTTAGCTGGGGAAGTGACCTTCAGTCCATCTTGGATCCTCCAAGCTCAGACTGGCAGTCTGCTTGGTAAACTCTAAAGGTCAGGAAAGGCCACATTTGCCTGGTCCCATTGCATGGGGCTGACAGGGTTACAGACCCATGCTGCCCTGCCAGGCAAAGCCTCTGCCAGAAAGTGAGAATGCATGGGCTGCCCAGTGCCTGAGATGTTTTCTTGCTGAGATTGAGCCCTTTACTCCTGCCATCCCCAGAAATCCTTGTGTTCCAAAATTGAGGGATGCTTGGGGGTGGGGGGGAACCAAGCTGCCCAGACTCAGCTGCAGGGTGACAGGAAGAAAGGATGGGGGCAGGGTGAGGGTACAGGAAGTGCCTTTCTTGGAACTCTGCACCAAAATAGACTATTCCATCCCTACTCTGGATCTGGTGTCCCACGGGGGAGGTGTGTGTCACCAAGGAGACCCTCACTAGGGAGGAGTGTGATCTGACCTCAGTCTGGCTTTTGCTTGCCAGCCCCCCTCCACCCCCACCACAGCCCGGGCTTCACTTTGAAGTCCCAACGTAAATATCATGTCTGCTTGGGTTCTCCTTCCTGGCCTCGGTCACAGACCCCCAGACCTGGCTTCCAACCCAGCCAACCCCCAGGATACAGTACAGAGAGAGAGGAGGGAGGCTAGACCACCCAGGGATGGTGGCAAGATACACACACCGCTACATAGATGGGGGAGAGGTGGGAGATGCAGAGACATGGGGAAGCTAAAAGCAACAAGACAAACCCCAGATCAACAGTGGGACAATTCTTAGGGCAGGAGACTGACACAGAGTGGAAACAGAACAGGCAGGAGAGGTGGAGGCCAGGATCCTGGGGATGAGAGTGCAAGGGAAAGAGGTGTGATGCAGGAAGAGACAAGGAAAAGTAAATACTTGTGGAGAAAGATCGGGCAGTATTAGGTGTGGCAGAGATCAGAGAAGTTGGGACTAGGGTAACTGAGGAAAGATGCGTCAAAAAGAAACTTGTCCTGTGACCGCGGGACAAGTTGACCTAGGCCTGGGGAATGTGTTCAGAGTAGGACTGCAACAAGCAGTCCAGAAGGACTGCAGTAGAGAAGTCCTCAACAAACTGGGCCAAGCCAATTGGTCGATCCTCCCCTTAAGCAAAGAGCCTACACCCACAGGTGCCCTTGCACAGGCCTTCAGAAGAGCTGCCTGCACAATTCAGGCAGGGCTGGCCCTTCCAGCCTGGACACGGGTTCCAGGATTCCCTTTCTTGAGGGCAGATGTGGCCAGATGTTGAAGTCAGGCCTCTGCTAGGAGAGAGCAGCTGGACCGACTCGCGATGCTGAGGAGCCGTTTGCTTCATTCTTGCAGCTGTGGGCACAGGTGTGAACTTGCTGGGACACCCAGCTGTGTACATGTGTAGCCATGCCAAGGCTGTGCAAACACATGTGTATGCCGGGCCCTGTACATGCAAGCACATTGTCCTGTAGCCACATGCATATGAGGTCTCTATGACTAAGGCCCCACTCTACCCTCAGCTACCCCCAGCTGTCAGAATTCTTTGGCTTCAAGGATGCTGAGGAGGGCCAAAACCCCTTCTTCCCAGTTTGAGTTCTCCAAACCTCTGTCTCCCACCCATCCTGTCCCCAGCAGCATGACCCCCTCCCTGCAGGGCTGTCTTGCCAGAAGCACAAAGGGCGTGGCCCCAACAGTGAGGAGGGGAGGAGGTTGCAAATGTACTCTTTCCTCCTCCACTGTTGCCCTGGGTAAACCTCTCTCATCCACCCACCTTGGCTCCCACCCAAGACTGGGTGCCTCCCGCCGGCCCACCCTCGGCCCTTCCTCCTGACAGCCTGAAAGCTGGGATAGCCTGAGAAGAGCTTAGACAGGGACTGAGGTGGGGGTTGGGACAGAAGAGAGAGAAGGAGGTGATTTGCACACAAAGCAATGTGCTGTCTCAGCAGGCCAGCATGCCAAGGCTCTTAAGGATGTCTGCCTGGGGGGCGCCCCCAATCTTACCCAATCCCCCCACTCAGCTGTTCTATGGGACCTTTCTCTGGGCCAGCTATCCTTTAGACCACCTTTCTTCTTCCACTCTGAGCATACAGATTGCATCCCAAACCATCTCCCTCTTGCATATTCTGGACAAGTTTTCCCTGGGAATACGGGCTGGACTGCTATCACAGCAGGGAGGCCCAGCCTTCTGGTTCCCCGGTTCCCTGGTTCTGGTTCCATAAGCAGAATTTGAGATGGTACACCCTGCCACCCACCCACCTCCAGTCCAGCCAGGAGGACATGCTGGCCTCAGGCCCCATAAAGAACACAGTTGTTCCTTGCAGTGGTGGCAACCCATGCTGTTCCTATCTTGGATTGTCCTCCTGCAGAGATATGGAGATCCATTCTCAGTATGCCACTTGTCAGGGTGGCTGCCAGTGACAATTCAGGCCCTTTGCTTACATCCTATATCAATGCATCCAAATGTTTTATAAACAAGGTGAAAAATGCCTATAATCCTAGAACTTGGTGGTAAAAGCAGAGAGATCATAACATTAAGGTCATCCTTGGCTACATAGTACTTTGAAGCTAGCCTGGGCAACATGAGACTTCATCTCAAAAAAAAAAATCCATATATACATCTACCTAACTATCCACCCATTCACTTCCGCATACGTGCATATATACCTACAAACATACATACTGCATACCTACATACTATGTACATCAGTCCATCCATCCATCCATCCATCCATCCATCCCTTCCTCCCTCCAAGCCATCCTTGCTTTCATGCATTCTTTCATTGAGCTTTGTGTGTGGCAACCCACGTCCCCACGTATCCATCTACCTATCATCTCCCTGTGTATCAACCCATATACTCACGCTGCACCATCATTCACCCACGTGTATGATTATCTGTCATCTGCCTGTATATCCATCCACCCCCCATGCATCTATGTGTCTATCCATCATTCACCCGTGATTTAATCACTTGTGCATCAGTTAGCATCTTCTCTGTGTAGTGGGTGAAGAATATGAATCAGAGTTAACCAGAACAACAGGGAAAGGACCTCCAGCCCTACTCCTCTGAAGCTCTTGTTCTCCAAAACCTAGGTGCTCTCTGTTCACCCTGCTCCCCATCCCAACTAGGGGAGAAAGTTCTTAGGGCACTACACCCTACTTCTCCCAACCTGGAGGAAGGCTGGACACCCAGCCTGGGCACCAAAGTATGCTGCCAACTCTTACTTTTGATCTACTAAATCTTCGTTGAAGCCAGAGGCGTGCCCTCATCCACCTCTCAGTCCCTTTCCTGCGTTGGCTTCCCTCCGCTTAGAAGTAGGCCTAGCTAGTACATCTGGAAGTTGGCCTTTGACCTTCTTCCTTCTACTTACTTTGCCTGCTCCCCAAGCCCTTCACCCCACTGAAACTGGGGTCCTGACCTCTGATCTGACCCACCCACTCGCCAGACATCCTACAGCCTCTTCTCAGACGCCCAGCACTGGCCATTGCCCGAAGCATGACTGGGCTCACCACACCCTTGGACCAGGCTCAGAACCGCCCCCAAGGAACCTCCAGAGGCTGCCTCCCCCAGCCCGGCCCGCCCTGTAGCCAGCTCTCCAGCCAGATCCCTTCCCTTTCCCAGATGATTGCAACAGTCTCCTAACTGGTCCCTGGCCTTGGGTCCCATCTACCCACCATCCACCAACCATGGACTTCCTTCGCCCTGACTCTCTTCCCATGGCATCCACAGTGGAGCTTCTGCCTCTCAGGTTCAGCTTCAACCCCTCCCACGTCAGGCCTCCCTTCCCTGCCTACATTCTCTCTCTGCTCCTTGCTTTCCTCTCCAGGTCAGGCAAGGAAGTCCTTTGTACCCTCCAAACCCATCTGAGTTCTCAGCCCAGGCCATCATCCTGATGTGTCAGCACTCAACCTCTGCTCAAGGGACAACAGGTGCAGCAACCTGGAAGACAAGCAGAGTGAGAATCAGGAGCCCTGGGTTCAAGTCTGAGCCCTGACATTAATTCCCTCTAAGACTCTCACTGCCTCAGTTTCCCCATCTACAAAAAGATATGTACCGCACCAGGAATGTTCCACTTCTGGGATGATCCAGCATCAACAGGGTAGCTAGCAAGTGTGGAGATCAAGCAGGCGACGGCTCCAGGTAAATCCCAGCCTCCCAGTGGCATCTTCAGGAGCTGGGCTCTTAACCTCTCTGTGCTCACTCAGTCATTCAACAAGTCTCTACTGCCAACAACTTTGTTTGTTCATTTGTTTGTTTTGAGACAGGGTTTCTCTGTGTAGCCCTGGTTTTCCTGAAACTCACTCTGTAGACCAGGCTGGCCTCAAACTCAGAGTTTTGCCTGCCTCTGCCTCCTAAGCGCTGGTATTAAAGGCAAGCACCACCATGCTGGGTTCTTTTGTTTGTTTTTGTTTTATTTTTAAAGATTTGTTTATTTTATGTATGTGAGTTCACTGTAGCTGTCTTTAGACACACTAGAAGAGGGTATCGGATCCAGTTACAGATGGTTGTAAGCCACCATGTGGTTGCTGGGAATTGAACTCAGGACCTCTGGAAGAGCAGTAAGTGCTCTTAAGGCATTGAGACATCTCTCCAGCTCCGTTTTTTATTTTGTTTGTTTTTGTTTTGTTTTAACAGGGTCTCCTTTATCTTTTTACATCCCAGCCTGGCCTGAAACTCACTATGCCTCTAAGGATCACTTTGAATTTCTAATCCTCTGCCTCAACCTCTGAAGTGCTGGGATTTCAGTGCTTCTTACTAATTTTTACTTACAGTTCTTACTAAGCAGAGTCTCTGGGCCCAGAAGTTCTGAGGCACAGCAGGTCTCACTGTGAGTCTGCTGCCATGGAGTGCAGTCTCCAAGGATAGGAGTTCTCCACTGGGCACATGATACTTGGCAATAACTGGAGATGTGTTTTTGTTGTCCTAACTGGAAAGATGCTACTCACGTATGGGTCAAAGCCAGAGCACAGAACAAACCACTCATAACTATTTATCTGAGTGTCAATAATGCCAGCTAGGATTGAGGGATTCTGGGTAGGATTCAGGTCATAAGGGGGTTCAAGTCAACAACAAAGAATACACCATGATAGAGTGTAATTGATGAGGGCTGGGAGGTAGGGGAGACTCCAGAGAGAGGAGAGTCGCGTAGGTGTTTGGGTCAGGGACTTTGCGGCTTCAACTGAGACCTGAGGAAGTAAAAGGCATTTGGATGTTGCAGGAAGGATGTGTCAGGAAGAGGGGAACATGGGATTGAAGGTCCTAAGCTCAATGCCTGGTGGGCCTAAGGCTTGGCACAGACAAGGCCAGAGTGGCTAGAACAAATAGAAGGACCAAGGGAAAAGGGGGGGGGCAGGGTGGACTGAGCGTTGGAGACAGATCACACAGCAGGACTTTGGCTACCTCCGAGTGAGACATGGCTCCCGAGGGCCCTGAGTAGAGGACAGGCTGGGTCTGGCCAGGTTTGCTTTTTCCCTATGTGTATGTGTATAAGAAGTTTTATTTTATCAGTGTTTTTGCCTGCATATACTGTATGCACTACATGTGTGCCCAGTGTATGGAAGAGGTCAGAAGAGGACATCAGATTCCCTGGAACTGGAGTTACAGATAGTTGTGAGCCTCCGTGTGTGTGCTGGGAGCCCAGCCCTGGCTCTTTGCAAGAGTAGTGAGTACTCTTAACCACTGAGACAGCTCTCCAGCCCTCTTGCTTTTTAAAGATTCTCCCCATAAGGGAGAAAAGGAGGAAGAGGAAGGAGAGAGAGAGAGAGAGAGAGGAGAGAGAGAGAGAGAGTTAGTTAGTTAGTTTCAGGGCTCAACTAGGAGACTGACAACCAGGGTGGACAAGAAGACAAAAGACAGTGTTATGAAGTGGTCACACTCTTGATCTAGTTTTGAAAAATGATGCCGCCGCTGGGCAGTGGTGGCGCACGCCTTTAATCCCAGCACTTGGGAGGCAGAGGCAGGCGGATTTCTGAGTTCAAGGTCAGCCTGGTCTACACAGTGAGTTCCAGCACAGCCAGGAGCCAGGACTACACAGAGAACCCTGTCTCTCGAAAAACCAAAAAGAAAAAAAAAGAAAGAAAGAAAGAAAGGAAGGAAGAAAGAAAGATGATGCCAATGGGATTTGCTGAGACACTGGACAAGGGTGTGGGAGAAAGATAGGACAGAAGGGTGAGCTCAAGCTTTGGCTCCTGTATCAACGGAAGGATGGACTTTGCTCTCCTGAGAAGGGGAGTAACCCTGCATGCTTTGAGCATAAGACTTCCGAGCAAGCGCTGTATAAACAACGGTTCTCACAGCCTGGCTGTGTCTGCAGTACCAATTTGGGCACTGTGAGGTAGTTAATGAAAGCAGCTTGGTCCCCACTGGCATCTAGATTCACTCAGAAGACTACCAAACAATTGTCCTGTGCTCTGCAGTTGACAAAACACATGTGCAAACAGGGAGTGTGGCCACAGTAGCAGAGCTGAAGAACCTGGACACACTTATCCCCACCGTGTGTGTGTGTGTGTGTGTGTGTGTGTGTGTGTGTGTGTGTGTGTGCGCGCACGGCGGCCCACACCCATAATCCAGTGCTGCTGCAGTGAGATCTACACAAAAGGGAAGACTGGGCAGAAAAAGAGAAGAGAAAGGGAGGGGAGGGAAGAGGAAGGGAAAAAAAGAAGAGAAGGAGCTAATTCCAGCACTTGGGAGCCAGAGGCAGTTGGACTCTGTGAGTTCCAGACCAGCCAGAGCTACATAGTGAGAACCAGTCTTTAAAAAAGAGTGGTGCGGGGTGGGGGGACATGAATGAAGGCTCAGAGATAGCTTGGAACCCACACAGCTCAGTAGCAAAGTATCCAGGCCGGGCCACTGTCCCAAAGAACAAAATTTCTCTTTCACTTTCTTATCGATGAGTCAAGAGGTTTTTATTCTTTTTATTATTTATTTATTTATTTTGGTTTTTCCAGACAAGGTTTCTCTGTGTAGCCCTGGCTGTCCTGGAACTCACTCAGTAGACCAGGCTGGCCTTGAACTCAGAAATCCGCCTGCCTCTGCCTCCAGTGCTGGGATTAAAGGCGTGCACCACCGCCCGGAGGGTCAAGAGGTTTTTAGTGCTGAGAATCCATCCCAGGACCAGACAATACTCTGCCACTAAGCCACATCCCCAACTGGCTCAAACTCTGCTGAGAATATAAATCATCATGTGTTAACTAATGCCAGACCAGAGGCAAGAGGAAGAGCAGGAGTTTAAGGTCATCCTTGACTACAACAGCTCCAGCTCAGCCTGGGCTACACATGAGACCTTGCCTCAGAAAAATAAAAAACAGGGGCTGGAGAGATGGCTCAGCAGCTAAGAGGACTTCTTGCTCTTGCAGGGACTCAAATTTGGTTCTCAGCACCCACCTGGTAGTTTACAAACGCCTATAAGCCCAGTTCCAGGGAATCTGATACTCTCTTCTGACTTCTGAAGATACCACACACATACATGGTGCACATGCATTCGTGAAGATAAAACACTCATAAACAAAAAGCAAAATTTTAAAAATGTCCAACAAAACTTTTTTGACAAGTCAAAAAGTCAAAGTAAAAACAGAAGTATAAGGAGATCACCTGGTGTTAGGTGACTGTGGTACCAGCTACTAAGAACCCGAGAGTTGGGGACAACCTTGGCAACATCGCAAAAAATCCATCTCTTAAAAAAAAAAAAAAGTAAAAAGAGAGAGAGAATGCAGGGGTTAATCCTTCACACAGATTCCCAGGGCCACCCTGGGTGCCAGGTCCAGTGTGAAAACCTCCAGAGGCTTCCAGGAAGGGCTGGAAGAGGACCCTGAGCAGGCTATGCAGCAGGCCCTGGGAGTAAGGAGGACAATATGATGCCTGTGTCACACTTGTCTGTCCCGTTGTGTCCCCATGCCCATACATGGTCTTGCACAGGTCCCCTCAAAGCAGTCCTGCTCACCCAGAGCTGAGCTCAGCCTCTATGGAGCCCAGAGTCATGCACCCTGCCCTCCTGCAGCAGGAGCCCAGAGAGGCATTTCCTGTTTGGGGGCAACCTCCTCCCCTTCTAAGTCCAGGTTCCCAGGGCCCCTGACTGAGCCAGGGTAAGGGGAGAGCAGCCCTTGGCCTCCTCCTCACTCTCTAACCCCTAATGCTGATCCTGCTGGAGCCAAAAAAAACTTGGGAGTGAGGTAGGGTGAGCGAAGGGGCTCATCAAATAAATGTCTGGTTGAGATTGTTCACATGGAGGTTATCAAGTTGATTCTCATGCAGGGCCTAGGCAGGAATGGGCGGGGCTTCATAATGTAGACCATTTAGCATGCCACAGCATCCTTGCTTTCCCACCTAAGGGCATACATAGCATGTCAGGAGAACTGCGTGTGAGGCTGGGGTTTGGCGGCCTTAGGGTGTCAGGGAAGATGCTCTTGCCAGGAGTTGGAAGGAGTCGCACACATATGTGTGATGAGAAAGGGCTGGCAGGATCATGTCGTTGAGCTCAGAGTGCAGCCTTATACTGACACTGGTGAATCCAGATTCCAGTCTTCGGGAGTCTCTCTGGAAGACAGCTTCACCCCAACTGCCTTAGCTGCAGACACTGCTGAAGTTTCAGAGGGTTGGTTGGGGATGTCTCTCAGGCAAGCAGGTCCCCTTTTCCCTGACTCTCAGCTCTGTAACGCCTGAGGTAGCCCGTCAGTTAACTTTACCTCCTCCCCTCCTCTGCCCTTCGCCTCTCACCCCAGAACCCCCAACCCCACTGCTTCCTGCTCCAGCAGCCCCCGGGGAGCTAGCAGGGGAGCTGGCAGCGGCCCCAGCCCACTCCTTACAAGGCGTGAGTCCGCTGGGCCCGCCCCCGGCCCTCCCGCCGGAGGCCTTGGTCCCTCCCCCTGTCAAGAGCAGCGGCAAGCCCGAGCCCGGCCAGTCGGGGGGCGTCGCGATGCTGCTGCGCCTGCTGCTGGCCTGGGCGGCCGCGGTGCCCACACTGGGCCAGGCCCCCTGGACGCTGGAGCCTCGAGCCGCCTGCGGTCCCAGCAGCTGCTACGCGCTCTTCCCTCGGCGCCGCACATTCCTGGAAGCTTGGCGGGCTTGCCGGGAACTGGGGGGCAACCTGGCCACGCCGCGGACCCCCGAGGAGGCCCGACGTGTGGACAGCCTGGTGGGCGTCGGGCCCGCCAACGGGCTGCTATGGATTGGGTTGCAGCGGCAGGCTCGGCAATGCCAGCCGCAGCGCCCACTGCGAGGCTTCCTATGGACCACGGGAGACCAGGACACCGCCTTCACCAACTGGGCCCAGCCGGCTACGGAAGGACCCTGCCCGGCCCAGCGCTGTGCTGCCCTTGAGGCCAGCGGAGAGCATCGTTGGCTCGAAGGCTCGTGCACACTGGCTGTCGATGGCTACCTCTGCCAGTTTGGTTTTGAGGGTGCCTGCCCTGCCTTGCCACTTGAGGTGGGTCAAGCCGGTCCAGCTGTCTACACCACACCCTTCAACCTGGTTTCCAGCGAGTTCGAATGGCTGCCCTTTGGCTCCGTGGCAGCTGTGCAGTGCCAAGCTGGCAGGGGAGCTTCTCTGCTGTGCGTGAAACAACCTTCAGGTGGCGTGGGCTGGTCCCAGACCGGCCCACTGTGCCCAGGGACTGGCTGTGGTCCTGACAACGGGGGTTGCGAACATGAGTGTGTGGAAGAGGTGGATGGTGGTGTGTCCTGCCGCTGCGGTGAAGGCTTCCGTCTAGCAGCAGATGGACACAGTTGTGAAGACCCCTGTGCCCAGGCACCTTGTGAGCAGCAGTGTGAGCCTGGTGGGCCACAAGGCTACAGCTGCCACTGTCGCCTAGGCTTCCGGCCAGCTGAGGATGAGCCACACCGCTGCGTGGACACGGATGAGTGCCAGATTGCTGGCGTGTGCCAGCAGATGTGTGTCAACTATGTTGGTGGCTTTGAGTGCTACTGCAGTGAGGGGCATGAGCTTGAGGCAGATGGTATCAGTTGTAGCCCTGCAGGAGCCATGGGTGCCCAGGCCTCCCAGGATCTTAGAGATGAGTTGCTGGATGACGGAGAAGAAGGGGAGGATGAAGAGGAGCCCTGGGAGGATCTTGATGGCACCTGGACAGAGGAGCAGGGAGTCCTATGGGTGGCACCTACACATCTGCCTGACTTTGGCCTGCCCTATAGGCCCAACTTTCCACAGGATGGAGAGCCTCAGAGATTGCACCTGGAGCCTACCTGGCCACCCCCACTTAATGCCCCCAGGGGCCCCTACCATTCCTCAGTGGTGTCTGCCACTCGGCCCATGGTGATCTCTGCCACGAGAAAGACCCCTGTTATTTCAGCTACACACCCACCCCTGAGCCCTGTCCACCCACCTGCCATGGCCCCTGCCACACCTCCAGCTGTGCTCCCTGAGCGCCAGGTCCCCAAAATCAAGACCAGTTATTCAGACCTACCTTTTGGCCACAGGCCTGGGATAACCTCAGCCACTCACCCAGCACAGCCTCCTCCTCACCAGCCCCCCATTATCTCAACCAACTATCCCCACCAGGCCCCGATGTCACCAGACACCCACACTGTCACGTACTTGCCCCGAATCCCATCTAACCTTGATCCTGGGGATACCACTTCCAAAGCCCGCCGCCAACACCCTTTGCTCCCAGATGTTCCAGGTATCAGAACCCAGGCCCCCCAGCTTTCTGTCTCAGCTCTGCAGCCTCCTCTGCCTACAAACTCCAGGTCTTCTGTCCATGAAACCCCTGTGCCTGCTGCCAACCAGCTCCCAGCCTTCCCTTCTCCCCTGCCCTCTCAGAGCCCCATTAACCAGACCTCATCTATTAGCCCCACACATTCCTATTCCAGAGCCCCTCTAGTCCCAAGAGAAGGAGTTTCCAGTCCCAAATCAGTGCCACAGTTGCCCTCAGTGGGCCCCACAGCAGCTCCAACAGCCCTGGCAGAGTCAGGTCTTGCAGGCCAAAACCAGAGGGATGACCGCTGGCTGCTGGTGGCACTGCTGGTACCAACGTGTGTCTTCTTGGTGGTCCTGCTTGCACTGGGCATCGTGTACTGCACTCGCTGTGGCTCCCATGTGCCCAACAAGCGGATCACTGACTGCTATCGCTGGGTCACACATGCTGGGAACAAGAGCGCAACAGAACCCATGCCCCCCAGAGGCAGCCTTACAGGGGTACAGACCTGTAGAACCAGTGTGTGATGGGGTGCAGATACCCCTTGCAGGGTAGAAGGAAAGGACTTACTTTGGACACATGGCTGAGACCACACCAGGGACTTATGGGGGCTGCCCAGCTGGACAGAGGAGGTTCTGTTCCTTGGACCCAGCATTCATGACAATGGACACACCAAAGGACTCCAGGACCTCAAGGGGTGGGTGCTGGGATCTTCTCCAATAAATGGGGTGCCAACCTCACCCAAAGTTCGTGATCCCCACTGATGCCTGAGGGAAGGGTCTGGGAGGCCTCAGGGGGAAATGGAGCTCCCTTCCATTTATCTAGGTAAGGTAAGAACCCTTTAAGAAAAAGTATGCTTCATAATTTTCAGTGAAATGAGACAGGAGAGGGCAAGGCCTTACTTACCCATAGTTACACAGCAGGCCAAGTGGTCTAGAGGTTTGGTAAGGGAGAAAGTGCATACTTGTTCCCAGTTTATTAAAATGCAATGAAAATTTGGGGGGAGGTCTTGAGTGAGGGTCTCTGATGAACTGGAGGCCAGCTGGAATTTGGGAATCTCAGGTAGGATGGGGCTGGAGATTAGGGGGGAGAGGGGTCTCCAGTAGACTGCTTTTCTAAACTTTCTTCTGAACATTCTTTGTCATCGTCATATGTTGCCCAGAAGTCTGGGCAGAGAATCGGGGTCACCCAAGGATGCAGCCACCTTAGGATTGTAGGTATGCCTCCTTCATAGAAGAGAGTAGGGGAGGAAGTAAGAATAGGTACCCAGGAGGCTGGGTTGGGGAAAGCCCCGTTCTAGCTCCCTGGGTCCACTTAGAAACAAGGCCTTCCCATTAGGAAACACATTTTACCTTCACCCTGTGGGGTGAAAGTGGCACCGATAGCAAAGATCCCGGCAGACTCTAGCAGTTTGAGGGAAAACCCAGGAACCCAGGGCTGGTGTCCTGGTCGGAGATCAGAGTGTGAGATAACCTCCCCCTCATCCTCAGCTGACTGTCTTTGGGGGAAGGGACAGGACCTGGAAGAAGGAGGCGCCGGTTCCACCACCTCTATAATTTTTCAGCTCAGCCCTCTGGGGCCTCTAATTAGGACTGGGCAAAGCCGCACCCCCACCCCAGGCAGGTGAGGAGGGGTGCCCCAGAGCCCTTTCTATACTCGAAGCCCCTATGTCACATATCCCAGGAGACCAGGAGAAGGAGTGCGGGGGTGGGGGGGGCTATTGACCAACTAGGAGTGGGGGTTCACAGAGGGGGTGCAGAGGGAACGCACCGCCCGGGTAGCCACTCTCACGTTCCCCTAACTCAAACCAGACGCCCCTGCCAGATCCTTCCCAGCTTTAACCTCGAAGATGCAGTCGAGGGGGCGGGTGATTGATGGATGGAATGGAGGGAGGTCGCCTGGTTTTCCAGAAAGCGTGGGCCTGAGGCACCACTTATGGAATGACATGGTCTGCTGGGATGGAGGCCTTAAGCTCCTTCCCATGACCCCTAGCAGAGGGTAGACAGCACCCTGAGGGAAAGAAAGAGTTAAATGCTCTGTAGTCCGCGGGAGGATGGGTGTGGGGAAGGGGGCCCAGAGCCGGCTCTTTGTCATCTAGTAATGAGCACCAGATGCGGAGCTGCGTGCGGGCCTAAACAGACGGCCTCCCAGGGCAGAGCCCCCGCCTGCGCCCAGACTCAGGCTCCGCCTCAACCGAACGCTGAGTCTCAGGCTCCGCCCATTAACTCTCAGGCTGAGCCTCACCTCTGCGCGGCGGAGGTTGCCTCGATTATCAGCCCTGTCCGTCCAATCATAAGCCACGCCCCCTGGAGGCGGGGCGGGGTGGGAGAGAGAAAACTCCGGAGGCTCCGCCCGCCAAAGCCATGGCCTCATCCCTCGCCAGCTCAAAGATGCCTTCAGAGTTATTGCTAGCCCCTCTGCCTTATCAGCTCCCCCAGCACCCCGCCCACAAGCAACAAGCTGCGTCTCCACATCTAGGCAGAAGCGAAGACAGCAAGAGGAGTTTATAAATCTTGTGTTCACCGAGGTATGAACTCCGCCCAGACCGCGCATTCTCGTGCTTGTCCCGTCAGAGTCTGGAATTCTGCAGGATATCTCGCCGAGATATAAACGCTCTTCCTAAAAGACCCAAGCAAACACCGCCCTCCAGGGAATGGAATTGCCCTCGAGCTATTCCTCAGACCCCGCCCCCTCATTGAGTTTAGACCGCAGAAGAACTACCCCCAGGTAATGTTCACTTGCTTAAACCCTCCTCTGTCTGGTCCTACGAAGGTGCTCACAAACCACGCCTCTTAATCATACCTTTAAATCGGATCCACCCAAGGAAGCCCTTTTAAGGTCACGAGATTGGTAAAGACGCCTACTGCCAAGCTTGACGGCCTAAGATCCATCCCTGGGACTCACCTAGTGGAAGGGAAGAATAAATTCCCGCAAGTTGTCCTGTGACTTTCACAGTCGCACTATCACCAATACAACACACACAAAATAAAAATTTTAAAAAGCAATTTTTGAAAAGTTCTCTCTTGCAGGACCGTGGTGGCGCACACCTTTAATCCCAGCACTCAGGAGCCAGAGGCAGGTGGATCTTTGAGTTCGAGGCCAGCCTGGTCTACACAGTGAGTTCCTGGACATCTAGGGCTACACAGAGAAGAAACCCTCTCTCAAAACAAAACAAACACACAAACACACCAAAACCACCAAAAGCCCGCTCTCCAGACTCCTCAGAAGAACAGAAACCCTACCTTACCACTCAGCTCCGCCTCCTGATTGTGGCTAGCTCCTCCCACATCTGTACTCTGCCTCCCTGGATGCAAAATACACTCTGCCCGTGCGCACACACTCACCACGCGCACACGCACATGCCCCAACCCTCTTACCTCTAAACAGAGAGCCCCCAATCCCAGTCCTGGAGCCTTTTTCCTTCTTATTCATACGATTAAAGAACCGGACAGGGTCAATGAGTGGCCATCTAGCGCCATCTGGCGTTAGCACCACGGACTTGCAGTCACCTGAAGATTATCCTCAAATGCATACTAGTTGTTAAACAATTATTTGATTTGTTTGTGCTACTAAACATCTGCCGATTCCCCTGCCCCACAGGACAAATGTCCTTCCTCATGTTTGGGATTCTGAACCCAAGGGTGCTTCACTTCAGTTGTCACGTCACCCTATCAAGTGGCCCTGGAAAATCTTTAAATTGACTGGTAGAACTCAAATTGTTCCTCCCTTTAATCCTGTTGTCAGAGGTGAAAACACACTTTTTCACCCGGAAGCCCAGAATCATTGAAGCCGGGCTCCAATGGCTCCGTCAAGTGCTCTGAAGTATGGTATTTACTCTCACCAGGGTGTGGTTTTGGCTCTAAAGCCCTGTTCGGAAGCTGAAGGTGGTAGTTTTTAGGGAAGGGTTGACGTCAACCAGAATCTCAGGACAGACTTCTTTCAGCCTAAACACGGACTAAAAATACTTTCTGCCCACTCCTTTTGCGAGAGTGTGTTTTAGAGGGCAGAAGTCCACAAGGCTCCATAAAACGGTTTCAATTATCTCTGGGGCCGACAGAGAGGAGCGGTGGAGGAAGCATCACATCACGTAGGAGACTTCTACGGAGCCCCTTTCCCAACCTTCTTCAGTTAGTGGTGAAGTTCAAGCACTCACCATTCCCACAGGCCCATGACTGCAAGCCAACTTCAGTGCCCTCAATGCTACAGGTGGTGGTAGCATTTGATGCAAATTGAAAATAACAGGAAATTTTCTGTCCAGACCTAGTCCAAGACACACCTAGCCCAACTGAGAGCTGTAAGGCCCACGATTTAGATGTCATTCTTCCTACCACCTAACAGATATGAAAGCTCAAGGCATTGCTTGAGTTAGGGACCAAAGTAGACATAGAAGGCAGATCCAAAATCCTGTGATTTTTAAACGATTTTGTTTGTTTGTTTGTTTGTTGTATATGTGAGGGTATGCTTGTTATTATTTTTAAAATGTGGGGTGCTGGAGAGATGGCTCAGTGGCTAAGAGCATTGGCTGCTCTTTCAGGGGGTTTGAGTTTAATTCCCAGCACCCACGTGGTGACTCACAACCATCTGTAATGTGAAGTGATGCCCTAGTCTGGATGCAGGTGTACATGCAGACTGAGTACTCCTACACATAAAATAAATCTTTTTTAAAATGTGGAGGTTAGAGGACAACTTGTGGAAGTGAATTCAGGCCCTGGGGGCCCAGAATTAGGAGGCCGTGGTGGCTATGGCAGAGGATTTGGCAGCAGTCTTAGGGGCTGCCGTCATGGTCGAGGTCCTGGGCTCACGGAGCTGAAGACAAGGAGCAGATCCCCGTCACCAAGCTGGGCCACCGGGTTAAGGACATGAAGATCAAGTCCTTGGAGAAGATCCACCTGTTCTCCCTGCCCATTAAGGAGTCTGCGATCATTGACTTTTTCCTGGGTGCATCCCTAAAGGATGAGGTTCTGAAAACCATGCCAGTGCAGAAGCAGACTCAGGCTGGCCAGCGGACCAGGCTCAAAGTTTTCATTGCTGTTGGGGACTGCAATGGTCACCTTGGCCTTGGTGTTGAGGGCTCCAAGGAGGTTGCCACTGTCATCGGAGGGGCCATCATCTTGGCCAAGCTTTCCATCGTCCCTGTGCCAAGAGGCTACTGGAGGAACAAGATTGTCAAGCCTCACACTGTTCTGTGCAAGGTGACAGGCCTCTGTGGCTCTGCTGGTGCGTCTCATCCTTGTCCCCAGAGGCACTGGCATTGTCTCTGCTCTTGTACCCAAGAAGCTACTGATGATGGCAGGTATTGATGCCTGCTACATTTCAGCCAGAAGCCGAACTGCCACCCTGGGCAACTTTGCCAAGGCCACCTTTGATGCCATCTCCAAGACCCACAGTTACCTGACCCCCGACCTTTGGAAAGAGACTGTGTACACCAAGTCTCCTTCTCAGGAATTCACTGATCATCCTGTGAAGACCCACACCAGAGTCTCTGTTCAGAGGACCCAGGCTCCAGCTGTGGCTACCACAAAAGGATTTTTATTACAAGAAAAATAAATGAATTAAGTTTGTTAAAAAAAAAATAAGGTTTGAAAATTTAAAGTTACTCCATAAAGCAAGACCACTTGTGAACACACCAAAAAACTTCACAAACAGAGGGCACTGGTGGGGTGTCTTAGTCAGGGTTTCTATTGCTGTGATAAAACACCTTGACCAAAACCAAAACAGGTTGAGAAGAAAAGGGTTTGTTTGAGCTCACAACTCCCAGGTCACACTGTTCCATCACTGAGGGACGTCGAGCAGGAACTCAAGCAGGGCAGGAACCTGGAGGTGGGAACTGAAGCAGAGGCCATGGAAAAACACTGCTTCCTGGTTAGCTTCTCATGGTTTTCTCAGCTTGCTTTGTTATAGCACCCAGGACCCAGGGGTGGTATCTCTCAGAACGGGTTGGGTCCTCCCTTCCACATCAATCATTAAGCAGGAGAATGCACTAAGATCTAGTGGAGACATTTTCTCAGTTGGGATTTCCACTTCCAAAATTACTCTAGCTTAATGTTAAGTTGACATAAAATTAGCCAGCACAGCACACAATAGAAGATTTGGCTTGAATATAGGTAGTGAGAAAATTGGGCCATGAAGGGGACAGACTGAGAGGAATGGGCATGCAGATTTGTGCAGGACCCAGCGATGGATTGAAGGGGAAGGAGATGGAGAGGTTGGTAATATGTCTGAGGTTTTTATTTTTTAAGGAATTTGTTGTTATTGTTGCTTTGTTCTGTTTTTCTGTTTTTTTTTTTCTTCAAAATCACACAGATCCACCTGCCTCAGCCTACCAAGTGCTAGGACTAAAGGTACATGCCACCTCCACCAGGCAAAAGGTTTTTTGTTGTTTTTAAGAGTTTTTTAGTTTATTTTATGTATGTGAGTACACCGTCGCTCTCTTCAGAGAAACCAGAAGAGGGCATTGGATCCCATTACAGATGGTTGTGAGGCACCATGTGTCACTGGGAATTGAACTCAGGACCTCTGGAAGAGCAATCAGTGCTCTTAACCACTGAACCATCTCTTTAGCCCTGACTTCTGGGTTTTGCCTTATCTCCCTGAGTGGTGTCATTTATTCAGGTAGGGATATTTAAAAGGCCATTCTGAGGAAGTATCATGTTCAGCGGTTTGTCCCTATCTCGTGCTGAATTTTCATTTACAAAGTGGCAGCACTGAAGTGATGAGGCCTGACGGGGAGTCTTTGAGTTGTGTGTTGACTGAGACAACTTGTCAGTGTTGAGGATCATGTGTTCGGCTGTTATCTCTGGATTGCCCAAACCATGGACACTGGCATCTGCAACTCCAGTCAGAGATCCAGGCTGACAGTGTGGTTTGTCCGTTCATCATACGGTGCTGCTGAGAGAATCCCAGAAAACTGCCAGGGTGTTCACAGTTAGCCCCGACACTCCAACCGTTCTGGGGAAATAGGACTAACTTGTTTTCAGTTGCTACAACTGAATATGACAGCCTGAGTGATTTGTAGCATTAGAAGTGTACTGACCCCGGGCAGTAGTGGTACAGGCTTTAATCCCAGCACTTTGGAGGCAGAAGCAGGTCAATCTCTGTGAGTTCAAGGCCAGCCTGGTTTACAGAACTAGTTCTAGGACAGCCAGGGGATACACACACCCCTTTGTCTTTAAAAAATCCAAAAATTGTCCATCATCCCTGTCACCTGAATTTATGAGTATAAAAGACCCCAATAAATGTAGCAGGTCACTGTGTCCTGAGAAGACCCACATCTGACACACTGCTGCCACCCTGCCTCCAGCCAGCATCATAAAGGCACACCAAGCTGTAGTGGCACAAGCAGTGGTCTGGGCCCAACCATCACCTCATTTGTAAGGAAGACAAAATTATTCCCTCCATCTCCTGTTTGTTTGGTTGTTGTTGTTTTTGTTTTGTTTTTGTTTTTGTTTTGTTTTCTTGGAGTGGGGAGAAGTTGGTTTGCTCATTTTTGTTTTTTTGAGAAAGGGCCTCAGGTAGCAGAGTCTGGACTGGAACTCACTGTGCAGTCTGAAGTGACCTTGAACTCTTGATTCTTCTGCTTTGACTTCCTAGTTCCGGGGTCCCAGGGCTGTGCTACCATACCCGGTGGAGAAGTGGGATCTATGTTCTCCCTATTTAAGCCTGGTGTCTGACAACCTTCAGCTGTGCCTCTGTGTGACAACATGGCTCCCTTATTGTTCTCCTTGTCTGTGCAGCCAGTTGACAGGGCATAAGGAGACCCAGGCCACAGGAGTCCATGAGTGGCTGCTCTAGCCAACATCTCTAGTTAGTCCCTTGATGCCTATGCCAGACCCATGCATGAAGGAACCCTGGAACAACCCAGCTGGACTCCTGTGACCTCCAGAAGAAGTCCTCTATGTGATAGACAGACATTGTGGTCTTCATTGTGCTTTGACTGAATTCTTGACCCACAGCTGGAAAAAGAGACGGCAAGGATCCTAGTTTCTTCTTGTTTTTGTTTTGTTTAAGACAAGGATTCCCTGTATAACCCTGGCTGTCTCTGTATAACTCTGGCTGTCCTGGAACTCACTCTGCAGACCAGGCTGGTGTCAAATTCACAAAGATCTGCCTGCCTCTGCCTCCTGAGTGCTGGGATTAAAGGTGTGCACCACCACCACCACCTGACAATAAAAACTGTTGGTAATAGAAATGAAGGGGAAAATAGTGACATAAATAAACTACATTTTACTCCTTTTTCATTAAAGTCTGGAAGTAGGTAACCAGGAGTGATTTGGGAACCCTAATGAGCCAGTAGGAACCCAGGATCTTTCTTGATTTTACTATTCTCTGAACATGGTTGCAGTTTTCAAAGTTACCTCCAGATCCAAGATAACTGCTAGAGTTCCAGCTATCACATGTACATTCCAATGTGAATACAGGATGAAGCAAAACAAAACAAAAGAAAAACCAATGGGTTTCCCCAACATTGTTTCTATCTTAAAGGACATCATTGGAAATCCCTTCTCACTCCTTCTGATTATGTCTTAGAATTATGTCACACTATACATGCAAGGGAGGGTAGACATGTTGTCTTTTGGCTGGGGTCATTGCCATCTAGGGTACAATTGGATTTACACTGTTGAGGAAGGGAGAAGGGTCAGAGAGCAGTTGGTAGCTATGGTAACAGAGGAGGAGGAGGGAGGGCAGAGGCCTTCCCCAGGAAGCCTTCTTGGTACTGGGGATACGGTAAGGTTTTCTACTTCAATTGTTTCTTTATTTATTAGATGGAGTCTCAGGTGTCCCAGGCTAATCTTGAACTCCATACCTAGCTGAGGATGACCTTGAACTTCCAACCTCTTGCCTCTACCTTCTAAACACTGGGATGATAGGCTCACATCACCACACTTGCTAGTCAGTGTTGGAGCTGGAACCCTGGGCCTCTTGCATGCCAGACTCCACCTACTTCACTGCAGGTAGCAGGACTTTGGCTAAGTGTCTTCATGTGAAGCCTCTGCTTTTCCCTTCTCAACTATTCACCGTGACTCCAGTTTAAACACAGATTCTGGTGTTTGGTCTAGAGCCATGGTTCTGTTTCCCTCATGATACTCAAAGCTAGGGAATTATTACACTCCTGCTCCTCCCAGCACTGCCGTACAGTAGACATCGTGGGCAAACTCTGCATACAACGTTGACACTTCATTCAGACACTTTCCTGTGGCCCCCTCCATGAGTGAGGCCCTTCCTCTGTTCTTTATTCTCTTTAGAGATCCCGTTCTGGCTTGCCCTGTCTCAGCTTTGTGTCCACTTGCCCCAGACTGCTCAGTGACCATAAATGGAACTGTATTTGGGTTACAGGCCATAGCTTTCTCCCCACAGTGGGAACTAGACATCATCCCTTAGTTCTCTGCTTGCCCAGCAGGTTTGCAATTGACACCAGGCTGGAAGAGGAGTCACTTGGGACAATGCATATGTAACCAGGTTCTAATACTGGAGTTGAGTGTAGCCACTACTCAGGGCATCTCAAACCTAGGTCTCAGAGGCCCTTGGCGAGGCAGAAAGGTTCCCACTCTGTGTGTCTGAATGCTAGAAGCTCCCTCTGGGTCTCTTCCTTGAACCCACTTGACTCAGTGTACTCAATGGGCTTGCAGCAGTGGCCTTGGATCCGTCACCCAAGAACACACGTGTGAAACCTTTCCGTTTCATAACTTTATTTAATTTTCTCTGTCTCTTCCCTCCCCCGCCAGCCCCTGAGAGGGGGTGGAATCCCCAGTTGGAAGGGAAGGGACTATTCTGTTCTCCCTAGGGAGGGATGGTGTCCCCTGGACAGGCTCCATGAATGGGAGAAGCAGGGGCCTTCAAGGCAAGGCCAGGGCATCGTCCAAGAGGCTATGACCAGGGCAGAGCCCTTCGGATGTCCTGTAGTCCTACATTCTGTGGATTGCCTAGAAGGTGAAGAGCAGAGAAGCCTAGGGGAATGGTAGAGACAAGGTATTGTGTGGCTGACAGAGGCAGATATGAATTTCAGGATGCTGGGGCTCAGAGTTGGAAAACCTGGGTCACAAAGAAAGCTGGATGTAGTCAGGGTGCAGCAGGAACCAGGGAGACTGAGGTGGGGGCAAGAGAGCAAGTCTGTGCTCTAAGAACTGCTGCAGAGGGACTAACCACACCTTAGAGTCGAGGGATAATCAGGGCATTTGCCCTGCGCAGAAGCCAGAGGGCAGATAAAGGGGATGGAGCAGAGGAGGATGGGGACTCTGGTGGGCAGGGGACCAAGCTCTGGGGTAGCCACAGCCAGCTGTTCAGCTTCGGGACAGCCATCCCAGCTGGACATGGTCCCAAGCCACCAGTTTGTGCTTCTATGTTGCTGGAGGGTTCCCCATGTAGCTCAGCCATGGCAGAGAGATAGGCAGCCGTGCCCAGGTCTCCTCCCCATCCCAGTCTTTCTGGAAGCTTCTCTCCCTGCCCAGCATCATCTGCTATCACAGGGGAACATGGTGATGGTTGGGGGGAGCCATGCTGGGGACAGATCACAGACTCAACTTAGATGGTGTTTACTTCCTCCTCAAAGGACCGCGTGTCACCCCATTTTAGTCTAAGGATCCCACTCCACTCCCACCCCTTGTGCATGGCTGGTCTGTTTTCTTTCCTGTTTTTTGACAGTTATTCAGACATCCAAGCCCGTGGTGAGATGGTGAGGAGAGAGGGGTGTTCTGGGACTGTGGGGGCGGGTATCTCAGAGTGCACCCTGCCCATCTCCACGGCAGCCGCTGTCCCCGTGGACAATGAGCACCGGGAAGTAAAGGGCGTCCTCATAGCACGGAGGGCTTTCCAGAGGCTCCGTGTCCTCCCCTCTTCGTCCCAAGGGACCTCCACTCAAGCTTCGGAAGACCCCTGGGGTGGTTCGGCCCCCAGCACCTAGCGAGAGGCGGCTGCGGCTGAAGGGTAGGCGAGGCCCACTGGGACGGGCGGGAGGCAGGGAGTTGCTGCTGACCGAGCGGCGACAGCGTTGGCAGCCTCGCAGGTAGGCTCCAGAGCTGGCACCCATGACCACGGCCTCCGAGTAGCTGGGCACCAGCTGCCGGTTGGAGCAGATGTGCCACTCAAGCTCTGTGAAGTCCACGGTGGCCACGCGAGAGAGTGGTGGCCCGCTGGGCACAGCCCCTGGGGGCGGTGAGCTGGCACCAAAAAGCTTCTCCACTTGGTAATGCACATGGGCTGTCCCATAGGCTGCCACCACTCGCAGTGGCCAGGACAGCGTGGCTGCAGACACCAGCCAGAAGACCCAGGCTCGGGCATACCAGGGTGGGCTGCGGGGGTCTGCAAAGACCATGAGGGACTCACGGAAGTCCACATCCTTCAGATGCATGCCCTCGCGGGCCTCTAGGTAGTCGTCCAGGCCCTCGTTGGCACTAAAGAAGCGAGCCCTCTGCGTGAGGTACGAGGCCTCGGCCTCAGCACTTCCAAAGCTGAAGCACTTGGTGAAACGCAGCCGCGTGGCTGCGTGGTCTGCCAGGCCCACGAGCTCCTTGGAGACATCACGGACACCATGTGCACTGTAGTCAAACTCACCCCGAGCTGTACGACTGTCCGCCCTCTCATGGTAGACCTGTGTGGTGGTATAGGCGTCCCCATTGCGGTAGCGGGTGATCTGGCGTGTGCGTCGCACGTAGTGGTAGCTGGTGGCCTTCCACCAGACACAGGGCGGAGCCTGTTGCAGCCGGTGGATCAGAGCAAGCACGGTGTTGGCATCAGTGCGAGGCGCCTGGCATGACCGCACATGACAGTGCCAGCACTCTGCCAGGTAGAGGAGGTAGAGGAGGGAGACGAAGGCCAATGGGATGTACAGGTAGCCATCGGAGCAGGGACTGGCTGGGTAGGTGGGCGGTGGACCACCAGCCCCACGAGCCAAGGCTGCCTCAGGCCCCAGGACCAGGCGGGGCACAGTGGCTAAGCGACACCAGGCCACCACAGCCCCACAGGCATGGATGAGCAGTGTGAGGAGCAGGCACTTCCAGTGAGACTCTCGACACAGAGAGCCTCCCAGGGACTGCTTCAGGGGCCGCTGCTGCGGGGTGGGCAGAGAAAGGAGAGGTACATGTCAGTGGGGACCACTGGTGTGAAGGAGGTGGACCCACTTTACAGAACAGGAAACTGAGGCTTCTACTGATTGAGCCATTTTGCAGCAAGTTTCACAGTAGCATACCTTGTTTATCTGCTATGAGCATGCCTCCTCCCGTGTCCTGCTGTTTCTCAGTCAGCAGCCCCGTACCCAAATAAGATCCCAATAGAGAACAAATGACCCACACCCTTCCAATGACTACTGAGAAATCTGATTTCTGGTAGTTCCTGTTCTGTCTCCAGTTTGTTGTGTGCATTTGGCTAAATGTTTACTCTCTCTGTATTTTGGTTGTGGTGATCTAGAAGGCTGATGTGGCAAGGAGTGATGTGTGTGTGTGTGTGTGTGTGTGTGTGTGTGTGTGTGTGTGTGTGTGTTAGATGGGGGCAGGCTACGGAGCCCAGCTCTACACCTTAAAGTGCTAACTCTTCTACTCATTCTACTCTGTGATTTGGGCAGACCCCTCATCTACTCTGACACTGTTTCCTCATCTGCATACGTGGTTGTTGAAGATTCAAAGAGATCACATGTGGGAATTTGTTAGCACAAGGTCTGGCCCTGAGAATAAACACTTTTGCTGCTATCCTGTGACTCCCACTGGTCCCTTGTTCCACAAGGGATGACAGGAGACTTGGGAGAGGCTGTTAAGTCTGGGAGGGGGTGGAGGGAGGGGCTGAGATGGGAAATGGGGAAGGTGTAAGTCTCAGGCCTTGGAGCAAATGGAAGGCCATCCTTCACTCCCAATCTGTGCTGAGGGAGGGGATGGGACACATGTTGCTGGACAGCACAAAGTACTCTTTTGACCCAAAGGGCTTGGCATATCTTCCATGGTAGGACTACCAGCCTGGCTACTTCAGCTCTGGTATCAATAGAAGTGAAGGAAGTGGGAAGGGGAAAGGAAAGTGGGAGAGAAGAGGTGGAGAGTATAGAGTGGGATTCTGGGTAATTTCACCTACTCAGCTCTACCATTCTGTGAGAGGTCCAGCAGGAGAGGAGACTGGCCCCAGACCCATCTAGGGCAGCCTGGTGCCCTGGTGCATGAAATTTACAGGTGCACTCTGCCACCTAGATCTGTGTCAACCAGGGGCACACACCCACTCACCCACACCCCCAACACATGTTCATCATAGACTCACCTACCACAAAGGAACACCTTCGCTCATTTAAGAAACAACAGAACCTTGCTTATTTTCAGAGTGCAAGCATCATGACCATAGCAAGGTCTACTCACACATGCAAGACCACGTCAACACAGGACACACTTGCACATACATGTTACACACTGGCACCTAGACATGTAAGACCCTCACCTGATCACAGTGTGCATCTACCCCACCCTAGAGCAACCTGACACCCACAAGCCATACTTAGCCACACACTAGAGAGGCACAGCATGAAATCATACACACCCACACTCTTGGGTGAAGACCCAAGGCAAGAGACCCACCAGAGGCTCACCTGACTACAGGGTATATATGTTCCTACTGAAGACACAGGGAACACACCAACAGAATTCTTTCTCACACACACATACCACACACACAAGTGCATTTATACCAGCTCACACATGCAGACCACTCACCACCCTGTTTTCCACACCTATCATCTTACACTTGGCACATCCTCCTAGCTAAGAGCCGGGGAGGGGCTCTGGGGAATCTCAACCACTGGAGTGGGCCCTCGGTCCTCACCTGGGGGGTAGGGGAGAGAAAGGTATCAGCAGCCGCTCCGCTTCTTTCTCTTCCCTTTTCCCTCCCCCACCTCCAGTCCCTGCCACCGCTACTGCATTGCAGGCACCGCCCGACACCTCGTGAGCAACTGGGCTGGACTGGGGGCCTGACCCCATGGCCCAGCAGTCACGGACAGCATCCCCGGCTGCGCTATGGAACAGGGACGCGTGGGGGCCACAGAGGCTGACGTCACAGGACAAGAGAAGATGGTTGAGGGGGCGCCGAGGGTCGGGGTCTCCCCTACACTTCTGCCACCCATTCCTGCCTTGACTTAGGTGGATCCCGAAGCCTCGACCCCTACCAGAACGCTGTCTCCCCAATGACGTCATTGCTGGAGGGGCTCCGGGACTTTCCTCCTCAATCCCTCTCCGGGGATCGTCCCTCTACTTGTCCCCTTCACCTCTCTACAGCCCTGGCTCCGTTCCCACTACTTGCCCCCAGTACCTCCTCCCGCAGCGGCTCGCCGTCCGGAACGAGCGCCGGCACCTCCCCGCAGTCTCCACCTTCGCCCTCCGGCATGGTGTCCTGGCTGCTCCGGCTGCCGGGCCCGGGCCCGGGGCATGATAAGCAGGGACGCGGGGGGCTGCGGCGCGGCCCCGAGGGGCGTCCGCTAGGCTTGGCGGCTGCTGAAGAGTGCGCCGAGCCCAGCCCGAGCACGGCGGCGTTGGCGGCCGCGGTGCCCGGCGCCCCGCCCTCCGCTGACCCCGCCCCCGCAGCACCGGTGGCGCCGCTGGCCGCGCCTGGCACCGCGGGCACACCCCATCTCCACCCCCTCGCCTGTGGGAAGGCCAGTCTGGGCCGCCGGACTCCTGGTTTCTCAAGCTGCGCTCATGTTTGCGACCTTGGGCGAGTCCTTGCTCTGCGGCGCCCGAGTCTCCCTAACTGAGTAATGAAGAGGGCCATGGTGGGTGGACGTCCGCCAGGTTCCTCTCTAGGGGATGGGCTCAGCACTAAGCCCACCCAGACTTCACCCCAGAAGCTTTGCTTGTTGACAGTTAATACCCAGAAGGGAAAGACAGTCTCATCTGCTGGACTCTGAGGCTGGTGGGCTGGAGCCAGGGCACCAGGAACTCTAGGCTCCATGACTTTTGACCAGCATGTTCCAGCCATAAACTCAATCTTTCAATCTGAGAAGTGGGAATGAAAAACGTGTTGGATTAAATTCACTAGCATGCTTAGGCCAGGCGTGAGGACTAGATTTGCCCTGCATGGGACAAGTAAAGCCCCTGCTCCATAGTCCTCAGAGGCCTGGGTTTCTTACATTTGGAGGCCTCAAATTCAGAGATTCACCTACCTCTGCCTCCCGAGTGCTAGGATTAAAAGCACATTTCACCATCCTCCGTCTTTACTTATTTTGTGTTTATTTTTTTAAGTTATTATTTTATTTTATGTGTGTGACTGTTTTGCCTGTATGTCTGTTTGTACACCACATGCATGCAGTGCCCACAGAAGGCGGAAGGTGGTGTCTGATCCCTTGGAACTGGAATTATAGATGATTATGAGCTGCTAAGTGGATGATGGGAATCCAATCAGGTCCTCTGGAAGAGCAATCAGTGCTCTTACCTGCTGAGCCATCTCTCCAACCGGCTCCCATTTGCTTACTTATTGGGCCCAGATGTTTTCTGGCTATCCTTTATGTGTATGTGTAACTAGTGTGCTTGGGCACTAGGAAGACATAGAGAGGTGTTAGGAATGACATAGTCTGGGCTGGAGAGATGGCTCAGCCATTAAAGGCTAGGCTCACAACCAAAAATATAAGGGATGACATAGTCCCTGTCCTCATGGAAGATATCCAGGGAAAACCTGATTAAAGAGCGGTTCAGAACCCAGACTATAGGCATCACTCTGGGCCATGGTCCGGCCTCTGTTCCCTTTGTCCCTCTGTAAGAGCTAAGGTGATCCCTCCTTTTTATTATTTTTTTAAAGATTTATTTATTTATTTTGGTTTTTTCGAGACAGGGTTTCTCTGTGTAGCCCTGGCTGTCTTGGAACTCACTCTGTAGACCAGGCTAGCCTCGAACTCAGAAATCCACCTGCCTCTGCCTCCCAAGTGCTGGGACTAAAGGCGTGCGGCACCACCGCCTGGCTTATTTATTTATTTTATGTTTATGAATGCTCTGTCCGCATGTACATCTGCATGTCAGAAGAGGAAATCAGATCCCATTACACATGGTTGTGAGCCACCATGTGGTTGCTGGGAATTGAACTCAGGACCTCTGGAAGAGCAGTCAGTGTTCTTAACTGCTGAGCCATCTCTCCAGCCCCAATTCCTACCCCCCTTAAATGCAATTATTTTTTAAACATATTTGCTTTGTGTATCTCTCTCTGGGTGGGATGGTGCAAAGAGGTGCACTTTAACCGAAGCTCAAGTGTGCAAATCAGAGGATGATTTTTGGGAGTTGGTTCTCTTCTCCCACTGTTTGGGAATTGAATTTAGGTCCTCAGGCTTGGCAGTCTGCTGAGCCACCTCACAAGCAAGCTAACATGACTCTTAAAGGATGTGGACAAATGGATAGGAAGGGAAAGGCTTATCTTCTCCATCCCAGGCAGAGGAGCAAAAGCAGCCGTTGGACCACATGGGATGAGTTTGGGAGCAGGAGAGTCTCACGTTATGTAACTAAACCCTGAGTAGTTAGTCAGCTGCAAGTATCAGAGGGTGTATCATGGTGTCTAGAGAATAGTGCCTGACAGTCTCTGAGAGAGGGACCCTTGAAGATTGTCTCCAGCGCGGGTGGGAGTGGTTACAGCCTGGGTGGGAAGAAAAGAGCCTGGGAGACAAGGAGTGAGGCTTAAGGTCCTCACTTCGAGGTCACAGGACTGCTGATTACTTAGGAAACTTTAGGAGACAGGTCACCACACACACTTCTGCCTCCCAAATCTACCGGACCACTGGAGAAAGCAATGGAACAAGGCCCAGTACAGATTCCTGCCCCATGTATACTACCAGAACTTCATATCTTCTAGGTGGTCTCAGTTTCTGTCCCCTGCCCCGTGCGTGCGTGTGTGTGCGCGCGTGTGAGCGCGTGTGTGCATAATGTATTGAGCGCGATTCCGAACCCTCCCAGCAGAGGCCGTCGCGGATGAGCAGGACAGCCGCGGACTTTACAGGGCATTTTCAGCACCATCCGACGGACAGCACTTGCTCTGAAAGAGTGGGAGGGTGGAGGAGGAGTCAGCGTTCTCAGGCTGGGGCTGCGTTGTCACTCTCCCGGTGCGAGCAACAACAACACATTCTAGCAGGCTGGGGCTCCAATACAGGACGGAGTTAATTGGAGGAAGGAGAACACAGTGTGGGGCCAGGGATCAGTCAGAGCTTGACCGACCGCCGCATTCCTCTTGCACTGCGTTGTGGCGAAGCCAGCTTTGTGCCCTGACTGGCAGGGTCGGTCCGGACCTCAATCTTCCTACTGGCGTAGTCGTGGCAAGGAGCGTCAAGAGCCTCTCGACGCAGACGCGGAACTAAGTTACAATTCCTTCTCACCTATTGGCTGGTAGTGCCGCAAATTAGCAAGCCTATTATTCAATCCGAAAGCATCTTGAGTAGCTCCGCCCCCTTTCTATCGGAAGTTGACTATGTCAAAACCCGATTGGGAGAGGATTCACCAGTAGCCAATTGATAGTGTGAAGGGGGAGAACCGGTTCCTCCGAAGAGCCAATGGTAGACAGCGAAGTGTGACGTCATGGACATGGCTGCCGCGATCGGCCAGCCCCGGGACGTGTCGGGCGGTCGGGTAACTTTGGTCAGGACAAGGCAAGAGAAGCAGCTGTTTCAGTAGTGTTTGTACCTACGACTCAGCGAAGCCAGCCCTCGCGTAGAGCAAACGTCACGGCCATGGCTTACCACTCTGGATATGGAGTTCACGGTGCGTGAGGAGTGGGGAGGGCGGGGCGCGGCCTGGCAGCAGGGCGCCAGATACACTGAGAGACCCACTGGTCCGGAGGGAGAGGGCCTGCGGTGACCGCTGCCCAGGGCGGGGAGAGTATCTCTCGGGTTCCTGCCCTGCTACACTGCAGCGTGTCCTGGACTTCGCCCTTACTAGCCAGTCCTGAGATCAGGCGGCGACAGCACTGCTGGGATCCCCAAGTCTAATCCTGCATGTACCAAATTTGCCTCCAGAACTTCCTTTCCCGGTTACAACTCTGGAAGCATTCCTGACACTGTCCAGGGATTCCAAGTAACCAATGTTGCCTTTTCTACCCGTGTTAAGGGATGTCTTTCTGGGGATCATACCCAAGCAAACGTCTGCTCACTCGCTAGTACTCAGGAATCATCTTCCTTGAGAGACTTCCTAGAAACCCCAATGGGTAGCTATGTCTAGCCACTCCTTTCCCCTGTATGTAGTAAAAGATCCCTCCAAAAGGACAGGAGATCGTTCTTAAAGCGCAACCTGGCTTTTCCTCAACAATTGTTCGGTGCCTTAGGACCTATGTACAGCTTCTCAGACTGGGGGTTCTTGCTCTGTAATTCTGTAATCCACTTTGGTACTCCCACACCTGCAGGTTCCAAGCATAGGACTCGGGCAGCTCCAGATCCTCCTCCACTCTTCGATGATACAAGTGGTGGTTATTCCAGCCAACTAGGCGGATACCCAGCCCCAGGAGCTGATGTAGCCTTCAGTGTCAACAACCTGCTTGGAGACCCAGTTGCCAATATGGCTATGGCCTACGGCAGCTCCATAGCATCCCAAGGGAAGGACATAGTGCACAAAGAGGTGTGGCCTGTGTTCAGGAGGGTGACAGGGCTTCTGGCTAGGGTTGGGGTGTCACAGGATCCCATCGTACTCCCCAGGCATCCTTTAGGAAGGTTCACAGTGTGGCCTATCCACAGCCTCTTTTCTTTTCTTCCAGCTGCACCGTTTTGTGTCTGTGAACAAACTCAAGTATTTTTTTGCTGTGGACACAGCCTATGTAGCCAAGAAGCTAGGGCTATTGGTCTTCCCATACACACATCAGGTGAGCTTCCTACCAGGTGAGCTGGCAAGCCTCTCCCCACTCATGAATAACCTGATGCTCAGATCTCAGTCCCCTTCTCTTTCTCTCTGCTCCTGTTTACCTGACCACCTCTTCTACTGCCAGAACTGGAAAATGCAATACAGTCATGATGTGCCTCTGCCCCCACGGAACGACCTCAACGCTCCTGACCTCTATATCCCCAGTGAGTCTGATGTGGGCTTGGGGACACAGGGGACTTGTGCCTTGAAGCATAGTTAGGAAGATGACTCAATTAATGATCCAGCATTCATTCCTACAGCTCTTCACGTGTGACTGTTGCTAGACACTAGGTTGACAGGTGACCAGTAGGAAACTTCTGAATGTGACCTTGATTTTTTTTTTTCATCTTCTTGCCTTTTAATTTGAACCCTGTCTCTCCAGCCTGGAGCTCTGGGTTTTTCTTGGCCCAGCAGCTTCCAGCTGTAGGACTTGAGGCTGGATCTCTCAACCGTCATTAAAGCAAGTCTAACAGTGGCTTCTACCTCAGAGAATTGTTGTGAAATGCCAGAAGATGTTATGCGCTGTGCATTGCACCTGGCATGAAGAAAACACACCAGACAGTACATTCTGATTATCACTGTCACTGCTGCCTGTCCCCTGAGGCCTGCTCCAGCATCCTCTCCTCTAGGAACCTTGACCCCCGGAGCAAATGCTTCCTCCCTCCTGGGTCCTCACAGCTGTCTGTCCCCATGGCACTTGTCAGACTAGCTACATTGCCTCTGCACCCCACTTTTCTTTGTCCTGTTGGCTAAGAAGGTTCAGGCTCAGAGGACACACACGAGGAAGCAGATACACTACGGTAGAGCTGTCCAGAAGAGGAGGAAGGGCAGCAGCTAAGGTGGTTCCATCCTCTGTTCCTCTCATGACCTCTGTTACAAAGCTGGTACTGTCACTTTGTGTCTTAGGTTGAAGTCAAGGCTATGAGGCCTTAATTGTCCCATAGCTGATAGGTGACAGTGCTGTGCCCTCTGGTGGCTACATCAATCAGGTGCCTGGGAGGGTAGGGGGCAGGCAGGGGAAGATGACTGTTGAGTTGAAATTGCTGCTGAAGCCTGCCTGGCTCCCTGCATCTTTGAGCTCCTGTGAAAACAGCCCATAGTTAACCAGAGTTTTCTGCATGGTCAATGGCCAAACTCATAGTTGTTGGCTGAGAGGGACCATATTCCCAGAATCCTGGGCCCTAAGGTCAGCCTAGGTTGTCCATGAAGCCTCCTTTTTGGTTCTAGTCTTTCTAGGAATAAGGCTGGTTCCTGTCCAGGATGAGCAGTGGTCCTGTTGTGGTGTTAATTTTGGAGACACTGCGGGGACTGTTGAACTTCCTAGTGTAGGCAGGAAAGTGATGGCTATGCTCCTGGGGTAGTGTTCAGGAAAGTGATGGCTATGCTCCTGGGGTAGTGTTCAGGAAAGTGATGGCTATGCTCCTGGGAGGCCCAGTAGTGTTCAGGAAAGTGATGGCTATGCTCCTGGGAGGCCCAGTAGTGTTCAGCTGGAGGGGTAGTTGGAGAGGTACACTGGGGCGAGAACATTGGAGAGCTGAATGGAAAGGGTGAGTGAAGTTGGGATATGCAGGGAGGGAACTATGGGAGAGGCTGGAGTACCAGTGGACTTGAATGCCTAATGAGGAGCTCTGGGCGAGGAAGCCAGATTAACTACTTCCTCTCTTCTGTTGGCAGCCATGGCCTTCATCACATACGTGCTGCTGGCTGGGATGGCACTAGGCATTCAGCAAAGGTTGGTACTCTCTTCTCCCTCCTGACTTACATCCTTTCCTCTATAGGGAATCTGTGCCAGGTCACTCAGCTTAGCTTCTCACTTGAACCTGCCACAGGACGGCTCACCCTGACCTACCTTCTCCCATGGGTGCAGGTTCTCTCCAGAGGTGTTGGGCCTGTGTGCAAGCACAGCACTGGTGTGGATGTTAATGGAGGTGTTGGCTCTGCTTCTGGGTCTCTACCTGGCCACCGTGCGCAGCGAACTGAGTACCTTCCACCTCTTGGCTTACAGCGGATACAAATATGTGGGGTGAGTGCCTGTGGGCTGAGAGGAACCTGAAGGGTCTGTGGCTACAGCCTTTGAGCCTTTGTAGCAGCAGCCTTCATTGTGATGATAGAGACAGTTTCTACTCCATCACAACCTCCAGCTCTATGCTGTGAGTAAATGGCTATTTCTAAAAATCTCCCCTTGGTGCCAGTGACTGAGGATTTGTGAGTTCCCCTGGCGAGCCCAGAGAAGAGAAGGGGATTTGAGGCCCTGGGGCTGAGTCCTGAACCTTGCAGATCTGTTTGGAGTCTGGTTCTTTGCAGGGAACAGCCTGGTGTCATGGGTTGTGGTATTGAGTAGTTCTAGGCCCAGGTAGGTAGGGCTCATCTCACGCCTGGACCTTGGGGATCACCAGTTTATCCCTGCACCCCCAGGATGATTCTCAGTGTACTCACGGGGCTGCTCTTCGGCAGTGATGGCTATTACGTGGCCCTGGCCTGGACATCATCGGCACTTATGTACTTCATTGTGAGTGTGGGGTGACCCCTCCCCTCTTCTCCTCTGGGACACATTTCCCTTCCTGGACCACTCAGCTCTCCTTTCTTCCAGGTTCGTTCTTTGCGGACTGCAGCTTCAGGCCCTGACAGCATGGGGGGCCCAGCCCCTCGGCAGCGTCTCCAGCTCTACCTGACCCTGGGAGCAGCTGCCTTCCAGCCCCTCATCATATACTGGCTGACCTTCCACCTGGTCCGGTGATCCCTGGTCCTTAGATGGCACTGACTTTTCCATACATTGAAGATTTGGTTTCCTTAACTTGGCTTGATCCTGGTTCCTGGGACTCAAGGGGAAGCCACAGGCACCTCTTCTTTGCCCAGGGGACTAGGCTTCAGGCTGTTTAAGAGAAGGGTAAGCAGATCCAGGGAGAGCATCCTGGAGGTATCTTTGATACTGCCTTGAAAAACAGCTGAAAAAGGAGGATGGAAGGGTGGCTACCAAGGAGACTTCCAAGGCTTCATATACATCTGAGAGGATTCTAGAAAAGCCCGAGGCTAGCAGGGAAAGCCTTACAATGCTGGGATTTAATTCTGGGTTATCCCTTCTAGAATATTCCACCTAACCATATGTGTTCAAGCCTTTTAGAAGCAGAATTGGGGCTTGTGTGTTTTTAGTAGTTTATTCATATTTTGTCACAAATGTCCGGGGATGGGATGCTGGACTCCTCCAGGCAACATAGAAAATAGGTCCAAGGGACAGGGTGGGCCGGATTTAGGATAAGTAGAGACTGGGTTGGAAAGAGAGCCTGGGGGAGGGGAGAGGGCAGACTAGGGATGGGGCTGCCCCCATGTTGAGCCTGCTCATTCCTGGTGCAGGTGCCCCCCCACCTGCAGGGGGAGCTTCAGGGTGAGGGCCAAGGTGGGCTGCCCAGAATTTCCAGGATCAAGGTCTGCCTGTTGGCAGGGCCCAAATTCCCCTGAAACGGACAAGACCGGAAGTCCTACCCCTTCCAGGACAACTGCCATGCCTAGCTGCAGGCTAGCAGAGGAGCCCCCACCCCTGTTTAGAGCTTTGCCTGGCCCTAGTCGGAAGGGGAGAGCTCTGAAGGCGGGGGTCCCCGCAGCAGCAGTTTTGGGGGGTGGAGAGGCTGGAGGCACCAGTGCCTCCTCCCTCCCCGGGGCTGAGGCCTCTGTGGCCAGAGGGGCAGGGCTGGGGGTGCACAGGCGTCCGGTCCGTTCTGGGCTTGCTCCCTGGCCGGCTTCCCCCTTAGAAGCTCACCAACGTATAAACCATACTGTGGGGGAGATGAGGCTGTGAACGTGTGTCCTGAGAGAGCTTGCCACCCTTCCAGTCATGCCCTGATTGTCTATCTATCATTCTCAATGGCAAAAAGAGGGACCTGGGAATGCAGGGCCCAAAGCCTGGGATACCCCTTGCCTGGATTCCAACTGCTGTGGCCAGAGCCTCACCTGTACAGGTAATAGAAGAAGGAGAGCAGGTAGAAGGCGAGTTTGCACCAGGACTCCTTCTGGCAGTAGTTAAGGATGTCAGCATTCATGATGGAGACCGCATCATACATGACCTCAGAGCCATCGGCAGGACGGTGGAAGTACCTGGTGCGAGGGAGGCCTGAGTGCCCCCTCTAGCCACCCAGGTCTGACCCCCATTCTGCCCTGTCCCGTCTTTATCTCCCCGAGGTAACTGCTTGCCCTCACCTCCAGAGGTGGTAGAAGAGGAGGGGGATGTTGAGGCCCAGGGTCACCCACTCTGCTGCACACAGAAACATCAGACAGAAGAGGCCGTGGATGGAATATTCCGGGACCACCAGCTGGGGGAGTGAGGGTGAGAAGTCAGTAGTCTGGTGCCAGGACGGACCCAAAGGCACAGAGGGGTAATGATGTTTAGGGAGCGCCAACCCACCATGATCTCAGAACTAAAAGGCCTTCCTGGCTTGCCATTCCCACCCTCCTGGGTGGCAAACTGGACCAGATAGGCTCAAAGAAAAGGAAGGACTCGCCATGGGTTACAGAGAGGGTAGCACTAGCTACGAGCTTCCTGACACTGACCTTCCTCAGGAGGCAGCAGATGCGTTCGATGTTTTTCAAACGCTCGCGCTGTAGGGAAGGAAAGGGCCTAGATAAGGGAAGCCAAGGAGCAGAAACCAGGGCGCCTCCCATGGCCCCGGGTGTGGTCACCAGAGGGCGCCAGAACTCTCTGCGGTGTCTTCTCAGGAAAGCAGCCCGCCGTCCCCATGGTGACTGTCGCCATGGAGGGGCCTTCACCCGCATCTCCATGGCAACGGCCCAGAGCCTGGAAAAGGCTTCCCCACCAGGAGGAACCGAGCCCTGAGCCCGCTCCAGGTGTTTGCGGGGGTGGGGACGGAGGAAAGGACAGGGTCACCTCATCAGCCCTCCACATTGCACCCCCATCTTCCCGATCTCCATTCCCACCCTCCACCATGACAAAAAAGACAAACGGACGGACACACCTCAGCACAGCACATGTATCACTTACTGCCCGCGCTGGGTTCCCCTGGTCGATGGGGTTCTTGAAGTCAGTCCGCAGCTCATCAAAGGCTATGATCTGGGGGTAGGGCGTATGCCCGTCAGGGTTGGGGCAGGCCTACTACCACCCTAACACCCTAGGCACCAGATGGCTCAGAGGAAAAGAACATGGGCTTCTTGGAGGGATCTGGATGGTTAAACCCCCCCCTCCCCTTCTACACACACACATCTCACGTGCCCTTCCTTGGAATAGGGATTTCTATGTGGAGGCCCTGTTAAGTGGAGCTTACTGCTTTAGTTAGTGGAGAAGCAGGACAGCTCCAAGCTCACAGCAGTCGACAATGCCTGGTGTCTACTGCACTCCCCATCATTTCAAGGCATGGCCTCTCCTCTCCAATGGCTCATGCTAGTACAGGAACCCTAGAGGCTTGGTACATAGTTCTTGTCCAAGAAGGCCCCAGGGGGTTGGGGAGAGAACTGATGAGTGGTGAGGGGTAGAGCAGAGCTCCATATGGGTTGGTGGGGTTCAAGCTGACTAAGCATTTGGTGAACAAATGGGAGAAACACAGTCCAAGCGTTGGGAAGAACAGATACAAAGGCACAGAAGGTTGAGAGAACATTCCGAAAGCTGCAGGTTCACGAGGTTGGGTGCTGTGAGAATGGGAAGAAAGGCAAGGTGCAAGGTGGGTGGAAGGGTCAACAGAGCTAGTTGGGGTATGGCCACCCGAGACTAGGCTTAAAAAGAGTAGTGGGAGTCCTAGTGGGTTATAAAGCCACAAAGTGGGGGCAGCGGTTTAGGGATTCTGGGGATACAAGCTGGCTGACAGTCACAGCCAAGATAAACACAGGCAGCTTTGTTAGCTCACTCAACACTTGTAACGACCTAAAGACTTTAGCGCTCGTATCGCTTTCATTTTTTGACTTACAGATGAGAAAACAGGTTAGGTATCTTGTCAAGGGCCACAAAGTAGTAAACTTGTAACCCAGTTAAAAAAGTACTACCCACTTTGTCATACAGGGGCAGATCAATGAAGGGCCAGACGCCTGTTGAGTGTCCAGGGAGGGGTTCATTGCATGGTGGTCTAAGTGAGGAAGATGGTGGCTGTGGAAATGGATGTATCCCATGGCTCTCAAGGAGCCAGCTTCAAAGGGCCTGTGTGATAGGGGAGTGATAGTAGGAGGCCCCAAGATACCTTCTATTATGGTGTGTCTGTGTCTGTGTGTGTGTGTGGGGGGGGTGGCAGTGTATTCAGAAATTCCTGAGGGAGCAGATATTTGAGATGAGGAACCTGGAAGGAACTGCAGGTAACCTGGGGGAGGTAGGCTGGCAGAGGAGCTTGAATGAGGGGGAAGGGGAGTTCCTTCCCCTCTAGCCCCAGGATGAGGCAACAGGCCCACCACCCCCAAACATCCTAGACCCCATACGGTTCAGAGGAAGAGAACATGGGCTTCCTGGAGGGAGCTGAGGCCATCTGGAGCCCCTCCCCCAATTTCTCATTGACTCTGGGCTGCTGCCTGCCTGAGAGGCACAGCAACAGGGTCCAGCAGGGGCGGAAGGGTACCGTCTGTCTGCCCCCGAGCTGGCACCACCAGCAGGCAGCGGGTGTTGAGCCTTCCACCCCCCAGGCTGCCTGGCGCTGACTCAGCATCGTCTCCCCCCACCCCCAACCCCGGAACAAACAATTCTTCACTGTGACAGCTGACACGCGTCACTCACCAGGGTTGCCTAGTGACAAGTGGGACCTGGTTCTGGCTCAGAAGGTTTTACTTCTAAGTAGCTTTGAATGGAGGACAGCATTCTCTCCCCTAGACCTCACATCCACAAGACCATTTTACTGATAAGGAAACAGCTCCGGCCTGATCAGATGATCGAGCTAAAAGGGTGAAGAGCACAGTGCCTCACAGTGGTCGGGGCTCCAGCAAGGCTTGTTGAGAGAACAAAGGTGCTGCTCTAAAGCTTAGGAGACTTCATCTCAGCCTGGACACTTTGCAAGGGCGAAGTCTGGGTCTTCTGCAGCTGCTATGCAACTGTACTAGGCAGGCTTCTGTGGGAATCTCCTGGGAAGAGGGGCCCTATCAGGGAAAGTGGAGCTGTGAGTGGAAACCGGCTTCTTGAATTTCAGGAGCTAGTTGGCTATCCTGTGTTTCCCTGACTATGCCTCCCCATTTTTTCTAATTCTTACACCCCAAGTTTTCCAGCCCCCACAGGACTGCCCAAGGCCCTGAGACAGGAATCTCATAATGGGTTCGAAGTGATGGAGAAGAAAAACAGCAGAGGACAAGAAACCCAACTGGGAGGCTTAGATCAAGACTGGAGCAAAGTGAGGGATCGGGCTGGAGACAGAACTCGTGTCTGGAGATACCTGTGAGGGCTCAGGGTCTAGTACAGCAGTGGTCTAGCATATGCCAAAGAGAAGGGGGAAGGGCAAAGGAAGAGATAGGGCGATTTCTGGGAGGCAGTAAGTCCCAGAAAGACACAAGAAAGTCAGGTAAAGCAAAGGAGGAAGGGAGGCACTGGATGTAGTCAGATAAGAGAACACTTAGAAGAGGATGAAGATAAGACCAGGAGGTGTGCGTGAGGGTACTAGTAGCTACAACAGAGACGCCTGTATGGGGCCCGTCTGGGGCAGAAATCTCAGAGGACATCGATGGAGGGGGAGCTGGAAGGAACAGGCAGAGACCTCAACAGTGAGCCAGAGGCTCGTAGTTCTATAGAGAGGAGAAAGAAACCAGGTAGAGGAGGCCTTTGGGAAAGCCCAGGAGAGAACTAGGTAGAAGCCTTTCCAGTGGGAAACCGTTACAATGAGGTAAGCCAGAAAAGTGAGGTGAGGCTAGGCCAGGGTGAGGGCAGACCAGGAGTGGGGGACATGAAAGACAAAAGGCATGTGTCTGGAGGAATAGGAAGGAAGCTGGAAAGTGAAAGTGAGACAAGGCGGGGGCTAGGTTTCTGGAGCTGCTTCGAACCTATCCCTCTTGGGTCAGAGCGGGGTCCAGGAGGGGACAGGGTTAATGGGTTCCAAGATCCGCGGGTCTTGTAAACAGATTCAGCTGCCATAGCAACCATCTCCATAATTCTGGTTGGAAAAACCCACAAAGGAGGGGTTCAGTGCGGGGGGGGGGGGCACACAGACAAACTGCCCGATGGACAGACGGGGGTGGATGGATGAGAATGTAGAAGGATCAAGAATTCCGCCCCCTGCCCAATGACTGGATAAGGCAAGGAGAGGGTCAGGACCTACTGACATACCCACAGACATGCGGGGGTGTTGACGGAAGGGGGCTGCTCCCGGGGAAGGAAGCCAACGACAAGGGGGTATTGGGGGGGGGGGGTGACCAGAAACCATGGGGGATAGTGGAAAAGACCTTTCAAGTTTCCCTGGAGCGCTGATACCATCAGCCCCAGCCCCCTCCTGCTCCATAAGCCCACTTGCCCCCCACCCCGCCCCCAGTCAGAGCCCAGTCTTACGTGCCAGATGACAAAGAAGATGAGGGAGGCGCACAGCACCAGGGTGAGCATGTAGCAGAATGCTGCGAAGGTGAACGCCATGGCCCCCGCACCGGGCGGTGGCCCGGGGGGCGCCAGCGCGGGGTCTGGGCGCAAGGGGACGCCCCCCGGCCCACACTTAGGGCCGGCCGGGCATGGCCCACCAGACTCGAGGGACACGGGCAGCGCGTCCGGGACCGGGGCCACGGGGCCGTGGGGGACGCGGGGCGCGGGCCGTGGGGCTCGGGGGGCGCGTCCGCTGCCGGCTGCCCCGGCCCCGATCGCTCATCCTGCGATCCCTCGCCCGCGGCTCCCTCGCTCTCCAGCCCGCGAAGCCGGCGGGGCGGAGCCGGGGGCGGGGCCGCCGTGCAGCGGCCTCGGGCGGGGCCGAGACTCAGAGCGCCCCTCCGCCAGCCAGCCTCATCAGCCCAGCACAGCTACTCACCCCAATGAGCCCAGTGTTCGTGCACCTTCGGAACATGCAGACCTGGAAGCCTGTTCCTGGTACAACTCTTAGACAACTAGCCCACTATAGCTTCACTCTGTACTTCGTCTCCTATTCTCATAAACAGTGCTAGCTCAGGGGGATACAAACTGAGGTCCTAATGTGAGGCGCTTATTAAAGCCCAGGATAGGTGGCATCTGGTTTCAAGCCAGAAGAGGGGACTAAAGTCAGGGATTGGAGGAGGTGTACACTAAGTACGATGCAGTTCATCAGGGAGGACCAACGCTCCTTGCTCCAAACTTCGTGTCTTGCTCGCCTGTCCCAGTGGATGTTGGTGGTTCACCTGATGGCCTGCCAGCCTCCCTCTGACAGATCCGTGCTGGGCCCTTAGGGACATCCCACAGCAGCACAGCAGGCTTTCCCAGCCCCAGTATGTGGGTCAAGGGCTTTTATCAGCAAACTTACGAGAGAGTCCAAGCCCGGACCCCTTATGCATCACACCCAAATTTTGGACTCCAGTTCCACCCAGCAACCATAGACCACACTTAGTCACCACAGCTTCCTTGCAAAAACCCTTGGTTTATCCAAGGGCCAGTGGAAATTTATTTTTTCATCCTTTTCCATCTTCCCCCAAGTGGCTTTTCCTTGCAAAATGCCTGATATGACACCAGAGGGGAACCTGGGAGAAGAGGCTCCCTCCCAGAGGGGCAGCCCAGGGACTTAAATACACACTGGAAGGGAGGGCAGGTTGTAGGGTGAGACTGGCAAGAGACAGCACAAAGGACATGGCTTCTTAGGTAAAGACCAAAGGTTTTCTACAGGAAGCTGAGCCGGAGGGTGGGGGCCAGGATTCTGAGTTGGAAGGGGGAAGAGTCCTACAACCCCAAGTTGCACCCACATTCCCCAGAGAAGTAGGTCTGGCCCTGTCAGGCTTTGAGGAATGGAGAAAGAACAAGCCGGTTGTGCTGCCTCGGAAAAGGAAAGTGTGCTGGCAGAGTGAGGGTTAAGGCTGGTGCCCGGCCATGGCGAGGTGGGCCTTCCGCCTCCGCTTTCCTCAGGGACAAAGGGGCTCGGTGGGCAGGCAGCACATGGGCCTGGCTCTGGCAGGGCAGGGGGAGGCAGGAGCAGGCTCCCTCCCAGCTTGAGACAGGCCCAGCGCAGCCATCCGCCCACCTACCCTAGATGTGCTCAAGACCTAACCGCAGCTGGACGGCTCGAGCTGTGTGGGAGCAGTGGAGCGAGGCAGAGCCAAGGGAAGGTGGCTACTGGGCTCCTGCAGCCCTGGCACCTGTCCTGAGGTCCGATGCAGGACCCTGGATCTGAGGCCCTGGGTCCCCTGGCTACTGCCTGCACCCTGGGGCAACAGAGGCAGGGAGGCCCTCGCTATTGGGAAGAAAGGAAAAGAGAAACCCAGTGCAGCATACATGGGGGTGAGTGACAGACAGCGGAGCCCTCATTCCAAAGAAAGGTGCATGGTGGGCATCTTTTCAAGGTACCTAGAGGCAGCAGCAGAGCAGTCCCTGTTGACCACCCCAGCCACAGGTTCTGCATGTCCTCCATGGGGACCCTGATAGGACTGGGACTCAGAGCAGAAGGCAGATGGGCCAGAGGAAGATGGGGAGCCCAGGACACCCCAAAGCTACAGACTCAAATGCCCTAGGTGAGGGAGGCACTTCCTGCCCCCTCCAGGGGCATCATCTGGAGAAGGTGCCTCTCCCCCAAGTGCCCCTCCTAGCAGCAGCCACCGCTAGCAGGCTTCACAGGAGTGCTGTCAATCTTGAGGTTGGGCCGTTCACCCCCAGATGCTGCTCCTGGCCCCATCCGCTTTTTGATCTCTGCAGCCATTGTCATGAATGCCTGCTCAACATTGGTGGCATTCTTGGCACTTGTCTCCAGGAAGGGGACACCCAGAGAGTCTGCGAACTCCTGCCAAGGGAAGAGAAGAGCAAGGAAGAGAAGGGGTGAAAAGGGCGAAGGCATGTGGGCTCCAGACCCCTGACAGCCAGGGCGGGCCTGCTCACCTTGGCTGTGGTGTTATCCACAACTTTCTTGGTGGTGAGGTCACTCTTGTTGCCTACCAGGAGTTTATTGACATTCTCACTGGCGTAGCGATCTATCTCCTGCAGCCACTGTTTCACGTTAGCGTAGGATTCCTAGGCATAGTGTCCAAAGTTATTGAGCACCCAAACCCAGGCCTACCCAGGCCTACCCAGGCCTACCCAGGCCTACCCAGGCCTACCCAGGCCTACCCAGGCCTACCCAGGCCTACCCAGGCCTACCCAGGCCTAGAGAGCAGAGTTTCTTTGAAGGTAAGAGCCCTGAACAAGGGGATTCAGATAAAGTCTTCCCTCCAGGTTTAGCCTTCCCCTGGTTCTCTTCCACGTGGAAACCTGAAAAGCAGAACCAGAGCAGAGGAGCTGCCAGCAGCAGCCAGCAGCTCAACAGCTGCCTGGACCTATGGGCCATTCCTGCTTCCTGCAGTTCTCTCTCTTACCTAAACCACTCTTGGGAAGCCAAAGGCATCAGAAGAAAGGTGACACCAGGAGTGGCTGATGCAGGAGAATCACAAGTTTGAGACCAGCCTAGAGAACTTAGACCTTCTCAAAATAAAACTCATGAAAAGCGGGGCTTGGAGAGACGGCCCAGTGGTTAAGAGTACTGGTTCAATTCCCAGCACCCACAAGGCAGCTTACAACTGTCTGTAGCTCCAGTTCTAGGGGATCTGACACTCTCACAGACATACACAAAGACAAAACACCAATGCACATAAAATAGGAATAAATCATTAAAAGTAACGAAAAGGAGCCAGGCATGGTGGTGCACTCCTTTACTCCCAGCACTCAGGAGGCAGAGGAGGTGAATCTCTTAGCTCAAGGACAGCCTGGTCAGTTCTAGGACAGCCAGAGCTACACAGAAAAACCCTTTCACCACTCCCCCAAGCCCTGCCCCCACCCCCAAAATGATGCAGGCATTTCATGACTGAGCTACATAATCTCCTGTCTTTAAAATTTGAAGCTTTGGAGCCCATGGGAGATGAAGGTTCCTCACAGGGCAACCCTGGAGATAGGTTCACCCACTTCTGACACCAAGTGTCTCACTGAGTCTCGGATTCTCCTAGCAGCTTGACATGGAACTTGTGCAAAGGATGGAATTTCTAGAAACAGGTTCAAGCCAGAGCTACATTTTCTCTTCTCCTCTCTTCTCCTCTCCTCTCCCCTACCCTCTCCTTTTCTCTCTCTCTCTCTCTCTCTCTCTCTCTCTCTCTCTCTCTCTCTCTCTCT
>JANHMN010000003.1:134089427-134111537 GCA_030674055.1 Rhabdomys pumilio
TCTCTCTCTCTCTCTCTCTCTCTCTCTCTCTCTCTCTCTCTCTCTCTTTTAAAGAGTCTGCTTGCCTGCAAACATGTGCACCATGTGTATGGCTCATGGTCTTGGATGCTAGGAGGGATCAGCTCCTCTGGAATTGGAGTTACAGAGACCTGTGAGCTGCCTGCCATGTTAATGCTGGGAATGGAAATCCAGGGCCTCTGTAAGAGTAGTGAGCACTTACTGCTGAGCCATCTCTCCAGCTCCTGCTATTCAAGATATACTGGGTTTTTGTTTTTTGTTTTTGTTTTGTTTTGTTTTTTGTTTTTCGAGACAGGGTTTCTCTATATAGCCTTGGTTGTCCTGGAACTCACTCTGTAGACCAGGCTGGCCTCAAACTCAGAAATCCGCCTGCCTCTGCCTCCCAAGTGCTGGGATTAAAGGTGTGCGCCACACTGCCCCGCGATATACTGGGTTTTAATGTACACATCAGCACGTCCTAAGCTGGGCTCTATGCTGAAAGGAGGGGAGATCATACATACACCTGCTTTAGGGTATGGGGACCATAGAGAAACAGACCAGTACACACACATGGCAAGATGGGATAAAAAGTATCTGCAAGAATGAGAGAGTCTAGTATTTTTGGGAAGTGGGTAAAGAGCGGACTGTAGGTTGGGAGGAATCGGTCAGGACAGAGCTCAGAAGGTCTTAGCCTAGATGGACTTGGCACAATCATGAGCTAGTGGGGGTTTTCTTACATAAAGAGTGCAAGGTCACACCTGTGTTCTGGAAAGAGCCTGGGCAGGCCTAGAGCAGACCAACAAGATGCAGAGCAACTAAGCAGCGGATGAACTAGAGTCCTAAACCAGGGAACAAAGCAGGGAAGAGACTTAATCTTGACTGTCACCTAAGCTTGGTCATTTATTACATGACCTCAGATATCTAGTCACCTGACCTGGGTCTCAGTTTCCACTCTTGTACAGATAACACCTCCCAGCGGAACTGTTGTTTGCATGAGAATGAATGCAGGCCTGTCTCATAACAAGTGCTCAATTAGCAAGAGCTGCTATTATCCTCATCACTGCTATTATTATGAGGGACAGAAGAAAGGAGGAGGAAAGAATGGAGGTGCCTGGAGACTAACTATGGAGACGGGAAGTGTTCTGGTCAGCCTCACAAGGATTGTCACAAAATGAGGATGCAGGGGGCGGGCTGGGGAGATGGTGAGTCGAGCACTTGAGTCTGAATCCTGCAGCTGGTGTGGAGCCCACAAGGCAGTTGAAGGCAGGGAAGGGGCTTTGTCTTTTCTGGGATACCAGAGGCAAGTTACCGACACCTCTGGAAAACAGTATCTTCATATATAAAGCATGGTGTATTAGTCAGTGTTTCTCACTTTGATATAACCCTAAACATCTGGAAAGAGGACATCTAAACTGAGGAACTGCCTCCATCAGACTGCCCTGTGAACTTATGGGGGGCATTTTCTTGATTGATGGTTGGTATGTGTGTGTTTAACAGCTCACTGTGAACAGTGTTACCCTTGGGCAGGTGGCCTTGGGTAGTCTAAGAAAGGATGCTGAGCAACCTATGGGAAACAAGGCAGGAGGTGCCTTTCTCTGTGGCTCCTTTTTGAATTCATGTCTTGGGTTCTTTGGTGATGGACTAAGAGAAAACAAGCCTTTTCCTCCCACCTGGTGTTTACTGTGGCAACAGAAAGCAAAGTAGAGCACAAGGGCTTGACATTTCATTCACTGGGTAAGAAAAACATTGGGATTACTCCCATTATAGACACCAAAGGTCAGCACAAGCACAGACACAGACAGGAGAACCCATGGAACATCTGTCTGGGCATAAGAATTCCAGAACACACAAAAGAATCCCAGATCACAAGACAAAACTCAAACCACAGAAGTGGCTAGGGTCAGTCAGGATGCCCAAAATTATGGGTTAACAGGCAGTAAAGGTGTGTCAATAAAAAAAGAGAATTAAAGGGCTTGTGGTGTAGCTCACTGGCCATGTGTATGCTTAGTTGGGGGGACAGGTGAGCCACAAACATATTTTCAAGGAAAGAGAAGACAAGTGCAAGAAGTCAATTTGGGCAAGAAGGTGATTGGGCTTTTGGTAGTTAACTAAAGCCTTTGTGACCTTTGAGTGATACTCAGCTCACCCAGCTTTAAAGAGCCAGGAAGTGAAGGCATGGGTATCATAGTCTCTAGACTCTTCCAGCCTGGGACTGATTACACTTCCATATCCCTGAGGATATGGAAGGAACAAGGTTTGATAGAAAAAGCAAAGCAGATGGATCAGGAGACTAGGCTTTTTACTAAGTACATGGAAGGCCCTTAGCAAGGTACTGTGTCAGCCTGAACCAAATCTTCATCTTTAAGAGAAGAATATGGAGGACTTCTCATGAGCGTCAAAAGACAATTACAGGACCGGGCAGAGGTGGCTCATGCCTTTAATCCCTTCACTTGAGAGGCAGAGATAGAGGCAGGTGGATTCCCTAGGAGTTTGAGGCCAGCCTGGTCTATATGGATTGAGCTCTGGGACATCTAGGGCTATAGAAAGAAACCCTGTCTCAAAATAACCAAAACCACCACTACCACCACCACCACCACCACTAATTAGAAACTAGGCACAGTGGTGGCTGCCCAGGACCTCAGCTACTAGGGAGGCTAAGTTCAAGAATTGGGACAGGCTGGTAACAGAGTGAAATTCACGTTTTATGGGGTAAACAACCAAGGAAATCTAAAGGCTACAGTGTCTATAAGCTGTAAAACACTGTCAGGACAATTTTTGGCTGTTGCCAGTGTGACACACGACTGAAGCCACCACAGCAGATACAGGATTTCAAAATTTCTGCTTATACTGGCCTCCCTCATGTGTCGTCTAAAGCCTTCCAATTGCTCCCCGAATCTGCACACAGGAAGCATGGAACCAACAGTAACCAACCAGTTGATTAACTGCCACCAAACATGGCTAGTCTGGAAAGTCTAGAATAAGGTGGCATGAGTCATGATGCCTGGTTCTATCAAGACTCCATGACAGGGCCTTGGTAGGATCCATTTCTGTGGTCTGTTGTCCTTTTTATGAAGCAATTCAATATACTGTCCCCTTTCCAGAAAGCTTAAAGAAAATAAAAACAGGAAAAGAAGCAAAAAATCAAAACTCAAGGCTCAGTGGGTAAGGCTGCAAGGAGTGAGTACCTGGTCAGTGACGTCATACACCACAATGATGCCATGAGCCCCCCGATAGTAGCTGGAAGTGATGGTCCTGAACCGTTCCTGACCAGCGGTGTCCCACTACGAGTCAGGAGGAAAAGGGTAGGTCAGCCAAAGGAGAACTCCCACCCCTAGGAAAACACTTCTGCCTGAAGGCTGGAGAAAAGCCATACTCACAATCTGCAGTTTGATGGTTTTGCCATCCAGCTCAATGGTTCGAATCTTGAAGTCCACCCCAATGGTGCTGATGTAGCTCTCTGTGTATGTGTCATCCTGAAAGGTTGTAGCTAGTGAAACAGACTGAACAGACAGGCTCCCTGCCCCTGCTGTGCTCCTCACTGCCAAACCTCAGTACTAAGCTCCCCAATTTGCAAGGAAGGCCTGGGCCCTTGCTGTGGTGGCTCTAGCAACACAACTCTTGGTTCTCAGGACTGAGTTGCCCTTTCCTCCCAGTAGCTAGCTAGGACCTCAAGTGGAATACAGGGGTGCTTCTTACTCACAGCAAACCGCAGGAGCAGGCATGACTTGCCCACGCCCGAGTCACCAATCAAAAGCAGCTTAAACAGGTAGTCACTGGCAAGAGAAAATAGGAAGGTATGAAGGCAAGCAGGGAGTATCCTCCTTCCTGTAGTAAGCATGACAGCACTCTAAGGCATACTTCTGCTTGGTCTACTATGCGGCTCACTAGAGCCTTCTAATGTCCTGAAAAGGGACAGAAATAAATAAATAACATTGACCCTTACTATCCCCAATAAGCTAGCACACAAAAACCTCCAGCCTGGGTCAAAAAGTACACAATTTGCCAAAAAAAAATATGTGGTGCTGTTTGGTAGGAACTATTTAAGAAACTCACACAGGCCTTATAGTGTACCAGACTAGGACGCAAAAACAAAAGCCTGGCCCATGAAGTAAGTAAATATGAGGCTGGGATGAAAGGTGGGGTGTGTGTGGTGAGGGGAGGGTGGCGCACGCCTCTGATCCCAGCACTCAGGAGGAAGAGGCAGAGGCAGAGGCAGATAGATTTCTGAGTTTGAGGCCAACCTGGTCTACAGAGTGAATTCCAGTACAGTCAGGGCTTCAGAGAAACCCTGTCTGAAAAATCAAAAACAAAACAACAAACAAATGTGAAAGAGCCTGAGATGAAGTCACTAACAAGAGGCATTCAACAAGTGGCCATGGAAGCAGCCGTAAATACTAAATTGTAACTGGCCCTGTGTGAATACCTGAAATGCATCCTCTAGTAAATCCTCACGACAGTGCAAACAAGTGAGTGTTATTTCCAACTACTGAGGAAACCAGAGGTCACAGAAGGGAAGTGACTTGCCCTAAGCAGTTGATAACTGTGAGACTGGAAACCAGGACTATCAGACTCAGAGCTCTTTGACAGCTGGTAGCCTCCCTTCTTTATTCCCCCTCCTAAGCCCACTACTGAGTTCAACCCTTCCTCAAGGAAATCTGAGGCCTAGAGTTGGGGAAGAAAAAGGAAGTGGGGAAGGGGAAGAAGATAACGTGGGTGCAAAACTGTATGATGGCCATCTACTCCAAAGGGTTTGAGTTTGAGGAATACAAATTCCACTCCAAGGGAGCAAGTAAATTCCACATTCACCTAAAGTTCTTTGGCAGTGTGACAGGAGAGGGAAGCCGTGTGACATTGGCACTGGAGGCCTGAGCAAAGGTGAGAGGACAGAAAAGGACAGACTGCCGGGAGCAACATGACAGCGCGACCCAGGCAAGGCAAATGGTAGCCTCAGAGGAAAGGACCTGCAGGGGATGTGAATCAAGCAGGAACTTGGGGGTCCATTCTGGTCAGCTTCTGGGCCGGACCCGCGATCGATCGAGGCTCCAGAAGAAAGGCAAAGGCAGAGATTTTCACAGCCCAACTGAAAGTATTAGACTGTGGAGACCAGAAACTATTGTGATGGGCTCCAAACGGCCTGCCCTTGGTCAAATTATGGGTGGGAAAACTGAAGCTCAGAGAGACAAAATCTGCAGGGTCACCTAACCGAAAAGGTTTGTGAGGGCTGGTGCTGCAGGCTCTAAGTGCTGCCCATCCGGATGCAGCCTCCGGGCCCCGGGCTGCAGAACTCGGGGTGTTGAGCCGGGGTCCTGGGGATCCCGGGGGGAGGGGCAGGACCCGGATGTAGGGGGGGTCAGCGGAAGAGGGACCCGGATGTGGGGGGCGCCGCGCAGTTCTGACCAAGGCCAGACAACTTCGGCAAGCATATAGCCCCACAGACAGGATCGAGGCTGCGCCGCACGGCGCGGGCGGGGCTCACTCACTATTCGGGGTTCATGGCGGCAGCGGTGGCCCGCTCGGTCGCTCCCAGTCGGCTCTGCTCCGCCTCCCGTTCCAAGATGGTGGCCGCTCCGCCCTAGAGGCCCCGCCCGCGCCGCGCAGGCGCAAATACTTCCGACTCGGGTTGCGCCGCGCTGCCTTGCGGAACCTGTAGTTTCCATGGATATTCGACTTGCCACTGCTGCGCAGGCGCCACTCAGGAAGCCCGAGCGGCCGTGCACTCCAGTAACCACCCGCGAACGGCCTTCTGGGGTTTGTAGTCTTCCCAATCCCTGATCCGACCCAGCTACAAAAATCTTCGTTGGGCTACCCAATCCGCAGGTGTAGGCTCTAGTTTAGCACCGGGGTAGGTATGGTTCGCCTCTCTGAGATGGGCAGCCACCTTTACCCACACGGTTCGCAGATTGAAACGAGAAGATACGAGGTATTTAGGACCAGAAACTTTTGACTTATTCAACGTTCTTCCTGAGATAGGCACTCCACAACCCTAGTACCAAGATGATGTGATCACTAGTATTACATATATGAATACTCCTCTCAGGAAATTCGGTCCAAGAACATATTAAGGGGTAGAAGTCACCACAGGCAGAATTATCATCTAGAACCCCATAAGGGCATGTGTTGGGCGCAACCTCAAATCTGTAGCATCCCCCAAACAGTTCAGGATAATGGCAGAGTATTAGTTCCAGCCTCGAGGGCAGGAATTATGTGTGTGTATATCCCTCATTCCCGAAGCCTCTTCTGATTCCACCCAACTCTAGGGATGCTCAGGGGCTCTGAAACTCCTCAAAACAAGCCCGGTTCAGATTCAAATCGTCTTTATTTCTACAGCAACATCTGAAAATAGAGAGCGACTACCTTACCCAACAAATGGGGTAGCCCCTCCTACTGTGTGTGGGGGGGTGGGGGTGGTAAGGGGACATCAGAAGCTGAGGCAAGGGAGGCGTGGCAAGATGGCTCAAACGGGCTGTGCCCAGGGTGGGGTCAGGCCATGCCTGAGCGGGGCTGAATGGGAAGGACAATGCATTAAGTCCTGGAGGCAGTACAGGGGCCCCCCCGTCGTGTAGGGGTTCGGGCATTTGCAAGGTGGAATGAAACTAATCCCTCCAAGACCAGGCGAAGAGGTCTAGAGACCCTTTTTGGGAGGCTCTGGTCCCAGAACTTGGAGCTTGGAAGATACCACCATTGGGAACGGGGTGATTTAAGGCCTGGGCGGTACCACTGGATAAGAGAGAGGCAGGTGGTGGCCCGGGAATACCGTGGACTGAGGGGAGGAGGGGTGAGAAAATGACACGGCCAATAACTTATTTCTCTATATACAGAAGCAACGGCCTGGAGTGGAGGGCAAAGGTGCTGAGGGGACAGCAAGTACTTAGTGTTCTTGGCTTTGGGGGCTGGGTAGGCAGGCCACCACTCCCGCATCCCCTCAACATAGGAAGAGAGGCCCCCTGCTGGAAGGAATAAATAAGGAGCAGAGCTGGAGCCCGCAGGCCCGTCTTCTAGGGCCTTGGCTGAGATGACAAGGGAGGAAGTTACCCTGAGATTGAACAGAAAAGACAGGGGTCCTTGGGAGGGGCAGGCAGGACAAGCAGCAGGCCCATGCGCAGGGCTGGGGGAAGGGATCATGTCAGATGGAGGCTCTGGTGACTGGCTGCCCCTTCAGCTTTAGCCCACGAGGGAGCTTCTTCGGGAGAGGTCCATGGAACTGGAGCTCAAAGTGCGGCTGTCAGAAAGACCCGTGCCTCCAGGCTGTGGGCAGAGGATGTGTAGCTTAGTCCTAAATTGCTGGGAGTGAAGGAAAGGGGGAGGGGTGGGAGAGGGGAGGAGGACTCTAGAAGAGGAAGGGACGATAAAAGGGCCAAACTAGATCCCTTGTGCAAATACAGGCAGTGAAAGGCTGGCCAAAGTTAAAGTTTAGCTCACACCCAGTGCCTGAGAGCTCCAAGGGGTGCTGGTAGACTGGCTCTCTGCCCCAAGGCAAGGGCTCTGCTTCCCTTTATCTCACCTCTCCCTCCACTTGTTTCTACCACATGCCCTCCATTCTTACCTGGACTGGCTCTTCCACACTCTTGTTAAGGAAATTGAGAGAGCTAGCCCTCTTCATCCTAAGGAAAAGGAGGGCCAGGATTTGTTCATGGTGAGACAATAAAGGGACACCAGGTTGGATCTGGGAATGGAGGGCATGATAAAGCAGATTTGGTGGCAAGTGTTTCCTGAGAGGGATGGGAAGTCACCTGGGAGCCAAGAGGATACAATCAGGGGTCAGAAGCTCACCTAGAATTAGGGGGTTCCTGTGGGCCACCTCCCTGCAGCTTTCTCACCAGCATCTCACTGCTGCGTCTCAGGGCATCCCGGAGCTTTCCAAAGGAGCCACTGCGCCTCAGAGAGCCACTGCCATCCTGTGGGGAGAACTGTCTCTAGGCCCTACTTTCTTTGTAGTCTTACAATCCATCTCAGCCTCCACACTCACCCCACTCCATTCAACTGCAGGCCCTGACTCCTCCAGGTCAGACTCAGACCGAGACCCAGCACCCCCGGCCACATCTCTGCTGCCACGCCGGTCTCCTCGTCCACCACTACCGTCTTTTAGCAGTTCTACCACCTTGGTCTGGCTGGCAGGATCCAGGCCCTGAAAAGGGACAGGAAGCATCAGGCCCTGGCTAACACACATATGGAGCCGCACAGGTCTCTATTTATCCTCCTTCACCATGAAAGTCCTACCTGTTTGCGGCTGCGGCTGGCACAATCTTCTAGTGTGTGTGCAGCTTCCAGCTTGCCCTGGCGCCGGTACAGGGCGCCCAAGCTTCTCAGAGTGGTGTTGACTGTGGGACTGTGGACAGATAGCAGGGACGTCTCAAACTCTTTATCTGGCACAAGACCACATGGGGCTCTGGGGACCAAATAGGCCATGCAGAATCTCGCCTTTCCTATTTGTTTGACCCTGTAGTAAACCCACTGGTCTCTCCCATCCTGAAAGAACCACTCTAGGCCTGGCCCTAGAGTCCTCCTAGGATGCTGCCACCAGGATAAGAAGCTGGGAGATCCGGGAGTGAACCAAGCTGTCGCAGTGCAGATAGTTTTTTTGAGTTAGGGCCTTGAGAGATGAGCCAGCAGAAGAGAGGCGTCTCAGGAGTGAAAGGACAGTGTGAGGCTCACTGACCAAGGATGCTATTTCCTTGGCACTCATTCTATGCCTATCCCAGACCTATCAGCCCTCACCTGTCAACTTTACAGGCTTTGTACCAGCTGCCATACTCCCCATAGGGGGCGCTGTCCCGGCGCTTATCCTGAGGGAAAGACCAGTCAGTTGAGAGATGGAAGTAAGCTAGGCTCAATGCACCCCAGCCTCACACTCTCCCCATACTTGCAAGCTTCCCACAGCGCTGCTTGCCTTGCTTTCCTCTCGTTCCTCTGCATGCATCCAGATGGGCTTGTTTTCTCCTAGAAGAAAAGGACTGTCACTTGCCTGCTATACAGGTCTCTTCAACTGGGCTGCACATAGAGCAGTACTGTCTGGGGAAGGGGACAGGGCTATGCAGGAAGAACCCAGACTGGGCTTTGCTGAATAGAAGAACAAGCAAACCCAAAACATCACTGATCCTCCTCTGGACCCAGATGAACAGGTCACATCTGTATTAAGGGCTATAAATGAGGTGGAGAAGGAATAATGAGGCAGGATAGTGAGTTCCAGGACAGCCAGAGCTACACAGTCAGACCTTGTCTCAGAGATGAGGGGATGGGAGGGTGGAAGGAGAGGGGGAGGGGGAGGGAGAGGGAGAGGGAGAGGGAGAGGGAGAGGGAGAGGGAGAGGGAGAGGGAGAAGGAGAGGGAGAGGGAGAGGGAAAGGGAGACAGAGAGGGAGAGAGATAGACAGACAGACAGACAGACAGACAGACAGAGGAGGGGATTTGCCAATTTGTCTGGCCAGGGCATTGAATTGGGTGTGGGGGTTCCTGCAGGTGTACCATCCACAGGTGAGTCTGGGCTTCTGCCAAACTCTAGGCAAGATGGCTTGCAAGGCCAAGGACTGTCCTGGGTACTCCTGGCTGAGTAGGCCTGTATTAAATGAACTGGAGGTACATGACAACTATGGACTCACCATTGACTGAGCCAAACTCCTTCTCATGAGCACGGGTAAGGATCTCCTTGTACAGGATCTCTGCATCCTGGTACTTGCCCTGTTTCAGGTAGCAGGAAGCCTAGACGGGAAAGAGTGGGTAAGCAGCCTACAGGGAGCTTAGTTTTCCTTCTTCTTCCTTCTGGACATCAGCCCTCCCCCTCCCTGCCTCCTTCCTTTCCAGCCTCCCGCCTAGCATCAGAGTACCAGGTTGTTCTTGGTCTTGGCCACATTGGGGTCATCAGGACCAAGGCGTGTGGCGTAGATCTCCAGGGCTCTCCGGTAGTAGTATTCCACCTCCTCAGCTTTGCCCTGGTTCTGGCACAGCAAGGCCAGGTTGCTGAGCTGCTTTGCCACATCTGGATGAAACTTGCCTAGAACCTGGTAAGAGTCAGCGGCTGGGTTAAGAGTTGCCCCGATTCTACTCTGTTTGCCCAGCACTCTTGGCCCTGTTTGTTCCCACCTTTTCCCGGATCTCCAATGCTCTCTTGCACAGTGGCTCAGCCTCTTTGTACTTGCCCCGTTTGCCATACAGAACAGCCAGATTGTTGAGAGTTGCAGCCACCTAGGTGTAGAATGGAGGTGCCTTCACTCAGGGCCCTAACAGGCAGGGGATCTGGAACTTGTGAGGGTTAGAGAGGAACATTTAGTTTAACTCTTACTCACAGCTGGGTGGTCCTTGCCCAGTGTCTTTTCCCGGATAGCCAGGGCATCATTGAGCAGGTGAGCAGCATCCTTGTACTTATTCTGGTCCCTGGGAGCAGGCAGGACATTCAGGAATGTCCTCCAGTCCCAAGCCTGCCCCCAGGGGCCCGTAGTCCCTGTAGGCACTCTTCCTGGGGTCACTGATGAGTGGACATGATAGGAGTGCAACTCAGAGCATGGGAGGTCTGCGTAGCCCTACCCTTGAGAACTCTGAGGACATTAGGCAGTTTAGCACACCTCACTAAGGACACACCTCATACCCAGACCCCTGAGTAACTCAACTTTAAAGTGATCCCTAGTGCCTTGGCTCACTGTCACTTTCCGCACACAGAAACCCTTTCACCCATCATGAGTTCTGGGCCAATTTATCTTTCCACCCCACCTGTCTTCCCTTGACCTTTTCCTCTCTTCCCCAGATTTCATGTATCCTGAGTTAACCTTGAATTAGGTATAAAACCAATTCCCAATTGTCTTGCTCCCACGTCCTAAGTGCTCATAATATGTACTACCACACCTGGCTTCTAACTCACTTCTCACAGCCCATCCTCAAGCCTGGGTGCCTGAAGAAGCTATGCTGACTCCCAGTGACCCTAGTGTTTTATGTGTCACCCTTGCTATTATTCACAACCAAGCTTTTAAATTTTTATTGGTTCTTTTTCAAGACAGGGTTTCTCTGTGGAGTCCTGGCTGTCCTACAACTCACTCTGTGGATCAGACTAGCCTCTAACTCAGAGATCTTCTTGCCTTTCTCTGCCTCCTGAGTACTAGGATTAAAGGTGTATGCTATTACTGCCTGGCCCAACCTTTTCTTAAAACTCTGATAGGTTTATTTCCAATTGGAGGCCAGCTTCACAGAGGCATGTTCATCTTTCTGTGCTGCTCAACTGTCCCTTGAGACACTCATATGGAAGGATGCAGGTGTGCTCACACAGCCAGGGTGCCCTTACCGATAAACCAGTGCCAGGATGTTCAGCATGGTGGCCACATCAGGGTGGTCATGGCCTGATGTCTTCTCCAAATCCTCCAGTGCCTGCTTGCAGAGGGGTACGGCCACTTCATAGCGGCCTTGTGAAGCATACTGGATTACTAGATTGTGGAGGGTACGTAGCCGTGCTGGGATTTCATAGCCCCCGTGTTGTGCAGCTGCATCTCCTCCTCCAGGACTGGGGGCTACAGGGCCAAGGGCAGGAAGTTAGATGTGCCTTCTCCTTTTTGAGGTAGGCTGGATTATGCCAGCTGTACCTTTTGCTCATATGGTCCTGGGCAAGTCACCAATCTGCCTCAGCTTTGAACTTAGAGAGTAGGTTTAGTTATTGCACAAGGAGTGAGTCCTATCCTTCTGCATCTACTTTTTAAGTGAAACATTGTGGCCCAGCTCAGCAAGGCCCTGCATGGTTTTTCTCTAAGGACCCAGAAAGTAACTGACTATAGAGTCATGTTCAGATCCTCCAGACCTGTTAAGCATGACACTTGCTCTCCATGGAGCTCAGGGGATATGAGATGCAACAAGGAAGACTTGAACTTGCCCTTTAGTTTTGTTTTGTTTTTGGTGTTTTGTTTTGGTTTGGTTTGGTTTTTGGTTTTTCGAGACAGGGTTTCTCTGTGTAGCCCTGGCTGTCCTGGAACTCACTCGGTAGACCAGGCTGGCCTTGAACTCAGAAATCCGCCTGCCTCCCAAGTGCTGGGATTAAAGGCATGCGCCACCACCGCCTGGCTTTTTGTTTTGTTCTGAGACAGAGTTTCTCTGGGTAACAGCTCTGGCTGCCCTGGATGGCATCTAACTCACAAAGATCTGCCTGCCTCTGCCTCTGCCTCTCCAATGCTGAAATTAAAGCTGTGTGCCACCACTGCCTGGCCAAGACTTGCCTTTTAAACCCTAAGGACATTGTGATTGGAAATGAGGCAAAGAAGAACATGGATCCCACTAATACCCATCTCCTGTGACCTACAGGACTTACAGGACCTATAAAACAACTGTCCCTTCCCTCAGCCCAGAGCTAACTGCCCTTTTGTACCTGGGCTCTGGTCATCTTCATTGGGAAACAGGTCATCCAGGGAGTCTTTGGGGACATCACCCTTCTCCTCCTGGAAAGGAAGACAGGAATGAATGTCAGATGTCAGACAATACCTAGCATAGTATCAGCAGGCATGTGGGAACTGGATGTTGGCAGCTGGGGCTCACATTTGGAGAAGCATCCTCATCCAGCTTTCGGATCTGACTCATGAATAGCAGGTGCTGCTTCTCTTCCTCCAGCTGAGCCACCGCCTGTTCACTGCGCTGCAGCTTCTGCTGTGTACCTGCCAGCTCCTCACGCAACCACTGATTCTCTTGTACCAGGCGCCGCACCTGAGCCCGCAGCTTCTGCTTCTCTGACTCCACAGCCCCCAGATGGCTTGATAATGCCAGAATTACCTGTACAGCCAGCCAGCCAGACCAGGGTCAGAACCCTGGCCATCACTTTGCCTGTAATTACAGCCTCAGCCACCTGGGGGGCAGTGAAAGGCCAGGCCCTGGCTGAGCAGTTGTCAGGCCTGAGTTCTTCCCTTTCCAGGACCACAGACTAGTCTAGACCTCCAACTCAAGAGTAGGTTTGGTAATTTTGCCTGCTAAGATCCTGTGGGATCTGAGCTCCCAGACTCTCCCTTTGTTTCCCTTTGGTTACACTCTACCCACTGTAGCCATGACCAAATATGTCACTGCTTCCTGCCTAGGGCTAGTGATTGTTCAAAGAACCCTGATGGGTGGCTGAAAGGCCATAAAAAGACCTCATCCTAATCTGCTGAGGGTCCATAGCCCTGTCTGCCTGCTGAAGGAAAGGGAAGCAGCATGTGTTCAAAGTCCTTAACAGGTCTGAGGAGCTAACCACAGGACACGTAAGGGATCCACTGGCCTTAGTCTCAACATCCAGATCTTTAAACATCTGATGCCCTTCCTGACTCTCTGGGTGTCCGTCAGTCTTGGGCCTTGGTATAGGCCATACGTTCCTATCTATGCTTCATGGACCAGGATCACTGCCTCTTTTCAGTTATGCTTTCCTCATGCTCCATCTCCACTGCCTGTACTCTCTCTGACACTCTGTTCCCTATCTGTGAAAGACCTGTATACTAGTGAGGGTAGAACCCTGCATACCATCTCTGTACCTGACAGCTGAGGGTCTGAGGAGGTAACACACTACCTTCCAGAAGGTTGGAGTCTAGGACCCTGCATTCTCTAATTAGTTAGCAAATGTTTTTTATTTTTTCATTTTTTTTTTAGACAAATTTTCTCTGTGTAGCCCTGGCTGTCCTGGAACTTGCTCTGTAGACTAGGCTTGCCTTCAACTTAGAGATCCACCTGCCTTTGCCTCTAGAGTGCTAGGATTAGAGGTGTGGACCACTCTACTTGGCTGTTTCAAATGTTTCAAGGGATGGTGTTTTTATAACCACTAAACTTAAAAAAAAAAAAAAAAAAAGTCTAAATGGCATATGCTTTTAATTCCAGCACTCAGGAGGCAGAGGCAGGTGGATCTCTGTAAATTCACAGCCAGCTTGAATAGGATAGCCAGGTCTATGTAGAGACCCTGTCTCAAAAAAAAGCAAACAAGGAAAGTCCTCAACCAACCTGGAAGTACATACAACAGATGGCATGGCATGATCACTACGGGGTGTTTTTTTGTTTTGTTTTGTTTTGTTTTTTGAGGCGGGTCAGGGGTTGGTTTGGGTTTTTCTGTCTGTCCTGGAACTCACTCTGTAGACAAGGCTGGCCTTGAACTTAGAAATCTACCTGCCTCTGCTTCCCAAGAGCTAGGATTAAAATATGTGCCACCACACCTTGCTTGCTATTTTAAAGACAAAGAAATTAAGACAACACAAGATCCCCTGAGTTTCTGGATCCAGGCAGTGGTTGGCTAAGAACCAAGGAAAACAAAACCCTTCCTATCCAACAGCCCTCTATGTGGGGACCTAAACGGCCTTTCATCCTGAAACTTGCTAAAAGCACAAACTATCTAGGAGTTGTGCTGCAGCCCCCAACCCCAGGTCCTGCTGAGCCTCCTTCCAGAGTATCTACAACTGGTGTCTCCATGGCTACACCTCGAATTCAAACTTCCATTTATTTGAAGCCTAACAGTGGCTTCCTAGTCACTTGTTCCAAGAGTCCATCTTTGACCTACTAAGGGTAACTCTTGTAGCCCACAGATTTCAGAAGCTAAGTCCGACTACATTTGTTAGAACCCTCCACAGGCTTCCTGATAGCCTGGACATAGTCTGGCTTCTGCTTCCCCACAGGCCTCTAGCGTCCCTTCCTCCCTCTCGTAAGTGCTAAGTATACCACTCTTGTCTCACTTCAAGCACATCAACTTTCCTACTTTGATCCTTACACGTGCAGCGCTCCGCTGCCTCTTCTGGAGGCCAGCCCATTTCATCCTTCAGCTCTTAATCAATAGACAAGACTTCCTTCTATAAACTATCACAAGATCTTGTCCCTGGAGCACTGATCACAATTTGTTTCAAGTAATTAGTTGAATGTGTATGTATGTTTCTCTTTTCCTATTGTACTAGGGGAAAAATCATCTTAATTTTTTTTGGCGGGGGCAGTAAGGTGAGCCAGAATCTTACATGTGACCCAAAGTGGCCTGGAGTGTGGAGTCCTCCTGCCTTCACCTCTCAAGTGCTGGATTACAGGTACCATGCTCTGGGGACAGACCTTGTCTGCCTTGATGAACTCTGCAGCCTCAGCATTAACATACTATCTGGCACACACTAAGTAAGTGATAAGCTATAGAGCTTAATGAATTAATGAATTAATTGAATTGTGAAGGGAGGTTACTAAAGTATGTCTGTTTTCTTCTGTCATCCAGGTAGAATGAGGCCTGAATAGCACTGCTGTATAAGGTAAGGGTGCCCACTGGGGCAGGGCTGGCATTTCCAAAGTGAATTCATTTAACATTACTTATTGTCCTAATGTGACACTCGAAGAGACAAGTGTTTCCTTGCTCATGGTGTTCCTACGTCCAGGACCCTTCCAGTAATCTTCTACCGTAGCCCCAACACTGACCTACCTGGGCCTCCCCAAGCCCCAGCTCGATGGCCTCCAGAGAGCGGCGCAGGAGCAGGCAGCGCTCCTGTGAGCCCGGCTCGGCCTCGCCTGCCTCATGAGACGCTAAAGGAGCTAGCAGGGCACGATGCTCCCCTCGCAGGGTCTCTAAACCCTGGATAACCGCCTTGGTGCCCAGCACTATCTCGTCCTGACTCAGCTTCTCCTCTCGAGGAAGCACCATCGTGGCCATGGCCGTGCAGTCTGTGGAGGCAAGGGGTGGGGCAGGCGGACGCCGGGCCTAGGGCCACACCGCCGTCCACCCCAACCAAGTTAGGTAAACACCGGGAGGTCCCCGAACGCCTAGGTCCCTAAGGGTGTCCAGATCCCTTAGCCCGCAGTCCTCGCCGTGCCAGCAAGCTGCCTACAGGGGGCGCGCCGAGCTCGTCTAGCCTAGGGAGACGCAATGCGGTGTGGCTCAAGTGAAGCTAGACCCCGATTCTGTCCGAGACCACCGGCTCAGGCCAGTTTACGTAAAGCCCAGCCTCCGGGATTTTTCCAGAAAAGTCCTAATCAGGACACAGAGCACTAGGGCATTGTAAGGCGCTCCCAAGTCAAAGACTACAGGCCCTCCGGGCCACTGGGTCTCAGCCCGAACGACAGACCCATTCCCCAGGGCAACCGGAACCAAGAGCCCCTCCCCCAGGGCAGACCAAGCCCAGACACCCCTTCCCCGCCCCCGCCGCTCCGGGGAGGCCGAGGTCTTTAGTTTCGGGACAGGTTTCTGCAGGCCGCGCCCACAACGACCCCTCCCACAGGCTGGCCAAGGCCCGCAGACCCTCCCTAGAAAAGGCCCAATTCCCAGCTCCAGCCCAGGACCGCGCCCCCTCCCCGCAGGCCGGTCGGGTCCTCCCACAGGCCGCGCCCACGACGACTCCTCCTCTAGGCCGACCTGCAACCGCTCCTCACAGTCCGGCCTGACTGGGTCTCCCGGCCCAACCAGCCCGCGCCGACCTGCACCTTCTCCTTTGGCCCGGCTCCGACTTTTACTCCTGTCCCGCTTCACCCGGATCCTCGACCGTGAGCTCGTCTCACTGCCTCCATCCCGCCGGCCTTCCCAGCAGTCCCCGCGCCGCCTTAAAGGTGAAGCCGCTACCTCGGCGGCGTCGGAGGGGGCGAAACACGTTCCAGCCGGCCAGCTCTCTGCCTTAAAGGGGCCCCGCGGGCCTGGCCGGCTTCGGGGTGGGGCCAACCCAGACGGGACGCAGAAGGGGCGTGGTTGGACTCGCCCCCTCGGACCAGAGCTTCCTGGTTTGTGCTCTCTGGGGCGCCCAGAGACCGGACCAAGGAAGACCCGACGATTTAGGAGAAGGCCGACCTCCTCAGATTCCAGAGCGAGTCAGTCCACATTGATTGACTGCTATTTGTCAAGCGTTTTTGTTGAAGTCTTAGTGCATTAACTTAATGCTCATAAAGGGCTGTTGTGGTAGATGCTGCCAATACCCACCTCTCACACATCTGACCCCCACAACAAACACACACACACACACACACACACACCGCGCTCGCTCGTTTGTCTCTTTCTGGCTTCAGAGTTGTCGGTGTCTCTATTGGGAATTCTCAGCATCTAGGTTTGCTTTGTGAGGGAACAGAAGGAGACTTCTGGTTAAAAGGGAGAAAGGGGTGTAAAGGAGGGTGTGGAGATCAGTGGGGTAGGGAGAAGACCCTGAGGAAAAAACATCTGAGTGGAGACTGCTGACCAGATAATGAGGTCAGATGAGTGACTTTGGTTCGTGGTAGTGTCAATGGGGGCCTCAGATTTGTCACCACCTCGGAAGGAAAGACCTCTATGCTAGCTAGTTTTATGTCAACTTGACACAAATTAGGGTCATTGGAGAGGTGGGAATCTCAACTGAGAAAATGCCTCCGTAAGATCAAGCTGCAGGAAAATCTCTAGAACATTTTCTTATGATTGTTGTGGGAGGGCCCAGTGTAGGAGCGAGCCCATAAGCAGCACTCCTGCATGGGCTCTGTCCTTTGGGCGCCTGTCCTGACTCCCTTCACTGGATGAAGAGTGCACCAAATAAACCCTTTTGGTCATCGTTTCCACACAGCGACATTAACCTAACTAGGACCACCTCTTTGGTCCCCAGCCCAGTAGATTCTACAGTACTCTTCCAATCTCTACTCCACACCCACTCGATGCTGACTACATCAGCCTTTCTAACATTTGTCTTGTTTTGCCTTCTAGAATGTAGGTCATCACCTGCTGGTTGGGACCTGAGGTCTCTCAAGATAGAGAATATGGTAGAACTCAGTAGCTGTCACCCTACAAAAAGTGGGGAAAGGGGAAGGGAATGCTGGAAGCATAGCTTAGTGGTTAAGAGCATTTGTTTCTCTTGCTGAGGACTTGAGTTTCATTCACAGCACTCCCGTGGCTCACAACCATCTTTACCATTTCCAGAGCATGGATACTACCTTCTGATTTCAGTAGGCCCTAGGAACTCACGTGGTGCACAGGCATACTTGCAGGTGAAACACTCACACATAAAAAATAAATTGGAAAGGAAAAATAAAAGAGAGAGAGATACACCTGCCCTTGACCAGTCCTTCCAAACCTACATTTGGTCTCATTTTCTGTGACAAGGGGCCAGTACCACCCTCACCCAACGTCTTGGTTCACAAGTCTAGGTGCTGATGACAGTGATCATCACCTCCATCCCAGGGACAAAAGCCACACAGTGAGAACTTGTATAGGCAGGCATCTCAGGGATCTGAGGTTTATCTTGCATAGAGGCTAGACTCAGGCTCAGAGAACAAGGCATTTGCCATCTTTCACAGAGAGATTGGCCTGTACTCTTAGCTTAGCAGGGAGCTCACTCTCTTCTCTTGAGACACTCTAAATATTAGAAAGTCCCCTCATCCCACCCCTGAGACAGGGTCTCATGTAGTTCAGGTTGGCCTCAAACTTGCTATGTAGCTAACGGTAACCTTGAACTTCTGCCTGCCATCATCTCCAATGTGCTAAAATTACTACTATGTCCAACTTTGTGACTTGTTGGAGACCAAACCCAAGTCTCCATGCATGTTAGGCAAACACTCTACAGACTGAGGTACATCCCTTGTTTAAAAGGTTACTTTATTTAAATAATACCAAAGTACCTTGCTCATGAACTCACAGCTTCTGTCTCCAGCTTACTCTTTTCTTTATCTAGGCTGCCTCCGCGTCTTTCACTAAGTGCTGTTGCAGACCTCTGACCCTTCCCCTTCTACCAATCCAGATGCTGCTCCAAACATCATGGTGTCCTAGGGCCCAATGATCCAGAACAATTGAACGATATAGTCACCAAGTGATGGGAGCTAGGGATATATGCACCCGTCCCATATCAGTTGAAGCACTCGCCTAGTATATATGAAGACCTGGGTTCTATTCTCCATGTAGCAAATAAACAAAATCACCATCTTTCCCCTCGTGAAGCCCCAGGTCAGTCTAACTTTGGCAGCTGGTCTAGTAAGTCACAAAATAATCGCATTTCTTCAAGAACCCACCAGGTTCCCCTTGATCTTTTGCTGCTTCTATCAGTGATTTTTATTACATTTCAAAAATTATCTTTCAAGGAGTGGTAGTGCACACCTTTCATCCCAGCATGAGAAATTTGGATCTGAGAGTTCAAGGCCAGTGCAGCCTTTCTTTTTGGTTGTTCTTGTTTTTTGAGATAGGGTTTCTCTGTATGTGTAGCCCTGGCTGTCTGGCTGTCCTGGAACTCACCTTGTAGACCAGGCTGGCCTCAAACTTACAGAGATCTGCCTGCCTCTGCTTCCCTAAAGTGCTGGGATTACAGGTACCCACCGCCACCTGGAAAAGGGAACATTTTATCCTATTTTTCTCAGGCAGGTAAGGCTCCCCCATGAGCAGTTCTTCCCTCTGCATCTCTAGTCCAAATAGTTTGTCATTGAGAGTGTGTGAGGAAGCTAGCATGGAAGCGTGGCATGCCATTGCTGATGTAGTGGCACAGATGTGTATACCCTCAATTTACCTGTGGCAGGGTCCTCAGCCGTAGAGATGCCTGCTGTCTCTGCACTCCTCTATGCTTTTGTAGGTGTAAGTAGTCACCCACCACCTCTTTTCTTTTCTTCCTTCTGCTTCTCTCTTTACTTAACAAAGGGACTCATTCCTTTTTATCACCTTGTCCCAGGTAAGTAAGAACAATGTACACTCTTGCTTTGTGGCTTTTGTTGGCTCTAGTAGAGGCTGCTGTGCAGACTTTATTGGTTTGTGCTTTTCTTTGGCAGCTGACCCTGCCTTTCTGTGCTGGACTTTTTTTTTTTTTTTTTTTTTTTTTGACTGTTTTCTTTATCTTGTTTTCTCATGCTTAACCTTGTCTGTGTTCAACCTTTTCAGCCACTTGCCTTGTTATCTGGTCTCTGAGGATTACACTGTGCTCCCTGAGGGGACAGACTGCTGCTCTGTCCTGCTCTGCCCTGTGTCCCTCCACTTCCAGCTGCTAATTTCCTGCCAAGCTTCTACTGATACTTAGTAAATGGAGAAGAAAGAAAGGAATTAGTTCAGAGGTTCAGCTTTGATTCTTTCTGTGATGTTCAACAGGACACCCACCCATTTTCAAGCCTGTGGAAGTTGTTATTGCTACTTAAAAAAAATAATATATGGGTGTTTTGCCTGCATCTATATAAGTCATGTGTACAGAGTACCCAAAGGGGCCAGGAGTGGGTGATGGGTCTCCTGGAATTGGAGTTACAGACCGTGGTGAGCTGCCATGTTGGTGCTGGGAATCGGTCCTCTAGAAGAGCAGCCAGTGCTCCCCAGCCCCAACTATTTCTTCATATTATTGTTTTTTCTTTGCAAATCCTTCCACTGCTCCTCTCCATCCCACTGAAGTATGCTTTGTCACATTCTTCTTTTTCCTCTGGCAACTTTCTTTTCCTTTGCCACTTGAAATCTCTGTGGATTCACCCATACGTGCTCAAGATTGGCAACTCCTTAAAAAACGTGTCTCCTCTTCAATGTCCATTTCTAATGGTCAGTTTCCTACAACTGAGTCAGGTTAAAGTCTACCCAGAGTTCTCAGGAGAGGTCTCCAGTTCCTCTCCTGGCAGCCACAAATCTGCTTCGACCCTTTCTGTGAATTCCCAGTCAGGCTGGAAGGGCTTCTGCCTTGCTCAAGGTTGGAACACGGGCTGGAGAGATGGCTCGGCAGTTAGGAGGACTGGGAAAGCTCTTGCAGAGAGTCCAGGTTTGGTTCCCAGCACCCAGGAGGCCGTTTATAACACTCTGTAACTCCAGTTACAGAGAACTCAATGTCCTCTTCTGGCCTCTGAACACACTGCATGCACATGGTATACAGATGGTGCCGGCCAAGCACCCATGCACATGAATAACAAAATTAGAGGGAACACAGGTCAAACTAAGTCAGAACCACATCTCTGCTGGTTGGTAGTGTTTTCTGATGCTTTGCTGTCTCTTCATCCGATGACTTCCTAAGGCCTGCCTTGTTGGATCCTGGGAACCACAGAGGGAAACAGCAGAGAGCATTCACAGTAACCCTTTTACAAAACACTCACTGTTCCTCACTTTCATTGTTATCAACACAGACAAGCTTATGATTTGACAGACCTTGTGCTAGGGAGGGAGGCATGGAGAAAAAAATGTAAAATATAGGACAGTCTTTGTTTAGTGTTGGAGAGGAAACACGGGAATGAAGATTGGTGGCAAATAGAAAGGTAAGCCCAAACAGAAGCAAGTTCTGCCGAGGTTGGTGCTGACAGGAGCCTGTGTGGTCAGGATGTAGGGGTGTGTGTCCCTCCTCCCATCCTCAGCTCTCCCACATGCCAGGGGGGAGATGCCCAGATGGCCAGAACCCCAGCTCTAGCCAGACCCCTGTATTCCTCTTCCACAGAATGGCACAGCATCCATGTCTGCTTCATCTCAGTCCCAAGTCTCCTGCAGAGATGTCTTACCATCTGCTCATGTAGGGCAGGTGGCCAGTCCTGTCCTCAATCTTCTCTCCTTCAGCCCTACTGATACCCTTTCTTTCTCCCTCCCTTTCCTCCTCCCTCCCTCCCTCCCTCCCTCCCTCCCTCCCTTCCTCCCTTACCACCCTCCTGCTTTGAGAGTCTGTGTATCCTAGGTTGGCTTGGCTTTACACTTCTGCTCTTTCTGTTTCCCATCCCTGAGTAGGGGTTTCCAGGTGTATACTACTTGCCTGGGCATCAGCCTGGCTTTTCAACTACCCACCCTGCTTTGTCACAGTCTGCTCTGAAGTTGTTCTCCACCCCTCCCTCAGTACACATCATCGGCACTATAGCATTTCTTTTTCACAGACTAGGTCCCCTCCCCCAAGAGTTCCTCTTTCTCTATGTAGCCCTGACTGTCCTGGAATGCCTGTGTAGACCAGGCTGATCTCAGACTCAGAGCTCCCCCTGCCCCTGCCTTTCAGGCACTAGGATTAAAGGCGTGCACCACACACCTGGTTACAGACAGGGTCTTAACTATGTAAACCGGGCTCTTCTCAAACGCAGAGATTGCCAGTCTCTCTCCAGTGCATATACCAAAGGCATGCACCACCATGGTGGGAGGGGGTTACTGCTGCTACTTTCTTCTTCTCCTTCTTCTTCTCCTTCTCCTTCTCCTTCTCCTCCCTCCTCCCTCCTCCTTCCTCCCTCCTTCCTCCTCCCTCTCCCTCTCCTTCCCCCTTCCCCCTCCCTCTCCCCCTCCCCTCTCCCTCCTCTTTTTTCTTCTCTTCTTCCCCCTCCCCCTCCCCTC
>JANHMN010000003.1:134111937-134171450 GCA_030674055.1 Rhabdomys pumilio
CCCTCCCCTCCCCCTCCCCCTCCCCCTCTTCCTCCCCCTCCCCCTCTTCCTCCTCTTCCTCTTCCTCCTCCTCCTTTTTCTTCTTCTTTTTCCTGACAGGTTTTCTCTGTGTAGCCCTGGCTGTCCTGGAACTCACTCTATAGACCAGACTGGCCTCGAACTCAGAAATCCACTTGCCTCTGCCTCCCAAGTGCTGGGATTAAAGGCTTGTGCCGCCACTGCCCAGCATTTTTCTTCTTTTTATACTAGAAAAATACATTTAATTATTTATTGTGTGTGGGGGGGTAGGGGGTTGTAGGTGCATGTGTACCATGGTGATCTGAACCTCAATTACACTAGTTTCCCATTCCTCCCAGGTCCACCCTCCCTGTTCCCTCCATACCAAAAAAAAAAGGGAAATAAATACACCAAGTCCAATTTGTGTTGCCTATACTCACTGATGCACAGTAACACCCCCAGTAGCTGGTTCTTCAAAAACAACAATCATTCCCCAGCCCCACCTTCCAGCCTCACCAGAAGCGAACTGCGAAGAGCTACACCTCAGTATCCTTATCACAATTTTTAAGGGCTCTCTCTTCAATGGCTTTCTGTCTAGACTGTTTCTTTTAGGGAGGGACTTTGGGGGTAGAGGTCGGTACATTCTTCAGTGTCATTCTCAAGTGTGACTCTTCACAGAAGCTTTCCTACCCGTAACAGCTGTAGCAGCTCTTCACTGACTTCCACATGGTTTCTGGCAGCAGCACAGACCATGGATATCAACAAGGCAACACAGCCCTGGGCAGTAGCATAGTCCAAAAAAGGAGCACTCGCTGTTCTAGAATTCCCTATGTAGACCAGGCTGACCTTGAACTCACAGAGATCTGTCTCTGCCTCCTAAAGGTGTGTACAACCATACCTGACTTGCACCTGTGGCCTGCTCTGGGGACACATGCGTCTTCTGGTGTGCTGGAACCAGACTTTCTCAGACCTGTTGTCTTACAAGTGTCTCAGGACCAAGGGGGAGTCCTTCCTCTGGCAAAGGTCTGGCTCTATTTTCAGAGCTCCACTGCTTCTAGCAGCACAGACCCACCTGTGGTTCTCAGTAACTTGCCTTCCTTCTTACCAATAGTTTTTTTTTTTTTTTTACAAATGCTGCTTCCTGTGCCTAGAATATCCATCTTGTTCAGGCATCTCTAAGATATTATTCAGGTGCCATTTCCTGTGGGACACTTCTCCCTCAGGGGTTTTTTGCTTTTGTTTTTTGTTTTTTTGTTTTTTGTTTTTAGATTTATTTATTTTATGTATGTGAGTACACTGTCACTATTTCAGACACACCAGAAGGTGGCATCAGACAACATTACAGATGGTTGTGAGCTACCATGTGGTTGCTGGGAATTGAACTCAGGACCTCTGGAAGAGCAGTCAGTGCTCTAACCACTGAGCCATCTCTCTAGCCCCAATCTCCCTCCAGGTTTGATTAATTGAATTTCAATTTAATGAATTGCAACCTCCTGAGGGTTTTCAACTCATGCTATATGGCAGTTATCCCTCTGCTAGCCTTGAGTCCCTAGGTGTAAGAGTACCAAAGCATCACACATCCTTGTATCAAGCTGAGTTGGGACAAGAACCATCCACAGCAGGAACCTCAGATGGCTGGAAGGTGGAGACTGCTGGAGGGCCTAAGTGTGAATCTAGCTCCTTGCCAAGTATGGTAAGCCATCTCTGTGGTTTTCCCAGGCGCCTGGGAGGATAAAGCTAGAGGATCACTTGAGACCAGAAGTTCTAGATCAGCCTGGGCACAGTAGTAACACACTATCTCAAAAGCAAGGGTAGAAGGAAAATAAAGGAGGGAGAGAGGAAAGAAATGTGACTCCACAGCAAGTTTATATACTTTGAGTGTCTCATTCATAAAGCTGTCCTCTGTCAAGATTTGCTGAATGCCACCAAATGGACACAGGACACTGGTTGGGTGCAGTTTCTGGCAAGCTTGAATACAGATTATATGCTGGTGCTGGTTACCAAGACTGGGAAGATAAGAGGATTAGAGTCTTGCTTTGGCAAAGTGAGGGTTGAGATATTTGTGGGATCTAGGTTGTCAACACAGTGGTTAATCTAGCGAGAGTCTAGTGCTGGGAGCAAAGATCTGTGACCTCATGTAGAGGAGGCAGCAAACATAACGATGTCATAGGTAACTTCTCTGAGACCCCAACAAGTTAAGTTAAATGTAAAGCACTTGCTTTGGGAGGGTATGTGGGTGACAGGACAGCTGCTAATGCTCTGCTCTTGGGCACAGCAGTCAGGAGATGAAGTATTTTCAAATAGTCAGGCTGGTTGTGGTGACACAGGTCTACAATCCTGGCATTCCAGTGGTTGAGGCAGGAGGATCATGAATTCAAGGCTAGGCTGGGCTACATGGTGAGACACTGTCTCAAAAAGCAAAAAATACATAAAAAATTAAAATGAGGGTGTTGGTGGTGGAGAGATGACTTAGCATCTATGGGACCTGATCCCTGGAGCCTTTGCGGCACCTACACTTATATGCACATATCCATATGACGATGCACGCACCTACACATACTTAAAATACATCATTAAAATGGGGTCAGGTGATATGGTGCACACCTTTAATCCCAGCACTCAGGAGACAGAGGCAGGTAGATCTCCATGAGTTCGAGGCCAATCTGTTCTGTACAGTGAATTCCATGCCAACCAAGACTACATAATGAGACACACTCTCTAAAATACATACAAACATAATGTATTAAATTGGGGCAGGTATTAAAATGGGGCAGGCGAGATGGCTCAACTGGTAAAAGCACCTGCATTAGGTAAAAACCTGGTGACCAGAATTTGATCCCTGGGACCCATAATGTGGAAGGAGAGAACAGAGTTCTTCAAGTTCTGCCTCTACTTGTGTGCATTGCATATGAGTGTCCACAAACAGATATATATGCATGCATATACAAAAATAAATAAAAACACACCCAAATAAGCAAACAAAACCATCGGTCAGGAGCTGAAAAGTTTGCTCAGCAGTTAAGAGCGCTTGATGTTTGCACATAGGATCAGGGTTCAGTCTCTAACACTCACATAGTGGTTCATAAGCATCTGCAACTCCAGTACCAGGGAAGCCAATGCCCTCTTTTGACCTCTGCAGGCACCAGGCACAAACATGGTGCACATACATAATGCAGACAAGACACTCTTACACGTAAATCATAAAAAACAAAACCCACCTGACCCCAAGTTACTCTAATTGGAGACAGTTTGGAAAGGGGCTGTGCACACAGCTTTATGGGGTGGGGTGGAGGAATCTTGCAGACTGCTGCAGCCAGGGAGCAAGGTCACTGTCAGAAGCCGCAGCACTTGGACAGCCCGTGTTTTGGAAAGTCATAGCACTGCACACCTGATGCTTGTCCAATCCAGTCATAAGAAAACACATCAGACAGATCTCATATTAGTTATGGATTCTATTGCTATGATAAGATATGACCAAAAGTAAACAGAATTTGTTTCACCTTACAGCTTATAGTCCATCTAGGGAAGTAATACCAGGAACTTAAGGCAGGAACCTAGGAGCAGAAACTGATGCAAAGGCCATTGGGGAGTACTGCTTACTGGCTTGCTTGCCATAGCTTGCTCAGCACAGCTTTATACTATCCAGAACCACTTGCCCAGGATGGTCCCACACCAGTGGGCTGGACCCTCCCACATCAATCACCAAGAAAATGCCCTACAGTCTTGGCAGCAGGCAAATCTTGTGGTACCAGTGTCTCAATTGAGGGTCCCTCCTCTCAAATGATTCTATGCATGCCAACATAAAACTAGTCAAGAGAAACCCCAACTGAGAGAGAATCTACAAAATACTTGACTTGTATTCTTCCAAACTGCCAAGGTTAAGACCGGGGCTACTGGAACTAGAGAGATGGCTCAGTGGCTAAGAATGCTTACTGCTTTTGCAGGACTTGAGTTCACTTCCCAGGACCCAAGCTGAGTGGCTCACAACCACCTGTAACTCCAGCTCTAGGCGATCTGATGTTCTCTTCTGGCCTCCGTGGGTCTCCACACACATGTGGCATACATTCATACAATCACATAATTAAAAATAATAAAAGTAAATATTTAGAAGAGTTCTGTAATGCTGCTCAGTAGAAGGGCACTTGTTCAGTGTATACAGGGCCTTGGGTTCTGTCCCCAGTACCACAAAAGCAACAGCAACAACAGTGCAACAAAAAATGTTAGGGTTTCTGGGCAGTGGTGGCGCACACCTTTAGTCCCAGCACTTGGGAGGCAGGCAGACCCCTGAATTTGAAGCTAGCTTGGTCTACAGAGTGAGTTCTAGGACAGCCAGTGCTACACAGAGAAACCTTGTCTCAAGAAACAAACAAAAGTTAGGGTCATAAAAAGTAGATACACCGGGTGGTGGTGGTGGTGGTGGTGGTGGTGGTGGTGGTGGTGGTGGTGGCGCACGCCTTTAATCCCAGCACTTGGGAGGCAGAGGCAGGAGGATTTCTGAGTTCGAGGCCAGCCTGGTCTACAGAGTGAGTTCCAGGACAGCCAGGGCTACACAGAGAAACCCTGTCTCGAAAAACAACAACAACAACAACAACAAAAATAAATAAATAAAAAAATAAAAAGTAGATACAAAATCGAGGCAATGTCACAACTCAGACAAACCCAAGAAAACAGTGACAACGTGTAGTGTGGCATTCTGGAAGGGCTTCTGGAATGGACAAGATATATCAGAGGGGGAATAAAGGAAATATCCATAAAATTCAGGGATTAATAGTGATGAATTATGCAAATATAACATGTTTGCAGTAGGGGTAGGTAATAGGGCAGGCTAAGCAACCACCCTGTACTAGCTCTGCAGCTTTTCTGGGATTAAAAACAAAAGTTGGGGGCTGGAGAGATGGCTCAGGGATTAAGAGCACTTTTCTGCTCTTCCAGAGGTCCTGAGTTCAAGTCCCAGCAACCACATGATGCCTCATAACCATCTATGAGTACTGATGCCCTCCTCTGGCATGCAGGTGTACATGCAGATAGAACACCCATACATTTAAAAAAAAAAAAAAAAAAAAAAAAAAGACTGGTGACCTAGGTCAGCAAGTAAAGTTGCTTGCTACCAAGCCTGGTAATTCCATGCTGTAAGAAGAAAAATGGCTCCTGCAAGGTGTCTTCTGTTCTTGGTAATAAAAGCCAGTGTAGAGTTGGTGAGGGCTAGATAGGGCTTCTACCCTCACATCAAAATGTCAACAGTCTTTAGATGATGTTTCTGATAACCTGGGGATTGTGCTTCATCAGTGATTGGCAAAGAGCTGTTTCAAAGCCTAATGTTGTATCCTGCTTGGCAGGAAAAAACCATTTCTGCACAGCTTTGTTCCTCCTCTTGACTCAAGTCATTCTCTGCCCTGTTGCTCATGGCCTGTAAGAACACGCTGAGCATGTAGTGTCTTCTGTGGCTCATCTGCATAAAGGGCTGTTGTAGAACTTTAGTCTCGTACTGTAACAGTTGTCATCCTTACAAGAGCAGCTGTGACTGCTTGTGAGACCCTCATTGCTGAGCTTGCTGATTCCTCAAGTTCCCTCGTAAGAGGGGACAGGAAAGCTCACTGCACCTCAGTGAATGCAAGAGGTACAGGCCAGAACCAGAGTTCTTGTATCTCGGGTTAGGTGCTGAGGGAGGGCCAGGGAGAAAGGCAGGAGGAGAGTGGTCCTTGCCTGAGCAGATTAAGGGTCAAGGGGGGCAGTGATTACTTAAAATCAAACATCCAGGAAATTTCTGCTTGGTCTATAAGGAAAACAGCCTGAAATGAGTAGAAGGAAGTGATAGGAGCTCTGTTGAGGTCAGAGACCAACTTTGTGAAGTCAGTTCTCACCTTCCACTTTAGGTGGGTCCAGGGATCAGATCAAATTCATCAAGCTTGCATGGCAAAGTGCTCTCCTCACCGTCTTGCAGTCTTTTCTGGGGCTCTTTCCCAGCACTTACTGGCTTCTGGTTCTGGGAGTTAAGTGCCATTACTATTAGCCTAGAAAGCTTGTTACTCAGCTGGGTAGGCTCTGGATTTTTCAGAGCAGGGCTTCTAGGCACAAACTATAGGAGTTCATCTGAAGTTAACTGACAGTTTGCCCTGCTTTATCTCAGGCATATCTAGGGTAGCTCTGTGACTAGGCCCCTGGGAGTGTAGGGAAGTCTGCACCCAGGATACTAGTAGCGGTGGCTAGTTTTAAATGCCACCATCACACAATCTAGAATCACCTAGAAGGGATTGTTTAGATTAGGTTGGCTTGTGGGAAGATCAGCCCACGGTGGGCAGCATCACTTTGTGGGAAAAGTCCTGAACTGTAAAGGAGCCAAGCACTCATATATTCATGACTACATTGCCCTCTGCTCTAAACAATAGGTCCGTGTGAATATAGCTGCTTCAAGCTCCTGTTGCCTTGATTTCCCTGAAATGGTGGACTGCAACCTAGAACGGTGAGCCACCTGGCACCCTTTTCTTCCCTAAGTTGCTATTGTCATCACAGCAACAGGAAGCAAAAGTAGGGCACTGGCTATGGCTGTTTCCCATTTCAGGTCAAGGACCAACAGGAAGACAAACTCAACAGATGGATCCAGGTTTTAGCCACCCACCGGCCAAAGCAAAGGCTACTTGGACTGGGAAGGGAGGAACATGCGCCTGTCTTGGAGGCGAGTCTGAGGATGGTGGGTTCTGACATGGGAACAGCACCCACCTTCAAGCCTGTTTCCACACGGAGGAACATGGGAGTATACCCCTTTCTACCTATGCCCTTGGCTTATTCTGAGTAGAGTCACATCTGCTGAGGGTGGATGGTTGCAGTGACAGAATGAGAGGCAGGAGTCCAAGGCAGTTGGTAAGAAATCACCAGTTTATTGAATGAAAAAACCCAACATGGCCCCAGTCTTCCCACCCCACTTATTCTCAGGCCCAGGAGACACTCTGGACAGTAGGGCTGGGCAGCAGGAAGGGTTTAAGAGTCTTGGATGTGAAGAATGCCAAAGCTCTGTTCTGTGGCAGTTCTGTGCCACACTGCTAGGAAACAGTGAGGGGGCAACAGAGAAGCTCTGAGGTGCCAGAGGGCATAGAGGCTGGATCAGCTTTCTCTCTTGTCCTCAACCTCTCATGAAGACACTGATAAGGAGGCTGAGGTAGGTCTGGGACCCATCCATGGCTGAGAGGGAAGGAGGCTGCTGAAGGGAGATCTGGTGGAGATGGGCCTCTTTCTGCTGCCCTGCCGTGAAGGAAGTGGGAAGACAGAGCAGGGACGGGGAGGCAAGCTGACCCAGGAAAAGGAGACAATATGACTGGGTAAGTCACAGAATGTGTGTGTGTTGAGGATTGGAGGGGTGGGGGTTGCTGTCTCCTACCTCACGAAGCCACAGAGCAATGTTAGGTGAGAGGCTGGGAGGCAGAGGGAGGAGCCTCAAGGACCTGTGCACAGGACAGACAACTAAAAACACAAAACACACAGGACATCCAAGTGACTTGAGGTGTCAGGAGATCATGCATGGGAGAGACTGGGAAGGCCCCTTAGATCCCAGAAACACCGGGATGCTCAGGTGCCATATTCCTTCCCCCTACTGGGAAGGTGTGAGGCAGGTGAGGTCACAGGAATGGTAGGAGGCCCCAGCCCTGCTGGAGGAAGGCAGGGTGAGTACAACAGGCAACAGAGCCTTGGAAGTGCAGAGCTGGGTGGCCACTATATAGGATGCTGGGCTATCTCACTGTATACCAGAACTCCAGGTTTTTCATTTCCAGAAAGGGTACCAGTGCTGTAGGGGTGAATGAGGTGAAGGAAGGCCCAGATTATTCAATTACAGAGATTATGGGCCCAGAAGGCAGGATCACCCAGCTCTAGGCCTGGAACATAAGGGGGTTAGTCCACATATGGGCTGGGCAGTGAGAGGGGAGGGCTGCATCCCCAGTGGCAGTGTCCTTCAGGACTGGGCATGTAGAGGCAAGCCCCAGTGCTGGGAAAGGGAGGCTGGGCTGGGGCTTGCTGGCCTTCCCCTGCCTGCAGGTGGTGAGGCTGGGTGGCAGTGCCAGGAGGGAGTGGTTAGTAGGCAGGGTCTCAGGTGGTCTTGCTGCCACTGAAGAGTCCCACTGGAAAGTGCTTGACATGAGTGGGCCACTGGGCTGCCAGCTGGAAGAACTTGATGTCACTCCACTCAACTCCATCGATGGACACTGGGGTGATAGGGAAGAGAAAGGTTATGGGCTAGCTAAAACCATCTTCCTACCCCTCAGGACGGATGTGGCTCCCTCCCTTACCCTCCAACCACTACCATCACACCTCTCAGCATGGTTTGCTGCTGCTTTGCAGAACAGATGAGGCGGCTGATGCCCTCGATGACCTGGCTCTTAGAATCCACCTCCTTTTCCCGGGGCTTCTTGCTCAGGAAGATAGTGGGCACTGTAAAGCCAGCACAAAACACTCGTCAAGAGAGTTGGGAAACAGCCATCCTTCCCCTCCCACCTCCAGACCCATCTGCTTCCTTCTTGCTGGGGCTGGGGAGGTAATTTGTTCCCCGTGCTTCCTGGCCCTGGCCATGAGGAACTTTGAACTCCTGGGCCACTTTGCCTATGATTCTGCACTTTTGCCTGGGCCCCTCTTCATCTGTGCAGTGAAGCTCTGGGGCCAGATGGTCTGTCTCCAAGGTTTCTCTCAGGGGGAGTGTCTGGGCACTTTGGGAAAGGGCTGTTTCCCTGTCTGGGTCACCAAAGCAGTGGCTGAGTGATAAAGTGGCAGATGTTTGCACTACCTCTGCCCCAGATGTGGGAATAATCCAAACTGGCTCTATCTACTCTGGGAAGAAGGTGAGGTAGTATAGGGCCCTTGCTGAGCTGATAACAGGTCCCTATGCCGGTGGGTGGTGGGCTTGGCTGCAGGCCTGGTTCAGGCCCTGGAGAACTCTGAAGGGAGGAAGCACACACAGAAGAGGCACAGCTTCCTGGGAGCTCCTGCAGAGGCAGATTTGGAGTCACAAAGGACATATGCTGCACGGACACATCTGGAGCTACAGTGTTTCAAATGGTTTCCCAAGCAGCGGTCTGGTAATAGGGGTTCTTGTCTCACTCTCTTGGAGAACAGGATTGACAACTACTCTGCAACCCTGCCTTCAATGCTCTAATTACCCCTTTATCTGCATTTGCCTTTCTTTTTCAGGGTATTGGTGATGATTTTGAGGTAGGATCTCATGGCCTTGAACTTGTAATCCTCCTGCCTCAGTCTCCCAAATGTTGGGATTATAGATATATACTGCTATGCTTATTAGCTCCTTATTTTTCAAAAGTGGCCATATCTTCTGCTCTTGAAACATCCCTGGAATGGCTTCCTTCCCTGGAGGAGGGACATGACGGTGGCCCTCTCCACTCCATACTCATCCTGAAGGCAGTGCCTTTCCTCTAGCTGATGTACAGCTGCCTGTTGGGCCGTAAGCTAACCTCAAGATCTACATACTAATACGTATATCCTATCCAGAAGCACATTTTGGCCCAGGCCCTAGGACAGGGGCTTGGAGGGGAGACCAGTGATATCTGCTGGTCTGGTGTCTTCCCTGGCCTACCTTTCTTGTTTTTCTCTTTGGTGACCACAGTCATTGCCATGGTGCCAGAAAGCTGGGCTTCCCCTGCATGTGGCAGGCGAGAAACCTGCACTGAGCGGAAGACACTCTTGAGGGTATTCTTTGAGCTGGCGTCCCTCTTGTCACCTTCTCTCCTCCGCTCCCCAGGGTGGCCTAGCCAGTAGTCCACCTGGAGGCCAATCACATCCCCATAAGGGCTATTTGGGCTCCTGGAGAAGTGAAATAGAAACAACATGTTGGCTTTGACCTCAGTGCCTAACCACATGAGCTCAATGAGGGATGGGAGAGACTGCTTTTGAGAGCAGGAAATAGAGAAAAAGGCTAGCCAGCTGGCTCTGTTTCCTCCAGTCACACAGAATCTGAGAACAAAGACAGGAGAAGATAAAAGCCCAAGTCACAGTGAGGAAATCAAAATTCATAAAACAAGGGAAGAGCAGAAAGCTTTGTGAGGAGTGTGTGCACACACGAGCAAACAAGCCCGGCCCAAAGCAGGCAATGGCTGGAGAGAAGCAGGGAGCAGGGGCTAAAACAGCACCATAGCTTCAAGGCCGCCTTGGGAGCCAAAGGGATGCTGCCCTGCACTTTTCTTTTGTATGGCACTTTGAGCTCAGTGATAATTTTAGCTCCTGGGGAAAATGGAGTGTTTTCTTCAAAGGAGGCGTCAGACACAATAGGTACCCAGGCTATGAAAGTCATCTGACTTTTCCTTCTGCCTCATTTTAGTGGCTCCGTTAAAAAGCAACTTTAAACTGGATGAGAAAAGAGGTCAAGGTAGGGGTTGGTCCCAGTCCTCAAATCCAAGCTGGATAGAAGCCTTTCATGTAGTGGATGAAAAAAAAACAAAAACAAAAAACAGGAGAAAATAGGCTTCCTGCAAGATTGAAAGTACTAGACTGCTGATGCAGAATGTGGCTGCATTTCTAAACTGTCTCTTCCATGACAGTAGAAGACCATGATAGGAAATAAAAGGAGAAGGGCTGGACTCTAGCTCTAGGGCACACGCCTTGCTCAGAAGTTATAATACTGTCGTGGGCACTTCTGAAAAGCCACTGGCAATATCCCCCTCTTGAGCTGTGAGGAAAGGAAATGGTGAAGACAGAAAAGTGAAGACGCTGTTTTCTGTGCCTGGCTACACCTAGCTTTTCTTGCCTGAAAGTCTTTGTCCTCTACCCTCACAACACCTTCCCTCGCCCTCCCTCAGACACGGCAGAAAGCCAGCTTGTTGGCCATCTCCCTGAACTTTAGGTACCTGACATTCTAAAGAAACATTCTCTCCCCCACCACTCCCAACAATCTCAGTGACAAGGTCTTTGCCATCTCAGGACTGCAGACCCAACCTAGACCTAAGCCATCGACTGCTACATCTCCAGGGGCTCCCATGGGGTAGGTACACAGAAGGTGCCACTTTGAAGCATGTCCCACAATGACACTATTGGCACTCAGGCCTCACAATATCCCTGTGAGGTGGCCAGATCAACTGCACACACAGCAGAAACTAAAGCTCAGTAACCTGCCAAAGTCACCATAGTGCACACAGGATGGTGCCACTCAACCCAGGCATTTCTAGGACAGTGGTTCTCAACCTTCCTACTGCTGCTACCCTTTAATACAGCTTCTTATGTTGTGGTGACCCCCAACCATAAAATTATTTTTGCTGCTACTTCATAACTGTAATTCTGCTATGGTTAGGAATCATAACATAAATATCTGTTTTTTTTTTTTTTTTTTTTTTTGAGACTGGTTTCTCCATGTAGCCCTGGCTATCCTGTAACTCACTCTATAGACCAGGCTGGCCTCATATTTACAGATATCTGCCTGCCTCTTCTCTCAAGTGCCGGGATTAAAGGCGTGCACCACCACTGCCTGGCTAATACCTATGTGTTCTATGGTGTTAGCAACCCCTGTGAAAGGGGTCATGACTCACAGGTTGAGAACTACTGCCCCAGGAGGTCCTATAGGAAGCTATCAGAACAATTCTTTAACAGCCTACTAGAGCCACTATGTCAATACAGGTGCAGCTGACCCTACAGCGATGAAGGCTAGACAAAGCAAGAAGACTCAGATCAAACTTCATGAAACCTTCTTTCAATGTCTCAGTCACCTTACGGCCTGTCTGAATTCTAACTAAGTCACTGCTCTCATCCAGTATGGCTGTGCTGTACCAGTGCACCATGCCCGGGAAGGGAATCAGGTTGGGGAAGAACCTTACCCCACGATGGCGAGGGCACTGCTCATGGATGGGGATGAGGGAGGGGTAGCTGTGGCATCTCTGCTCAGGCCTGAGCTTGAGGGTGGTGATGTGGAGGGCACAGTAAGGCTGACCACAGGTGAATCGTCCCCATCACCTGTCAAAGGGACAAACATAGTTGGTCAGAGGCAGTCACCCTTGACCTGCTGGTGGCAGGAGGTGTGCTTTCCTTTCAGTGGGCCCCAGGGTCTTCTCAGAGGAATGAACCATGCCTTCCCATTCAACTGCTTCCTTGAGCACATTCAGCCAGTTACACCAGAGAGGGCTGGGCAAGAATGATCTCACTCAGAGAAGCAAAGGCACTCTACTTTACCTGTAGTGGAGGGCGAGTCTTCAACAAGGCCCACTTTCACAACCTGTAGAGATGGGACTTTTGTTAGGTCCTCTGTCAGGGCAGCAAGCCCCAGTCCAACTATTATCAACACATGGCCAGAAGTACAACCATAACCACATGGTGTTTTGTCAATGACTAAAAAAAAAAAATCATTACACATCTGAAACAGCCCAGGACTTTAAAAAATAAATAAATAAATAAATAAATAAATAAATAAATAAATAAATAAATAAAATAAAATAAAATAAAGGAAAAAAAGCCCAGTCCTGTGAGGTGGGCCCATGAGACTTGGTATCTCTTCTTTGGGCACCACCATACAGTCAACTTTGAAGGCAGTGTCCTGCTCTCATTTCTTCTAAAACCACATTGGTTTTGGAATAAGTCTATCTCAAGGCTGGCTAGGCTCTGTGTCAAGACAAGTGAGCTGCTGAAGGTGTAACCACAACTTTTCTATCTCCTACTTTCCTGGAATCTGAAGTACCTTTGGTATGTCTCAGGAGTTCTGGAAAAGATGGAAGGTGCCCTCCAGTGGCCAGAAAAAAATACAGCTAGAGACACTTGGTTACTGTATTCTGTGTTCTAAATGACAGGTAGGGGTCCAGTGTCCTGGCATCTGGGCCAGCCTATCCAGCAGAATAGTTGGCCTGGAGGCTAAGGGCTGGGCTGGGGCTGCTGCAGCAAAGACCATGTACCCACCTGGAGGGTGGGTCTAAAATTGACACTCTGGGCCTTTCTGGATACAGCTATCATCTCCCTAGCTCCCCTGGCAGTTTGGCAGGTTGCTGGATCTTGTGGTTAACTTTTTCTTTTGAGATGCTGCAAGTAGAACCCAGGGTCTTCTGCATGTGCTGTCACTGAACTATGGCCACTGAAACAGTTTTTTTTGTCTCACTCTGAGAGCATAATGAGTGTTCTCATATCCCTACTTCCATGAAGGTAGTAGCTATACTGGCAGCCTGTGTGGCAGCTGGGATTCTGAACTGCCATGCAGCAATGGGAGTTTTCCAGAGCTAAGTAGACTGACTAGGTGGCTGGAGGAAGCCTGCCCATCTCCCCAGATGAGATGACTCAGGATATCTTTCAAGATGGGGACAGCTAAAACAGGTCTGCTTAGCTCTTCTCTGTAAAGATTATGAGAGATCTTCAAAATCACAGGAGACAAAAGTCAACTCTGAAAGGAAATCAGAATGCCTTATAAATGGAATTCCAGTTTTCATCCCTATGTAGCGTGCTCTGGCTTTTTGGAATTTCAAGGCTCCTGAGAGCATGTAATTGCTAAGTGAAGAACACCAAAGTGCAATACACTTGACCCCAAAGGCATCCACGAGGATCTTGCTTAATTTTGAGATAAATTTACTCGAATTTCACTAATTCACTAATATATACACCCACAACAGAGAGGCTCTTCCTCAAAGTCATCCCTGTGAGGTAGCTGGTTCTGGACTTGTGAGAATGCCAAGTTTCACTATTTCTGAGGCTACTTCCTCCTCCCTGAGCCTGGAGAAGCCACACTGTGGAGTAAGCTTCAGCAGTCCAAAGCCCCAAGTTCAGGACTTGGTATAATAAACAGGAGAACTCAGTAACTAATCTGGGGCAGTTCTTGATTTGGGAAAGGGTATCCCTTTGTAAGCCTAGCATTCAGGAAGCTGAAGCAGGAGGATCACAAGTTCAAGGCTAGCTTTAGCTGCAGACATCCTCCCGCCTGTCTCCAGAGTTCTGGATTTCATGGTGCGTGTCACCACACAGCCTTTTCTTATACAGAGGGAAAGTAAGAAGGCTGGGAGGCTGGGGTCAGGAGAGGGAGCAAGTACATACACCAATGAAGGGGATGAACTTCTGGTAGGAGTCTTCATCAGGGCTGTTGGGAAACAGGAAAGATTTACAATTAGTGGGCTTGCGAGAGTGCTGGAGAAATAAGCTTCTCACACTGTGTCCTGCTCAATGAGATCCAGAACAAGGCTACCGCTTTCTGTCACATTGCAGGGTGGCCACTCATTGAGGACAGAGTGGAGAGCACAGAATAGAGCACGCTGTGCAACAGCTCTGCTCATACTTGCCATCTGATTTTAGTCACCAGTGAGGAAAATAACTGATGCCTACACAGGGGAAGGCCCAGGCATGGAGGCAGGTATATCCTATAGGGCCTCTTTGACAGGAAATGGAATGGTGGAAGAAGAAAATATGAAAAATGAAAGAATTCAAGGTTCCTCTAACCAACCCAATCTGTTTTTAGAAAACTCCTAATGTTAGACTTACAACTTATGCCTGCAGGTCAACATGGCTTCAGCCACCGGCAGCTGGTGTGTTGTGGCAGCTCCATTGACATACTGCATCACGCGACCCACCACATCCAGTGGCTCTGCAGAAAAGCCAAGAGGAATATGTCTATTTCAGTGTGCAGTCCTATAGCCCCCCAGAGAGGTCCTCCTGAGTTCCAAGCTAAGACCCTCTGAGCTGAAGTGAAGAAAGGACTCTAAGACGCTGTTGGCCAGGAATTAAAGGAACCATAAACCAAAGCACAGTCCTCGCTCACCTGAGCTGGACTCTGACGCTAGCTAGCATAGCTAGTGGATGGTACCGCGATACCTGCTGGCACAGTGCCACTCACTCAATAAGAGACTGATCAGTAGTACTCTCTGTTGCCTACGTCATCTCTATAAGCAGAGCTAGCTCACATACTAGCCACTTGACCTCCTTACTTTTAGATGCAGAAACTATGCTGAGGAGAAGGCTACACAAGGTACACCTCCATTAATGAATATCAACTGGAAAGGGGGTCTGCACAGTGGGCAATAGTCTGGGAGCTACAGGAACGGGAAGAAGGTTGTTCCACGCTCTCTTCAGCTGCACTGATGAACCAGAAGCCTCACTGCTCAGAGGTTTCTACTAGGGACCCTTACCTGACACTGGAGGCTCTGAGCGACTGAACAGGTCTCTCCAGGCAGAATCAAGAAAGGTGCTGCTATATCTACTATCTACTGAGCCCAAGTATTTGGCCACTGGATGAGAACCTGGCAGAGGGAAAACCAGAGAAAATAAACTGTTAGTGGGTAGAGTTAGGGAGCAGCTATCCCCCGTCATGGTCCAGCCTTTAGTTTCCCTGACCAGTTCCCATTCTTGATGCAGGAACCAGGTCTGCTAATAGAGGTCTCCTGAATGCTGCCAGACGTTACCTAGGGGAATGATGAGGAATCGCATGTAACCCAGCCAGTCCGGGGTCTTGCTGGCAAGGGACTTGACAAAAAACCGGAGGATGGAGCTCAGGTAACTCTGGCTGCCCACAGCTGCCACCTTGACTGGCCTCGGCATGGATGAGTTGCAGTTGCAGCTGGTAAGAAACGGGGTGTATACACACCATATTTAGGCCTCAGAATCCTGCTCAGGGCAGGCCTCGAGTTCTGATTTCATGCATTTTCAAAAGCCACAGGGGAAGCATGCCAAGAAAGAAAATGATACAGGGAGGTAGCAAGCTATAGTGCTGCTCAAGAAGGCAGGCAGCTGTCTATGGAGAAGGCAGAGGCTAACAGGAAGTTGGAAGTCCGGGCTGAGAGGCCCGTAATTGCTGTCACAGGAGAGGGAATACTAGGCCTCTCTAAGGTGATCCTGGAGAGGTAGACATAGGCTCTCCATTAACAAACAGCATGTTACCACAGAGGGAAGTTATTTTTAGAACCCTGTAATCTCTTGTCTTACATTTAGGAGAAAGATGAAGCAAGTCTAAGTAAGGCATGAGTCCAGGGTGTGGGGGTGGTGGGAGCAGAAGTTTCAGGAGCTGATATTCTACTAGGGGCATAGAGTACTGCTGCAGGCTCTGTCTCCAAGTACAAACTGGAGCTGCGACTTCCTAGCCTGAGAGTATTACTACCATCGCTAGAAGTCAGATGGGGAGATAGAGGAACCACAAAGCATCCTAAGAAAAGTCTTACTAGCGCTGAATCCTAGTGAGCAGGGCAGACAACACGGCCTGGACCTCCACTGTTGAGCAGGTGCATACAACAGGCTTCCTCTGGTCTTGAAGCAATTCAGCCACATACTGGGGGTTGGGGGGGAAGGAAGGGACACAGGTAAGCTATACCACTCCTCACAAATGATGAGAAGGCAAGCAAGGCCCAGAGAGAGCTGCAGAGCACCTGTCCCCTTCAGGTTATGTGTAAGAAAAGGGCACATCAGACCCCATGGAAACATGCTGACTGTGAAATGAGGAAGATTAAGGGTTCCAAATGTTACCCATGTCCGGGCATCCTTTTACACTAATGTCTACGAGGCAGACATAGATGGCAGATGAAGTCACTCTCCTGTCTCCCTGTGTGCTGTTTCAGGTCACACACTGGGAGCACCTGTAGACCCATTACCCCTTGACCCTTAGTGCTCTACCTGGCCCTGCCAGTCTGTGGTGTTCACCAGGATGACATTTTCAGGGAGGGCTGCATCGGACACCAGGATCTGATTCAGTTGGTCGTATACCACCTTTCTTGGAATCTGTAGGAACAAGTGTTGGTTTGGCAGGTGAAATAATAAGATTTCTGGCACAAGGGTAACAGAATTTGTGGAGACAGTCTCCCATTGATCAGACTAAATAGAGATGAGGAGGAAGATCAGTGTCCTTGGAGAACACACTAACACAGCAGGCATAAAGTCACACCAGTGGTTGCTCTGGGGAGAGCCTGTGAGGCTGGGAAGCAGAGGCATCATGTGAAGGGCATGGCTCTAGGGGCTCTAGGGTAGGTAGCATGGTGGGGACTGAGAGCAGTGAGTGAGCTGGTGCCTGGAATGCAGCAAGGGCAGTGTGGAGGAGAACAATGAGTGGCACCACGTGGGGCCCACTGTCCCTGGAACAGAGGTATTTCAAGAGCAATTATCAAGTGAAGGACAATACCCCACCCTAGGCGCTGGGCTATTCTAGTCTCAGTTTCACTTGCAGCTTTGTGACAGCATCAAATTCAGGAAGCCATATGCCCCAACCTTGTCCTTCCATAATATTTATTAGATAAATTTGTCTACGTAACTCTAGGAGAACAGTAACCAACACAGGTGGCTTCTTGCCCTGGCTCTGATCCAGTGTCTCAGTGAGGACACCTCAGGTCTAGTTTATGCTCACATCTTTTCCAACTACCCTCAGGGTTGAGAGTAGCCTAAGAAGAGCTTGGAATAACCATGGCAGCATTGGCAGGGGAGCAACGCTAACAGTTCTTGTTCCTGTCCCTGTTCACCACCGCTCAAATGAACCCCAAATTCCACTTAGCAGAGGATAAGTATGGTGGCTTCTCTAACTTAGGTAACCCAGAAAGGAGCTAACATCCCTCCTTTTCCCCCACCCAGCTGTCAAAGAAACAGAATGAAATCCAAGAAAGGGGTCCTGATCTTGCAGGAACCCAAGACTACCTGTGTGCTGTGGCCCAGGTCAGGAGAGCGCTCACTGTCGGAGCTGTTGGTCCTCTCACTTAGGGGCTTGGAGAGCTGCCGCTCCTTCAGGGGAGTGCTTCTCTTTTGCCGAGGTGTGTGTGTCCCTTCCACCTTGCTGATGGTAGCAGGAATGGAGTTAACAGCCATTTCAACCCCAAAGCCACATCAGCCCCACCACTCCCCCCAACATGTAGCTGGTTCTGAGTATGGATGGTTGCAGGGTTAGTTGCATGTCCTTCTTCACTGGGGTACCTGGGAGAGGCGGAGCCCTGCAGATCAGCTTTGCTGGACTTCATAGGAGTTTTGACTTTTTCTGGTACAACCAGACTTGTGCTCACATCTCCAAACATGTCCTGGTCAGTGATTTCCTACCACAAGAAAGATGGCAAAGAATGTTACCTTTTATTTGATAACTCTGCAGGAGCCTCCACAGAGCTCTGGGAAGATCACCACTTTCCTGGAAGCATGCTGAGTGGGAGCACAGGGTTCTAATATGCTCACTGCACTCTTGTTGCTTTGGTGCTGCATGCCATGTGCTCCCTCCCATCCACCTTTGTTCTCCAGCTCTATGAACAGTGTTCCAGTACAGAGAGACCATCTACAGGTTAGTGGAGGGGCTGCTATTTGCATCCCTTTAGCTTCTCATTAGGGCAGGACCTGTGGTTCTGAGGTTCTTGTCTATATTCCTCATCTTGGCCAGAGCCTTGAAATTGCTTCCTTCCCATCTGAAATGCACCCCACCTTCCATGGTTCTTTCAGGCCCATCTCTTCCTCCCACGCTCTGGGTTCACAGCCGTGCCTTCTTCAGATAGTCCAGCGGCTCACAACAGGCTGTCTTCCCAAAGCACAATGGCAATCACACCAGGATAGGACTCAAACTGCACCAAAGCTCTGCCCTGTTTTGGGGGCCTTTGAAGGCTCCCCCACCCCTGGGTCGAGTTCCTAAGTCAATCCCCCACCTCTTCAAGTACGGCTTTCCAAGTATATCAGAACATGCTTGCCTACTTATATCTTCCTGCCTACCCCTTCAATGTTTTTAAGCATCCATTCCTTGAGAAATAACTTTTACAAAGTATTCAAATTTAAAATATAAAATTGATTTTAAAAAAAAACTGATTGAGATATGGTCATATATATCCTAGTCTGGCTCTGAGCTCCTGACCCTCCTGCCTCTAACTCCTGTATACTGGGACGACAGGTATGTGCTACTACATCCAGTTTTATGTTGTACCAAGGCTTTATGAATATTAAGTACTCTATCAAACTGAGTGATTTCCCTAGCCCCAATTTTGAATATGTATGGCTGGGGATGGAACTCAAGACCTCAAACATACTAGAAAAAAAAAAAAGCCTACCACTAAGCTACATCCCTAGCCTGAACTAAATTTTAATGTAAACAAAGTCCCAGAGACCATTAGCTGGATCAAGGCAGAACACTCTCACACACCTGAATTATCACTTGCCTCTTTCCACTCCCACAGTTATTAAGTATCCTGACTTCCATGTGGATAAGAAAGTCCTATGGCATGCATGCTTTGGGTATCTGCCTTCTCTCTTGGACACTGAGTTAAGATTTAGTCTGAGATTTGGTCAGTTAGTGGAGAGTCAGAATCAGGAAGTGATGTGATTGAAATTTCACTTTGAAAAGATCACTGTATTGGTTATGTGCAGTAATGGGGAAAGAAGAGTTTATTTCAACAACTAAGTGATGAAGTAATGGTGCAGTAGGTTTTAATCTTGGACAGAACTAGTAGTGCTTTATGGTTTTCAAGATGAGCAATGTATTTACTATGGTATTTACTATAGAAAACATAAGCCTAAACACTACTGGATTCAATTCAACCACTAAAAGGTCTTGCCATGTGGTCATTATCCCAGACAGCATTTTTGTAAAGTTCCCCCTCTAATGTCTACCTCCCTGTCTCATTGGGTACATTTCCAGATACCCCACAAGTGTAGCCAACTCAGAGAACATCTCATTCCAAGGCTTTCATTGAGCCTTGTCCAGGTTTGCACAGGTGGCTTCCCCTGGAGAGAGGCCTGGATGCCATCTTTGTGTTCAGCATTAGCTGGTGCACAGTAACAGCTAAAGGCTCCGGAGACTGTGCCCAGCTGACTGTACTCTACTTCAGTGGGGTGTTGGCTTGCACCCCTAGCCAGTTCTAGCATCTCCTGGAGGAGAAGATGACCAGTGACTTAATGCCATTAGCTTCCTGAACACTGAAAAGGCAACAGAGATGGAGAAAGGAGCAGCTCCCCAGGGCTAAACACTGGACATCCTCTTTCAGAAGTAAATAAGGGCGACAGCAAAAAAATACAAAGTACCATTTGGTCAGTTCTACTTAGGGCAGAATGGGGACAGTTCTGTTTACTAATCTGGGGGAGGACCTAGTTGCTAGGATGGGTTCTATTCCAAGGGTAAAAATTTCAGGGGAAAGGAAACACAGGTCATTCACAAGTCCACAGATTTAAGGCAAAATTTCCAAGGTGTCCTGAACATCTTTCTAAAATAAATCTCTCCTCTCCTCTCCTCTTTGTCTGTTTGTCTATCTGTCTGTCTCTTTTTCTGCATGTGAATAAGTGTGTCAGTCAGTATCTGTCTGTCTATCTATCTTTAAATGGTGTTTCATTAGGCTGGCCTTGACCTAACAAAGACTCACCTGCTTCTGCCTGTGCCCTTGATTGCACGTGTGCACTATTTTACCTGGCTTTCCCTATGTTTTTAAAGGTACAAAGACAATCTGAAATGATCAAAGCAGGAGACAAAAACATACTTACTAAAGTGTCTGTTTCAGTCAAACTGTCATCTTGGTTTTTAATCCAAGTAGATTTGACTTTTTCTAAAGCAGCCAATTCCATCTGCAAAATAACAATAGTGACGATGGTGACCAGGTGACTAGCACTCTCCACTTACTAGGTTTCCCAAGAAGCTCAACACACTTTCACTTTCTCTTCAACCTCATACAGCCTTTAGGGCTTTCATCTTTTGAGAGGGGGGTGAGTTTTTTTGTGAAAACTCAGCCTCAGACCACTTTGTTTCAAGAAACCATTAAGTATGGACTGGAGAGATGGCTGCTTGGTAAGCACTGGCTGAGAACTTGCAAAGAGCCTGGTTTTGATTTCTAGCACTCACAAGGGGTAGTCCACAAATGCCTACAACTCCAGTTCAAGGGGATTCAATACCTTTTCTAGCCTCTGAAGGAAATCACATTCAAATGGACATTCACACACACATATGTAACAAAAAAATAACTATTTAAAAGTCATTATGTAAATAATACACAGGATGCAGAACTAGAAACTCCATTCATTCATTCATTCATTCATTCATTCATTCATTTTTGGTTTTCCTAGACAAGGTTTTGCTGTGTAGCCCTGGATGTTTTGGAGCTCGCTCTGGTAGATCTGGCTGGCCTCATAACTCAATAGATCACCTGTCTCTGCCTCCTGAGTACTAAGACAAACGTGTGTGCTACCACACCTGGCTCAAAGCCAGACATTCTGACTCTCAGTTATGTTGCTAGGGCAAAGGGGCTTGATGTTAGGTGGTTTTCTGTTGGATCTATAAAATCTGAACACTTTTGTATCAAGAGAATACATGTCTCTGCTTGTCAGAGAAGGGAGACTCTCACAGTTTCAGACTTTCACTTTGAGACTAAAGACATCAATGGTAGTTAAATGCTTTTGCATGGTAGATATATCCAGAAAACCGTTCCTCTAACGACATATTAAGCAAAAAAAAAGTCCCATATGAAGCTGTCAGGTGTGGATTAATTCCATTGTCTCATTAGCATTTCTCATAAATGTGAAGAGTTTATTAAGCAGACACAGATGGACAAACAAGATCATTCATATTGCCAATAATCTGGCCAGACAAGCATCACAGCCAGTTATGGGCAACAGGGTACAGGAGTCAGGGAGGCACTGGCCCCAGAGAATTCCTTTCTTCTATGGAACTAAAGGATGAAGAAGATATTCAGGATATTTCATTTACTCTCAACTATTCAACATCCTTTCTCTTTGTATAAAATATATACAACTGGAAATGGCAGGCTACTTAATTTCAGGATGCCACTGAGTGAACTAACCAACAAGGAAAAAGCCTCCCTGTGCTATACTCAAAGCCAGGGTGTTTCCACCTGGACTCCATCATCTGTGTACTGCAGGGTGTTTAGGAGTTTGGCCTTGACTCTCTGGATGCTAGTGGTAGCCCTTCCTGTTGGTCTAAAATTTCTCAAACCAATGACAAATGTCTTCTGAGAGGCAGACCATCCCTAGTGGAGAACCACTGCTTAAAGCCATCTGCAAGACAAATCTGACACACCTGAGCTAGAGGCAGTAACAACAGAGCTTGAAATGGCATGACCTCTGTAATGACTCACAGCCACACAGAACAGGCTGCCTCCAGAGTGCATAGTTAGTCTGCTTACCCGATTAACCAATATTAATAGTCTAGAATCCCAGAAAAGCCCTGCTTGGTTGGACCTAGGGTAGAAGCTCACTCTGGGAGTTCAGCAAGAATTTCCACTGGGTGGTCTCAAGGTAGCATGACTTGTCAAACCCTGAGACAGCTACAGTGTTGTTTTCACGGCCGTACAGAAGCATTTGGGGATATCTACTTCCCCACTTCTATAGGATCTGCATAAAGGCACATGACAAAGAAGAAATGGAATCCTGACTCTTAAAACTTCTGTTCCTGCTCCAATATTATCTGAAGGGGTGGGCAGGTGTGTAGCTCAATGACCTTAGCATGTTAGGTGAAGTACTAGTCTCCAACATTTTTGCATCAAGAGGACACACGGTGCTGCCTCTGCTTGTCAGAGAAGGGAGACTGCCATAGTTTCAGACTTTCATCTTGGCTGACCCATTCTTGGGCAGGTATCCTGAAGCACGATCAGGCTTTATTCTTACCAGCACAGAGAACCAAATTATGTTGTGATTGTGTGTTTGAATCTTGAGAAAACTCAACAACTGCTACAATTTGTATCAGCAGAAATCCTTTCTGGTTCTAGTAATAAAGTGAATTCTCTAAGAATTTGGAGTCTAAAAGTGGGAGATTAAGAAACCCACAAGTTTAGAGAACTGGCTCATGGGTTAAGAGCACTTGCTGTTCTTGTAGTTGTTCAGGGTCAGCTCCTGACACCACATGGTGGCTTACAGCTATGTGTAACTCCAGCCCTAGGGGATCCTACACCCTTTTCAGACCTCTGTGGGCATCAGGCACACATGTGGTACACATACATATAGACAAAATACTCATACACAGAGTAAATTTAAAAAAAGAAAGAAAATATATCAGCAAGGCTAACTGGTAGATTTCTTGGTATAGACAAAGTCCTGGGTTCTATTCCCTGTACCACAAAAAGAAAAAAGAAAGTTAAAAGAAAAAAAAAGTAGGTCAGGTATGGTAGCACATTCCTTTAATCCCAGCACTCCAGGGAGCAAGGGTAGGTAAATCTCTGAGTTCTAGGCCAGCCTGGTCTACATTGTAAATTCCAGAAGAACAGCCAGAGCTGCATAGTAAGACCCAGTACTGAAAATAAAACAAAGCAAAGAACTAATGCTTAGCAATGGGGATGAGAGGCCATCAAGGTGAGACAGGAAGTGCACAGCCCCTAGATTCAACAATTATACCCTTTCCTAATCTACCTTAAGAACCCCATGCTAAGACATAGCCTTGTTCTACCATCCCAAAGTGCCTTCATACTAAAAGATTCCACAGTTCTACACCCACACCAAGACATATGGGCTCTTCAAAATAGAAATCTCAGCAGGGAGACAACAAAGCAAATTTGAGGTCTGGCCAAGGAAGCCAGCATTTGAAGGAATTGCGTAGAAGACATGGTTTGTCAGTTTTGGGACTCTAAAACTGGATGTGCTAAGGAACTGTACTTCTGTAGGTCTATCAATCAATACGCTCTGCCTAAGTCTGACCCACAGGATCTTATAGCATTTCCACATGGCTTTTAGAGCACATGTTTTCCATGTAGGCGGTGCAGATGAGGAAACAGCTTTGCGAAGAACCAAGTCAGTGGGAAGATGGAGTTAAGAATCAGTCTGGAAAACTCACCCTTTACAGTTAAAGGCTTTTTGTTTTCTTGTTTGAGCTAGGGTCTCAATATGTAGATGAGGCTGGCCCTCAACATACAAAGATCCATCTCTGCCTAGGATCAAAACTGGGTTCCTTGTTTTTGCCAAATCTAGGGCCCATCAAACAAGCTACATAGTTAATTTCCATCAATGCAGAAACACCGTTTCCCCATATGAAACAGATCCTCTTACTCATTTAGTGTTTGTGAACATTTACTGAACATTCATGTACACCATATTCTTTGCTTACTGCTTCATGATCATTGGCTTGGTTAACACCTTACACATGCTCTGTCACAGTAGCACATTGGGCATCAACCACAGAGCACTGTGCAGTGATCTTCCCTTCAGCAGGCTCTGGTTTCTTCCCAGAGATGTTAGTCTGATTGATTCTGATGGTCATTTATTTATCCACATGGACAGAGACTTTCTATAAAACTATCTCTGTGAGGAAAAGCTGTTCTGAGCCATGCCCTAATACTAGCAGCACACTAAATACTGCCTCCTCAGCTCTCCACCACCCGCTTGAAAGGTGCTGGGGATGCAGACTTGCAAGTAGCATGCTGATGCTTCTTTAAGGGTAATTTTTAACATGGGCCATGGTTTTCCTTCTTTCACTTCCTTACTAGGATCTGTGGTACAGTTTTTGGTGGGCTTGGGAGCCAGCTGTTCTTTAATAGGGAGATAAGCTAATAGACAGCTCCACCTGGTGGCAGAAGGGAGAAAGGTTGCTGAGATGCCCCAGAAGAAGGCACACACAGGACAGGAGCCTGGCCAGCCATAGACTGCTTTCAACAGATGGAATGCCTGGCACCTTCAGTTCATCTCCTCACAGTTAATAGCCACTGCAGAGTAAGATGTTTATTCTCCCCTGCGAACAAAAAACTATGCCTCACTTGATGCCAGAACAGCAAGAACTGGAGAACTCCAGTTTCTCTTATTAACAGAAAAATATGGCCCTAAATAACACGCCATAGTTTGGTTCTAAAACTATATAGGGTGACTGTTTGTCTTTATTTGTGGACAAAGGTATGAACAGTTTCTCCAAGCCTGTGGAGGTTCTGCCTATGACCAGCTGCTAGAAACCATAGCAGACAGCTTGCCTGCTCAGCAGGCAGAATGAAACCTACCCACTAAACTGTACATTCTTCCACGATATCGCTTTCCCCTGTTTCCTGGACAGACTACTCTGTCCTTTTATACCTGATTTTTTGTAGCCCCAAGGCAGAATCACTTCCCTCACAGGCCAAATGGCATGCATTACACCCCATAATCTCTGGTACCTCTCAGAGGAGAGGGTTCTGAGGCAGGGAGAATGGCTCTATGTTATGCTGGAGCAGAAAAAGAATACTTTACTCTTGGATTGCTAAGCTCCCAGCCAGGGGTCAGAGGAGGAAGACTGAAGACTTTGTATGCCCCAAAAGAAGTGACACTTAAGAGAAGCAGAGGGCCCGGAGTAAGAACCCAAAATACACCAGGTCCCTCTCCCAACCCTTTTCACCACTGTTCTGCTCACAGGGCTGGTGATGTCTTTTCCAAGGCTGCCCTTGCTGTTGAGACTGCCAATCTCCGTCTGTGAGCTGGACTGAGACATCCCCTCAAAGAAGGGCCTGCAGCAAAGAAGCACAGCCGACATCAGTGGTGACTGCGGCTCCGAAAAGCAGTTCACAAGGCCTGAGTGAACCAGTGCTCAGGGCTGATCAACAACTTAGGCTTTGTAGACACTGGTTAGGTAGGATGCTCTGGAGTTGGTCAAGGGATCTGAAGACTCCCATCAGGACTTTTGTTAGTCACAGGCAAAACCCTGATCTCCACCAGGGAGATGATGAAGAGCCACAATCCTCTGAGAGAGTATGAGAGAGGATGCAAGGGACACAATGATGGAGGAAAAGGGGAGCTTGGGAGGAAGCCTAGGAGGAGCTCTGGGCCTCACTTGAGCTTGGGCTTTGGGGTGCTGAGGATGCTTTCTGTCTCCTCCATCTCAGGGCCACTGTCACTGGGGTTGTACATCTCTAGACTGTCGTATAGTTCATCCAGGTCCTCTTCTACTTCCCGAATCTGTTCCCGTGACACATGTTCTAGCCCAAAGCCCACCTGTAAGCAAAACAAACATCTATGAATGGGTTCTCCTTATTAACATTTGTGGTTATATGAGCAAACCCTGTCTCCTAGGCCATCAGTCAATCGGTACTCTCAATACTCCTTCTAGAGGGACATGCAACATTGTCCCTCTAGACTAATAGAGTACTAGTACTCCAGCAGAGTACTTTTGTGTCCCCCTATATGGTCTGACTCTGAGAGCAAGGACATGATGGGGTTACTTTCCCTCTCAGTTACTATCAATATCCAAACCAGGGTTAGCACCAGGGGGAAGAGAAAGTGCTGGCATGCCTCCCAGGGAATCACACCAGAAAACCCAGGTCTGGTAACCTAGCCCATTTTCTGCTCTGTTCTTCAAATTCAGGTGTAAGCTACTTTTATTTGCAGCCCACAGTGGGACAAAGACTCTTTCTCAACATTTTCCATCACTTTTAGTTTACTAACCCACTTTCAGTTTTCTTAGTTACTTTTAGTTTACTTAGAAACCTGTGTGAATGAAGCCAGAACCTCCAGGGTCTAGGGGATTTCTATCCAGAGGTGATCAATGAGGATATATCACTCTTGAGATAATGCTCACCGTAGCTGCTCTTGGGATATAAGGACAAATTAAACAACAGCTAGATATTTCATTGCTGCCCTTATCAGTATTATGATTGGATATGACTGTTCTAAGTGTTTCTAAATACCATGAAACCACACTCTTCATGTGAAGCCCTCATTGTCTCTTCAAGAAACATAATGCTCTTCTCCACATGCCATCTCTCCTGGGGCTCTGCTATGCATGCAAGAGATAAGAATCATGACCTGATTCCTAGTGGCCACATAGGGCTTAGGAGTGAAACTGAAAGTAAGGGGTCATACCTCATCAGAAACTTTGAATCGTTTCAGGAGGGCCACAAACTTCTGTTTGATGTTAGGTTGCTGTGGGGACAAAAATATACAAATTGTTCCCAAGTAACATGTACTAGTGAGAGTCTGCAGGAGCTTACCTCACAAGGAGAGAGAGAAGACAGACAGCTGACAGACAGTAGCTGCATTCGCACTGCACCCTCTCCAGAAAGACAGCCAATGCTAGTGTACTTCTCAGAGCCCTGTGCAGCTTGCTAAGTGTCTCATGTCTCCAAAGCCTCCAGTGCACCCCAGTAGTTTCCAGAGGTGTACCTGTAGCCCATCTTTTGCTCTGTCTGGCAGACCCAGATATCAGCTAGTGAGTGTCCAGCACCTCCATGCCCAGCATCTCAGAATGGAATTTGTCCTCTTGCACAACCAACCCCCTAATTACCAGCCCACACCTGGAGTCTGTCCACTTCTGGCCCCTCAGCCTGCAATGAACACCGCCAGCAGAGGCCACTTTTCTGTGGTGTCTTTACTGTCCCTATGCAGTCTGCCCTATGGTACCCACTCACCTGCTCTGTCAGTTATTGTTGAGATGAGTCTGCATTTCCAGACACTAGAGTTCACTGGGCCAGCCTAGGCTCCCTGACCCCTGTTTCTTGTTCTACTTTAGGCATCACGATTAGTTTGCAGTCACACATCTTTCTGGCCTGAATAGCTAAACTCTCATATGGGAATGGGAACAACTGACTTGCACTTAAGAATCAGAGTAGTGGGAAGCGCAGGACCAACAAGAAAGAAACTCAGAAAACAAAGTGCTCGTAGTGGGGAAAGAAGAATGTACAGTAACAGAAGGAGACCATCATCAAGTGTCCAGAAACAAGAAACTGCTTAGAACTTCCAGTAATGCCTCTGGGAGACGGATATTATTACTAATCTCTGGTTATACATGGGGCACAATGCTATTCAAAAGGCCACAGGAGAGGTGACTTAGGAAGCTTAGGAGGTACTTTTGGGGAGAATACAGGGCTGCCTCATGATTGCAGAGCAGGAAAGACAAAGGTTCAGAAAAAGAAACAGTAACAAGGAGGGTCCTACAGCTGTTTTCTTTCTCAGAATTTAAAAAAGTAAAGTTTGGATTCTGGGGCCTGTCTTCCCTATAGGGCTTGAAAACCTGGGGGGTGGGGGTGGGGGAATCGAGCCGTTCTTATGCTCCTGAGCATAAGAGGAGAAATTAGGGTTGCAGTCTTGTGGGGTTTCTTACCAGTCTCATGAGCCTTGACTGTAAAGGTTGAGAGTGTTATTTCATGGTCAGAAGCCAGGCTGGGACATACCAGGGCTGGCCCTGATTTTACCCCAAATGAGAAGAAAACCTCACTTTCAGGGTATCAGTCTGTAGACTGTCCCTGCACTTGGAGAAAAAAAAAAAAAAACCAGAATGAAACAGACTTTTTCCTCAGAGAAGCTCTTGGTACTTCTGACCCCTTATCCCTGGACTACATGGGTTCCAAGATCAGCCAGAGGTCACCAAAGAGTTCAGATTTTAGCTTCTCAGTCCACAACTCTGATTTTAATATGGGCTCAGGAATCTTAGTTAGGAGACAAACATTGTTGATTTCAGAAAATAGATCCAAGGTAAGAACTGCATCTAATGTAATTGAATATTATCAAACCCAGAGTTTCTGTACTTCTCAAGTACTAGTCTAACACAGCAATATTCCAGACTTGGCTTCACTCTGCAGTTGACAGGGCATCACTTGAAGCAATCACCAAGAAAGAAAAGGTCAGAGGTATTGTACTCCTTAAAGAAATATTTGGATTGTTTTAAATTCTAGAAAAACGGTTATAGCCTTCTTTCTGTTCTGCATAATCTATATCCTAAAACATCCTGTGTATCAAAAAGGTTCCTAACATGTTGATTCTTAGTGAGTGGTGGTAGGGGTTTTGGGGATGTATCACAATATTGAGGGTGCAACCCCAAGTACACAGGGTTTTCAAAAAACCCACAGGTCTTATTGCACCCACTCACTCTCTGCCTACTTCAGACCAAGAGTCTGAGCTGTGCTATGCCCTAGACCTGAGTGGCTCACCCTAGTGATGGCTGAGGTTGAGGTCAGTTTCCTCCGAGTCTTCTTTACTTTCCGAAGATCTTCATCTTCATAGAATAGGTCCTGAGTGAGCAGGAAACAGAATGAGGCTGGGAAATTCCAGGGACCTCTCATACACTGTGAGGAAGGACCCACAGGAAGTTACCTGCCCATGCAATGGGTCATCACTGCCTTCTTGCTCTGAGGAGAAGCTTTCCTCCTCTTCTTCAGAGTAGTTGTCAATATCCGGGGAGCGATCTAGAACAAACACTTCATTAAGAACCTTGATCTGATTTCATCTATCCTAAGTGACTTTGAGGACAGGAATCAATAAAACTGGGTTGAAGAGGGAAGGACCACATGGAGGGTCACAGCCACACATTACTTCTAGGGATCTCTAAGCTTATCTTGCATGGGTACATTTCCCAGGATGGAGGTCAGTGAACTGGCTCCCCTGTCTTTTATGGTGCCTGCATACACTGTATATATACATGTGTACCAAATTTGGATGTCAGAAGGTGTCAAATCCCTGGGACTGGAGTTATGGATGGTTGGGAGCCAACATGTGGATGCTAGGAGTCAAACTCAAATCCTTTGGAAGAGCAACGAGTGTTATAAACCATTAAGTCATCTCTCCAGCCCCACTGCATACATCTTACCAGATAGCTTAGACTTGATTCCTTCATGGTCAATGGGCTGGCTGGATAAAGAGTAGATTTTTATTTCTGCCACAGGCACAGAGACATCCTTTACATTGCTGTGCAGGCCAAGTACTAAAGCACCCTCGTTAGGGTGTTGCATCACCTGTGAGCAAAGAATACAATACAGACAGCTTACCTAGTGATAGGGTTATCATTACTGTAAACCCAAGAGACATGCAAGCCAATGGCAATGACATTCTGTTAAGTTAGTTTCCTTCTCACTTCCAAGTCTGTGCCTATTTCCTTTCTTACTGCTTTCAAGGACTTACTTTTACAATCATCTTCAGGGACTAGAGATGGCTCAGCAGTTGAGAGTCCCTATTTCTCTTGTAGAGGACCTGCATTCTGCTGTCAGAACCCATACTGGGTGGCTTACAGCTATCTGTAAATCTAGCTCCAAGCGATCCAACAGTCTCTCTGGCTTCCTTAGATACTGGAATTCACGTGCATATACTGGCCCCCCCCCTCAATTTAAAAATAATAATGCATCTTAAAAAGAAAAAAATCTCCCAGTTGCTTCTAGCTAAGTCATTAGTGATGCTGAAATGAGAGGATCTCCCGAGTCTGGCAATTTTAAATAACAACAAACAAACAACAATAAGAATACAGCTATCTGTAGAAAGTGGCAGCTGCTAATCAGGGCCATCTACTTAAAGACAACAACTAAGCCTCAAGGCTGTAAATGATTGCTAATCACTAGGGTTCCATGTTAAACTAAGTCTTTTACAGAGATAGTAGCTTTTAAGTCTACTTAAAAAGCTGGGCCTATAAGCATGGCTGGTCAGCTGCCTGGCTGCCTGGCAATGAGAAGAGAGGAGCCAGAATACAGGGAAAGGCGGGGTTTGACTCAATTGGAAGAGTGGGATGCTGTTACTAGTAATTCCTCCCCACAGTCCCTCATCCTTATATAAAACTTCAAGGGGACAAAAAGATGGGTTGGGACAAATCACATATAAACACTACCAGGACCATACATTTTTCCTATTTCACCTATTACTATTTTTTGAGACAGGTTCTCTCTACCTATCCCTGGCTAACCTGGAACTCACTATGTAGACTAGATAGGCCTCAAACTCACAGAGATCCGCCCACCTCTGCCTCCTGAGCGCTGGGATTAAAGGTGTGCGCCACCTCACCCAACCTATTTCACTTATTAAGGTACAGAAATAATTAAAAAAGCTGTCTTGCAGTCTCTTTCTTCTTTGTCTTTGGCTGGCACACAGGAGTACTGCACAAGTGAGCAGAAATGTTGAGGACATTGGGAACCTAGTTTTTTGCTGCTGGAGAAAGGAGTTTGAAAGGAAGAAAGGAGTAAAAACAAGATCAGGCCCTTTGCTACTGGGTTGGAGCTGAAGTTGCCACTGTGTGCTCTGGGTGGGACAGCTATATACAAACAGGAAATGATCAAGGTGTGTGTGTGTGTGTGTGTGTGTGTGTGTGTGTGTGTGTGTGTGTGTAAGAGCATGTGTTTGCATGTATATGCACTCCCTAGTTCTTTCTGCTGAAAGACAGCAGAAGTCCTCCCTATTGGGTACATGAGCAATACTGCTAGTACCTGATTTGATATTTTTTTTTTCTCCCTGAGATAGGGTCTCACTATGTAGTGCTGGCTGTTCTGGAACTCACTAGTTTTGACTAGGTAGACCTCAAACTCACAGAGATTCATCTGCTTCTCTGCTACTGCCTCCTGAGTGCTGGTGTTACCATACCATCATACCCCACCCTTATTGGACTTCAGAATACTATTCTCCACTAAAACACCCCAGGAGCCTCAGAAAATCAGCTCATTCCAGGAGATAAGCTTGAGCTATTCTGTACCAGGAAGTAAAATGGCCTGTAAAGAAGGGAGAATAAAAAAGGACATAGAAAACTGCTTGGAGGGGCTCTTACTGACCAAACCAGGGTATAAAACATTGTGTGTGTGTATAATTTATGATTAAACACCATTAAGGAAAACAAGAACCCACAGTCCATAACTGGTACAAATAAGTGGATCAGTTGGTAAGTGGAAGAAGAAAGGAATGCTCTACTTACAAACTGACCTATACAAAAAAGATGGCTGGATTGCATAGTGAGAATTCTGGAATTTTGAATTTTGTTTTCTTTAAAACACACAGAAATATTACAAGAATATGCTTTCATTTTAATCCCAGGTGTGGGATATGGGACTGCTTCAGACTGTCCAAAACAGCTGACTATGATTTGCCTTGTGCTCTAGCAAGGGAATGATTTTAGCAGCTGCAGATAGTTTCTGTGAATGTATAACATTTGGAATTCTGGGGACTTTTCTGAGGGCATATAAAAGCTAGCGCCCCAAGAGGTGGGTGGGTTGTTGGCCACAGTTTGTTAAGTAGTCATGCGCAAAGAAACAACAAGAAATCAGATATCCTGACAGCAAAGATCAAACTTGCCCCAACAAACTCAGCACCCCAATCAGCAGAAAATAGTCTAAAAATACCATTTGCCCTCTTTCTGACCTGACTTTATTCAAAGAGCTCTTTCATTTCCCCTCTATCCATTTTTTCTCTCTCCTATCTAGTGCTAGGGGGTTAAAAGGGTGGAAGAAAAAGAGTGGAGAAAGGTAGAAAAAAGAAGAATCCACAAAATAACAAAAGTCAGCTACAGAATTAGAAATTCACAAACTGACAAGCATCAAAATAGTAACTAATTCAGGCCAAAATCATTAAAAGAATGAGGCTAGGGAAGTGTCTCAGTGATAAAATGTTTACCATGTGAGTGTGAGAACATTTGGATCCTCAGAACTTGTGCAAAGATAGATGTATTAATTTTACAGTAGCATGCATCTATAATCTTAGTGCCCCTAAAAGTGAGAAGGGGAGGAGACAGGATTATCCCTGGAAGTTAGCTTGAAAGACGCTGTTTCAAACACACTAGAAAGCAAGGACCAACACTTGAGGTTGTCATATCATTCCCACATGCATGTCAAGCACGTGCACACACATACACATATTCTCTCTCTCTGTCTCTCTCTCTCATGCATATAAAAATCATTATACATCAATCAGTGAAGGAGATAGTGACATGGTCTCAAATACTACTATATAAAACAATTGCCGCTAGTAAAGACAAAGTACTTATTTATTAACCTGTTGTGGAAAATTCTGACAGAAATTACCTTTTTGGGGTTCCCCTCTTTTAAATTTTGTTTTATAAGACAGGGTTTCTCAGTGTAGCCCTAGCTGTCCTGGAACTTGCTCTGTAGATCATGCTGGCCTCAAATTTGGGGATCTGCTTACTCCTGCTTTCCTAAGACCTGGATTACAGGTGTGTGCCACACTGCCCTGTTCTGGTAGACATTATCTTAAGTTGTAATACTGATCACCACCAGTGATCACCACACTGACATCATGTGCAACTGTGCAACACACACTGTGTTGGGAAGAACTGTGCTCTTTGGTCATTTTGCCAAAAATGTACAAACTAAACTTAATTTAGAGACAATGACAGATAAACCCAGATTGAGGAGCACTTGATAAAGTAAGCAGCCTGTACTTTCTAGAGCCCACATCAAAACCAGACAGTGGTGGCACACACCTTTAATCCCAGCACTGGGAAGCAGAGGCAGGGGAATCTGAGTTTGAGGCCAGCCTGGTCTACAAAGTGAGTTCCAGGACAGCCAGGGCTACACAGAGAAACCCTGTCTCAAAAACAGAACAAAAACAAAAACAAAAACAAAAACAAAAACAAAAACAAACAAAAAGAACCCACATCAAGTCATAAAAATCATGAAAAATCTGGGGACCACCACAGGCTGATAGAGACCAAAGAGATATGAAAAAGAAATGTAGCCAACCAACTCCTAGATTGAAAGGTCACTGAGACATTCTGCACTGTGAGGTTGGGGACTGCAGGTCAGACAGACCCTTGAATTAATGTCAATACCCTGACTGTGGTGGGGAATGAGGCTTAGGTAGGACAGTATCCTCACACTTAGGAAATTAACATAGCATAGTACTAATGTGTTACGAGGCTTCATGCCTGCAACGGTCAAACTGCTCAGGAAAAAAACCTCCACAAGACAATAGCCACAATATACAGAGATACTATATAACCATAGTAATATGTTATCAAGTTAAATAGTTGGGTGAATCTGGTACATGAAAAGTTTTTACATTATTCTTACCAAAACTAACTTAAGATACATAACACACATATATTAAAGTTGGAGCTGGTCCTGGTGATGCTCCTACAGTACCAGTTACAGGGGAAGCTGGAGGATCATTTGAGTCTAGGAGTTTGAGCCTAGACTGGCCATCATAGAAAGACCCATCTCAAAAGAAAAAGGCACCTAGAGAGAAGTTTGGTGGTTAGGAACAGATGTTCTTAACTAGACTTGGGTTCAATTCCCAGAACCTGTCGGTTCACAACCGTCCATAACTCTAGTTCCAGATTGACACACCTTCGAACAAAATACTCATACACATAAAATAAGATAAATAAATCTTAAAAATAAAATGAAGATTAAAAAAAGAGTTAAAAGAAAAAAAACTTCTGTGTAAGAGAAATTGAGAAAACTATTTACAGATTGAATTTCCAATAAAATAATTAACCAATAAAGAAAAACAAATAAATACCTGCCTGCAGGCTGGGGAACTATTTGCTGGGTGACAATGGACTTAGAGACCTGCAGTCTAAGACTGTTCTACTCACCTCTGCCATGTTGATGAGCCCCACAGCTAAGGTTTTATAGCCCAAGATAGTCCGGTTCTTGTACCGCTTCCTTCTTTGCAACATAATCTGCAGTTTGTTGGCATCTCTCTTAAGGAAATGAGGGTACTAAAGAGGAAAACAGTCCAGATGGTTAACCAGGATGGCAACCAGGACCTTGGTGGTTCAGGTCCTGCTAGAGGACTGTGCTTTAGTGGCTTTAGTATCTCTTGGTTGTAAGAGTGATTGGTCAAAATAAGAAAGAAATGCCAGAGGATCTGGTTCTGCTGGGTGCTGGTAGGGTCTACATAAGCTTAGAAACATCACTTTCTCTGTCATTTGGCCAGATGTTCTCTCTGTATGATTCAACACAGTCACAGGATTATGATGAGAGATGTTCTAAGAGGGATGGAGGGAAAAGGATGCACATAATAGAAGTGGGCTGTATTCTACTGGGACCTGAGATTCAGGTCAGTAATGAGGGGGAAAAGCTAAGTGTGGTGGTGGAGCTCAGTGAGTAGCTACCAAGCATCATGTAAGGGTAGACTGGGCCTCAGGACCCACTCAGCATCATATACAGTACACCTCTACCCGTGCTGGTTCAGGTACTACTAGAAGATGTCTTCCAGGTTGGCATTTAGCCCATGGGTGACTTGTTCTTTCTAACTCAAACTGGGCTCTGGCTGTTTTTGGAGAATAAAGTTCCCAAATTTCAAGACTATTTAGGTACTAGACTGTTGTAGCAACAGAAAACTTCAAGATTTAGAAATTTCTGACCTGGAGGGAGAAGGTTAACTGGAGTTCTGTTTCCACCAGGCCACTGGCTGGAAGGATGATCTCATTGGAGCGAAGAATCCTTTTTGAACCCTGAAACCAAGAAAAAGTCTTGTCAAAGCTGTGTCACTACAAGATGACCAAAAGAACTCCACACTATGCTGCAAACATCAGCCTTTATAAGTGATGACCACCCCCACCCTCACCCCCACCCCCATCAAGTTCTCCTGCTCTTGTTCTGCCAGGCTTATTTTTATGGTGCTGAGTATTGAAGTCATGGTTTTGATGTACCAGACAATGACCCTATCACTGAATTATGTATGTTCTTAGTCCTTTACAACTGTTTTAAATTCAACTGTACCAGATGACCATGTATAGCAACACAATTTGGCTAGGTGGTCTGACTAAGCATATGGGTCCCATCTTAAGTGGGGTAAGCATCTCTGCCTAGGAACCACTTCATAATGTCTCAAGTCCATTCTATGTACTCTCTGTTGTCACAGGATGTACTGTACCTTCCCAATTCTCCTGACATATGACCCCTAACATTTCCTGAATGCCGCTAACCTTGATTCTTTTAACTGAGAAAGCTGGAGCAGCTCATACCTCATAAATCGGCCACTGGGCCCCTGTCCTCACACACCTCCCTCCCCTCCTATTATAGACTCATGTCTCCATCCAAAGTCAAGGGAGCACACTCAGGAACTAACCTCCCCCTTTCTCACCTAGTAGAAGGTACTGTTGAAGTTATTCTTTCTTCTCACATCCTTTACTCACTGTCCTAGATCATTCTCATGAGCAAATGTGCTATTATTTCCAACAAAGCAAACGAAATTCCTCCTGGCCTCTCTGGATACCACCTCACAGGTGCTTCTTTTCACAGTAGACTTTTCTCTTGAGTCCCCTATTCCGACTTCTAATGCATTTCTGTATTTCTGTCACTTTTCTCCATCAATCTACCATTGGCAAGTTAATTCTCTCTTGATGAGTCTGATGGCTCAGGTTCTTTGTTGGCCTGTCTCTAGCCTTTAACAGGGCATCATCTGCTGTTTCCCAGGACACCACAGACTTGGGATTTCCTCTGACCTTGGAGGTCCTCTCGTTCTGAGACCTTCCAGACTTCTTGGTACTGGAGGGCCTGGGGCTCCTGTCCATAGCTGGGTTCTATTTGTGTTTACTCCCTTTATGCCTGTTGTTCCAGCCAGGCTTATAGTTATCAATTCCTCCCAAGCCCCCAGCCCTCTCTCCAGAGCCTGACACTCAGGTCTCTACTGTTTCTTCAGTATATCCATCTAGCTGTTTCACTGGTATCTCAAACATAACACAGTAAACTGAATTTCAGGTTTCCCTGGTGTTTGCTCTAACCATCTTTCCCTTTTTACTGAAGGGCAGATCCACTCTACCAACTTGCTTGAGTTATCTCAGCCCACCCTCCTCCCTCACCCAAACCATCCCCATTATAGGGAGTGCCTGTCATCTAGCACGACTCCCTTTTCAGTCAGAACAGCTCTCTCAGGAAGCAAGGCTGGGCGCTCTGCCTTTCCACTGCACTCCTCACTTTATTTCTCACTTGTTTTTCCTGCCCTATCTTCTCCATTCTGCCATTCATGCCAGGGTCAATGAAGCCAGAGAACCTAGAGTCAGCTGTGTTAGATACAAACAGGGACACAGCTAGACATTTGAGAACCAGACAACACCATGGCTGTGTAGGGCTTTTAAGCTGGCTTTTTTCTCCACCTGGAATTGAAATGCTCCTCTTGGAATCTTTGTAGATCACTCTCTTGGTTTTTTACAAATGTCATTTTCTCAGTGAGGCCTACATTTACCATCAGCACCTGTAACTTCCTTCCTCTCTTCCTCTTGTACTAGTTTCTCCAAAAGGCATCTCACCTTCCAATAGAAGCAGCCCTAGCTGTTTGAAGTTCCATCATCTAAATATATGCTGTTAAGAACTGTAGAAACTTCTGCTTCCCTCACAAGTGTGAAAACCCGAGTTCTAACCCCAGAACATACATAAAAAGAGCTTGGTGTAGTCTTGTGTACTTGTAACCCCAGTGTTGGGAGGCTGAAACACAAGAATCCCAGGGGCTCACTGACAGTCAGCCTAACCTATTCAGAGAGATCTTGGCCAAGGAGCAGAGAAATTTTGTGTTTAAAAAATTAGAGTGGACAACTTTGAGGAACAATATCCAAGACTGCCCTCTGGCCTCTGGCTACATAAACACTCCTCTCAATACACAAACAACTTCTGTCCAATATACTCTGTGGGGTGTAGTTTTATCTCTAGCACTGCAAAAACAAACCAAAAATCCCCAATGCACTATCTGGATGGTAAGCTGTATTAACAGCACCTACAAATATAGATAACAGGGTAGAGACTGCAACATACAAAGAGGTTCAGTGTGGCCAGGTCTGGCTTCCTGTACGCATACTAAATGACCATTCTCACCTTTCTATCTTCCCACAAAGACTTAGTTTCCATGAGTCCCAATATTGGCGTCTTGAAATTATACAGGACACTACCAATGTGGGTCCAATTTTGGAATAACAATAATAGTAATAATAATAACTATTATTATTTATTTATTTATTTTGTTTATTTGAGACAGGGTTTTCTCTGTGTAGCCCTGGCTGTCCTGAAACTGTAGACCAGGTTGGCCTCAATCTCAGAGATCCACCTGCTTCTGCCTCCCAAGTGCTGGGATTAAAGGTGTGCATCACCACTGCCCAGCTTCAGAATTATTTTCCATACCTTTAAGTCTTATTTATCTACTTTTGATTTTTTGTTGTTGTTTTAAAAAATTATTTATGTGTATGAGTACACTGTAGCTGTCTTCAGACACACCAGAAGAGAGCACCAGATCCATTACAGATGGTTGTGAGCCACCATGTGATTGCTGGGAATTAAACTCAGGACCTCTGGAAGAACATTCATTTATAGTTTCTGGATAATCATGGATTTTACAGAATGTCAAATATTTAATCAGGAAATGAAATTATTTCCTTTGGCAAGAGCATTTAATGACAGGAAGGGCAAAAGAAGCAGAGAAAGCTCACTTATCCCAGTACTGTCTGCATGTGAAGACAAAGAAAACACTCCCTGAGCAGCAGATGAAGCCTGTGACCTGGGGCGGGATGGGGATGAAACAACAAAGCACTGGAAGCCGGCACTGCAGGTCGCTTCCCATGCTTCTTTAGCAGTACCTCACAGGTTTGGAGGAATTTTGCTCAAGGATGAGCCGGGAATTAGACTGTGTTAAACAGGAGAAATCTTTTAGGAGTAATGAAAATGTTGAAGTTAAAATTTTTTAGGTTTATTTTATAAGTGTTCTGCCAGCATCTACGTAAGTGAATCATGTGCATACCTGGTGCCCACAAAGATCCTAAGAGGGCATCAGATTCCCTAGAACAGAAGAACAGATGGCTGTGAGCCGCCATGTGGGAACTGAACTTAGCTCTTCTGGAAGAACAAGTGCTCTTAACTGCTGAGCCATATCTTCAGCTGGAAAAATTTGTTGTTTTAAAAAATTGTTTTTATTGTTAGATGTGGTAGGGCACACCTTTAATCCCAGCACTCGGAAGACAGATGGATCTCTGAGAGTTCAAGGCCATCTGGCTATACACAGTGAGTTATAGGACACCCAGAGCTATATAGTGAGACCATGCCTCAAAAAAAAAAAATTTTTTTTTAACTTTCAGTTAAGGGTATGTGTGAGCCTGTGTGTATGTGCACACGCTCAAGAAAGCCAGAGGTGTTGGATTCCCTGGACCTGGAGTTACAGGCAGTTGTGAACTGTCTGACATAGATGCTGGAACAAAACTCAGGGACTCTGAAAGAGCAGTACAAGTTCTTTTTGTTGTTTGAGGCAGGGTCTCTCTATGTAGACCAGGTTGACCTTGAATTCACAGAGATCTGCCAGTCTCTTCCTTCCAAGTGCTGTGTTCAAAGGTGTGTCCACCATACCTGGCCAGTGCATGGTCTTAACTTCGGACTCATTTTTCTAGTCAGTTGTGAGCCACAATGTGGGAATCAACCCGGGTCCTCTGGAAAAGCAAGTAGTGCTCACAACCACTGAGCCATCTCTTCAGCCCTCAGCTGTAAATATTAATGAAGGTCATTTACTACAATAAATATCACATAGTAAGCTAGCTAATCAATATGATGGTTTGTAGGGGATCACCATATAGTTCACTGTTTTTTAAAGAATGAGACTCAGGGATAAGAGATAAGCTCAGTGGTTAAGAGCACTACTACTCTTCCTAAGTTCAATTCCCTGAAACCACATGGTGGCTCATGACTATCTATATATGATATGATATACGCTATGATATGATATATGATGCGAGATTCTGGCATGCAGGTGTACATGTAAACAGAGTACTCATACACATTAATAAATCTTTAAAAAAGAGAAACTCAACAAATACACCACCCTCAAGTGAAAGATTCAGACGTTATTTAAGCACCGCAGAGGCGCCTCAGAATCTCACTAAGCTCCAGGGAGTCTTCATTAGGAAGACTGATCAGTTAGGGAAGATCTGGGAATGGAGTTTAATTAAATATAAATTACACACTCTTTGGTTTCCAGTCTCAGCTCTGCCACTTAATTATTAAGTGGCAATGGGTAAATTCCTAAATGCTTTTGTAATATCTCTCTCTCTCTCTCTCTCTCTCTCTCTCTCTCTCTCTCTCTCTGAATTTAGAAATGCCTGGGGTACAAATTTTTATGAAATATGTTGAATTCCTTAAGAACACAACATTAAATGTAAGAAGCATTAAGTTTGAGGGCTACCTAGAATATAAAACATTCTAGGTAAACTTTAAATTGTTAAGACTAAAATTATACTGTATACATTTTTTACATCCTATAGGAAGCCTCCAAAAGTACTTTCTTAACCCAGAAATTGGAGAACTAAGAGGAATGGCCCCAAATTCCTTTATGACACTGAGTGGTTTACAATAGGCTTCAGCCTCTGTCTCACTTATCTGACTGGGCAGGCAGCAAAGAAGGACCATTTTGTTCTTCAAGATAAAATATAAGGAAACTGAGGACCCAAATTAAAGGTGGAACTGGAACTCTGTACGTCTGGAGCTCAGCTGCTCCCCCACAGTTGTTCTTCATATAGCTGAGGAGAGGCATGGCTCCAGGGAATTTCTATAGCTAGAACATCAAAAAGCACTATCGGAGCTTCCCCAGGCCCAGAACACTCACTGTTCAACTTACCTGTAGCTTTACAGCAATGACTACTGAGTTAAGATCTTTGTCCATTTCTTTAAGCATAACAAGTTTCTTCAAAGTCAAGCTGAAGAGCCTAGAAAAATACAGAGAAAGAAGGTCCTGTTAAATATAAGACCTTGTAGGAAAGTAACATCCCCACTGTGAAAACCTGGTCTACTTAAGTAAGACTATGAGGAGGCCAATCAAGATAAAAGAGCTTTAGTTTGTATGTTTGAAGTGTCACAGGCATATCATTCTGCAGACTTCAGTGAATGTTTGTTTTTATATCTCAAGTCCAGCCTACACTTGACTTGTTATTAAGGGAGCAGCTTCAGGGGACACAGGAAGCAGAGACATGGTTATTTTCCCAGTTTCTCCCCTACCTGCCATCCAAGCATATCTGAAACTCTTACACGTCTAAATTTTAGTGTTTCTCTTTCTCTCTCTCTCTCTCTCTCTCTCTCTCTCTCTCTCTCTCCCCCTCTCTCTCTCAGTAAATAAAAAGAGACACTTGCTAAAGTCTTCAGGATTTACAGCTAACTACAAAATACTTCAGATATAAAAGCAGATGAAATCAACAAGATAAAATTTTAATTTTAATATATGTTCCATTGAGGAGAACCACACAGGGACACATTAACCCTTTCTGTGGGATTTTTAAATGTTCATAGGAATAAACAAAAGCAAGGTAACTTCTGGGGAAAAAAAAGAGTAAAGAAAGTTTTATTCCGCAAATATTAACATTCACTCTTGGGTCAAAGTGGTTAAAGCATCATGGTAATGGGAAAAGAGATCGATGGCAAGGAACACAGTCTAAAGTTAGACTTATGTATACATAGGAATTTACTGTAGGCAGATGAATTAGTCAATTAACAAACAATACCACACTGGAAAACAAGCTCTATGAACAAAAACAATGACAGATAACTGTCTTACTCCTTATAACAAAGGAAGCTCCATGAGTTAAATAGAACAAGGAAAGCACTGGGCAGTAATGGCACACACCTTTAATTACAGTTAAAATGAACTTAAAGCCCACTCATGCAACCAAAGGGAAAAACAATGATTAAACAAGTAGGGGCTCAGTGGCAAAAAGTGCATGGAGCTCTTCCAGAGAACCACAGTTCAGCTCTCAGCACCACGGCAACCCTGTATACACAGGGACTCACCTGTTTCTCTTGTCATGAAAATACCAACAGGAGCTGCTGAAGATACAGCTCAGTTGTAACGCATGTGTTTGGAATGTGCAAGGCCTGGGTTCAGTCTTTAGCACGAATGGAAGGAAGGAATTGGAGGACTTCTGTTTCTCTATATCCTCACCAAAATTGGTGGTTGTCTATTTTTTTTATTATTATTATAGCTATTAAATGTAGAGTGGCATCCTACCATACTTTAGTCTGCTTTTCCTGATGATTAATGGTACCAAGCATTTTTTCATATGCCTATTTTCATGTCTACCCACAGTAACATCTATATTCAAATATTTTTCCCATTTTAAAATCTGATTGTTGTTATTGGGTCTAAATCCCTCACCTCCAGATAGGGTTGTGTTTCTCTGTGGAGCCCTGGCTGTTTTGGAACTCACTCTGTAGACTAGGCTGACCTCAAACTCAGGAGATCTGCCTGCCTCTACTGGGATTAAAGGCATGTGACAGCATGCCTTAGATTTTAAGTTTTTTACATACTCAGACTATCAATCTTTTCTCTGACAATGGTATTTTAATATTAGTAAATGAGTGGAAAGGAGAATGGAAAAAATTAACCTCAATGTGCTGAGAGAAAGTAATTGTAAATATAAAATTGTATATAGATAACATATTTCAGGAATGAGAGCTAATTAAAGAAAAATTTCAGATAACAATAACTGAGAGTTTTCCACCAAACAACTCTCATTAGTATATATTAATTATTACTACAAAACAATATTAATTGCTTAAAGTGATATACACTCACTGTTATTACCTGTTCCTGTATGTCAGAGATTTAGAAGCAGCTAAGCTGAATGGTCCTGCTCAAGGTCTCTCTGAGGCAGTGTTTTGTAACAAAGTCTACAGCTACATAAGTTAAAAGTTGGCAGAGGGTTACCAACGTGGGTGCTGGGAGCTGAACTGTGGTGGTCCTCTGAGTTCAAGGCCAGCCTGGTTTATACAATGTGCTCCAGGCCAGACAGAGCTACAGAGTAAGGCACTGTCTCAAAACCAAAACATAACAAAATGCCTGAAGCCCTTCCATATGCTCTAAGAGATCTGCCTTAGCCTGCCTCAGATTTGACTAAAACAAAAGACTGGATATTTATGCCAGGTATATAAATATCAAAAGAAAGCTGTAGCTCATCTTTTTGCTATTTTGTGGGTTCTACTTTCTTCCACCCTTCCTCTATCCTTTTTTCCCACCCCCAAACACTAGATAAGAGAGAAAAAGATAGAAAAGGAAAGAGATCCCCGAATAAAGTCAGGGGTTGGAAAGTGGGTGTTGCTATCGCTAGACTACTTCTTGCTGATTAGGGGCACTGAGTTCCTTGGGACAAATTTGATCTTTGCTGTCAGGATCTCTAACTTTTTCTTCTTTGTGGACAACTACTTAGCAACCGATTCACCTTTTGAGGTTCTAGCATTTATATGCTCTCTGAAAAGTTCCTAGAATTCCAACTGTCATACAATGACAGAAATTATCTGCACCTGGAAAAATCAACCCCTTCTACAGCACGAGGCAAATCCTACTCAGCTGAAGCAGCTCCATTTCCCACACCTAGGATTCAAATGAAAACATATTCTTTTAACATTTCTGTGTTTTTAAAAGAAACCAAAATTTCAAAATTGTCAATATAGAAAGATAGTATGGCTATATAATTCTGACAAAATAGCATTATGAGAAACTGAATCATCAATTCACCAAGAAGTTAATTCAAGATCAGTATATATTTAGTAAAAATGGCTTTAAAATTTAGACTATGGGGCTGGAGAGATGGCTCAGCGGTTAAGAGCACTGACTGCTCTTCCAGAGGTCCTGAGTTCAATTCCCAGCAAGCACATGGTGGCTCACATCTGTAATGGGATCTGATGCCCTCTTCTGGTGTGTCTGAAGACAGTTACAATGTACTCATATAAATAAAAAAAAATTACACATCAAAATTTTGTTATACATCTACAGTAGTTCCAATAAATTTGTTGTTATTACTTTATTTTACAAAAGAAAATAAAACAAAGCAAAAAAAAAAAAAAAAAAAAACAACCAACCCTGCTTAGTATGTAGATCAGGCTGGTCTCGATCTCATGGCAATATACTTGCCATCCTGCTCCTGTTTCCTGAATGATGGGATTATAGGTGTGTGCCACTTATACCAAGATATCATATAAATTTATTAATTTGTATGTGTGTGTTCATGTATGTGAAAAGGTGTAACACGCATGCACTCATTTGTGGGAGTCAGAGAAAAGCCTCACGTGTAATTTTTGTTTATATTGAGATAAGGTGTTTCAATAGCCTGGAATTTGCCATATAGGCTAGGTTGATCAGCTGTAAGCCCCAGGGAGTCCCCAGTTTCTACCTCCCCAGTGCTAGGATTATATGAATGTGACACCCTACCTGGCTTCCCTCCCTTCCCATCTCCCCAATCCCCCCACATAAGACAGAGTTTTCTGTGTAGCTCTGGCTGTCCTGGATCTCGATCTGTAGAACAGGCTGGTTTCAAACACAGAGATTCACCTGTCTCTGACTAGTGCTGGAATTAAAGGTGTGAGCCACCATGCCGGTTCCACCTGTCTTTTTAAAATGTGGGTTCTGGGAATGGAATTCAGGTCCTCTTGCAATCACTTTACCAACTGAGCTCTCTCCTCACAGTCTCCTTTTTAAAATTTAGAGAGAGTGTGTGTAGGACAGAAAATAACGTTGAGGAGTTGGTTCTCTCCTGCCATCTTGTAGGAACCAAAGATGAAACTTAACTCTACCCACTCTATTCCTCAAGGGTCCTCAGATACTAGTTCTTAAAGACTAATAATGTTTGGAAACCTGAACATTTTTAAAGGAACATTCTCCAGGTAAAGCAGAATTTTAAAAATTAGATTATTCTTGTAAAGAGAATCCTTTGTGCACTGTGTGAAAGTATCACATGGCAATAAAAAAGCCTATGGACAATGAACTGGGCCAGGAAATAGGAGGTGGAAGTTCTGGTGTGTGGGGGGTGGAATTCTGAGAGATTCACCCTGAATGCTAGAGGAGACAGACACATGAAACTGAGGAGAGGTAACTAATCATATGGAAGACACAGAGTAGTTTAAATGGGTATTTAGAAGTATTTAGAAGCAATGAATTAATTGGGGATCAAGTTGAAGATTAGAGCTGAACATTTATTGATATTTAAGAAGTCTCAGAGTCATTATTTCTGGGAATGAAGAGGTCAGGGTGGAAAAGCTGTCAGTTACAATTCCACAAACCACTTTATTCAAGTAAAGCTGCAATAGGATGAATAAAGCAGATAGCTTAAAAAATTGTAGCAGAAATTATTAAGAAAGCCATAGCTCCTTGCATATAAATGTCATCAGTAACAATTAGAGACACCGGTCAATAACTGAAGAGCCTCTGAAAAAGAAAACCTCAAGTTCAGATGATGTTTATATGCAAATTCTACTCAATATTCTAAAAAAAAAAACCAAACCCTATATAACTCTGTACACATTTTCCAGAGGATCTAAAGGAAGAAACAGATTCCAGTTTTATAAGCTCAAAGAGAACCTTACTGAACATCATCAAAGAAGAATGACAAGCCAGTCTCACATCAGCATGACTGAACTGAAAGAAACAAATGTCACTGCTTTTAGGGTAATGTATGAAAGCTTATTTGGGAAACTCAAAAGAATCTCTTTATTACCTTTAATAGAGTTTAATCAAGACTGCTAGATTCCTGAAAATCAATTGCATTTCAAATACCAGCAACAAATAAAATGTAATTTTAGAAAGATAAAATTTACACAGCAACAAGATGGCTGGGGATAAAATAGAAGTAGAGACAGTGAACGGACAAATCCTGAGCATTTATCACAGTGTTCATTAGCTCTGCTCTACAGAAAAGGGAAGGGAGATGCAGAGTGTTGATTACCCAAAATGCCCTTCAACTCAGGCAAGTTGGCTCTGGAACATTTCCTCTTAACCATTCATTCCTCCAAGTTGCCTCCCTCTGCAACATGTGCTGGCCCTGAGTGGAGCTGTAGAGCTGTATTGCACACATACAAGTGACTAAGTAAAAGAGATGCCACACTCATGTTTATGGGAATGCTAGCATTCCATCTGTTCTCTCAGCCGACACTGAGAAGTAACACAGCACTGAGAAAACTCCAATAGGACTTCCCATAGACATCAAGTTTAACACTCACAAGGAAAGCCCAAAGGCCAAGAAAAAATACTTTTGAAGAAGAGAAGATAGGATAATCAGACTTACTGTAAAGCAGCACTACCTGAGGAGGTTCGTATACTTTTTTTTTTTTTTTTTGAGGTTCGTATATTTAAAGAACAAATGATTGTGGAAAAAAACACAGTGCAACAGTCTCACAATTATGTAGAAATCTGATAAAAGATGATGGCAGGACCAGGAGATGCAGGCTTGTTCATCCCAGCATTCAGGTAGCAGAGGCAGGAGGATCATGAGAAGAGGAGAGAAAGGAAGAGAAGCAGCAGTAGTCCCTAACTAGGAAAAGGACTAACTACATAGAATACTCTTTAGCTTATACATGAAATGTAAGTTTTAGAATACAGGACCGTATTCTTTAAAAATTGTTCTTATATTTTAATTAGTTAATTAATTATGCATGTTTGTGGGCACATGTGTGCAACAGCATGCATACAGAAGTCAGAGAACAGAACCAGTATTCTTTTACCACATGGGTCCTGTGGATTGAACTCAAGCTTTGCAGAAGGCAACTTTAGCCACTGAGCCATCTCACCAACCCCAGGACAATATTATTATGACTCCGAGTTATTCTAAAATCAAGATACTGGGAACAATAAATTCAACTCTGTGAAAATTAGAATTTTCTGCTAGCAGGAAATACCATATAAACAATAAAAAGACAAGGGCTAGAGAAATGGATCAGCAGTTAAGAACACTGGCAGCTCATCCAGAGGTCCTAAATTCAATTCCCAGTGACCACACGGTGGCTCACAACCATCTGTAATGAGTTCTGATGCCCTCTTCTGGCCTGCAGGTGTACATGCAGATAGAGCACTCCTACACATAAATAAAAATCTTAAAAAAAAAAAAAATTAAAAAGATAGTTATGACTTTGGAGAATATATTTGAAAATCCCAATGCTGACAAAGTATGTAGAATAAAGAAGGCTGGCAAATTAATATAAGAATAGGCAAAGAACATGAACAGTTTGTGTTTCCAAGAGGAAATGTTAATGGCTGATAAACATTAAAAAAATCAGAAAAAATGCAAATTGAAATAAAAATACAAATTTGGTAAAATTATGTATGATTGAAGATGTGGCACAATGGGGAACTCATATGCTGCTTGTGGGAGTATCGTCTAAATCACTTTAGAAAACTACGAACCATCATCTTAGGAAGCTGAATATGTGGAACCCACTCTCCAGCAATCACACTCACTGGCTAGATGGCACTGAGCTTGCTACCTTACCTCCTCCCTTTGCCTCTGTGTCTTCATATATAAAATGAACATGTAATAACACCAACTCATGGGGCTGCCAAGGGAGTCATGCATAAAAAAGTGAGAACACTGCTCTCCCACAGTAAGAACTCTATGTGCACCACTGCCTGCATTATGCGTAGTACAATCCTCATAAGTATCACCAGAAGCAGCCCAAAAAGCTGTAGTACAGCCAGACAGTCAATGTTGCCATCAGGAAAAAAAAATCAGTGAGTTAAGATTTTATTTCAATTATCAATTTCTTTCTAAACATAATACCATGTATGTGGGTGGGAAGAAACCAAGTTGGAGAAGACCACATACCAAATAGTACATAAAATTCAAAGCCAAGCAAAACTATTTAGTAATTGCATGGGGACTCAGGAGGGAAAACTCCATAAAGGATTGAGTGACACATGAACAAAAGAAGGTTGGGAAGTTTAGAGAAACAAAGTAAACAAGAATGTCTGGAGCTTGAGGGATGTAAAAATGGAAAGTGAAACTAGACTCTGCAGTGGGGGCTTTGATTTTACTTATGATAGGAGACACTGATGATTTACAAACAAGACAATCACTGTATCCAATGATTCACCTAAGAATGTTCTGCTTAGGTAAAATCACACCTCCCAGAGAAGGGATGATGGGTTTGGGGAAATCCACCAGTCAGCAGGCTAAGGCTGTGGTCCAGCTAACGCAGGAGAAAAGTTTGGTCTCAGACCCTAGATAATGATAGGGTGGAATTCACAAACATTCTAGTAGATTGTTTATGCCTTGCTAATAAGACTAAATGCAAGGTCTGGGAATAAAAGAAAACTTTATGCAAGTTCTGAGGTGTGGCTTGAGCAACAGGCTGGATGATGATAGTACCATTTAATAAGATGAAGGAGGAGACAGGGAAGTTCTGGAGCAGAGTTTGAGACATCTTGACTATAGGTGGACACTAGATGGCTGGTTGTGGATGTCTCCAGCTCAAGAAAAGCGTCAGGCTAGAGTTAGGGATTTAGAAATCAAAGCAGAGGACTGATAACTGGGATCTTCCAGAGGAGTTCAAACAGGAAAAAGAAAAAGATGATCCTTGGGCAGATGAGAAAGACTGAGGAGCTGCCAGTGAGGCTGAAAACCAACGGGATGTGCTTTCTCAGACGTAATGAGAACACAGGAGGAACCATCAAATGCAGTCCTCAGGCAGAATGAGATGAGGATAGAAAGCTGACTGGTAAATGTTACAAAATGATGAAAACTAGTGACCCCACTCCTACACATTCCAGTAGCATACAAAATCTCAATCAAAGGGTGCCAGACATGTAAGTAGCTGCCAATAAAGTAAGGAAATCAGAAAATAAGATTTCAAGCTAGGAAAAGCAATGTGGCAAGGTGGGAGGAATGGAAACTTTACTCAGGCTTCCACAAGAACTAGCAGAGCAGTCTACTATCCACACAGCCGCCTTTTTAAAGGTTTTGGGACCAAATGATCTCATCTAATTTTCCCTGTGGTCTCAAGGTACCCCCTGGTAAGAGAAATGTGGTTTTATCTGAAAATACAAGAAAGAGAAAAGAAAGGAAATCTGAAGTGGGATTTTCTGATTTCTTTGGAGACTCAGTTCTGTCATGTGACGCTTTTCTGGAAGCTGTTTTATAAGAGGATGTTTCGCTGAAGCAGACACTTGAGAGGATGCATGATGTTTGCAAAGAGTCTAAGTAGAACCCAATAGACAGTGAACAACGCTCTTGCACTGTTGAACAAAGCACCTTGCAGTGCTTTGCTGGTCTTCACTGATCTTCACGTGTGAGTTAGTAGAGAGAAAAGTGCCAATGAACTTCTCATGGTATTCAAGCCGCTTCTTGCCACTTCTGCAGACTTGTGCCAATACAGCAGAGCCTCCAGGTTTCTTCTGGATCGAGCCACCTCTACTGATTTATGTTCAGTGTTTGCTGATTAGACTGGACTGGCACTACTGATATGTGTTTGAAGTTTTAGACTAGACTGCTGATATCCTGACAATGAAGATTGGGATCACCCCCAAAGAACTACTTCTAAACTGGTCTACTACCTCTATTTCCTATTACCCTTTCTTTTCTCCTATATCTGGTAGGTGGGCTAGAAGGGAGGTTGAAGCATTTAAGAACCCGTATTAAAGCAGGTTTTGAAAAACCTAACCTGCACGTGGTGGTGCACACCTTTAGTGCCTGCCCTCCGGTGGCGGACGCTGTCAGGTTCATGAGTTCGAATCCAGCCTGGTCTCACTGTGTTCTCAGTGAGTTCAGGAAAAAAAAAAGAAAAGAAAAAAAGAAAAGAAAAAGAAAAACCTAACCCTACAAAAATTGGAATGTAATAAATCAAGACATAAATTAAAAGGCTTTTTAAAAAATAGTTTTCATGTCTTTACTAAACACACACAAAAGGACACAGCATGTAAGTACCCAGTTACACCCTCTTGTAGCACCACCCCAGGATTAAAGGGCTTTTTCTAAAGTCCCATAAGTGAGTTGATCATTATTTCCTTTGTGATGGATCTTAACTGATGAACTGCATCATATCCATGAATGAAATCTTTTAATTCTGTGAAGCTCAAAAGTGTATAATAGCTAACTATGAGCATCTTTGTCTTGTTTCCTAGTTCTGGAAGCATCACAGACATCTGGACATCTCAGTTTCACAAAGACGGAAGAGTTGAGAAAGGAACACTGTGGTTTAGCTTGTCCTCTTCTTTCTCCTTCCTTCACTCCCTCTCCTCCCTAAGAATCCAGCTGCTCAGATCCTTACTTCTGAACAAACAAAATGAGAAAATGGAGTCATTTGGATTTAAGACGGTTTTCTTCATCAAGAAAGTTTCAAAAGTAGGTCCTGTGTTTGAGAGATCTCAGGAGTCCAGGTTAATTGAGACTGCCGGTCCTCCTACAGGGTCGTGGGGGGTGGGGGGTGGGGACATCCTCGTGGAGACGGGGCAGGGAAGAGGTATGAGATGTGGAACAGTTGGATGGTGGACTGGGAGGGGAATAAAATCTGGAGTTTAAAATAAATAAATTAATTTTTAAAAAAAGTAGGTCCTGCCGCGGACTGCAATAAATTACGACTACTTTTAAGTGGCACATTTAAAATTATTTTAATAGCCAGGTTGCTTGTTTATCGAGAGACAATTTCATCTTTCTCTGATCTTTCTACCCATTCCAGACCAAGGCAAAACCTGAACTTCTATAGAAACATAAGGAGCTGCTAGGTACTGGTAGGAGTAGAAATGACAGGGGATCCTTACACATGCCTAACAAAGAGCTTCACTCAGGAAAACGTCATTATTGTTTGAAAATATTGGGTTCTGAATACATCAGGAAGGAGTTAAGGTGACACAATCTCAAAATTGGTATACTGATTACTTCAAGCTGAATTCACTCTAGGAACTGGTTTGCTTTTGCCTACATGCACGAAACTATAAGGATTATTCCGGAAGGGATGACCTTCACATAGCAGATGAAAATAAAAATAGCCTTCCTCACCAGAGACTGATAACCTAGGGCTGCCATAAGCAGCTATAAACAGCTCTAAAGTGACCTTCATTTCATACGAACTTCATACCCTGACTGAATACATCTTTTACTGACAAACCCAGAGTTTACTACCCTAATCCAGATTTTCATTTGTCCTTTCTCACTCAGATTAACTGCTCTTTTAAAATGTAAAAAGCATCATGCTTTGGTTATTTCTTTGCATTCTTTGTACATCACTGTCTTCTGAAGATTTCCACTGTACATATGAAATTAATAAAGCAAGTATGATTTCCTTTTATTCCTTAAGATTCTTAGCATCAGCCAAAGAGTGCACATAAGAACTATGGAGTTGAGGGGACATCTTTCTTCCCTGTGGTTTCACACCACAGCTATCTATTTTAAGGTCTTGAAACCAAGAATTCTCAGACACATCATGCACATATGAGCAGCACTAATTGGACTCAGTGGTTATAATGAAGGAGGGGAGGAGATAAAGTTTGTGTGTGGAGGGGGAGGGGTTGGGAAGCCTAGAAGGAGTTAGAATAGGCGAGTTAGGTAAGGGTTAGGTGAGATAAAAATACATTGTATACATGTATGAAATTCTCAAAGAATAAATAATTATGAACATTAAAAAAAAAACCCTCTGGATGAGCACCTTCAGATCTTCTCTGGGGACCCTAACACATGAAGTACAGATTTTAGACAGACTTAATCAGCTAGCATTCTATAAACTGACTTACAAACAATATGAAGATAAGCTAGCAGACCTCAAAGCAATTTAATCTGGGGTTGGCAGAGACACTGGGGTTAGAACTGCTGTTCTAACTACTGATAATAAACTATCAGGGAATAACCATAGTCAACCCTCTCCTGAGAATATGGAATAACTCTTACCCAATAGTATCATTTGTAGTTATTAATTTACTCATTCTTTGATGAACAATGTAAAGGATAGCTTTAAAAAATAAAATTAGGAGCAAAGTATAGTGGTGGGTGCTTTAATTCTAGCACTCAGGAGGCAGAGGCTGATGAATTCAAGGCCAGTATGGTCAATATAGTGAGTTCCAGTACAGCCAAGGCTACATAGACAACCTGTCTCAAAACAAACAAACCATTAAACAATAATAAAATAAAATGAAGCGAAATAAGGGATCTGGAGAGATGGCTCGATGGTTAGGAACACTTACTACTCTTGCAGAGTCTGTTTATTAGCACCCATGTTGGGCAGCTTACAACCCCTTGTAACTTCAGCTCCAGAAGTTATGACACCTCTCACCTCCACTGGAACTTATACTGGCATATACATAATTAAATAGAAAACAGATCTTAAAAATACTTTTTAGGGCTGGAGAGATGGCTCAATGGTTATGAGTACTTGCCCTTGCAGGGAACTGAACCTGGTTTCTCAGCATCCTCATGGTGGGTCTAACCCATTGATAACCCCAGGTCTAGGGGATCCAACACCCTTTCAGATCTCTGCAGGCACCAGGTTTAGACATGGTACACACAGAATACATGTGTGGAGGGCACAAGGTTCTTGTGCTTTCAAATAAGCACTAGAGAAACCAACAATGTTAAACACATAGGTTTATCTCTTGAATAGAAGGGATAAATACTTGTTTTCCACACAGAATGCTAGGAGTGAATGTTAATATCCTGGTAATCTATGCTTATCTGTAAGGGCCAGGCCACACCGGAATCACCCAGATGACTATGTTTATCCCAGACTCTTTCTCCCTGGACTTTATCTTGAGCATTGTTTCTTAGTCAATAGAACCTGGGGGGAGAAGTCACATGTACTTTGTAGTTTGGTGACTGCTACAATATCTGTATGAGACCAAACCTGATACTCCCCTAGGCCTTAAGCTATAGAACCTATCTTTATAAAGAAGTCACATGCACTATGCAAAAAAGTTTCAATGTTGTCACACCTTAAAGCTTTATTATACACATGAGATTGAGGTAATTGTTACCAGGAAACATCTTTTCCAAAATTGTACTGTACTTAAATGTCTAAAAAATAAACTGCCAATGTCAGACTCTGTAAATTTGAAGGAACATCAGCTACTAAGTTGTACTGAACAGGATTTCCTGCTTACCTCAACCAGATGTTACTCTGCTGGCCATGATTGCACAAACACGCAGGCCAAATATTTATGCATATAAAATAAAGCTAAACCATTTAGATTCTTAAAACATATTTGTGTTGGGGCAAAGTGTACCATGGTACACTCTGGGTCAGAAGATGCTCTGCAAGAATTAGTCCTCTTCTACTATATCACTACTGTGATTGACCTGAAGTAGTCAGGCAAGCTTGGTGGCAACTGTCTTTACCTGCTTAACTATCATCTCACCAGCTCCTTTACTTGAGGTTTTTTTTTGTCTTGTTTTGTTTTGTTTTTTAAAGAATTATTTATTTTATGTATATGAGTATGCTGTCTTCTGACACACCAGAAGAGGGCATTGGATCCCATTACAGATGGCCGTGAGCTACCATGTAGTTGCTAAGAATTGAACTCAAGACCTCTGGAAGAGCAGTCAGTGCTCTTAACCTCTGAACCATCTCTCCAGCCCTGCTTGAGTTTTAAAAGGTGAGTTTGTTTACTTTTTTCCAAATTTCTTAGGATGAAACCATTTTCTGATTAGTTATAGAACCAAGCAAGAGTCCATCTAGTCCAGTTGCAACCTCTTTTGGGCTAATAAAAATGATGATGATGATAATAATAATGATAACAACAACAATAATAATTTTTGTTTCCTTTCTCTATTGTAGCTTGGTTATTTGAGACAGGGTCTGTTGTCCTAGAATTTGCAACTCCCAGCCTTAGCTTCCCAGGAGATGGGATTCCAGGTGTTTGCTACCATACTCAGTTTGTAGTACTTTTATAAAGCTACCCCTTCTACAGGTCAAGTGAATCTTGTCTATGTGAGTGTGTTCCCTGCAGCAAACCCTTCATGGCTGTACTACTAGGCAGTCCTCCCTGTGCATCCTCAGATGTTAGCTAGAATGCACCAAGGTCTGGAGAGTATACTTTCACCACTTAAGGCTCAAACTAGACAAAGAAAACAGCTGAAAGCCCAGTGTGAATCAGTATAGTTGTAATTCCAGCCACTTGCAAAACTGAGGCAGGAGGATTTCAAGTTCAAGGCCAATCTGGACATCTTAGGGAGACACTTGTGTAAGGATAAAAAGGGCTGGGAATGTGGCTCAGTAGAGCACGTCCATAGCATGAATGATGTTCCAGAACCAATCCCCAACACGTGAGACAGAGAGGGGAGGGGATCAGAAAGCCTCTGCTTATTTCTAGTTCTCTATGCCAACAAATTCATTATTGAAAGCCTCTCCACAGTCCCTTCTCTTCTGTTTTTTTTTTTTTCTATTGTATGTCAAGCTTGCTTTCTTCTTTGAAGTCTGCAGTGTTCCTACCTCTTCAAGTTCTTGTCTAGTTCCACCTTGTGCTAAAGGACAGAGACTATGTCTTCCTCTTACTTGGATACTTCCAATTTCCAACAGAGTGAGGTGAAAGAAAATGGGCATTATATAGCTTATCTAATTAAAATTATCTAATGTGAAAATACTAAGACAAAATATGTTTCACCCCACTAACATAAAACCCATGTTTTCATCCAACAGTTTCTTAATTGGACAAAACTAGCTCAGATTAAAGGGCACTAAATTACTACTTTCTAAACAGTGACACAAATGCAGAATATTTTCTCTCTTTGTTGCGCTGGGCATTTTGCCAAGTCTTTTTCTAATTAGGTCCTGTGGTTATTAATTCTTTAATCTGTTAGTAAGCATTTCCTTGCCTTAAAAAAATTAAAAGGAGGTAGAGAGATGGTTCAGTGGTTAAGAGCACTGAATGCTCTTCCAGAGGCCCTGAGTTCAATTCCTAGCAACCACATGGTGGCTCACACCATCTGTAATGGGATCTAACTCTCTCTTTTGGTATGCATGGAAACAGACCAATCCTATACATAAAATAAATAAATCTAAAGGAAGGAAAGAAAGAAAGAGAAATAATAATAATAATAACAACAACAACAACAACAACAACAACAACAACAACAAGGGGCAGGAAGAAAGAGTAGCAATTTACCCTAACCTGGACTGGAATTTGAGATCTTCCACCTCACTAGGTGTGGTGGTACATGTCTTTAATCCCAGAACTCACCAGGCAGAGGAAGGCAGAAAGCTCTGTGAGTGAACTGGCTTGCTTCTATATAGAAAACTGCAGGCCAATAGGAGCTACAAAGTGAGACCTTGTTTTAAAATAAATTAGCTTTTTCTCTTTCCTTCCCTTTTCCTTTCCCTTCCCCTTTCCTGTCCTTTTCGGCTTAGACAGGGTTTCTCTGTGTATCCTTGGCTGTTCTGGAACTGATTCTAGACCAGGCTTGCCTCAGACTCAGATCCACCTGCCTCTTCCACCTGAGTACTGGTATTAAAGGCATGTGCCACCACCACCCTAACTTTTTCTATTCTAGATATTTCCTCCCTATTTCTACACACATTTTAGAACTAGAATGGCAATTTATATTTGGATGTTAAAGGGTGTGCAGGTACCCCTCCATGTGTTACATGTATGTCAAGTGTTGAATGTTTTTCTCTATTGGTCTCCACTTTATTTTTCTACATTTTTTATTTTTAATCATGTGTATATGCAGGTTATGATTTTTCAAAATCTATTTTTAATAAGGATTCTTAAATGTTTTAATATTTCTTCTAGCCCATCAACCACCAGCAGTAGTGGGAGTAAAAGGTTAACAGAGCAAAGGAGGATGTGGACCTGTTTACAAACAGTTCTTTGGAGAAAATCCAATCTGCATTGTCAGGGTATCAGCAGTTCAGTTCCCAGGAATCAGTAGTGGCAGCTTGATCAGTTCACAAACACCATTCATGAATCAGCAATAGCAACGTCAATCCAAAAACATCCACAAAGCTCTGCCAGTCAGTCTGCAGAAGTGTCAAGAAGCTGCCAGAACATCACCCAAGTTTTTTGGTGTGTTTTTTCTCTATGAAATCATGACAAACAATGACCAACAAAGAATGGTAAGATGTACCAAAACCACCCAGTGATGTCAGCAAAGCCCAACAATGACTAATTAAAAGAATGGCAAGGTGTACCAATACCATCCAGTATTGTCCAGTCTGTTGGGTTATATTTATATCCTTTCCAAACATCATGTGTTCTCTCAAGCATCATCTGCCCTAATAAATCATCATATGCCCTTTGTACAGGCTGCCTCCAGAAAAAACATGTGTCTGTTTTTAGCAAAACATCCTCCAACGTGTCTGCTTTAGCAAAAACATCTACTCATTTAAGACTGTTTCCAGAAAAATATCACATGACACAACGGAGTCTCCAAAAAAACCAGAAATTTACATTTCATGAATATGTCTGTTTCTGTGTGGGGGTATGTGCATTTGTGTGCATAGATACCACAGAGGCTAGAAGACAGATTCACTGGAGCTGGAGTTAGAGGCAGTTATAAACTGCATGATGTGGGTGTTGGGAAATGAACCCAGGTCCTCTGTAAGAGAAGTATAGTCGTGGTTGTGAGCCTGGCCCTCTTTTGTCATTGTTATTGTTGTTTATTTGTTTGAGACAGGATTTCACCTCCCAAGTGCTGGGATCCAAAGTGAGTGTTACCACAACCCAGCACATGCTTTCTTAATGACTAAGCTCTCTTCTCTCCAGCTCTTCCACCTTATTTTTTGGGAGTGATAGTGGTGGTTTAAAACAGGCTGTGTGTGTCTCTCTCTCCTTCCTTTCCCTCTCCCTCTCTCTCCACGTAGTTATGGCTGCCCTGGAGCTTGCTATGTATTATCAAGTTGACCCCAAAGTCTGAGATCTCCCCATCTTTAACCCAAAGTAATATGGCTAAAGGCACTATGTCCTGCTCTGCCTTACTTTTTGAGACCTGGTCTCTCAGTGCATCCAGAGCACAATGGTAGTAAGATTCTGAAGCCACTAAGCTTCAGGAATTGTGTCTCTATTTTTCTTTTTCCTTCCTAGTATTCCATCTCAGCTGTATTCCATTACTTGACTTTGTCCTGGAGGTTCTTCTCCATTTTTTCCGTCTCTTCTTTCAGTGGGTAATTTTCATCAGTCTAGATTCAAGTGTGTGTGTGTGTGTGTGCACGCGCGCGCGCATGCATGCATGCATGCATGCATGTATGTATGTATGTATGTATGTATGTATGTATATGAGCACACTGTAGTTGTCTTCAGACACACCAGAAGAGGGCATTGGATCACATGACAAATGGTTGTGAAGCCACCATGTGGTTGCTGAGAATTGAACTCAGGACCCCTGGAAGAGCAGTCAGTGCTCTTAAAACCTCTGAGCCATCTCTCCAGCCACCACCCCCCCCTACCCCCAACCAATTTCTTTTACTGTTATTTTAATATAATACTGTTGAGCATATCTATGAGGGTTTTTTTTTTTTAAACTTCAGTCATTATTTTATTTCAACTCTCTAATTCCGTGTTTTATTTCCACATTTCAGGCATAAAGTTATCTGTTTACCTATTTTTCCTTAGTCATTTAAGCATAATTTGTAATATTTCAACCCAAAGACATTCACATGAAAATAGGAACTTGGTTAGGTCTTGCAGACTGCACTGCTTTTCTTCCTCCCTGTGAGTTCTGTTTCTTCACATGTCTAGTAATTATAGATTACAACTGGATCTATTGTAGGATTCTGGATCCTGTTGTGTCCCTCTGAGAATATTGGGGATTGTTTTTGTTTTCTGGCTGGTTTTGTTTTTTTCTCAGTAGGTAATTGACTACCAAGATACACACACCCTGGAGCATGCGCCTGTGGAACACAGCTACTGCTTCATTTGCATGGTAGTTCTGAGATTCTAGGGACTGCTTTTAGAATTTGGACCCTGGGGAGTCTCCCCTGCACCTGGTAATCTGGCTGTTGGCCAAGGATTTTGGTAGCAAGCACTCAGAAGAGGCGCTCACCCTGCAATTCTAAAGTGGATCTTTTTTTTTTTTTTTTTTTTTTTTTTTGTGCTTTCCCCTTAATCTTCCAGCTGCCTGATGCCCTAAGCCACCAAAGCTTCAGTTTTGTTTTGTTTTTTTTAAGCTTTTTGAACTGAGCGATATAGGAATAGAGTTTGCTCTATTTTAAAAAGGAAATTTGGTGGCAGGAGGCATAGCTACATGATAGATAGAGCCTTTGCCTTTCATGAGTCCTGCCTAGCCCCAGGTTCCATTCCCAGCATGTTACAAATAAGAGAAAGAAAATTAAAACAAGGAAAGAAAAGAAAAGAGGCACCAAATTCACAGATCTCTTCCATGTAAGCCAAATTTTCTAAGGGTAATTTCTCTTTCAAGATTTTTTCCAATTTTTTTCTCCACCCTCTAATTAGTTTTTAATATTTATTTTCTAGGATCTTTTCTATGTATGTGGAATGAATTTACTAGCTGACTAGGAATTAGGGCGGTTTTGACTGAAACACTGAATTACTTTTGTAAGTTTTTATTCCAGGATCTGTTCCCAGATTCTCCTGTGTGATCTCTCTTTTCTACATTTCCCTCATATAGGACTGTAGTCCACTATGAATTTATTCTCCTTTAATTAGCCATCATGAGATGGGGCATAAACTGGTAACCACTACCCGCCTCCAATCTTGCTACTCTTATTACTTCTAGTTCTATGGAGCCACTCCAGATGCTTCTAGAAATTTCATAGATTTTGTTGAGGTTTTCTCATTCCTGTGCGAGAGTCTGAGCAACCATTTTATCCCATCTTCCTTAGTAGAAACTTCATTTACTTTAGCTAAAAGTAATTTACAAATTTTAAAAATAAAATTTACCAAAAAATACTTTTTAATAACACACACATACACACTTTTAAAAGCTTAGTGGTACTGGACTTGACACTATGTCTACACAGAACTCGGAAGGATGAGGCAAGAGGACACCGAGTTCAAGACCAGTCTAGACTGTGTAGTTAAGACTCTGTCTCAAAGTCAACAAGTCAAAAGGGTTGGTGTATGCCTTTAATCCCAGCACCTGGGAGGCAGAGGCAGACAGATCTCTGTGAGTTTGAGGCCAGTCTTGTCTACAGAGTGAATTCCAGGACAGTCAACACTACACAGAGAGAACCTGTCTTCAAAAAGCAATCAATCAACCAAATAAACAAAACAAAACAACATAGAATATAGAGCTATACACAAAATATGTAAAAACAGAAAGAAAAAAACAACAGAAAAAAAGCTGATGGCTCAGTGGGCAGTGCCAGCTGTTTCAAGCCTCCAGAACACACGGTGCTCCCGTGTCAGGTGTGGTGGACTGAATCCCAGCACTAAGGGGAGGGACAGGCAGATCCTGAGACTCACAGACCTAAAGCAGCAAGCTCAAAGTTCAATGACAAACTATCTCGTAAAATATGATGGAAAACAGACTGTAGTGAGAATTCTGGAACTATTTTTTTTTTTTTTTAAACACAGAAGTATTGTAAGAATGTGCTTTGTTTTAATTCCGGGTGTAGAGAGATATGGGACTGCTTCAGACTATCTGTTGCAGCTGACTATGATTTGCCTCATGCTCTAGCAGAGGCATGGTTTTGCCGGCTGCAGATAATTTCTGTGATTGTGCGATGTTTGAAACTCTAGGAACTTTTTAGAGGGTATATAAATTCAAGGGCCCCAAAAGCCATGGTGGGTGGCTGTTGGTTGTTCACGGAGGTTGATGGTGGTTTATTTAGTAGCTGTGCTCAAAGAAGAAACAAAAGGAAAGAAATTAGATTTAGGGATTTTCATAATTCTTCTCTCTCTTCTATCCTTGTTTCTCTTCTACCTAGTGCTAGGGAGCAAAACCAAGGATAAAGGGTGGGAAAAAGAAGACCATACAAAGTAGCCAAAAACAGCTGCAACAGACCACAACCAACCTTTGCATCTGAGACACACACACAGAGGAAGAGAGAGAGAGAGAGAGAGAGAGAGAGAGAGAGAGAGAGAGAGAGAGAGAGGGAGGGAGGAATGAAGGAATGAGAATACTGAGCAAGAATACACGCACATGGAGTATTAAAATAAGGAATAAGGGCCATGTGGTGGTGGCACATGCATTAATCCCAGTACTCACACCTGGCCAATAACAGCTAATTAATTTTCAAAATACACAGAAGAGTTCTGGGTAGCTCTGAGAGCTCACTGGATAAAGACACCTGCTGCCAAGCCTCAGTTCTATCCCTAGGACTGATTCCTTCAAGTTGTCCTCTGATCTCCACATGTGTGTTGTAGCATTCACATGTCCCTTTCCCCAACACATACGATACAACACACACACACACACACACACACACACACACACACACACACACACA
>JANHMN010000003.1:134171460-134189126 GCA_030674055.1 Rhabdomys pumilio
ACACACACACACACACACACACACACACACACACACACACACACACAAAACTAATATAATAAGTTTATTAAATATTGGGGATGTAGGCTAAGCAGTGATGACACATGCCTTTCATCTTAGCACTCAGGAGGCAGAGGCAGGCAGATGTCTGAGTTTGAGGCCAGTCTGGTCTACACAGCAAGTTCCAGGACAGCCAGGGCTACACAGAGAAACCCTGTCTTGAAAAACCAAAATATGAAAGAAAAAAATCAGAAAAAAATCATTAGTTACTGAAATCATTATCCATCACACTTGCTAAGAGCTTTTTACTTTTCTTTCTCTCCATTGGACTCATTCTGGCCACTAGGTTACTAGCTTTCAGACTGTCCTAGGTTACTAGCTTTCAGACTGTCCTAGGTTACTAGCTTTCAGACTGTCTTATTCTGAACTAAATGCCACAGCAATTGAAGCTCTTGGAAGAGAAGGGCCTCAGGCAAAGCTGTCAAAGCTTTAGCCTGAATTTTCATGACTTCCTTTGCTGCTCACACTTGTTCCACTTTGAGACCTAGAATGAGTTATTAACAATTCAGTTGTTCAGTATTATTAAGACTTGATAACAACCTCACTCTACTAAAGTCCTAATTTCAACCTAAACTAATTTAAAATCCTTTCATCTTCAAGTGTACCACGTAATATGGTATTATAAGTTCTCACATAACACTGTAAGTCAAGTGTAAGATTAGAAAGAACATACTCCATACCAGCTATCTTTTTATTAAAGAAGTATTTATTTATTTAATGTATGTGAGTATACTATAGCTATCTCCAGACACACCATAAGAGGGCATCAGATTCCATTACAGATGGTTGTGAGCCACCATTTAGTTGTTGGGAATTAAACTCAGGACTGCTGGAAGAATAGTCAATGCTCTTAACCACTGAGTCATCTCTCCAGCCTCAATACACAGCTATCTTTACCAGCTATTATTTATACTGTATTTCCAGATCTCAAGAAAGCAAAACCTAATTTTTAAAAGATTGTCATCCGAGTCAGTCTAGTCTAAAAATGAGCAAATAACATGCTGGCTTCCTTTTTTTTTTTTTTTTTTTAGGTTTTTGAGACAGGGTTTCTCTGTGTAGCCCTGGTTGTCCTGGAACTCACTCTGTAGATCAGGCTGGCCTCGAACTCAGAAATCCACCTGCCTCTGCCTCTGCCTCTGCCTCTGTCTCCCAAGTGCTGAGATTAAAGGACTTGTTTCCTTTGAGTCTTTAAAACAACAAACAGTCTTGCTGTGCAGGCTAGTATAATAGCTGGAATAAGAAATATACCACATAGGTTCATGGATTGAACAATTAGTTTCCAACTGGTGGCACTGTTTGGGGAAGCAATGCAACCATTAGGAGGTACAGCTTTGCTGGAGGAATGATGTCACTGCAGACAGATCTTGAAACTTTATTATAACTTTGTCCCACCTGTAGTTCTTGCTCTCTGTTCTCTGCTTCCTGTGTAAGGTTGAGATTTGACCTCTCTGTTTCCTGCTTCTGCTGTCACGCCTTCTCTGCTGTTATGGACAACCCTCTGGAACTGTGAGCCAAAATAAAATCTTTCTTCTCTAAGTTGTCGCTGGTCATGGTATTTTATCACAACAACAAAACAGTAACTAGCATACCCAGGCTGGCTTGGAACATGTAAGCTCCTGCCTCAGACTCTCAAATGTTGGTGATTATAAGTGTGTATTACCACATCTGACTTTCTTCAAGTCTTAAGTACCAAGAATTCTATTAGAAAACTGGCTATTTTCTGTTTTCCTTTGCTATAAGTCATGACCTCTCTATTGACTGACATCTAAAGTTGCTATAAGTTAGCAAAAGCTATTTATTCAGCCCCAGGCAGCCCAGAGAGCTTTCTATGCTTATATGTACACAAAGAAGGCTGAGGGAGGCTTTGAGATGGCTCAGTGGGTTAAGGGAACATCTAGCCACTTTTGGTGATTCCAATTCAATATCCAGGACCGATGTGGTAGAAGGAGAGAACTGACTCCTTCAAGTTATCTTTTGATGGATATGAAACTGTGACTTTCTCAAAAGAGCTAGGAGTAATGCCACAGTCTTTAATCTCAGAATCTGTGTGTGAGGTAGAAGTCTGTTTATCTCTGTGAGTTCAAGGTCAGTCTTGTTTACACACTGAGTTCCAGGCCACATAGTGAGGACCTGTCCTTTTTTTTTTTAAAAGGTGGCTGGGGATGTAGCTCAGTGGTCTTGTGTAAGACCTAAGCTATAATATTCAGTATCGCACGCACACACACACACACACGCACGCACGCACACAGGCATGCGGGAATATTGACATAAAAAGAAACCCAAGATTTAGTTTCTTATCTTAAAAAATCTTATTCATCCCTTCAATGACACACATAGCTTGTTTCTGTTATAGAATGGCGCAAGCTATGTATACCTTTGTATCTTATACTATGAAAGTTGCAAGACACACCTGGGTTGCTCTTTCAGTAAAGTATTACTGTTAATGCTTGTTTCTTCACTCTCTGACAAAGACCTAAGTAGAGAAAAAGCTGAATAGTCAGTTATCAATAAAAGTCGAAGTTCAAGAATTTCTGTCTCTATGCACCCACAAAATTAACAGCACTACTTCAATATGCTGCTATGTTGGTGCTATAAGTTTGCAATAAGGCATTTTGTTCTACATAGCCAACAATTGAGATACTATTCATAAAACCTCAAAAACTGGTTCCTCCCCCCTTAACTAAAGCAAATGACTTCCCAAACTGAGTACATATAGAAGACTAAATTTCCCATCTACTTCTTTCCTCGGTTAGTGGCCCAAGCAAGATACGCATGTGTAAAAGGAAAGAGCAAGCACTACACAAACGAGAACTCAGCTAAGCACACACAGGGAATTTGCTACAAAACAAATTGGTCACTGCTCTTTATGTTCAGGGGCACCATATTCAGAGCCATCAACAGCTTCAAAGGGGCTTGATAGGAAAATTCTCCTCGAGAATGCATCTTCTGGATATCGAGAAGTATTAAATAACCCTACATCTTCTGAAGCCAATGGTCCATTACAAGCAGAGTTAACTGATAATGTCGGGTCGATGACAAGAAGGGAATCCAATTGCAAGCCTATAAAACCTAATCTAGCTCCAGGGCAGCAGGCCACTCTTCATTAATAGCACCATCTGACTGCAGTTTTTTAAAAGCTGCCTTAGGAAAAAACTGTCTCTCCCTGTTCCTCTTGGATAGACTAATCCAGACTTATCTGTGGACAGTGGAGTGCTGCTGCCCATACCCTACAGCAGCAGCACATGCAAGCCTAGCCCTGGTGTGACTGACTTTGTTTTCTGAGAGATGACATGTTAGACAAACACTATCTGATGGACTTTCCCTCACAGTAAAGGAGGCTAAGATATAAGGCGACAGGCTGTAAGACCTTGGGCATGGCTTAAGACCCACTCAAAGTATTTGAGAGCTGACTATGAGCTAGAAATATCATTATATGGCAGCCAGCTTGGTTCCCCTGCTCCTAAGAAGTCCTGTCCCTCGACTAAAACCAACGTAACAGTCCTGAATAAGTAAACACATGTATCCTTTATCTTTTAAAAATAAGATGCTGTCTGTTTTTTACTTAACTATTTGTCTTCTGGTAGCACTAGGCAAGCTCTTTACCACTGGGCTACATCCTAGCCCTTAGATGATGATGGCTAAAGAGATGGCTCAGCAGTTAGGAGTACTTATTGCTCGTGTAGAAGCTGGAGTTTGGGTCAAAGGAACCATGTTGGGTGGCTCATACTTGCATATAACACCAGATCTAGGAGATTCAACACTTGAACACTATGTACATATGTGCTTGTAGTACATGAACAGGTAAACAGACAAGAACACATACAGACATGTACATGTACACACACACACACACACACACACACACACACGGAGGGAGGATGGAGGGAGAGAGAGAATGAATGAATGAATGAATGAGCTCTATATATCTGTGAGTTATATATCCAGGGGTTCAACTAAATGCAACAAAAAATATTTGGAAAAAATAATACCCATACTGAACATGCACAGACACTTTCCTTGTCATTATTCCCTAAATAACAAAACGATTTCCTTAGCATTTATATTGTATTTTTATAGAGATAAATGTGCCTTCTCAGTGAGAAATCACTCTCAACACTAGAGATGAAGGAAAGCTCTCTGAATGCAAATAAAAGCTAGCTTTGAACATGAGATTTTACTAATATATACTTTAGGCTTCTGCATTCTACAAACAGTCATTCTTAAATCTCTCTTAGGCCCTGGCCCCAGATTACACTTTTAACAATTTAAACAGAGAGAGACTTCAAGTCTGGGTGTTTAGGCAAACAGGAGATTTACACAGTAAAGATATTACCAGACTTTTTTTTTTTTTTCAGAATTTTAATTTTTTTTTTTCAGTTTTTACTTTTTGTTCTTTTGAGACAGGGTTTCTCTGGGTAGTCCTAGCTGTCCTGGAACTCACTCTGTAGACCACTTCTGGGATCAAAGGCCTATGCCACCACCCAGCCAAAATTCTTTCTTAAGTACACTGTATTGGGCTGGAGAGATGGCTCAGTGGTTAAGAGCACTGACTGCTCTTCTAGAGGTCCTGAGTTCAATTCCCAGCAACCACATGGTGGCTCACAACCATTGTAATGGGATCTGATGCCCTATTCTGGTGTGTCCGAAGACAGCCTCAGTGTGTGTGTGTGTGTGTGTGTGTGTGTGTAATAAATAATATATTATTATAATAAATAATATAATTTTAAAATAAATTATAAATTTATTAAATTTTATAATAAATCTTTTTAAAAAAAATTTAAAAATTGGGCTGGAGAGATGGCTCAGCCATTAAGAGCACTGTCTATTCTTTCAGAGGACCTGGGTTCAATTCCCAGTACCCACACAGCAGTTCACAACTGTCTGCATCTTCTGTTCTAGAGGATCTGATACCCTCAGACAAACATGCATGCAGTAAAATCACCAGTGTACATAAAATAAAAATAATTAAAAAATAAAAAGTTATTTCATGTGTAAAAGTGTTTGCTAGTATGTATACCATGTGTGCCCAGTGTCTGAGGAGGTTAGACAAGAGCATTAGATCCTCTGGAACTGGAGTTATAGCCACCATTTGGGTTCTAGGAATCAAACTCAGGTCCTGTGGAAGAACTACCTGCACTGTTAACCTCCGAGTCACCTCTTCAGACCTGAAAATGATTTTGTAGGTTATAGAGAACACACAGCATGCCAATATTAATATTTTAAGAGATGAAGAAAACCACAAAATATACAATTATATAAGTATATTAATATTATATAATACAGAAAAATATCTAGAAAGACATGAAACACACAGCACATCACAATTTAGCAGGATGGAGTGGAGGAGCTAAGAACTGACAGGGATTAAGCTAATTGTACTATTCACTGTGACTTTTTCTACATTTTAATTTTAGGATCATGTACATGTATTGCTTCTTTCCAGGTTTTTAGAAAAAAAAAAAACTTAGAAATGTCCTACATGGGGAGCATTCCCTTCAGCAGAGTATAGCAGTGTCTAAGTCTGGCTGCCTGTGGCTGGAAACCCAGCACACACTCATCAGTGAAGTGAGCATTTCCCTGTCTGCTGAAGCAAACCTAAGAACGTCTCCAAATACTCAAAAGAGTCCCCCTGCCTCTAGGTAGCACAGCTGTGGATGCCAAGCTTTGGCATTACCTAACAGCTTGTCAAAAATGTAGAAGCCAGGACTCTTGCAGCCCTGCTGATCTGACTCTGCATTCTATCAAGGTGCATGGAGATTCTTATACACAGAATTTGCAGAGCACTGGCCTGGGGTACACTTTCAATCACGCTTTTACTACTTTTTTGTTATTGTTTTTTAAAATTAATTAACTAATTAAGTTTTGGTTTTCAAGACAGGGTTTCTCTGTGTAGCCCTGGCTGTCCTGGAACTCGCTCTGTAGACCAGAGATTTGTCTGCCCCTGTCTCCCAAGTGTTGGGGCTAAAGACATGTGCTAACATGCCAGGTTCACCTTTACTACTTAAAATAGGTGACTTTTGAGTGAAAATTCTCACCACCAGTCATGAGTACCTAGTGAAAATTCAGAAAAAGTCAGTTTTCTTTCAAGATACCACATGAACAACCAACCATTGTGGACACTGGGGCTCAGACACTAACACTTCAAGTGAATCACAGAATTGAAAGATAAAGGTATAGCCTAGTATTTTCAGGTTGTAAAGAAATGGTTTTACAATGGGGCTGGAGAGATGGTAGCAGTGAAAGCACTTTGCTCTTGTAGAGGACACTAGGTTCCCAGCACCCATGTCAGGAAGTTTACAGCCACATGTGACTCCAGTTCAGGAGATCCAACACCCTCTCCTGACATCTATGGGCACTCACACACATGTGACACACAAACACACATGAATAAATATAAAGTCAATTTGATAAGTATAAGAAGTACTTTCACAAAGAATGGCCTAGATAAGGACATTAACCTGTAGGTGGCGCCAAAGAGGCAGCTCTAACCACAAGAAGCCGGTCAGGTCACCTTGTCTAGATGAACATTTAGCTAGAAAACATAAAAAGCTACATATTAAGGTTAAATTGATTGATAGTGGAGGCCAAAGATGTGTGGTTTGTCAGGAAAAGAGGAGAAGCTAAGAAAGTGGATGTCTGGAATAGTTCCAAGTATGTCATTAATATAAAACAGAACTTCCAATTAAGGAGAAAGAATAAACTGTGTTGGATAATTAGGTACCTGGCTCAAAAAATAAATAAGTTTGAATCCCTACTTGGCATATCAAATTAAATTTCAGATGGCCAGAGGCTTCAACACAAATATATATACATTAGAAAAACTGATCCATCTAAGTACTAGAAGAAAAGATGAATAAAATAATTTTAAGCAGTCTTAATATAGGGAAAGGCTTTTGTAAGTAAAACAAAAAAAATCATAAAGACAGTTAAAATCTAGGGGTTATGGGCCAGATATGGTGGCACATTCTTTTAATTCCAGCACTTGGGAGGAAGAGGCAGGGAGATTTTCAAGCGTTCAAGGCCAGCCTGGTCTACAAAGTGAGTTCCAGGACAGACAGCTATTACATAGAGAAACCTTGTTTTAAAACAAACCAAACCAAAACAAAACAAAACAAAATTAACAAAGTCTGGTTTGAAGCCCTGATCATCAGTCCTGGGGCAAATGCTCAATAAATTATCCCTGTCTGACTGAGATTGCTGTTCATGAGGTTTGTGAGGTGACTCCTGGACCCCAACAGACACCAAGTCTTCTGATGGCTGAGCAGCATCCTGTGAGACAGAACACTGAAGCCATTGCTGCTACAAATGGTTGAATCAGGATTGATGATGGAAATTTTCATGAATTAAAACTCAAGTTGTGCCGGGCAGTGGTGGCGCACGCCTTTAATCCCAGCACTTGGGAGGCAGAGGCAGGCGGATTTCTGAGTTTGAGGCTAGCCTGGTCTACAGAGTGAGTATCAGGACAGCCAGGACACAGAGAAACCCTGTCTCGAAAAACCAAAAAAAAAAAAAAAAAAAAAAAAAAAAAAAAAAAAAAAAAAAAAAAAGACAAAGCATATTTAGGTGCTGTGCTGGATAGTTTTATGTTAAGTTGGCATAAGCTAAAGTCATCTGAGAAGAGAGAACATCAATTAAGAAAATGCTTCTATAAGACCAGGCTCTAGGTGCCAGGAGGTGGTGATGCAAACCTTTAGTCCCAGCCCTTGGGAGACAAAGGCAGGCAGATTTCTGTGAGTTTGAGGCCAGCCTGGTCTACAGAGTGAGTTCCAGGACAGCCAGGGCTACATAAAGAAACCCTGCCTAGGGGAAGAGACGGAGGTGGGGCTGTAGGTAAGCCTGTAGGGCATTTTCATAATTACTGATTTATGGGGTAGAGGTCAGCCCCCCCCCCCCAAGGTGCTTCATCACAGCAACAGAAACCCTAAATATGACCGTTGGAGAATGTTGAAGTTGCAATGATTTTCACATATCCAAAACTTCTAGGTTGGCAATATCAAATCGTACTGTGCCATCTAAAATTGCCTCAAAATCTGGCATTCTCTTTCTTCTGGACATGAATAATTTCTAAATACTGACCAGCCATCACCAGGGAGAGATCTTAGTTCAGAAGTATAATGGAAAACAGAAGGGAGGCAGTGGAGAGGAAGCTAGACACACACATGTAATCCTAGCATCTTTAAGGCAATGGTTGGAGGATCTTGAATCAAGGCCAGTCTGTGCTACAGTCTCAGACCTTTTTCAAGAAGTTCATGGCAAAGTGCTGGCCCAGCCTGTGAAAGACCCTGACTGGATCTGCAGCACTGCACTGCTCCTCTCAAAATAAAAAAAGGGGCGGAGGGGAAGCATTTCAAAGAAAAGGGTAAGAGGAAATGAGAAGCCAAAATAGGAGGGAAGAAGGATAATCCAGTATAAATAGGTACTGTGCAAGAGGCACTGGGAGGAAGTATGGGCGGGGAGGAAAGCAAGCCCCAGAGAGGTGGTGATAAAAGGATGTGGACACCCCAGCAAGGCTCCACACAGGCCATGAACCCAAGGCTGTGGAGATGTGGTGTGCCCAAGAGAACCTTCATGTTCATAAGAAAGATAATTCCACCTTGGATCTGTGACGCTAAACTACTACAAACCACTAGAAATGCTTTCACAGCCCCAGTAGTAAAACAAAAACCTATCATAAACAAACATGCACAGCTCGTCATTATCCATCTGTCCTTTTACTTCCTTATCCAATTCAGAAATGACAACGACAAATAGTGCATCATTTGGTATTCAGAGGAAAGAAAGCACAGTGAAGGCCAAAGAAATTTCATTTTGGAAGTTCTACCACTGAAACTCAACAGGTGGTCAGTATGGCCCTGGGTAGTAGCATACAGTATAATTGTGGCCCCACCCCCATCCTCAGGGACTTCAGACTAGGGCAGAGAAAAACTCAGAATTAGGAAAATTTGATAAGTACCTCACGAGTAAACATGATTATGATTACTTAAAGCTGGTTGTTTATGACTCTGAGAAATTAGAATAAAAATGGAGTATAAAACACAGGCAATTGAAAAATAAGGTCATTATATGTCTTTCTGAATAACATATTTAAGCAGGACAAGCACCCATCTCCTTTACTGGCTGAGGTTTGCTTGTCTTGAGATGTATTTATTTTTATGTTATGTATATGAGAGTTTCATCTGAATATATATCTGTGCACCACATGTGTCCCTGGTGCCCACAGGGGCCAGAAGAGAGTATCAGGTCCCCTAGAACTAGAGTTACAGATGACTATGAGTCATCAGGTGAAATCAAATCTGAGTTCTCTGACCACTGAGCCAGGTCTCCAACCATCCCGCCTTTTAATAGATTTGGGGTGAGAAAGAAAGAAACTTTAAAAGTTCCACATAACAAAAAGCTTTGCTGAACATCTCTTGAGCCTACAGAGTTAAACATGAAAGCATAGCTGTTCCTACAGAATCCATTCTATATGTCCCTCTAGTGAAGACCTGCTGGCAAAAATCTCTCTATATGGTCTGTTAGCAAGATTGAAGCTAAATGTGATCCATTAAATGGCAATGCCTCCAGCAGCCACTAGTCAAATTCAGGAGAGAATGGGGAAAGGTCCAGGCAAGTACAGAGAAAGGAGAACAGAAAATTTCCTACAAAGGACAAAAATTGATTTATTCATGTTAAGACTCCACTGAGGACCTCCGCTATCACCAAGTAACAATGAAGTTGCTGTGTTCACCTGATCCCTAAATAGAATTGTTATGACTTGTACAACTTTATTATTACTGGCTTTAAATTTATATAACAGAACCAAACTTATATAAGCAGAACCATTTTGGAAATACAGATGTTAAAGAGCTGGGAGATGGTTAGGTGTACTTGTTCCTCTTGCAGAAGGCTCAGGATAGATTCCCAACACTCACATGATAGCTCACAACTACTTGTAACTCCAGCTCTAGGGGATCAGATGCCTTCTGACCTCCAAGGGCATTAGCTACACTTGTGGTACACAGATATTGTGGTGGTTTGAATGAATTGATTATTTGGAGCCAGGTTGGTGGAACTGTTTGGGAAATATGAGAAGGTATGGCCTTGTTGGAGGAGGTGTGTCACTGGGGACAGGCTTTGAAGTTTCCAAAATACACGCCATTCCTAGCTAGCCCTCTCTGCACTCTCTCTGCTTCCTACTTACAGAAGGGGATGTAAGCTCTATGCTACTATTCCCCTAGCTATGCCTGTCTGCCTGCTGCCATGCTCCCTGTCATGATGGTCATGGATTTAACCTCTGAAATCATATGCCCCCAAAAGACTCTTGTATAAATTGTCTTGGTCATGGTGCTTTGTCAGAGTATTAAAGTAACTACAACAGACATACATGCAGGCAAAGTACCCATACACACAAAATAAATTATCCTAAAATGTTTTTTAAAATACCCATTTTAAGCTGAGATTGGTGGTGCATGCCTCAGCACTCAGCAGGCAGAGACAGGTGGATCTCTGTGAGTTCAAAACCCTGTAGATCTGGTCTACAAAGTGAGTTCCAGGACAGCCAGGGCTGTTACATAGGAAATAATGTCTCAAAAACAAACAAACGAATAAAGAAAAACAATATTGATTTTAATTTCAGATACCTAGTGTTAAGACTCAGCCCTTAAGCAAGGTGGTGGTGGTACACACCTTTAATCCTAGCACTCAGGAGAAAGAGGCAGGCCAATCTCTTGAGTTTGAGGCCAGCCTGGTCTTCAGAGCAAGTTCCAGGATATCTAGGGCAACAGAGAAACCCTGTCTCAAAAAGAAAAAAAAAAATGTCAGCCCCGAGCAGGCAACAAGTTTCCAGAATGTACAAAAACACTAGTAAAGCCTAGATGGAATGTTAAGGCCAAGGTAACTGTTATCTGGCTAGCCTGCCATTATAATGAAACTTTTCATATATTTCTGCTGTTACTACAAAACTTTCTAATGCCGAGATTGATTATATAGTCTGTTATGTTCTGTGCCCTTGGAAACCAATCACACCAGAAGTCAGTAGAACTGTTTTGTATAGTTACCCACAATAAGCTTGGACCCAAACCAACCACCCAACAGCACTTCCTGCACCTGTATATAAGCTTTTATGGCATTTGCTTTCATAAGTTGCCTTTGGGATGGACCCCAACATAAGAAAGACACCTGCACCAATATAAGAAACTATTTGGAATAAGACTTCTATTTTGAGTAGTGGTCAAGTAAGTTTAAGTCCCTGGGAACTGACATCCTATTTGTCAGTAACTGACATCTTGGTCAGCAAGTTAAGACACGAATGTTAGACAAGTCCCAACATGGTAGACAAATTCAGACAGGAATATCAGACAAGACCCTTCCTGGTAGACAAATTAGGATATGAATATTATAGAAGGCAAGTTCCCCTGCCACAGTTAAATACCCCAACCAATGGGAACAGAATGAATGTACAACAAAGACATGATCTTAAGGAAACTCCTGATCCCTAAATTCTGACTGGTGGAATAACTTGGCATAAATGTTTGTAGATTCTAGACTTAAAAACCCTGTAGGATCTTAACTCAATATCACAGTTCATTTCCCAAATCTGGATCAGGCCCTGGTCCATCAGTATTGGGGCATATGTTGAACAGACTATCCCTGTCTGACTGAAATCGGTGTCTGTGTGGTTTGTGAGGCAATTCACAGACCCCAACAATGGTATATCTTATTTCTGCCCTAAAAACTGGCGGGGGACAGGCACTCCTAGGAAAGTGTCTTAGTTAGGGTTTTACTGCTGGGATGAGTCATCATGACCATGGCAAATTTTATAAAGGAAAAAATTTAATTGGGGGTGGCTCACAGTTCAGAGGTTCAGTCCATTATCATCATGACAGAAAGCATAATGGCAGACAGGCAGATATGGTGCTAGAGAGGTAGCTGAGAATTCTATATCCAGGTAGCTAGGCAGCAAGAAGAGAGAGGGAGAGAGAGACTGGGCCTAGCTTGAGCATTGAAAACCTCAAAGCCCACCCCAGTGACACACTTCCTTCAACAAGGCCACACCCTCTAATAATGCCACTCCCTGGTGACCAAGCATTCAAATCTATGAGTCTATGAGGGTTTATTCAGACCAACAAACAAAGAAAAACGATGGTCTCAAGCCTTCAAACAAAAAAAAGTGAAAAAACCAGAGTCAAGCCTAAGAGCGCTGATATAAAGCTACCTTCTTCTCACTGAAAAATGGTGTAATTCATCCTTCTGGCAACATATGATCCATCTAGAACTGTATCTGCTGCAGGGATGATGTTATTATTCACTGGGAATACAGTCACTAATTGCCACCTAATGCAATAATAATATCTGTCATAGATCCTAAAACAATGGTGAATGAGATAAATCCAGTGCCCTACCTCTCACAGATGGTGATGATATTCGAGTGCTAAACAATTAAAATCTACAAAAGAACCAGCCATACAAATAACTTGAAACAGAATGCCCCAAGGATGGAGGCAGTTATTAAATAAATCAAAAAGCACAACTCTTTATAAGTAGAATAAAGAGTATCAAAACAAAGGATTCCTAGGCCAGGTGTGATGGGATATGCCCTTAATCCAGCACCCAGGAGGCAGAGATAAAATGGATTTCTGTGAATTTGAGGCCAATCTAATCTTCAGAGCAGATTCTGGACCAGTCAGGACTACACAGTGAGGATTCTGGCTCAAAAAAAAAAATCTAAATAGGGAACACTATTATAAAGAAGACATCTGTAATAGTTAAGGACTATCAGGAATTCTATTAGGAAAAGAAGAAAAGAATACAAACAACTGAGTAATTCACAAAAGAAAAATCCACAGATTAACTATCATAATCAGAAAGCCCCACTACTAGTTTGGCTTGGTGATACCTGCCTTTAATCCCAGCACTCAGGAAGCTGAGGCAGGTGGATTTCTTTGAGTTCAGGATAGCCTGTCTACACAAGAGATTTAGGACAGCCAGAACTGCATAACAGAGAGACTCTGTTTCAAAAAATAAGAAAGAAAGAGAGAAAGCAAGCAAGCAAGTAAGCAAGCAAGCAAGCAAGCAAGCAAGCAAGCAAGCAAGCAAGCAAGCAAAGCAAGCTCACTACTAATAAAAGAAACTACAGTTAAAACATGGCAACACACAACTGCCAGGCAGACACAAAATCAGACACTATGTCCTGCACTGTCACAATTGAAATAGTGTATTCTCTGTGGCCTGGCAGGGATACTTGCTGCCATTTACCCAGATAAATTCTTGCATATCAAGCATCTGAGGAAATGTGAGGTTGTTTAGCAGAGTATTCTTTGTAGTGCAGCAAGGTAGAGAACAAACTAGGTAGCCTTATTGGGAGAATTGAAAAAAAAAAAAAAAAACAAAAATCAGTTGATATATAACATATTAACACAGTAGCTAAAAAAATACTTAAGAATAACATGAACTTTTCCCCTGTGCCTAGGTATTCCAGGGTCTTCCCCGCCTTCTCTTCTATTAGTTTCTGTGTATCTGGTTTTAAATGAAGGTCCTTTATCCATTTGGACTTGAGCTTTGTACAAGGAGATAAGAATGGATCAATTTGCATTCTTCTACATGCTGACCTCTAGTTGAACCAGCACCATTTGAAAATGCTGTCCTTTTTCCCTGGACAGTTTTAGCTCCTTTGTCAAAGATCAAGTGACCATAGATGTGTGGGTTCATTTCTGGGTCTTCAATTCTATTCCATTGATCTTCCTGCCTGTCTCTGTACCAAAACCATGCAGTTTTTTTTTATCACTATTGCCCTGTAGTACAACTTAAGGTCAGGGATGGTGATTCCCCCAGAAGTTCTTTTATTGTTGAGAATAGTTCTTGCTATCCTGGGACAAAACAGCAATCAACAGATTGGGAAAAGATCTTTACCAATCTTACATCCAACAGAGGGCTAATATCCAATATATACAAAGAACTCAAGAAATTAGACTCTAGACAACCAAATAATCCTATTAAAAATGGGGTACAGAGCTAAACAAAGAATTCTCAACTGAGGAAACTCGAATGGCTGAGAAGCACCTTAAGAAATGCTCAACATCCTTAGTCATCAGGGAAATGCAAGTCAAAACAACCCTAAGATACTGCCTCACACCAGTCAGCATGGCTAAGATCAAAAACTCAGGTGATAGTAGAAGCTGGCGAGGATGTGGAGAAAGAGGAACACTCCTCCATTGTTGGTGAGATTGCAAGATAGTACAACTACTCTGGAAATCAGTCTGGCAGTTCCTCAGAAAACTGGACATAGCATTACCTGAGGATCCAGCTATACCACTCCTGGGCTTATACCCAGAAGATGCTCCAACATATAACAAGGACATATGCTCCACTATGTTCATAGCAGCCTTATTTATAATAGCCAGAAGCTGGAAAGAACCCAGATGTCCTTCAACAGAGGAATGGATAAAAAAAATGTTACATTTACACAATGGAGTTATTACTCAGCTATTAAAAACAATGAATTCAAGAAATTCTTAGGTAAATGGATGGAACTAGAAAATATTATCCTGAGTGAGGTAACCCAATCACAAAAGAACACACATGGTATTTACTCACTGATAATTGGATATTAGCCCAGAAGCGCGCAATACCCAAGATTCAACTCACAGACCACATGAAACTCATGAAGAAGGAAGACCAAGTGTGGGTGCTTTGGTCCTTCTTAGGAGTAACAAAATACGCATGGGAGCAAATATGGAGACAAAGCGTGGGACAGAAACTGAAGGAGGGGCCGTCCGGAGACTGCTCCACCTGGGTATCTATCCCTTGTGCATTCACCAAAGGTAGACACTGATATGGATGCCAAAAGTGCATGCTGACAGGAGCCTGTTATAGCTGTCTCCTTACAGGTCTGCCAGAGCCTGACATATACAGAGGTGGAAGCTCACAGCTAACCACCATTGAGCTGATCATGGGGTTCCCAATGGAGGACTGAGAGAGAAGACTGAAGGAGCTGAAAGGGTCTGCGGCCCCATGAGGAGAGCAACAATACTAACCAACCAGAGCCTCCAGGGTCTACACCACCAGCATGGAAGGACATAGGGAGGAGCCCATGGCTCCAGCTGTATATGTTGGGGAGGATGACAGTGTCAGGCATAGGTGGGTGAGGAAGTCCTTGGTCCAGTGAAGGCTGAACACCGAGTGAAGGGGAAATCATGGGTGGGGAGGTGAGAGTGAGAGGGTGGGTGGGGGCACATCCTCATAGAAACATGAGGAGGGGGATGGGATAGGAGGCTCCTGGGCGGTGGGAGGAATGGGGGTAAGGGGATAAAATCTGAAATGTAAATATAATATCCAATAAAAAATGTTTGTCAAAAAATAAATAAAAATGTCTTTTACACCTTTTTACATTTAGTCTTTTACACACATATATGCAATGCACATATAATACATATATACACAATATATACATATATCTCTGTGTATATATGTATATATATATTTATCTTTTACATTTATTTGTGTATGCATGTGTTTCTACACACACCACAGCAAGTTTGTGGAGTTCAGAGGCAACTTGTGGGAGTCAGCTCTCTCCTTCCACCATGTGGTTTCCAGGAAGTGAACTCAGTTGCTCAGGGTGAGCCATCTTTCTGGTCCCTAATTTTCTAAATTAAAACAAAACAACATTAAATACAAGCAAACAAACAATTCTATAATTAAAAAACTTTAAACATATATACAGCTTAACAGTATAAAGAACTTACTTTGCCCAATATCCAGCTTCAACAATTAAAATTTAGATTCATTTTATTTTATGTACCCAAGTGTTGCACATGCATGTATGTGTACAATGTGCATGCTGTGCCCACAGAAGTCCGAAAAAGATCCTCTGAATTTGCTGCTCTAGTCACTATACTACACCTCTTGCTTATGTGAAGTTATACACAGAATGCATGTTGACATGTTCATCTTTGTGCCTGAAATAGCTATCCAGTTATATCTCTCCCACACTTCTGCTCAATCCCTCCCACAAGAGCCCTGCACATGGCTAACACCAGGTGAACAAGAATAGGGGGTTCAATCCCCCCGTGGCATTACTCCATCCTTGAATCAGCTGGTTGTCTTTTATTAGTTCCTCATCATTATCCTCTAGAGTCACCAGCTGGAACACAGAGGAACCAGAAGAAAAACAAACAGTGAATAGTGGGAGATTGTGCTGAAAACTAGAAAATACTAGCTATCAGGAAACCTGATGAGTAAAGTCTATATCCGTTTCAATGCCTTTGTCCTCCTTTCTGGGAAGCATGTGTGAAGCAGGGAGAGAGAGGAGATAGGAAGATGAGGAATGAGGAGAAAGAAAAGAGAACCAGTCATCTTCAGTTATTACAGACAGGATCCCGGGCCAAGGAAGGTGACCATCTTGTTCTATTTTCCAAGACAAGTTTCTGCCGGACAGGAGTCAAGCAATTACTAGGAACACAAAAAGCAGTTAAGGAATACACCTGAGAAATGTGTGCCCACAGAAGTCAGAAAGGAAAGAAAAACAGTTTACACCCCAAGCTCACCACAGGGCAGCTAATAGGAGAGGCAGATACTAACAGTGAGACATGCAGAGAAAGTTAAGTCCTTTGCAAAACACATCAGGCCTCTCTTCCTCTCCACTTGCTGAAGCTCTGCATACCTGTGGCACTGGGCTACACTAAAAGCTACAAGGCCCTGGGTTGCTAGCTGCCAGCTGCATCTCACTCACTTCTGCACTTGGCTGATTGTTTGCTGGCTCTAGAAATAAAAGTTAGAACATAATACTTATTATGCCAATTACTGCTCTATGATAAACATGAATTCCAGAAGCACTGGCCTTTGGTTACTTGCAAAGAAAGAGCACAAATCTGGAGGCAGAGGATACACCTCGCTCATCTCCGCCCCACCCTGGACAAGCACAGATTAAATTAAGAATTCTCAAAATTCCCAATGGTGCCCAAAGTATTTAAAGTTGCTGGGTCAAAGATTCATTTTTGCAGCAGTCAACCACAAAGGATTTCAGTGTTACATACAGAAGAAATGATGGCAAGAAATTCTAAATATGGACAAACCAGTAATTTAAATCCTGTTCTAAGTGGCTGATGTGTTCTTTTCAGTTCAATATCGAATTCTAAGTCAGGCTCCAGTAAATGAAAGCAAGACCCAGGCTTCTGGTTTCACTGGAATTTTTTTTGGGGGGGGGGGGGGGGGGGGGGGGTGGTGTCTGAGGATTGCCTGTCTGCCAGTTGTGAATCTCTCTTGACCAACATAGATGTGTTTCACAGCAAGGAAAAGGAAACTCCTCAATACTGGAAGTCAAGGGTGAAGATAAGCCCCAAACAAAGCAGTCTTCCTTAAAGTCTTGGAGTATACAAGCAAGAACTATGAAACCCCAGCTGATCTACATCAGAAAACAGGGCTGGAAACTAGCACAGAAATAAGTATTGAGGATGGATGCCTGGCTAGTTCAAGGAGAAAACTTTTCTTCAGTGAGTTAGTTATCTAAACTTCCCTAGTTTTCAACTTAATTTTGGCCTCATAAGAACTGGTGACTTTGGTTTTTTTGTTTTGTGTTTGGGGTGTGTGTGTGTGTGTGTGTGTGTGTGTGTGTGTGTGTGTGTGTGTGT
>JANHMN010000003.1:134191630-134249123 GCA_030674055.1 Rhabdomys pumilio
AGATAGATAGATAGATAGATAGATAGATAGATAGATAGATAGATAGAATTCAAATAATTATGTTCATTCTATGAGAAAAGCAGTGACTGAAAGGAACACCATATCTTTTTCATTAATCAAATTATAAACACAGATAAGTATTTCATAAATTTAGTTTGTTGAAAATAAAGCACATTATTAATACTTAGTAGTCTTTTGAAAATAAAGATCAAAGGAACATTATTCAAAAACAAAATGGCTTTTGCTTCATTTATCCATCTAAAGGCAAGGTGGGTTACTAGCAGCTTTGCTGAGGCATCCCAGGAACTTTCTCTAGGATTCTCATTTTTGCTGATCATGCTCAAATGAGAATGATCTGATGCTGAAATATAGTTTCAATACATGTTCTAGTCATTCCATAAGAAGCTACACTGAGCTGGCTAAGTGATCTTCCTGAATGGAAACCATCTTAGTTCTTTATAATATGAACATTTTTAGTTGTTAATTTGTTAAGAGAGATTTCACTCTATAGTCCACACTGTCTTCAAACTCTCAGCAATCTCCTGTCCTGAGTCTTGGGGTAATAGGAGTAAGCTACTAAATCTAGTAATTATTATTATTTTCTTCCCCTTTGTAGTATTAGGACGGAACTAATGCTGAACTACATCTCCAACCATGAACTTTTTTTTTTTTTAAGAAAGGAATTATTTATTTATTTTATATGTGAATACACTGTCACTGTCTTCAGACACACCAGAAGAGGGCATCGGATCCCATTACAGGTGGTTGTGAGCCACCATGTGGTTGCTGAACTCAGGACCTCTGGAAGTGCTCTTAATTGCTGAGCCATCCCTCCAGGCTCATTTTTTTTAAGTTTAAGAATATACAGTGTCCTGACATATCGTCTCTAGAACTATGTTTTCTCTAAATAGTCAAAAGTATATTAAGCAAACATTAAAACTACTCTGTTTCATCAAAACTAACTTTATGGGCCAGCAATATGGCTCAAAAGTATTACTACCAAGCCTGATGACATGAGTCCAAGTACCAGTCCTGGGACAAGAACTGATTTCACAAGTTATCTTCTGGCTTCTGTATGTGTGCTGTGGTAGGCTGTTCAGTCTCAAGAGTAGAAAGCCACACAGCTAGAATTCGCATGGGCTGTTCCTCCAACTTCAGAGATGCCTACAGAAACCTAATGAACCCACCAATCTACCCTCCATTCACAGAAACCTATAAAGAGGTTAATGGATGGTTTTAGAGTCTTTTGATTGCTTTACAGCACACTCCATCTTCGAACCCTGGATATATTTCTTTTTTCAGACAGGCATATTTGAAATCACTCTGACCAACATCAGGTCTCTTCTCTTTGAAAAGTATTAAAAATTTCCACATAACTAAATTCAAAACTATAAAAAATTAAGAAAATACTTGTCACTGTACAGAAAGGTACATTTCAAACATTTCCTGTGCATTGCTTGCTATCAGCTAACAGAACACAACAGAGTATCCTTTTCCTCTTTTCTGTTTAGTTTGGGGAGAAAAGGTCTCTTCTTTTTGCAGTCCAGGATGGCTTCAAAATGATTGTGTCTTTGTGTCCTGAGTACTAGGGCTTATAGGTGTATGTATAGGTATATGCTACCACTCCTGACTCATGAGTTTCTTAGGATGCTGTCTACCCTCTCAGTCTTCTGTAATTCAGTAAGACACCAAAAACGCCTCTAATGCAGCTGTTGGAAGAAAGCAGCCACAGGACATCACAGGACATTCTTAGGATGCTGTCTACCCTCTCAGTCTTCTGTAATTCAGTAAGACACCAAAAACGCCTCTAATGCAGCTGTTGGAAGAAAGCAGCCACAGGACATCACAGGACAAAAGATAAGCATGCTATGTTCTAATGAAGTTATGGACACAAAAATGAAATTTCACATGACTTTTACATGATGTGAAACACTTTTTTTTTTATTTCTCAACTATGGAGAAAAGTATTATGACTATACAACAAGTGATGGCATAGAGTATCAACAAAGTATGGCTGGCAAGAAAAAAAGAACAGAAAGCACAGACAAGGCCAAGAAGCCTTCCTTCTCCAGCCACCCCACTGTGACTAAGTTCAGATGACAACTTCTGTGGTCTCACTGACACCTGGTCCTCTCTGTCCTAGCATTACTATGATACGTAGTGACTGATTGTTGAATTGTCCCTATCTCCTCAATAACAAAAGCAAGGATTGTTTTTATTTTTGAAGTCTCTGTATTACAAAAGATATCAATAAACAAAACAAAAACACCAACAAAGCAAATGTTGGAAAGAGAGATAAAGAAAAGGGTAATTTCTCAGAAAGTGTTCTTTACATGGCAATAGGCTATTCCTGAGATTCTTTTTCAAGCCTATATACTATTGACTAATGGCTGAGGTGTTTATTTAACACATCAAAGTTGACCTGGCCTCCAAGTTCTCCCAGGATCCTTCACCCACTACCTGTTACAGGGTATTCCTCACTGGCATATTCTTCCCTATTATAATCCAAACATTTTGGTTACCTGCTCTTTGTAACCTTGGGCCTCCTAGCTGGTACACCTGGTACCTCTCTCTCCCCTCTCTCTTCTTCTCCTCATCTTCCACATGGGCCAGCTCAGAGTCATACACTCTCTGGACTCTTGAGAGGTTCCTAACTACACTCTCCTTTTATCAACAATAAACTTCTCTTACAACATACTTAGGAGCAGTCATGTTTCGTTTCTTTTCTTTTTTTCTCATTTGGTACTAAAACCTGGAACTTGACTTTCCATCCATCCATCCATCCATCCATCCATCCATCCATCCATCCATCCATCCATCCGGTGATAAGACCTGGGGATGGTATAAATGAGCCCCGCTCTGCTGAACTTGGCCTTTCTGATCCAAGCTGCTGATCTGACTCCCCTAAGGTATGTGCAGATCATTTGTTTGTTTCTGGTGGCTTCTGCCATCCATGGAATTTGATCTAAATCCTAGAGTCTGACTCTTGAGCTACTGCTTCCCTCTACTTGCTTTCTACTTGCTGCTCTTCTCTCTCTGGGCTTTGGCCTTATATGCCCTCCACGTGGGCATCTCTCTGGCTACTACAGCCTGCTCTTCCTCTGGTCTGTATATCCACATGGACATCTTCCTTTCCTCCTGCTCTCTCTCCTCCTGCCACACCTGGCTGGGTCTCTATCTGTCACAAACAAATCATCCCTAAGTCTCTTATCTCTAAGGTTCTACAACTTTCTACTCTAGAATCTTTTAAGATTATTGTGTGAACAGTCTTCATCTGAGGATCTGTAAATTCATTGGATATGGTTTAAAATCTATAAAATCTGTAACAAAATTTGGATTAAAACATAGCTAAAGGCTTACTATATATATGTGATTCAGCTCTTGTTCAGAATATGCTGTATGTATGTATGTATGTATGTATGTATGTATGTATGTATGTATGTATGTAACTTAGATGTTTTTAAATAGCAACTATGTGGCTCTCCTCCACATCTTGGCTGATGACTTTATCAAGATGTAAGCAATCAGCTAGGCAGTGTTGGTCCTATCCTTTCATTCCTTTCCCCTTTCTGGGGAGTCAGGGTGGCACTGGGACAGCGTTTCTCTGTGTATCCCTGGCTGTCCTAGAACTCAGAGATCCTCTTGCCTCTGCCTCCCAAGTGCTAGGATTAAAGGTGTGCATCATCATTTCTTTTTTTGTCATTTATTTACATTGTTCTCCTCTTCTTCTTTTTTAAAATTTTATGAGTATGAGTACATTGTTGCTGTCTTCAGATACACCAGAAGAGGGCATCAGATCCCATTTATAGATGGTTGTGAGCCACCATGTGCTTGCTGGGAATTGAACTCAGGATCTCTGGAAAAATAGTGCTCTTAACCGCTGAGCCACCTCTCCAGTTCTCACTGCCCACTTCTTATATCTGTCATCAATCTACCCATAAATGCACCCAACTCTTCCTACTCTCCTCATTTTTCACAAGGTCAGGCATCTGACTGACTTGTTAGATAAACTAGAACGAGAATGGTACAAATATAAAGTTTAAATGATCAGGGCTCCCTAAACAGCTCCAGGATATCATGCTGTTGTGCAGAATGCCAAGTGGAAAACCTGATTTTGATAATATTAGTGTCAGAGTGAAAAATAATTTAGAGAAAACTCAAGAGGTCCAAATAAGCAAATAAAACATAAAAGTCTATGTGGAAAAGTCTGGCACATCATTACCACATGAAGCCCAAAAGATAAAATCAACAAGAGAACGGCTAGAGAAGGAAGAGCCTCTTGTATAGTGGGGTCCTCACCCTTTTCTATGATGTGGTCTCTCTGGCACTCCGGGCCCCCGCCTAGAGTTTTTGAATGTTTTTTAATGAGTAAAATAAAATGTATAAATTTAAACAGGAAATCAGGTACAATATTAAACAAGGTACATGGCTACCCTGTATACTTTCCATCTTCTTTTCTGTTTTATTTATTTTTTTTACTTAGAATCTATCACTAGCGCTTTCTATTGTCTGTTACTGTATGTCTCTCCTGTTTGAATCCAAGGTCCATGAGGCCAGAGATAGTCAAATATTATGTTTACTACTCTATTCCCTAAACCTAGAATCTGCCTCATATATACATATTCAATAAGAATTTGTTAAATTATTAAATGAACTGTCTTCCAAGTGTTATATTTTACTCAACTGTAGTCCTACTGTTTGCCTTTTTAAAGATTTTATATACTTCATATTTACAAGTTCCTTGGTAGAAAATGTTTTGAAACATTCATTCACAAAAAAATTACGTCTCTACTGACTGAGGGCAAAGATACACTGTGAAATGCCTTAAGATGATTCCATAGACAAAGTCAGTGACACCAGCATGTTCTGCCCCTTCACTTCACCCTTTGCCCCTGATACCTGCTACAACTGCTTGAAAACAGGGTGTACCTCCATGGAGGTGTACTTGGTTACTCCAACAATAAGCACTAGTTACACTGGGTGGTGGTGGCACATGTTTTTAATCTCAATGCTCAGGAGGAAGATGCAGATGAATCTCTGAGTTTGAGGCCAGCCTGATATACAGAGCAAGTTCCAGGACAGCCAGGGCTACATAGAGAAACCATGTCGTGGGGGTGTCATAAGAACGTAAACTCTCAGACGTGACAGGCTGTCTATACTGTTTGCTCATAAGGAAGTTGACCACCAGCCAGGACAACTAAAATGAGCAGAGTGTAATCATTTCTACGCAGCACACCACCCTCACACTCAAGGTGGACTACTAAGTAGAAAGACAAGCCAGAAGCCAAAAACAGAAGAAGGCGGAAGGAAGGTGAGGTTAACAACAAGGTCAGTTAATGTGAAAGCAAACCAGGTCTCAGACAGTTTCATAACCAAACAGCAGTCAACACCAAACAGGAAGTCCCCTTGGTCCTTCCTGGGTGGATAAAAACAACATCAGCTTCTTAGTGCCTTGCTCTGCTTTTTGCCTGAAAGCAGCACTGAGGAAAAGTACTTGTGTTACACAGGACTCCAACTCGCCTGCCTGAAACACAGCTTTCCAATTGTGCTTAAATACCAGAATCTTCCGGATCACTTATTAGTGATTCTACTCATATAAAATATACCCCATGTTTCAGCATACTCTGAATATATAAATGCTTAGGAAGAATCTGGAAGATATCAGCCAATCTCTTAATTGTGATTTGTACAGGAGGACAGAGAGGCCACAGGAGATCAATTTCCCACTATATCCTCTATAGTACTTAAGTGGTTTATTTATATATGCTAGCTGAAAAATAAAGGGTTTTTTGTTTTGTTTTAGAAATCAATTCTTGTACCCTGGGCTAATCTTGACCTTCCTATATAGTCAAAGTTAACCCTGAACTCCTGATCTTCCTGCTTCTGAATCCTCCAAAGTTCTGGAATCATAGGTAGAACCACTACACTGGTCCTGCAAAATTAGACGTTTGTTTTTTTCTCTTCTCTTCTCTTCTCTTCTCTTCTCTTCTCTTCTCTTCTCTTCTCTTTTCTTTTTTCTTTTCTTTTGGATACAGAGTTTCTCTGTGCAGCCCTGGCTCTATAGACTAGGCTGGCTTCGAACTCCAGAGCTCCACCTGTCTCTATCTCCTGTGTGCTGGGACAAAATAAAACAATGAAAGTTTTTAAAAATTTTATGTACATCAATTCTTTGTGTGTATGTATTTCTGCACACCAGAGAGTGGGATCCCATGGACCACAGTTATAGAAGGTTTTGAGCCACCATGTGGGTGTTAGGAATTGCAGCTAGGACTGCTGGAAAAGCAGCCAGTGCTCTTAGCCATTGAGGCATCTCTCCAGTCCCAATAAAGATTTAAACATTTTTATTACATTTATTTATTTGGGACTGTGTGCACCATGTATGGAGGTCAGAGGACAACTTGCAGGAGTGAGTTCTTTCCTTCCACCATGTGGGTCCCAGGGAGCCAACTGTCATCAGGTTGGTGGCAAGCACCTGTATCTGTTAAGCCATCCAACTGGCTCAAAATAAAGTCTTTATGTTTTTGAGTGTTTGCCTATATGTCTGTATACACACACACCTGTGTGTCTGGTGCTTGTGGAAACCAGAATGAGGCACCAAATGCCCTGAAAATGGAGTTACAAAAAGTTCAGCAAGAGCTCTTAATTATTAAGCCAACCCCTCCTCACAACAAAATAAAATTTTAAAGGAAGAAAATATTGGAAGATTTTATGAACTAAATGTAAGAAAAACAAAATATGAAAACTAGGCTTGCTATTTGCAGATTTTTTTAGGTCAGCCAAAAACAGGTAAAGATAAATCATGAGCAAGAAGAGTACGACTCTGAAGTGGTGACTACATCTATGATCAAAGCTAGTTCCATTATCTCACAATCTGAATGTTTCAAACATCGGAGGCCTTACATCTTCCTATCAAGTTGCAAGCACTGTGAAACTGCCACACTTGGATTGGAAGTGCTTGACTGACTCTTTGGTATTGAAACAAACCAGCTTTGATGACAAGGTCCAACAGAGTATCTTGAGGAAAGCAGCAACACTACAAATGCAAAATGGTTTGACAAATAGAAACAGAGGATACGCTTCTCAAAGATTTCTTGCTGGTTCAGGAAGAGGAAACTCAATGTACAAGTTGAGTCAGAAAGTAAGCAGGAGTTATGGGAATAAAAGATCACCTAGCCAGAAGAGAGAAAGCAAGCAAGTTAAAAGCAATTGAAGTATATTGTATGTCAGTCACAGGAGGATTTTTTTAAAGTTTGATATGGCTTATATGCTATAAAATAGTCCTTTTGTCGTTGTGTGCTTCAATGTTTTGAGGAAAGCAGCAACACTACAAATGCAAAATGGTTTGACAAATGGAAACAGAGGATACGCTTCTCAAAGATTTCCTGCTGGTTCAGGAAGAGGAAACTCAATGTACAAGTTGAGTCAGAAAGTAAGCAGGAGTTATGGAATTATTTTCCTTATTCTTTTGGACTTTGTGGGAAAGAGGCAGGATCTCACAACTATAAAGATCAAACTAGTTTCAAATTCAGAGACATTGCCTCTGCCTCTTGAGTGTTGGGATTAAAGGTATGTGTCACCATACCCGGGTGCCATAGGTTTTAATGAATGTATACAATGTATACGCTGTGTAATTGCCAGCATTTCTAAGTTAAAGAGATTCCCAGGGCCTTAAGTTTTCTTGTGTTCAACCTTGTAATTCCTCTCTCATTCTAGGCTACAGTTGAATACATTTCTGTAAGTGAAACTGTGAGGCTTTACGATTAACTGATGAATATTTTGAGAAACTGCCAATCCACCGCCCAAAGCTGCTACCCCACTTAATGCTCTCTTGCTCTTATTGACTATATCATAGCAGACATGATTCCAATGAGTCTTGAGTGGTATCTTGTTATTTTGTTTTGCTTTTTAAATACAGTCTCATTATGTATCCCCTAGCTGGCCTTGAACTCCATACTTTCCTGTGTTTATTTCATGTTTTTTAAAAAATGTGCTTTTATATCTGTCAATTCAGAAAAGCTTAGGAAAATAGGAGCTTGCTGATTACTTCATAAGACCATCACTTGGTATTCCGAGATCAAGCTATTATCTCTATTTCATAGATGAGGACATCAGAGATGTTAAATACTTTAATAAAAAAAATCACAGCTGGAGAGTTGCAGAGGAGCTGGAATATGCCTGGCCTGGACATCTATCTCTAAAGCCCATCCTGCTCCAACAGGGTCCTGTTGAGCCACAGAGCAGCAGAGACTAGTGTGCCTGAAGGTCTATACAGTACAATATACTACTGAAGGCAGTACTGACAGCCAAGTAAAAGTGGTGTGAGCTGAATCCTGAAGCTAGATGTCACAGTTGTTAGGGCTCATTTTAATCAGTATGTACTTGTGGGTTCTATTGTTACAGGAGCTCATGTAGCCCAGGGTGGTCCTGAACTATCGTGTAGTAGAAAATGATCTTCAACTCTAGATCCTCTGCCATTATCTTCTAAATGTGGGGATTTCAGCAGACTATGATATATAGCTAGCTGTATTAATAAAAATTTTAGATAAATCAGTTTCTCACTAAAATTAGTGAGAATTATTCTGATATGATATAGCAGAGCAGGGTGCCAAATACCCTATATATATTTAGTTTTTGACAGACCAGTAATCACATCCATTGTTCACAAAAAGGCTCATCCTTGCCAGTTAGGTCAGTAGGACTAGTGAAAGCTCTCTGACAGAGGAAAATCGGGCCAGGGCTATCAGCCTCAGAATATAACCAGAATCCATCTTCCTTAGATGAGGATCTTAATGTTCCAGACACCCCCAAACACTCTCAGAATTCTAACTCTAACATTTCTGCCTGCTACTTCCTCTCACACTTTCTAATGGAGTAAACAAAGTCAGGACATAGCATTATTAAATGGTCATAAAATTTACATTTTCAAAAGTATCACCACTGCCTAAAGTAGAATTATCTTGGAACAAGATTCTGTTGTTCCTCCTCCTCCTCCTCCTCCTCCTCCTCCTCCTCCTCCTCTTCTTCCTCCTCCTCCTCCTCTTCCTCCTCCTCCTCCTCTTCCTTCTTCCATTTTTGAGACAGGATTCCTCTATGTTATCCTCCTCTACATAGTCCTGGTTGTCCTGGATCTCACTCTATAGACCAGGCTTGTCTCCAATTCACAAAAATCCTCCTGCTCTGCTGGGGTCAAAAGTGTGCGCTACAACAGATTCTTGATCTAAAACTCCAGAAGTACAGCCACTGCTATGTGTGGCTACCAATCAATAAAAATGTAGGTGGTACAACTGAATAACAATATCTTAACTTAAGAGAGAATTATTGGATTCACTAGAACTGAAATTAAGGACACTATGTGGGTACCCTGAGTCAAATCCATTTCCTCTGGAAGAAGGAGCAAGTGTTCTTAACTGCTGAGCCATCTTTCCAGCCCAACATTTTATTACTTTACTTAATTTTAATGAATTTAAATGTAAAAACAAGCTGGGTGGTATACATATCTGCAATTTTAGCACCTGAGACGCTAAGGCAGGAAGAAAGTGAATGTGAAACCAGCGTGGAATAAACAGTGATAACCTATTTGAAAACAAAGCAAACTAAAAACAGAAGCAGTAGAAAATTCTTTCATATTAATTATATTTTGAAATAATAGTTTAGATATATCAAACTCCTATTTCTTTTTGATAACCATTAGAAAATTTAAAGTACACATCTCTATAAATAACCATGAAAAACCAAGGGAATGCCTACTTTTCCTGGGTGAACTGAATGGTATATGTATCTCATCATACAGCTATTTTTAAAAAAGAAACTGTGGCTCACATTACAGTTACACTTTGACAACACTGTTTCCCCATTTCTGCAGGTGAGTCTGTCGGTAGCCGACATTCGAAGATGGCTCCGACTGCCTGCCTGCCTCTTCAGATTTTTCTGGTAAACAGGTATTCTGCACATGCATCTGCATGATTCTGGCGTGTGCCCCTCCCGAGTGGGCATATGCTAACGAGGCATTGTAGCCTTAGCCAATCCTTGCATTGGCAACCCCTGCTCCTCTATATAAGCAGCGCCCTTGGGCTGCACGGGGTCCCCTGTAGTATTTTTATAGTTCCTACAATAAAGGCTGATGAGAAGAATCCAACCGTGTTTCGTCTGCTTGCTGGACGAGTTGGGCGTGACATGAGTCAGTAACAGTAATAATGAGAAAGAAGAAAGGAGAAATCACATTTATTTCCTACTCATATTTACAAAACAAAGCAGGTAAAATTCTAATAAAAAAATCTACTGGAAGTCAGACCTGGTGGCCTACATCTGACACTCCTGAAACAGGAGGATTGTGAGCTTGAGGCTAGCCTGGGCTATATATTCAGGCTGTGTTTCAAAAACAAACAAACAATCCCAAACCCAACAAAAAAACAGAAAAACAAAACCAGTACTATATAGAGAAACCCTATTTTGAAAAACAAACAAAAACAAAGAAAGGAAAGAAAATGCCCCACAAACCTGCCTACAGCCCAATCTTATGGGTACATTTTCTCAAATGAGGCTCTTTCCTCTCCTATGATTCTGACTTGTGTCAAGTTGACATAAAATTAGCCAGTACAACAGTAGAAGTCTGTAATTCTAGAAGTAGGTAGTTGGCAGAGATAGAATACCAAATCTGAGGTCAGCCTGGGTTACATAGTAAGATCCTGTTCTTTGCCCCAAAGTCTCTATTTATTTTAAATTACATGTGTGTTTTGACTCCATGTGCACCGTGTGTGTATCTGTGGAGATCAGAAGTGGGTGCTGGATCCACTAGAAATGGGATATGAATGGTTATAGGCCATCCTTGTGGGTTCTAGGAAAAGAACCCAACTCCTCTGCAAGGACAACAAATTCTCTTAACCACTGAGTCATCTCTTTAGCTCCAAATAAATACATTTACATTGAAGCTTCTGCTTCTACGGCTCAGAGAACATTTCTGAAGACCATCAGAAAGAATGTAAGGGCCTGAATGCCAGGAAGTCTGCTGTCAAAAAACCTCAGTCTCACACAAAAATGGCTGCATAAATAAGACTGGAACAGCCAGGCGGTGGTGGTGCACGCCTTTAGTCCCAGCACTTGGGAGGCAGAGGCAGGCAGATTTCTGAGTTCAAGGCCAGCCTGGTCTACAGAGTGAGTTCCAGGACAGCCAGGGCTACACAGAGAAACCCAGAAAAACAGAGAAAAAAAAAGACTGGAACATTGGCAATGCCAATAGTCACACGGAAGGGGCAAAATTTCAAGGGGTCCCACATCTAGGGAAAAAAAAAACAAAACTGGAGGCAGTGATTGACTGCTCAGAGAAGCATAATTAACCCCTTCCAGAAATAAGGCCTCTTATTGGTTGTCTAATGAGAATGGTCAGTCCTGAAACCATATACATATAAACAACAAAATGGGCTCAGCAAGTTATGTTTATGTATTTGTGCATCACACACACACACACACACACACACACACACACACACACTAAAAATAAAGAAAAAGAGACTATCAACTTGAGAATTTGGGGGGTATGGGAAGGGTTTGAGGAGAATGGGAAAGTTTGGGGGGAGGGTACCTGGGTGGGACTGAAGGGAGGCAAGGAAGTAAAAAATGATAAATTCTATCTCAATGAATAATATATACATTGTTGGGCTAGGCATGGTGGTGCATGCCTTTAATCCCAGCACTAGAAGGCAGAGGCAGGGAGAGCTCTGTGAAGTCAAGGCCAGCATGGTCTACACAGTTTGTTCCAGGACACTCAGGGCTAAGTAGAGAACACTCCCCTTCCCTGCACCCCCCCTCACACTATTCAAAACATTCAATTTACATAGCAGGTCACGTAAAAAATGGAAGTTAATAAAGCAAAGACAAGAAATATCACAAAGAAATGCTTGGTGAAATAAGGAGTATTAAAGATTACCCACAGGCTGAGTATTCTGTTGAGGACGCTGTCAAGTAAAGGTATGATGCCAGGCATGCAGACCCATGCCTATAATCTCTTTGGGAGGCTGAGCCAGAAGGAATTGTCTTAAATTTATAGCCAGCTTGGGGTAGAGTTATCCTGCCTCAACTTCTCCCTCCCAAAAGAAAAACCAAGCCCCTAGGCTTTTGGTAAGGTAAAGGGGCCAAGAAACAAGAAGACATGTCAAGGCACTCTTCATTAGTTCACAACCACATAGCATCGATGAGCTAAAGGTAGAAAAAGGTTAATTCCACAATCTCTAGGATGTCAGAGAAATCCATTACCTTCTCATAAATACATCTGGGAATAGGCAGAGAAAAAAAGAGTTGATTTAAAGTAAGTGGCAACCAAGACAAGCTTAATTTAATGTTATTTGTATGTCCCCTGAAAAAGAACAAGAAATGCTGGCTTACTATGTAAGCAATTCTCTGGAGCCATAACTTATCAAATCACTTGTGCCATTTATGTAGTAAGAACTTTCCCAAATGCTACATCAGTAATTGCAATTTCATAAACAGAATATCAGTGCTGGCTGACAACCTCACTTATCATTTATTAATGGAAAACAGGAGGCTCTGGCAAAAACAGTGTTCATTTAACACCAAGAATCGCCTTTGCTGAAAGCTGGGAGATGAAAAGGAGGACTACAGTACAAGAGGTGAGGTAGACAGTGAAAGGAAATGGGATAATTCTCAGCAGCTCTCAGACCAGCTAGCTTGGGATACCCTGTCTCAAAATGGAAAGGAAAGACCTACACCCAAGACTTTCCTCTGACCTCCATGGACATGCTGCAGCAGCACATCTAAGCTTGTACTCATGCAGACACAAAAATATTTCATGTACACACATGCACATATAAAGATTAAGGAAGAAAAAGAGGTTGGAGAGATGGCCCAGCAGTTAAGAGCACTGTTGCTCTTGCAGAGGAATCAAGTTTGATTTCTAGACCCACATGGTGATTCACAACCAACCTTAACTCCAGTTGCAGGTAACTGAACACCTCCTTGAACACCAGGCATGTACATGGTAAACATACACAAACACAGATAAAACATTCACACACACACAAGATAAATCTAAAAAAATTTTTTTCAAAAAGAAAGGAAGAAAAATAGGTGAGTAGGTTACTGGTAGTTAAAACTGGAAATCATGTTGAGAGGCAGATGCTGAAGAGAGGAACTGAAGAATGACAGATGAAGAACTTAAGACACATGAAGATCAGGAAAAAGGTTTGTGTACCACTTTGTCACTCCAGGATAAAGGCCACAGTGATGAGCGTGAAGACATGACTCATCCACTCCTGTGCTGGTCATCAGGAGATGTTTACTCAGAAACCTGTAAGAACACATGGAAACCTACCAAAGAAACCTTCCCTGGCACAAATACGCACCTCCATCATGTTCATCTCTGTCTCCATCACTGTCTCCTCACCTCTTCTGTTGCTTGTGAACAGCATGCCAATTTTCAATAAGTGCTGTTGAAAGAGTGAATGAAGGCAATCCAAATGCGAGAGCCAACAAAGCAGTACATGTGAGGGGCTGAATTTTTCACCCCAGTCTGACTGAGGATATTAGACCTTGGGGAGGTAATTACAGTTAAATGAGGTTGAAAGATACAGCCCTGATTTGACACAACTTGTATCCTAATAACAGATAACCAAGTATGCCCTATCTTCTCTTCTCGTGCTTTTCTCTCCCTTTCTTTTCCTCCTCTTCCCTTCTATATCCCCTCCTCTTTCTCTTCTCCACTCCACTCCTCACAAATATTTCTTGAATGAATAAAATGGCTGGGAAGTTGGGTTCCACCTTCCATCTGGAATTTGGGCTACACAGAGAAACCCTGTATCAAAAAGCTAAGGCAAAGCATGAGTGCATGCAAATACACACACACACACACACACACACACACACACACACACACACACCCCAAAAACAAACAAACAAACATGGAGTTCTTTTGTGTTAGGCAACCAACCACTCATGGGCATGTGGCCTGGAGTGTGATTCATATACACTCAGTTGGAGAAATCTTTCCCTTTGCTAACAGGTATCAATTATTAAAAGCTCCTTGGTTAGGGGTGAGGCCCCATCTCTATGATTTCTGTGCAAGAACCCTATCTGGCTTGAACCTATGCAAGTCTTACGTGTACTGGCACGGTCTCTGTGAGTTCATACATTTAACCTGGTTTCTCATACTATCCAGAAACACCCTGTGGGATAGTCCCACTTTTATCAATCATTAATCAAGAAAATGCCCCACAGGCATACTATAGGCCAATCTGGTCAGAATATTTTCTCAGTTGAGGTTTCTTCTTCCCAAATGACTTTAGTCTCTACTGAACTAATATTAAAAAAATAGCCAGCACGAAGAGGATGAAAGTACTCATTTACTCAACAGCTATTTACTAGGTGTCAGCTTAATGTCTAGTAGTGATCCAGGTCCTGACAGCAGAGTACTCAACTAAAAACATAAAAGCCCTTGACTTTACAGAGCTTGGTTTCAATGAAAAACAATATACAAAATAAAATTAGGTACCAGTCAAATTGACAGAGATGCCTAAAGACTCATTTTCTTAGACCAGAATGAATGATAAAAACATAGCAAAACAACCCTAAGGGTTCTGACTCCTATGTGCTAAATGACAAAACAATGGCTACTTCTGGTCAATATTTAACACACCTCCTCTGACAGCACTAAACCCAAGACCCAGTTTCTTCTTAACTAGGGGTTGGCCAAAGATAGTAAAGATACAGGACAGGACTCAAGGGTCATTGCTGTCAAGCAATCTGTTCTACCACTATATGGCAAAGCAGTCAAGCACAGTATGTCAATGAATGAGTGCCAATATGTTCACAAAACCCATCTACAAACAGTGGTGAGAGCTGGATTTGGTGTGTACGTAACTGTTGATTCTGTTCTATATGGTTCAAAATGACCAAACACTGTCAATTAAAAAAGGAAATCAACCTTCCTTTAGTAAAGTCCATCTCTGTCAGAACTCACATATTGTAATTTTGTTTCCAAACCCACTGCCATAGCCCCAATCAGACTTCGCACATGATAAAATCATTAATCTGAATTATTTTCCTTCTAACAATCACCTTTTTGTAAAGTACAACTTGCTGACTATACAAAAAATAGTTAAGGACTCACTGTTAATTATTTTTGTCAGGATGATGATATTATGACTATGTACTTTTTGAGAATGCCTATATTTTGGAGATGCAACATTGAAATTAATTACTACAGAAAAATATGAATTTGCTTAAAAATAATCTGGAAAAATGAAGCAGTTGAGATAGGCAGGACACAGCTGAAATAAAATGACTCTGAGCTAGTAATGAAGCTAGCTGATGAGTACATACTAGGTTGATATCTTTATCTGAATATGTAAAAAAAACCTTCCAACAACAAAATTTAGAAAACAAAAGTTTCAATTCAAATGTCAGACTCTACAGAGGCATCAGTATCCCAACCCTACCCCTGTCTCAGCACACCTCTCTTGTTGCTACTCCATCAACTTACTCTGAAATGAGGTATGCTGTTCACACCAAGGCTGAACATCTTGTAGATAGGCCGAATCACCTTCAGCTCTCTCGATATCTCAGCATGTTTCATAGGTAATGGGTATCTAATGTCTTGCCCCAGTTATTTGAACATAGACCAAAACCAAACAGATCACAAGGGAAAACAGTAAGATTTTCCCCATCTCTAACCAAAATGAAATGTTATGGCATTTTCTCATTTTACTATACCATTTATGTAGTGCTCATGGGTTTATATAGTGCATTATATAGTGCTCAGTTCTAGTGACTCAACCTAAAAGAAAAAACACAACAACCATTTTCCTGAACATGGGGACATGGGGAGAGCAAGTGTTTTATTCTAAAAAGAGAAACAGCAGCATAATTCTTCACTAGTGGGTTGAAAGCACTGTTACTTTTTTTTTTCTTTTTTTTTGGTTTTTCGAGACAGGCTTTCTCTGTGTGGTCCTGGCTGTCCTGGAACTCACTCAGTAAACCAGGTTGGCCTCGAACTCAGAACTCAGAACTCCGCCTGTCTCTGCCTCCCAAGTGCTGGGATTAAAGGCGTGCGCCACCACCGCCCGGCACTGTTACTTTTAATAATGAGTAATAATAATCACCATTATCCTATGGAATCCAAGTGGTCACTAGATCTAGTTGGCTCAAAGTCCATAAACATCACATGTCTAGAGCTAGGGAAGAAAGAGGCAGTAAAACATTTGTCTAGCATGTGAGGGGCCTGGGTACATCCCTAGCACAGCTCCACAGGCAAAGGGAGAATAAAAAAAGACAGAACAACATATATGTCTTACTCTTCAGGCATCCATTACTTAAGTTACTACATAGTTTCTTTCTAACATAAAAAGGAGAAAAAAATAAAATAAAACCTTCCTTAGTCATTCAACTATTCAGTCATTCAGAGAGGCAAATTACCAAGGCCAGCTTCAGTTGGTTTCACAGGAAGAGAACAGGGAAGATCCAATAAGTGGCTCTGGTTTTGCATTTTAAATGTCTTAAGTGCCTTAGTATAACTAACAAACTCACAATGCTATACTTAGCGCAAGATCCCCTTAGCCTGCATTATATAAAACAGAAAACCAAATCTGTTTCTGAAAATGGATAGCTTTTTAAAGAACAGAACTCAATGCATCAAAAACAAATGCACAGGATCATGGCCTGGACTAAAGAACACCAAATGCCCCGCTATCGACATTTAATGCTGAGCATAACACAGCTCTCCCTGGGAGTCATCTATGCCTCAGTGTTATCTACCAGTTCCAACATTATCACTGAATTTGTGCCCTGGTCCTGAATCTTCATGATCTGATTATCAGTTTCACTGTATGCAAAAGTACTCACATGCCTGTTAAGGCAAATAACAAGCCACTCCCCACCATTTTCCCAACTAACCTGAGACTAGAACACAGGTCTAGGACCTGTAAACTAGGTAGGATTCCTGGAAAGAAGCTGTCTGCAATAAATTGACCAACAGATAAAAACTACTATCACTGATAGTTTAATTATAACTTCTTTTGAGCTATCTTTACTCAGCGGAGACCCATTTCTTCTTGCCCATCTCAGCATCAGAATGAACATCTAACCTGGTAAGCAGATTAAAAACCTTTGGAATGTATTAACTTAACAAAACCCTATTCTCCACCAGTGGAGGGCTAAGAATATTATGAGATAGTATCTGAAGCCTACAGTGGAGAGTCCTCTGCCTACTGGAATCACCCAACTTAAGGTTTTTACCAATGTATCTTCAAAAAGCCTTGATTTATAACTTTGTTCTATTACTATAAAAATTCTATATAATTGCTTCCATGTTGGAACATGGAATATGGGGTAATCTAACTTTATGTTCCTGGGACCATAGTCACTCAAATTTAGCTCCAGAATAAACTATCTCTTATTCCCTTTGAGGTGAATGCTATTTATTGCACAACAGACCTTAGGATTTTTTAGTACTCCTCTCTCCCCTCATTCTTGGTTACCATTCTCTTGAAGACTGTCATGCTACATTCCAATTTCCCAAATACAGTCTCCCATCCCTTCATGATCAAATACTAGAAAACAGAATATGAGCAGCCACTAAAAAAAAACACATTGGACCAAAACCTTCTGACTTCCAGAAATGTCTACAAGGGATTCACTTAAATAAACAAACAAACAAACAAATAAATAAATAAATAAGTTTTAATGTGATTCCATTTTTAAACAGTCTCAATGTGCTGTGGATTTTCTGAATAAGAATGGAAACAATATGAAAGGACATGTGTAGAAGTTACTTGGTAGAAAAAAAAAGAGAAAGGGGGATTAAGTGAGCCAAAGAGAGAAGCAGTACTCCTTACTAAAACAGATAAAAAGATCTATTTTATGTCTCTATGTAAAAGTAGATATAAGTGTTTTAAATTTTTTAAGCTAAGCTAACAGGATGGCTGGCACATTTAACCCCCTCTCGACATACTCCAAACAGATTTAATAATAAAAAAATGTAAGTACTTTAAAACAAATGAAAAGCATTGAACAAGTCCATCCACAAATGAAAGAATGTTCCGTTCATTCAGAAAAAGATGTTTTCAGCTACTATGCCAGATGTAAAACATGTCTATAGGAGTCTGGTGAAGATGGTTCAGCTATTAAGAGTACCAAATAACCCTATTAAAAATGGGGTACAGAGTTAAACAAAGAATTCTCAACTGAGAAATATCAAATGACCAAGAAGCACCTAAAGAAATGCTCAACATCCTTAGTCATCAGGGAAATGCAAATCAAAATGACCCTGAGATCCTATCTTACACCAGTCAGAATGACTAAGATCAAAAATGCAGGTGATAGCAGATGCTGGTGAGGATGTGGAGAAAGAGGAACACTCCTCCATTGCTGGTGGGATTGCAAGCTGATACAACCACTCTAGAAATCAGTCTGGTGGTTTCTCAGAAAACTGGACATAGTACTACCTGAGGACCCAGTTATACCATTCCTGGGTATATACCCAAAAGATGTTCTAACATGTTCATAGAGGCCTTATTTATAATAGCCAAAAGCTGGAAACAACCTAAATGTTCCTTAACAGAGGAATGGATACAGAAAATGTGGTTCATTTACACAATGGAGTACTACGCAGCTGTTAAAGACAATGACTTCATGAAATTCGCAGACAAATGGATAGATGTAGAAACTATCATCCTGAATGAGGTAACCCAGTCACAAAAGAATACACATGGTATGTACTCACTAATAAGTGGATATTAGGAAAAAAGCCCAGAATACCCATGATACAACTTACAGACCATATAAAGCTTAAGAAAAGGAAGACCAAAGTGTGGATGCTTCAGTCCTACTTAGAATGGGGAAACAAAATCACAGGAGGTAGAGGGAGGAAGAAACTTGAGAGGGAGGGGGGAGGGAGAAAAGGGGGGCAGAATCAAGTGTGGGAGAAGTAAGGGGAGATGTACAGAGAGTCAAGAAATGGAAGTGTGTAGCAGTGGGCGGTGGGGAACTGGGGGAAGCCACCAGAAAAGTCCTAGATGCCAGGAAAGCAAAAGGCTCCCAGGACCCAACAGGGATGACATTAGCTGAAATACCCAACAAAGGGGAAAGAGAACCTGTAGAGTCCATATCCAGAGGTTAGACACAGACTCTAGTTGAGAAATGGGGCCACCCAACCATCTCAAAAATGTTAACCCAGAATCATTCCTGTCTAAAGGAAATATAGGGATAAAGAGTGGAGCAGAGACTGAAGGAAAGGCCATCAGAGACTACCCCACCTGGGGATCCATCCCATTCACAGCCACCAAACCCAGACACTATTGCTGATGCTAAGAAGTGCTTGCTGACAAGAGCCTGATATAGGCGTCCTCTGAGAGGTTCTGCTAGAGCCTGACAAATACAGAGGCAGATGCTTGCAGCTAACCATTGGACTGAGCATGGGGACCCCAATGGAGGAGTTAGGGGAAGGACTAAAGGAGCTGAAAGGGTTTGCAACCCTATAGGAAGAATAACAATATCAACCAACCAGACTCCACCCCCTCCCCCCAGCTCCCAGGGACTAAAGCACCAACCAAAGAGTATACACGTAGGGACCCATGGCTCCAGCTGCATATGTAGCAGAGAATGGCCTTATTTGGCATCAGTGGGAGGGGAGGTCCTGTGAAAGCTTGATGCCCCAGTGTAAGGGGAATGCTAGGGCGGTGAGGCGAGAGTGGGTGAGTAGGTGGGGAAGCACCCTCATAGAAGCAGGGGTGAGAGGGGATGGATAGGGGGTTTTTGGAGAGGAAGTCAAGGAGGATAACATTTGAAATGTAAATAAATAAAATAACTAATAAAAAACGAAGACAAAAAATAAAGAGTACTTGTTGTTCTTTCAGAGTACCTACTTCAGTTCCCGGAATTCACTAAGGGCCAGCCAACAGCTAGCACAGGTATTAGGAAACGTGAGTGAGCAAGTCTATAGAAGGTTCTAGCCACTCCAACCAAATCTGAGTGGAAGAGAGGGAACTTACCACTCTTGCAAAGCAACATCCAAAGTGCAATTTCTGTTCAAATAATACAGACCTTATTTCAGATGAAAACCTTTGGTTGTTGCTAAGTCAAGGTCTGAGGTGTATTTCCATATCCAACTTTTGAGATGGCTTTTCAGTAGAACAGTAAATAACTGTAAACACTTACACACACTTGATCTTTGACAAAGAAGCCAAAAAATATACAATGGAAAAAAGAAAGCATCTTCGATAAATGGTGCTGGTCTAAATGGCACTCTGTATGTAGAAAAATGAAAATAGACCCATATTTGTCACCCTGCACAAAGCTCAAGTCCAAGTGGATCAAGGACCTCAACATAAAACCAGATACATTGAATCTAATAGAAGAGAAAGTGGGAAAGAGCCTTGAACACATTGGTACAGGGGGAAATTTCCTAAACAGAACTCCAATGGCTCACACTCTAAGATCAAGAATTGATAAATGGGACCCCATGAAACTAGAAAGCTTCTGTAAGGCAAAGAACATAGCCAATAGGACAAATCAGCAACCTACAGACTGGGGGAAAAATCTTCACTAACCCCATATCCGATAGAAGACTAATATCCAAAATATATAAAGAAGTCAAGAAGCTAACTACCAAAAAACTAAACAATCCAATCAAAAAAACAAAAAACAAAACAAAAAAAAAAAAAAAACGGGGTTTAGAACTAAACAGAATTCACAACAAAGGAAACTTGAATGGCTGAGAAGCACCTAAAGAAATGTTCAAGGTCCTTAGTGACCAGAGAAATGCAATCAAAACGACCCTGAAATTCCACATTACACCAATTAGAATGGCTAAGATCAAAACCTCAGGTGACAGCACATGTTGTTGAGGATGTGGAGAAAGAGACACTCCTCCATTGCTGGTGGGATTGCAAACTGATACAACCATTCTGGTCATCAATCTGGAGGTTCCTCAGAAAACTGAAACTAGATCTAACTGAAGACCCAGCTATACCACTCTTGGGAATATACTCAAAAGATGCCCCACCAGGCCACAGGGGCATGTGCTGCACCATGTTCATAGCAGCCTTGTTTGTGATAGCCAGAAGCTGAAAACAGCCAAGAGAGGTTCCATGACAGAAGAACAGACACAGAAAATGTGGTTCATTTACACAATGGAATACTACTCAGCTATTAAGAACAAGGACATCCTGAGTTTTGCAGGCAAATGGATGGAACTAGATAATATCCTAAGTGAGGTAACTCAGATCCAAAAGGATATGCATGGTATATACTCACTAATAAATGGGTATTAGCCACAAAAAAAAAAAAAAAAAAGTACAGAATACCCAAGATTCGGTCTACAGAACTCAAAAAGGTCAACAATCTGAAGGGCCCAAGTGAGGATGCCTCAATCCCACTTGGGAGGGAGAAGAAAGCAGTCACAAGGGGAAAGGGAAGGAGTCACCTGGGTGGGAAAGGAGACGCATGTGTGGGGGCGAGGGGAACATGATCTGGTATTGGGTGAGGAAAAAGGACTGAAGCCCTGAGGGCCAGCAGAAAGAATGGAAACAGACAACCTCAAGAGGTAGGAGGTGGGAGCACTATCCAGAATGTACCAGAGACCTGGGAGGTGAGAGACTCTCCAGACTCAAAGATGAAAGGCCCTACAGTGGGGAGAGAGAACTTATAGAGCCCACATCCAACAGAAAGACAGGGCATCAAGTGAGGGATGGGGCTGCCATCCCACAGTCAAAACTCTGACCCATAATTGTTATTGTCTGAAAGAACTGCGGGGACAAAAATGGAGAAGAGTCTAAGGAAAAGGAGGTCCAGCAACAGGCCCAAAGTGGGATCCAGACCAAGGGGAGGCCCCAAGGCCTGACACTATTACTAAGGCTATGGAGTGCTCACAAAAAGGGACCTATCATGACTACCCATCCAAAAGACCCAACACGCAGTTGAAATATCAGATGCAGATATTTGCACCCAACCAATGGACAGAAGCTGCTGACCCCTGCCTATGGCTGAATTAGGGGAAAGCTGGAAGAAGCTTAGGAGGAGGGTGACACTGTAGGAGGACCAGCAGTTTCAATTAACCTGGCCCCCTGAGATCTCTCAGACACTGGACCACTAACCAGGCAGCATACACCAGCTGATATAAGTCCCCCAATACATATACAGCAGAGAACTTCCAGGTCTAAGTTCAGTCAAAGAAGATGCACCTAGCCCTCAAGAGACTGGAGGCCCCAGAGAGTTTAGAGGTCTGATGGGGTGGGGGTAGGGGGTGGAGGAGTAGGGACATCCTCATGGAGACAGGAGACTGGGAAGGAGGTATGGGATTGGGAACAGTCAGAGGGTGGACCGGGAGGGGGATAAAATCTGGAGTATTAAAAAAAAAAAAAAGATTAAATAAAATTAAAAACAAACAAACAAACAAACAAACAAACTAGTAACTAGTTTGCTTCTCATTTTCCAACTCTGTTGCCCCGAGTGTCAGTGTTAAGAATTTACAGTGTGTCTGCTTCCCTGCAATGGCAAGTCCATGTGTGTATGCACATACGCATTGACAGATGAAGACCAGGCTAGTTGAAAAGCTAGGTCCAATGGAGTAGCAATGAGGATAGGAGGGTCAGACTTCTCCCTCTTAGAAAAAGTATTTATAAAGATGAAAAAGGATATGACTGGTAGTATCCCTGAGATGCTGTAATGGAATTAACGCTGACAATTTGAACTAACTGATGGTTTTAAAGATGTCTATATCTATATACAGCACACATATAGTTGTATTTCCTTGCTCTGCCTGCTGAGAGCACCAGACACAATGACGTTCTATTACAACCACAACGCACTCTACACACTGGTTTCTAGATGCTAATCCTCCACTAAACTGCCTAGTACTCAGCCAGTCACTGGTGAAGCACGCCTCTAATCCCAGCACTTGAGAGACAGAGGGAGGCAGATCTTTGTGAGTTCAAAGCTAGCCTGCTCTACACAGTGAGTTCCAGGACAATTAGGGCTACACTTAGAAACCCTGTCTCAAAAAAACAAACAAACAAACAAAAAAAAAAAACAGAACAAACAACAACAACCAAGGCCTAGCATTCTGTGGTGGTTTAAATGAGAACTGTCCCTCATAGGCTCATGCATCAGCACTTGGTCCTTGGCTGGTAGCTAAGTTTGGGAAGGTTAAGGGATCTTTAGAAGGTTTATCCTTGCTGGAGGAAGTAACTCATTGGGAGTTGGGGGTGAGGAGGAGGCCGTGAAGGTTCATCACCTCACTCTGCTTCCTATATGTGGACGAAAAATGTGACCAGCCAGGTTTATGATCTTGCCAGTATGCCATGTCCTTTCCTGCCATATGGACTTGACTCTCTGGAACCATAAGGTAGGTAAAATAAACTCTTTTTTTCCTTAAGTTGCTCTTGGTCATGGTATTTTACCCCAGCAAGAGAAGAGTAACTAATACATACTCTTTGGAGACAGAGTTGATCCTAGAGCTGAGTGAAAAGATGACAGAGAGTAACCTGGACGGCTTGTTCTAGAAAATCATTGCACATTCAAAGAAGGATAAGGACAGGTACAAGGTAAACTGAATGTAGGGCTCCCTTTGGCAGATTTACAGTAATGGGGGCATCAATAATATTAACAAACTATAATGCTGTGAATAAATATAAATCCATGAGTCCACAAAAAAAAGGAAGGAGAAGGAAAAGCTCATCATTACAATGCAAGATTAACATAAATATAAAAGAAATAATAGAAACAAAATATCACCTGGCAACTATACAGTAGTGACTGACTTGGGGAAGACATACTGGCAGCTTCAAGTTTGATGAGGAAATGATTTTGGCATAATCTTAAATATCTGCATACAACATTCTTTTCTGTTAGAAAGAAGAAAACAATGACATTCTGGTGGGGTGAAGAACATGAGACACTGGCCAACACCAACATGACCATGTGATCAGGGTTAAGACATTCAGCAGCAGGGCAGGTTAGTGCAGTGTGCCTTGCTGTGAAGTGCTGGGAATAGACAATAGCATCTTTGTAATAACACCTTTTATCAAGAAATCATAGTCTAAGTCTGGTCATGAGACAATATTGAGGGGTTTGGTTTGCAGATCCTCCTCTTGAATATAGGACATAAATAATCGAAGAGATTAAAGGCATATGCAGACTATAAGGCATGAAAAGTCATAACAACTAAGCAGGGTCCGAGTGTCTCAATGCTTTAAAAAAAAATAAAAAGTCAGGCAGTGGTGGCTCACGCCCTTAATCCCAGCACTTGGGAGGCAGAGGCAGGTGGATTTCTGAGTTTGAGGCCAGCCTGGTCTACAGAGTGAGTTCCAGGACAGTCAGAGCTATACAGAGAAACCCTGTCTCAAAAAAAAAAAATCAAAAAAAAAAATCAAACAAACAAACAAACAAAAAAGACATTTAGTTGGCCTGAAACTAGATGTGTAAACTATGCTGGCCTCAACTTCAAAGTTCTACATGCCTCTACCTTCCAAGTCAATTTTGGATCAAGGGAATATGCCCAGAGGATTTTTTAAAAATTGCACCAGGCTGGTCTAACTGAATATCTGAATGTAGAAGAATGTAAATAGATTCATATTTATCACCCTGCACAAAATTCAAGTCCAAATGGGTCAAAGACCTCAACATAAACCAGATACATTGAACCTGACAGAAAGAGAAAGTGGGGAATAGCCCTGAATGCACTGGCACAGGACACAACTTCCTGAACAGAACACTGATAACACAGGCTCTAAGATTAACAATTAATAAGTGGGACATCATGAAACTGAAAAGCTTCTGTAGGCAAAGGACACCATCAATAGGACAAAACGAGAGTCTACAGAATGGGAAAATATTTTCACCAACTCCACATTAGATAGAGGTCTAATATTCAAACTATATAAAGAATTCAAGAAACTAGATATCAAGGAAATAAACAATCCAATTAACAAATGGGTACAGATCTAAACAGAGAATTCCCAATAGAAAAAACCAAATGGCTGAGAAACACTTAAAGAATTGTTCATCTTTAGCCATCAGGGAAATGCAAATCAAAACTACCTTGAGATACTATCTAACACCTGTCAGAATGTCTAAGATAATAACAAAAGGGACAGCACATGCTGGAGAGTATGTGTCTCCACTACTAGAAACGCAAACGTGTACAACCACTATAGAATCAACATGGCAGATCTTCAGAAAATTGGGAATCAATATACCTCAAGACCCAGCTATACCACTCTTGGGTACATATACAAAGGATGCTCTATCCTACCACAAGGAAGGACACTTGCTCAACTATGTTCACGGTAGTCTTATTCATAATAGCCAGACACTAGAATGCCCATCAACCCAAGAATGGATTGAGAAGATGTGGCAATTTATACAATGAAATATTACCCAGTTGTTTAAAAAAATGACATCATGAAATTTGTAGGCAAATGGATGAAACTAGAAAATTTCATCTGTAATGAAGCATCCAGACCCAGAAAAACAAACATGGCATATGTTAACTTATAAGTAGATATTCATTGTTAAGTCAATGATAGTCATACTACAATCCACAGAGACCCAGAAAGGCTAAGTAACAAGGAGGTCTTTAAGAGGGACTCACGGATCTCCCTGGGAAGTAGAAAGAGATTTTTCAAGTGGACTGGGGGCAAGTGAGGATGGGAACAGGAGGGATAAGATCATGCGTGTGTGTGGAGGGAAATAGTATGGAGAGAGACAACTGCAACTAGAGGGCACTTGGGGAGGAAGGGGGGAAACCTAGTCCAGTAGAAACTCTTAGGATTCTATGAGGGTGACTTCATGAGGACTCCTAGTAATGGAGGATTTGGAGCCTGAACTGGCCATCTTCTGTAACCAGGCAAGGCTTCCAGAAGTGGGACTGAGACACCAACACACACACAAAACCTTCAATCTACTACAATCTATCTCGACTACAAGATGTACTAGGGCAATAGAGATACAAAACTTGTGGGGAGTGACCAAAAAACCAGGCGTACATCATGAGAGGGAGCTCATGCCTGACACCCTGAATGACGAGGAATCAGATGCTGTATAGCTCTGAGACCTATGATAGAAAAAAAATCAATAAATGATTACTACTGATATCCACTTATAGACCAGTGCCTAGCCCAATCATCATTAAAGAGGCTACCTCTGGCAGCTCACGGGGACAGATACAGAGACCCACAGCCAAACATTAGGTGGAGAGAGCAAGCCCAGATTGGAGGTCTCCATCAGATCCCTCCCCTCAGGGCTCAGGGAACCCTATGGAGAATGGGAAAGAGGAGTTGGCAATACGAGGAGAAAAACTTCAACTAAGTAGGGATCATAGGGGCTAACAGAGACTGAAATGGCAATTACTGAGCCTGCATAGGTCTGTGCAAGGTTCTTTTCATATGTTATGGTTAGCTTGGTGTTTTTGTGGGACTTCTAACAGTGGGAATGGGCATGTCTCTGACTCTTGTCTGCTTTTGGGACCCTTTCCCCATACTGGGTTTCCTCATCCAGTCTTGATATGAGGGTTTGTACCTAGTCTTAGTGTATCTTGTTATGCCATGTTAGGTGGATATTTCTGGGAGACCTGCTCTTTTCTGAAGGGAAACTGAGGAGAAGTGGACCAGGGTGATAGGGAAGGTGGATGGATGAGAGAAGGAGGGAGGAATGAGAGTATATTAAAAACAAAACAAAATTAAAAAAAATATTGTACCAGTTGTGGTGTATGTTGATATGATTTGCTTAAGGAGGTAGAGGCTGGAGGATCACGAGTTCAAGGCCAGCCTGGGCTACACGTTTGCTATCAGTTTGTCAATTATCTCTGTTCACCATGTAATTCCTGGGGACTGAATTTAGGATACCGAACTTAGCAACAGGCACCTTAACCCACTGAATCATCTCACCATCCCACAGAGGTATCTTGAACTATTAAACCTAAGAGAGACACACAGTAGTTGTTAGGAGCACTTTTTAAATATATAGAGACTTATTTTCAATTAGGTGTACATATATGTATATGTCTATGTGTGTGCATGTGTGAGTGCTGGTGCCTACCAAGTCCAGAAGAGGATATCAGATCTCCTAGAACCACTAGATGTGAATGTTGAGAACTGAATTCAGGTCTTCTGGGAGAGTGGCAGATACCCCTAACTGCTGAGCCATCTCTCCAGCCCTGAGAGAACTTTTGATTGGGGAAAACAGCACTGAAGTATTTTAGGAGGACAGAAGGCATCACTCGTATTACTTGGTCTTGTGTGGCTATGAAGAACTTAGAAAACAGCAGAACAGAGGGAATGCAGTAAAATGTCAAAAGTTTTGAAATCTGAGTAACATGGCATATGAGGAAATTCCTCCTCGTCAAAATCTGGAAGAATTTAGAATTTATTAGACATATAGACAAATGATAGAGGATTTGATTTGTAAAATAATTTACAAATAAATTACAAAAGATAAACACCAATTTTAAAAATAAAAGGATTTAGGACTTTAATATTTTACTAAAGCAGATATTTAAAAATACTCAAGGTCAAATCATAAAGGTTGGCGAGATGGCTCAGTGGGTAAAAGAATTTGTTGCCAAGCCTGAGACCTGAGTTGGATTCCCCAGAGCCCACACTGCAGAAGGAGGGACCCAATTCCTGCACGTTATCCTCGACCTCCATTCATGTGCTGTGGCACAGACCCAAGTGCACACACATACACACACACACACACACACACACACACACACACAGAACAGATAAATGTTTTAAGAAAATTTAAAGCCACAAGGGAGCTAAACATTCTTATCAATTAACAAGACTAAAATCAAAGAGACTGACAAAACTACATGTTGGTAGAAATGTGAGTAAAAGAAACTTTGGTATAAAACTACTATACTGGGCAGGGAAGATGGCTCAATGGTTAAGAGCACTGTCTGCTATTCTAGAAGTCCTGAGTTCAATCCCCAACAACCACATGGTAGCTCAAGCCATCTGTAATGCCCTCTTCTATTGTGTCTGAAGACAGACAATGTACTCTATATAAAATAAGTAAATGTACAATATAAAATAAGTAAATCTTTTAAAAATACTACTATTTTTAATAGTAATATTAAATATAATAAAATATTAAAAAACTTATATAATGATAATAATAATAATAATAATAATAATAATAATAATAATAAATCTACTGTTATATAACAATATTACTACAAACTTAAAAACAGTCAAAAACAATATAAGTTGATCAGAACTATGGGTGAGAGGCCCAGGCACAGCTTAACTAGGCTCTCTATGGTTACAATCAAGGTATCATCCAAGACTGTGGTGGAACAAGATCTATTACAAGCTCATAGTTATTGGTAGCATTCAATTCTTGTAGGCTACTGGACTGAGAGACAAAATTTCTTGAGCACAGAGTTATGACACATACCTTTAATCTCAGCAGAGTCAGACAGATCTCTGTAAGTTTGAAGCAAGTCTGGTCTACATAGTGAGTTTTAGGACACACAGGGCTACACAGAGAGACCTTGTCTCAAAAACAACAACAAATGAACAAACCACCCAAAAAATAAGTCTCTTGGTGCCTATGGCTTGAAGTTGCCCAGAGCTCCATATCACTCAGAATTCTTCACTGACAACTCACAATATGGCAATGTCTGCAGATCCAACAAGATATGATTACAATCTGATGGAACATTATCATACAAATCCTACCTGCTTGCCAAAATATTCACCAACTCTACTCAGGATTCCACCCAAAACCAAGAGTGTAGGATTAGATGAGAATATAAAAACCAGGAGACAGGTCACCTAGTGAGATTTTAAACTGATATAACTACATTTGATAAACTGACATTTCTCACACAGTTAATTTAAAGCACACACTTCTCTCAGACCCACCACTCCACTCTCACACATTTACCTCCTTTGTGTCCACAAGAAGACATGTACAAGAATTTGCATAACAAGCCTGGCACAGTGGTGCATCCCTTTAATGCCAGCATTTAGAAGGCAAAGGCAGGCTGAACTCTGACTTCAAGGCCAGACAGAGCTACTACCCAGTCTCAGAAAAAAGCAAAAACAAACAAAACAGAAACCTAAAACTAAAAAGAATATGCACTACATGGCTGGAGTGCCAACTGAGATCAAAACTCATCAGATGCCCTGGAACTGGAGTTAGAACGGTGAGCCACTACATAGATACTGAGAACCAAATCCAAGTGCCCTGGAAGAGCCCCAAGTCCTCTTAACAGCTGAACCATCTCTCCAGCTCCAAATTTATACATTTAAAAAAAAAAAAAAAACAAATCAAAGCCTAAGATCCGTGAATCCATTGCATTTAAAACTTACTTCAATTAAAAAGTCTGAGACTAGCTGGACAGTGATAGCACACGCCTTTAATCCCAGCACTGGGGAGGCAGAGGCAGGTTCTTTGAGTTCCAGACAAGCCTGACCTACAGAGTGAGTTACAGGACGGTCAAGACTTTTACACAAAGAAATCTATCTGGAAAAAAAAAAAAGAAGGAAAGAAAGGAAGGATGGAAGGAAGGAAGGAAGGAAGGAAGGAAGGAAGGAAGGAAGGAAGGAAGGAAGGAAAGAAGGGAAGAAGGGAGAGAGGGAAGAAGGGGAGGAGGGAAGGAGGGAGGGAAGGAAGAAGGGAGAAAAAGAACAAGGAGCTGAGTTGATCTGTGGGGAAACATCTGTAAGCCTAGCACTTTGGAGGAAGATTTAAGAGGCTATCCTAGTCTACATAGCAAGTTCTAGGCTAATCAGAGTTACATAGTGAGACTCTGTCTCAAAAAGCAAAAAACAAAGAGGGGAGGGAAAGCTGAAAAGAACACTTGTCACTCTTGCAGGAGACCCAGGTTCAGTTGGCACCAAGCAAGAATATGGTGGGTATATACACGTACATGTGCACAAACGTTTATACACATAAAATAAATAATAAAAAAGTTTAAGTATATACTAGTTGAAGACAAAAAATGTGTGCAACACAGTTAAGTATACATTTGAGAGCCAAACTACCAAGGATTAAACTCACAATATGCTTGGGCAAGGTCCCTAACCACTGTGCGCTTCAGTCCCCTATTCAACAATTGAGATAACACACAGACAGCAACTAGTACAGTCCTTTGGCTTTCACAAGTGTGCTATGATATATGTACTGGACTTATACACATATCACATATAACTCTAAAAAGTAACTTTAAAAAACAGCACTTAGAATACATTGTTACTCAGTATCAATAATTATTAAAAAAAATCTTAACATGTTTATTAAAGCTAAAAAAAATTAAAGTAGGCCAGGTAAAGAAAAATTGTAATTTACTATCCAGCCTGGCTATGGTCATAATTGTAAGAACTCTGAGTAATAATTTAACTAACATCACATTCTAGCTGGTATCATGGTACATTTGTATAATCCCAGCAACAGAAGGAAGATCAAGCAACCCTGGGCTAACAGACAACACACTGTCTAGCAACAACATGCAGAAGCAGCATGAAGGGCAGGATGACTGGGAAAGCCCTTGCTGTGTAAGCCTTCAATTCCTGGGTCTCAAATGGAAGGAAACAACTGGCACTTGAAAGTGTTCCTTTGCCTTCACAAGTGATATACTGTGATATATGTACCTGGACTCGTACACATATTACACATAACTATAAAAAATGTTAAAAAAAAAAAAACAGTTGCTACAGTCTACAGGTATACTAATTATGGAGACTAAGATTTACAGGAGAATCATACTAAAATTCAACCTTGCTAAAAAAAAAAATCTTTCAATAAAAAATTAATAAACTCTGTATTAAACCCCTCCCCAGCAATTTACATTCCAAGGGCCACTGCTTTTCTATCTACTAATAAACTATGGATTTCTCCATCTATGGGCTGGAAGGCTGAGGTTATAATCAATTCATATGATTGGGAATTTTTGCAATTTTTGGAGAAACCCAGAGCTTCAAGCATCCTACATTCATGCTGTATTACTGATATACAGATAGATAGATAGATAGATAGATAGATAGATAGATAGATAGATAGAGCGAGCCTAAGAATTTAATTCTCACAGTTCATCACCTATGCTCACAGTGGGACATTTACTAAGGGACACAGAAGTACTTAATGAGTTTATCTTAAACTTCAAAGCATTCTTAAACAGCAAGACAATGAAAGAAACGGAAAGTGAGTGGTTTGCCTACCATTCATTGGCAAAACCAGAATTAGCTGTAGGAATCCCAGTAGGCAAATGTTCCCGTTGACTTCCTATAAACATTCTCGCTTCTGGAAAGTGGATGCCAATTTCCATTAATAAGTTATGGCTGTAGTCCCCTTGTTCAAACTGGACAGATCCAAGCTATTTAGCAGGTTTTATCTTATGCCTTTAGTCTCAGAGAAGACCAGTTAGCAAATAAATGCATGAATTGACACTAGGGGTCTGTAACTTATAATGAAACTTACTGCGCTGCTCTTCCCAATAACTCCCAATAGTCAACCAGATGGCTGTCTTTATTTCTTTCCACTGTGGTGACATAAGTAGGATCCAAAAGAATGCTAATTTAACTAGAGCTCTAAGTCCAGTGTTCAGTTCACTTTTATCAGGAACCCTGTGAACAGAAGTCTGAAGATTATACATATAAGCCAACAATTAAAACTGTTGGCTTGGGATAGGGGTGTAGTTCAGTTGGTGTAGTTGTTTACCATGAACAAGGTCTTGGGTTCAATCCCCAGCACCATATAAAAGCAGGTACAGTGGTACATAGTTGTAATGTCTGTAGAGAGGTGTGCTGGTGGAAATACCTCTGGAGTACTTTCTAGACCATGGCAACAATTAAAAATAGTACAGAATTTGGTGGCAGAAAAAAACAAAACAAAAGAACGTCAACTATCTTAGACAAATTATAAATCCCCATGTACAAAATGGAGAAATGGCTAGTTTCCACATGGTTTCTAACATTCATGTGAGTGACTGAGTGCTTAGCTCTAAATAGGACAACTGTGACAGCTCCCTACTAGCTCACAAGGTTCAGGGACCAACTTGAAAGAAGAGGATGGAATGTAAGAATCAGAAAAAGGGAAGAACTGTAAAATACTGTCTTTTGCACATGACACGCCATTACACTCACTCAAAGCAACAGTAGGTACTTGCAGCACAAGATCAAGACAGTCAAAATAGTCAAAATTACAGGACAAATTTGGTGGAGGGAGGCTCACAAGGACTCACCTCTAGTTGAGAAGCTATTATCAATTGATCCAGGACTGACAGTCAATCCCCATTGATGGGGAGCTGGGAACTGGGGATGGTGAACACTGGTAGGTTTGCCCAAGCTCCAGTGGATGGTCACACATACACACAAATACAGGCAGTACTAATGGGACTCATTGAGCAATTAAAACAAAAAGAAATCCTAAATTCTGTACTATTTTTAATTGTTGCCATGGTCTAGAAATCCTAAAGTAAATAAGAAACACAGCTCTCCACAAAAGAAAACTGATCCAAACAAATAATTCATGACAGACAATATCACAATGATCTTGATGACCAACAAAAGGAAAGGGGAAATGTAAACTAAAACCACAGGACAAACCATCTTTGCCCCTACCAGAATGACTTAAAAGGTGGGTGGGGAAGACCAACTGTTAGTACAGATGTGGAGCAACAGAGGCTACCATATGGTATAAATATAAAAACATACGTCTCCTGTGACCCAGAATTTCACATTCAAGAGAAATGAGTATATAGATCTACCAACATTCAAAATAGTCCCAGACTGGAAATGTCGCACACAACTAACATCAGCAGAATAACTAAGAGACCACAGTATCCATGCCATGAAATGTCTATGAATGCATACCATTCAATGAAATACTATGCAACAAGAAGAAAGGAACTACAACTAGTATGTGAAAGACTCACAAACACAAGAGCACGTACTAAAGAAGGCAGCACTGACTCATCCTATTAGAAGCCAGGCTACTGCTTTTTTGGTGGCAGAGGTTGTCATTAGGTGAGAACAAGGTGACATTCTGAGATTAAGAATGCTCAGCTTCTTGATATGGGTGTTAGATATGTATGTTCACTTTATAAAGGCTCACTAAATTGAACTTACTAAATTGTATACTTTTCTGAGCACATATGACACTTTCAGGAAAGTCTTTGATTTTTTAAATTAGGTATAGAGCATAGAAGTAAATCTTTGCATGTGAAAGAATTACAAATTTTACTTTTATCAGCTGTATAAAATCAGACTTCTTTATAACAAATTAGCCTTTAGGCTCACTCACATATATGTCAGTAAAAAGCAGTTTGCAATTATCTAAGTCTCAACACAAACATGTTTGTTCTATGATTTAGCATAGAGTAAATATTCCATGACTATAAACTCCATACACATAGGAAAGATTTCACTCTATTTTGTTCAAAACTCAAAAAGATTTATTAACCATTTTGGGAAATCGTATTCCAGTAGCATTGCCACATATCATCTGAGTCACCAAAGCAACATACCTAAATTAATCTCTCTTCATAGATGTCATATCCACAAAGATAAAGCTACATGTACCTGCAGGCACACAATAGCTATGGTTCCTAACACACTGAATGCACTTATTTACATTGGTCTCCTAAGAAAGACACACCTTTTATTTCTTCTGTATTGCTGTGAAGACAATGCAGATGTGCCAATAAGTTTTATTAGCTAAGCATTTCATTTCAGAATAGAAAAAAAGGATCATATAGACTAAATGGGTTGAAAACCAGTTATAAACCACCAGTCTAAGCTGGGAATGTAGTTCATACCCATAATCCTAGAACTCCAGAGGCTGAAAACAGGACTACAGAGTGAGTGAGACCTTGTCTCTCAACAAATAGAAAGAAAAAATAAGCCGGGCGGTGGTGGCGCACGCCTTTAATCCCAGCACTTGGGAGGCAGAGGCAGGCAGATTTCTGAGTTCGAGGCCAACCTGGTCTACAGAGTGAGTTCCAGGACAGTCAGGGCTACACAGAGAAACCCTGTCTCGAAAAACCAAAAAAAAAAAAAAAAAAAAAAAGAAAGAAAAAAATAAATCAGTTTATCACAGGAACTATAAAGAGAACTCAAGAATTCTAAACATAGAACTTAGTAACTACCCGTTTAACTACTCACATTATTCAAATTCACATCATTCAAATTCTAAGTAGAGAAACACAATTAAGAATGTAAAGAACCCAGCAACCATCCCTTACCTAAAGACATGTACCATACATCGAATCTAGGCACAGTAAAGGAAACAGAAATGCAGAGTACAAGATCTGAGTCCCTTTTATTTTAAGTCAGTGAGATACAGTTTGGCATTCAGGAGCAAAGGGCCCTATTATTTTTCTGTTCTCTTTCAAAAATAGCTCCACCTTCAAGATTACACAAATTAGATCACTCTACAGCAGGATTCCTCCTTGCTGAGCTCCTAGGTCAGACAGGAAGTATGCTACAGCAAACTTATAATCTTTACAAAAACCAACAAATTTTCGAATCTTCGGTTTCACTAGGTTAGTAACAAAGGCTTGAAGCTACTATTATCAATGAATTCTGCACAAATAACCTCTTCAAAAAGCATCCAACAAATATAGATGAGAGTGAGCTAACAGACTACACAGCAGAATAGAGATGCTGAGATTGAACTGCTTCAGTGGCTACATTAAGGCCTAAAACACACGAACAATGTTAAGTGGATCTTTAACACATCAGGTGCCAAGCTACCAATTATTCTATAACCTAGTAAAAGTGGAGACAAATTCCAAATCTGCTCTGAAGACTCCTGTTAGAGATACTGTTTTCATGACAGCACTAAGAGAGATGGCATAAAAGTGACTTGAAATAGAAACAGAAAGCGAATACAACGCAGTTAAATGAGATGTTGAAGGTATTGTTGAATCCTTTTGCTCTGTCATACCCCAAATCTGGGAGAAAATGTGCTCAGAATCCTCAGCTTCTGGGTTCCCACTGCTTCCACCTCCACTGTCACAGCCTCCTACCACTGTGACCCCACCTGCCCTGCCCTTTCCTCTGGGAGAGTGTGCAGAGGCCAGTACCCGGCTGAGGCTGAAGTAATCATCACACATCCTTTCTAGCTCTAACTTCAAATGACTCAAGGTCGAAACAAGAGTTACGCAAGGACCAATAAAATCTGTTGTCAGTGGTAGGGCACTTGCTTTGTCTCTCTCCATCATTGCAAAATAAACAATGTATACACCTGTATATTCCCTCCCTCATCTCTCTCTCCCTCCCTCCTCGCTTCCTCTCTCACCTGTTTTCTGGACTATCTTATTTGTGTGACCAGAGGAGAACTCTAGGTGTTGTTTCTCAAGTGCCATGTACCTTGTTTTGTTTGTTTTTATTTTTAGACAGAATCTCTCACTGGGATATGGGTCTTACCAAGTCAGCTAGGCAGCTAGCCAGTGAGCCAAGGGGATCCTTCTATCTCCACCTCCCCACACAACCATACAGATCAATGACCTCCTTTAACCTGTACTGCTGTCTTCCTTCTCCTCACTTAGCTGGAATTTTTCTGTTTTATTCACCATTCTGTCCAGTATCTATAACAATAAGTGGTGGTACAGAGCATTTGCTTGATATGTGTCTTTTCATTAACAGATGGTACTCAGAAGAAGTAGGTAGAGTAAGAGACTTATCAAAATCTATTCAGCCAAGAACAGCCAAACGAGAAATCAAAATTTAAAGTCAAATCATTTTTAGAATGTCACTTAAATGAGATTGCTACTAAGTTTTTCTTCAGATAGATAATAAGAAACACCCGAGTGAGAAAAGAGAGCAAGAATGAGAGTCAGCAAGCGAGAGAGTGAGAGAATAAGAGAGAAAAAGAGAGAAAGAGAGAGAAAGAGAGAGAGAGAGAGAGAGAGAGAGAGAGAGAGATAACTCATAACCTTAAAATTACTCTTAAAATAATTTTGTTAAATGCATTTCAAAAATTTGAACCTCCATTCAGGGCCATGGTATCTATTTATCAGTGGCACCCTGAGTTAGGCCTTATTGGAACTTTAAGTAAATATATCACCTTTTTAAATTCTCAAATGACCAAGCTAATCTTATACCTTACCTTAAGCTTAAAAGTCCTTTCCCATTTGCAATCCCATGAGATAAGCCTGTTCCCCAATGAGATAATCTTTTTTTTTATTCTTCATGGAAGAAAAAGTCAATCAAGGATTAATGGATCAAAGTTTCAAAATGTTACTATCTTTCTTATTATATATATTTAAAGGAAAGCATTAGGGCTCCTCAGTGATAAAAACAAACTGATTATAATATTGCATTCTCTCTGTTAAAGGAAAAGACATAAACAACTTTATTGCACATCTTGGTGGCAGAGAGGAAATAGAATTAAATCCATTAATAGCCACAAGAGTTATATTCCCAGTGGACCTTGGTTTTCATACACAGCAAAAGTGGTACACAGCAGAGATGATGAAATATTGCAGCAACTTGTTATGTATTTTAATTTCAAGATGATTATTTTATTAAAAGTAGATTTATGGATATTTCATTCTCACATACCACTGTCCATGACAAATTCAAGGACTAAGTGAAAACATGCTTGTGAAGACGATGTCAATGGCAGTTGTAAGTCAGATCAACAGAGGACACACATCACCCCTTCATGGTCATATAGTCTCAACTGACGTTCCCAAAGATGAGAAGGTGACAACATCAATGGATGTAGAAGCCCAAACACTTTACATACATTTTACATTTTTTCTCCTCATAACAAAGTAATAGTGAATAGAGAGCATCCTCACCTTAACTTATCATGAAAAAAAAGGGGGTATGGGTAAACAAGACTAATTTAACCAAGCAAACAGTACTCAAACACAAATACATATACACACACAACTAATTCATAGTATGCATTTCTATCTCTAAATGACCTTCAGTGTAGTGTTTGATTCCCTAAGATTACAAAAGATTGGACACTTTCTATAACTGCCATTTCTCTGGAGCACAACCTGGACCGGGAGGTAAACAAACTATTCACTGTTCTTAAATACCCAGCCCTGAATCTTATATTCATACTCTCAGGCTATACTGCCAGCTGTCCTTAGTCAAAACTTCAAAATCAGCCCTTCCTTCCTATCTGGTTTTTGGGGGTTTTGTTTGTTTGTGTTTGTTTTTTGAGTGCTGGGGACTAGTCTCAGGCACTATACATGCCAGGTAACACCTTACTCCTGAGCTATATCCCCAGCCCTCATTATTAATATTTTTCAATTAACTGTTTAATGGTATATAAAAAGCAACAAGAAAGAGACTGTACTGACAAGAATCAAAAGCAACACATGAACGTGAATAGTTATGCACTAAGTACAGTCCGTATTATTCACCAAGCTCCTCTGTCCTGAAAAACCCAGTTAGTCGAGGTGATCCAGCCTTAAGAAAAGGTTAATCTGCTTTAGACATCCTTAAAAATGAGCAGCAAGATGACAGGGTCACAGATTTCCAAGCAAAATGGCAGAGCCTTGGTGCTGTTAAAGGAAAGAATTAGAGCCAGGTATAATAGCACACACCTATAATCTAAGTACTTGGGGTTGAGGCAGGAGAATCACAAGTTTAAGACCCGTCTGGAATACATGACCAGCCTCTGTCAGAAAGAGAAAGGGGGGGGGGAGGGAAGGGAGAGAACAGAGGAGGAGGGAAAAGAAAAAGAAAGAAAAAAAACACATGGATGATGAGGAAAGTAATGAGAGGAGGAAGAAAGGGAGAAGAGAACCAAAGAGAGAAAAAAAAAAAAAAAAAAAAAGAAGAAAAACTACACTCATAGTTTGAAACAAAAAGAAAAACTTACAGAGACAAAAGTATCAGCTCCAACTTAAATCCTTACTTTCTTTCAGAGTTACTCAGCTTTCTTTGACTAAACAAACAGTGAGCTGTAAACCGGTTTAGTTGCTTTTCTGGCTGCCAAATAAAAGCTACAGAAGTCAGCAGGTAAAATAGAGAAGCTGTCAAGTCAAGCTGGATCAAAACAAAGTTGTGGTTTGCAGGCGGGACCTGAGCCATCTCTTCCGTTCATGTAAGTGAGCAAGATGTAGCAACAGGATCCCAACCCCTGTCACCTCTTCAGACCAAAATACTTTTTTTAACTTTCCAGTCTAATATGCTTGAGGGCTGGCAGGATCTGTGCCTAAGGTGAACTGAATTAGGAACAGTAGTGCTCCTCTGTAATCCCAAAACTCGAGAGAGACTAAGGCAGGAAGACACAGAGTTCTAGGCCAGTCTGGGATATACAGAAAGACTGTGTAAAAAGCAAGCAAGCAAGCAAGCAAGCAAGCAAGCAAGCAAGCAAGCAAGCAAGCAAGCAAGCAAGCAAGCAAACAAGCAGAGATGAACCCAAGATCTTGTGATAATCCCAACAAGAAGTCAAAATGTCAGGGCAGGATAGCAAACACCTTTAATCCCAGCACTCAGGAGGCAGAGGGTCCTGAGTTTGAGGCTAACCTGGTCTACACGGTATATTCAAGGACAGCCAAAGCAAATAGTAAAAACCTGTCTAAAAAAAAAAGAAAAGAAGGAAAGAGAGAGAGAAAGAAGAAAGAGGAAAAAGAAGAAACAGAAAATGAAAGAAACTAATCAGCAAACAAGGACAATAAACAGAATTAAATTTATTTTCTATGTGCAATTAACATGTATTAATCTTACTTAATTCTCATAGCTCTGTGAAATCATTATTATACCCACTTTATATTGATAAAATGGAAATATTAGAAAGGTTAAATAATTTGCTCAAAGTTACTCAAATACTAAACAGCAGTCAAAATTCAAATCCAGGAGGACTCCAAAATCCATACTCACAGTCACTATATTAAGCATCCCCATGGCACCCATAGTGGTGTCAGAACAGCATTCTGTAATTCCAACGAACAAAGCATTAGGCAGCCCATATTATTGTTAACTGTGAGAACAGCCAGAGCTTAGAGAAACAAATTTATATAGAAATACTTCTTCTGACAATCATGAGTCATGAGCTCATCTAAACTATGTGGCTAATAGAAATGTCTCCTCCAACAGTGACAAGAGGCTTCATCTGGTTTGGTGGTTCTTACATCTAGTTGTCAAGGACTTGGCTGTCTGCAGTTTTATCACATTCAGTAACAGGTCAAAATGCAAATCTTTGAGAAAACCCTGACCGGAACACCATCACCCTAGAATTGAAGCCCAGTGACACCATGGAGAATGTGAAGGCCAAGATCTAGGATAAAGAGGGCACCCCACCACCAACAGCAGAGGCTCACCTTTGCAGGCAAGCATCTGGAAGAAGGCTACACTCTTTCTGATTACAGCATTCAGAAAGAGTCAGCCCTGCAGCTGGTCCTTCATCTAAAGGGTGACTATCAGTTCTTCAGTCTGCATCCCCAGTAGGCAGTAATGGCATTACTCTGCACTACAGCCATTTGCCCCATTTATGTTTAGAAATTACAAGTTTCAATAATAACTGAACCTCTGTTAAAAATGTTAATAAAAATTTTGATGTATGGTAAGCAAGAAAAAAAAGAAAGAAAGGAAAGAAAGAAAGAAAGAAAGAAGAAAAGGAAAAGAAAAGAGGAAAGAAGGAAATGTTTTGTCTCATAAAACAAAAACAAAACACCTCAAAGAGTCTTGACTTCTTCTGAGCCATGCAATCTCAGGTACTAAGACCCACTGCATACAACTAACCAAAAGCATTCCTGACTAGCCAGTGCATCAGGAGCAGCCAATCCCCAACATTCCCAATGTTCCCCCTGCCCACACAGATAGTGACAACACTATCTAACCATTATCACAGAACAAATTATTTGATGGTTTATTGTTTGTCTTCCTGCACTGGAGTGTACACTCCAGCAGAGGAGTAACTTTGTCAGCCTCTTTACTACTCTTTCCTAAACAACTAGGCATTTGCACTTGGTACAAGGTAAATACTTATTAGAGGAGTAAACTGTATATAATAACTATCCATTCAATAAATATTTCAGCTAAACAAGCACTATAAAAAAAACCAGTCATCAGCTTGACAAATATATTACTGATTACCCAGACTGTAACTAAATGCATGAATGAGAACATTTCAAAAACTAAGACATCATAGGCAGGTGAAGGTATCCTTTGAAGGTGGAAGATTCAATAGAGACTGCCAGTGAGTTGTCTGTCACCCATGCAGGGATGGACTTTTTTGGTGGTGTAGCTGAGAAAATCACCTATGCTCCTCTACAGAAGCCAAATAATCCCACCGATTCACCAAGTTGGACTCAGAATCCACTCTGCCATATGCCCTTTCTTGGGTAAACAGGTATTCACATCTCCACAGGAAAAATAACATAATACCTGGCAATCCCCAAAAGCCAGCCATCACAGATGTTCCAAAAATGAGCACCTCAGCCAAAAGGAACTGCAAGTACACAATCCCTAAGGACTAGTACGTCCAAGTTTGTGAGGAGGATGGCAAATGATGGCTATCAGAAAAGGGTCAGCCATATTATCAGGAGGTGTTTCTTAAGCCATAAACATAAAGGTTTTGTTTTGTCACTGTTTTGACTATAGCTCAGTGGTTTGTTGTCTATAAGTGAGAGATTATCGGGAGAACAGTGACATTATCAAATGTTCTTTTTTAAAAATTAATTAAGTAATTTATTTATTTGAAACAAAATCTATGATACAGCTCTGGTTGCCCTGGAACTCCCTATCTAGACCAGGCTGTCCCTAAACTCACAGAGATTCACCTGCATCTTCTATAGCCGGTCTTTGCTACTTTGTGGGTTCTTGTTTTTCCTATTCTTTATCCCTCACCCCCTATATAGAAGTGAAAAAAAAGGATAGAGGAGAGAGATAGAGATCTTTTAATCTAATTTCTTATCCTTTGTTTCTTCTTTGAGCATAACTACTAATAAAACTGCAACCAAACCCTCTGAATGAGCAACAACCTCCGACCCCACTCTGAAAAGTTCCCAGAATTCCAAACAACACACAGTCACAGAACTATCTGCAGCTGGCAAAAACATGCTTCTGCTAGATCATGAGGCAAATTATAGTCAGCTGCTGTGGACAGTCTGAGGGTGCCCCACAGTCTTCCTCCCAAGTGCTAAGATTAAAGATGTGTGCCCATCCAGTTATTCATTTTTAAAACATAATCCTGAGTATGTGTGAGGATTATATATGTATGTGTGTGTGTATGTATGTGTCTATTTCCCAGAGTATATATATTTGTGTGTGCGTGTGCGTGTGTATACACACACACAAATTAAACCAGAACAATAAAAACAATAACCACCCCCCTGAATTGCCACTAATAAAACTTTGGCTATGTGTACATTAGTGAGACAGAGGAGGGGTATAGGAACAAACTACATTATGTACAATATATTTGAAAAGTTTTATGAAAGAGTCAGGAAAGAAAAGAAGTCATTCCATGCTTTTTTTTTTTTTTTTGATGTGTGCTCTTTTTATTTTGACTCCACTTAATCATTTGAATGCACTGCACATGTTAGTGGGCAAATCTAATTCTTAAGGTCCTCAGAAAAATTGTAAATCAAAAAGCCTTATTACAGTTATAAGACATTTTTTACAAGGAAAAAGAAATAGAGGAACAACAAGGTGGCCCAGTGGGTAACAGAGCTTGTTGACAAACCTGGCAATCTAAGTTGAATCCCTAGTTCCCCACATGATGGAAGTAGACTCCTTCAAGTTGTCTTCTAAACTCCACAAGCACAATGTGGCATACTGCAGACAGACCAACTGACCAACAGACAGACAGACATACACATACAACACAATGAATAAATGTAGTTATTTAAAAAGAAAGGAAGAAAGAAAAGAAAGGAAAAGAAAAGAACAGCGTGGAGCTAGGAAGATAGCTCAATGGATCCAGTGTTTCCTGTACAGGCGGACAGATCCCCTGTACCTATGTAGAAGTCAAGAGTAGTGGTGCATATCTGTAAGTAGTTCTGTGTTAGGAAGACAGAGACGGCCAGATCCTTGGAACTTTCTGTCCAGACAGTCTTTGTGAAACTCAAGTTCCAAGTTCAGTAAGAGAATCTATTTCAGAAAATAATAAAGAAGGGCCAGCTTCTTAGTGGTTAAGAGCATTTGCTGTACAATGAGACCCACCAGCACACATACAAAAGCTGTCATGGTACTATGCACTGAAGGAGTCAAAGATAGGACGATTGCTGGGGCTTGCTGAATTGCAGTCCAGACAAAAACAAAGCAAAACAAAAAGACAAAAAAGCGAACAGTGAGCCACAGGTTCAGTGAGTGAGCCTTCCTCAAAGAAATAAGGCAGAGTGATAGAAAAGAGACAAAAGGAAACTCAAGAAATGACCTCCTCTGGCCTCAGCATACACATACATGAATGTACACTACACACTCATTCACAAAAATGGAAAGGAAAGTAAGAAAGAAAGAGAGAAATAAAGGTGAGACAGAGCAATAGCCATAGAGGAAACACATCGACCTCTGGCTTCCATACCTATATGCATGGCAGACAGCACACATACATACACTAAACACATACAGAGTGAGAGAGGAGAAAAGTTAGTCAAGCAATGTCAAATTAAGTAAATGATGACTAAGGTTCTAGTGTTCTAAACAATATTTAACAATACTACAATAAAGAATTAGTATTAGACAGCTACGGTGGTATGGGAGGCAGAGGTAGGCACATCTCTGTGAGTTTGACATCAGCCTGGTCTACATAGCCAGTTGTAAGCCAATCATGGCTACATGAGTTAAGTCCCTGTCAAAAAAAAAAAAAAAAAAAAAAGAGTCACCTATGAAAAAACAAAAGAAAACTCAAGAAATGTACTGTGGAGAATAACTGAAAAGAAAAACACAGAACTTCCTCAGGAAAATAACTTATATAAGCTCCTCAGAGATGCTTAGCATGTCAACCTCACCTCAGATGTCACCTAGGACATATGGTGCACACACTAAGGTCCTGAGGGACAAAGGTCACAAAGAGGAACAACAGTCTATGAAGAGCAGGTGGTATGGAAGAAAACAAATTTTAAAGATCACGTCTCCCTGCCTCCCAAATCTGTAGCTGGTTGCTAACAACCTCACAAAGTAATTTCTAAAATATACATAGCCTAAAAAATGTTTTGGGCAACCCTGTGGCTATACCTGATATAGTTCACTTTACAGAACTAAAAGTACTTCAAGCACCAAAAAGATAAACGAAAACCAAGTTTAGTCAAGATGAGGATCCTTCTAAGAAGAAACAGGAAGTATGATAGTCAAAATTCAAAAAACCTGGCAAACTCAAATATTCTAACCTCTGGCATATCTTCAACACTGAGAAGAATCTGCACAGGGTCTGGAGAGATGGCACAGTGGTTAAGAGCACTAGTTCTTTTACCACAAGGTTTTTCTGTTAGTACCTACATGGTAGTTCACAACAATTAGTAATTCTAGTTCCAGGGAATTCAAAGGCCTCTATTGGCCTCCATGAGTAAAAGACACACATATGCACACATACAGGCAAAACACTCATACACATAAAACTTTAAAATCTTTTTTAAATGTGTGTGTATATGTGTGTGTGTGTAAATCAATCTTCCACTATCAACACAAACTTATGTATGCCTTATCATGTATTACAAAGAAGGTAATGGTCCAACACTACAATATTCTCCATTTGCCATTTTTGCTATCAAAAATGAGTAGGCAAGGCCCTTAAAATGGCTTAGCAGGTAAAGGTGCTTGCAGCATGACCTAAATTCAATCCACAGGACTAAGATGATAGGAGGATCAAATCAGATCCTATAAGTTACCTTCTTTTTTTTTTTTTTTTTGGTTTTTCAAGACAAGGTTTCTCTGTGTAGCCCTGGCTGTCCTGGAACTCACTTGGTAGACCAGGCTAGCCTCGAACTCAGAAATCCACCTGCCTCTGCCTCCCAAGTGCTGGGATTAAAGGCATGCGCCACCACCACCCAGCATAAGTTACCTTCTTAACCACACTTATGCTATGGCACACATGCACAGACATCCTGACCAGCCTTTATTATTTTTTATTGTTGTTATAACATCCATTTCAACTATGGTAAAAAGATTATTTTATTGTGGTTTTGATCTGATAATTAGAATATTGGGCACTTTTTTCTTACATTTGTTGACCACTTGGAGGTCTTATTTTGAGAAATTTATTTGTTTAGATAAACCTTTTTTATTTGTTTTGTTTTGAGATAGGTTTTCTCTATGTAGCTCTAGGTGTCCTGGAACTCAATCTGTAGACCAGACTGCCCTAGAACACATCTCTGACCCAAGTGCTGGAATTAAAGGAATGCACCATCACACTTGGAAAATTTCCACATTTTAATATCAGATTACTTTTAATTTTGGTTTTTGTTACCAAATTGAGTTCCTAGTAAATATTAATGAATGAGATGTATAATTTGCAAAATATTTTTCAAATCTTTTTTTTTCTTTTTTTGAGACAAAGTCTCACTATGTAGCCCTGGCTATCCTGGAACTTCTAAGAAGACCAGACTGATCTGAAATCACTGGGATCTGTTTGCTTCTGCCTCACAAGTGCTGTGATTAAAAAACTGTGCCACCATGCCCAGCTGAAAATATTTTCTTAACAAGCCATTAATATTAACACTAGAAATATTTAGACAACTTTTTCCCGCTAAACTCATGTTATCTAGAATGTCTTTCCAAGGTTCTAGATCTGCTCTGTTCAGTATGGAAGCCATTAGGCATATGTGTTTAGAGTGACTTGAAATGGAACTGCTGTAATGCCAGGTGGAGTGATGGACACCTGAAATCACAGCACTCCAGAGGCTAAAACAGGGGGATCACAAGTTCCAGGACAGCCTGGGCAACAGAGTGAATTCAAGGTTAATCAGAACTAACTTAACACAATCCTATTCTCAAAAACAAAGCAACAACAACAAAAGAAGCAAAAGAAAGAATAGAAAAAATAAACAAGAAAGAAATAGAGGCAATGTAATGGAATAGATTAATTTTTCTTCATTTTCTATTTTTGGTTTGTTATTTTGAAACTGGTTCTCATATAGCCAAGGATGACCTTAATTCCTGCCTCTACTTCCCAGTGCTAGATTACAGGCCAACTGATGATCATGGTGGGCTGAGGAAGTAGATTTCAATCAAAGCAGTCACAAATGGTTAACATAAAACAGCTTTAAAATGAAGCATCTCATCATCTTAAGATATAAATGAATGTCTATTAATATCTTGTTGGTTGTTGACGGGTTTTGTTTTCAAAGATTTTTATTATTAAATACAAGTAGGTGTGTAGCTATCTTTTGCTACTTTGTGGGTTCTTTTTTTCTTCTACCCTTCTCCACCCCTTTTCTTCTACCCTTTCAATCCCCTAAGGAGAGAAAAAAAGATAGAGGAGAAAGAAAAGAGATCCCTGAATAAAGCCAGGGTCTGAAGAGGGTGCTGTCACCATTATACTACTTCCTTCCTGCTCATTAGGGAACATCAAGTTCCTGGGGCAAGTTTGATCCTTGCTGTCAGGATATCTAATTTCCTCTTGTTTCTTCTTTGTGCATGACCACTTAACAAACTGCAATGACCAGCAACTACCAACACCAACTAACCAACAACCCAGTCCACCTCCTGGAGTCCTAGTATTTATATACTCTCTAAAAAAATCCCCAGAATTCCATACATCACATAATCACAAAAATTATCTGCAGTTAGCAAAATCATACACCTGCTAGAACACAAGGCAAATCATAGTCAATTACTGTGGACAATTTGAAGCAGTCCCATATCCTATACCTGGAATTAAAACAGAAACACATTCTTATAATATTTCCAAAATTATTACTACATAGGTGTGTGTATCTGCATGCAGGTACACGCACATGAGTGGAAGTACCCAAGGAGGCCAGTGGCATCAGATCCCCAGAGATGGCCTTACAGATGCTTAAAACCTGTCTTATGTGAATGCTAAGAACCAAGCTTGGGACCTCTCTCTAGCCCTTTGATTAGCTTTTTTTCTTGTTTAAACAAATCTTTTTTTCTAACTTTTTATCTTTAGATTTATCTATTTTATTTTATGTGATGAATGTTTTGCCTGTGTGTATGAATGTGTGCCCACCACATGTGTGCATCGTACCCATAGAGGTCAGAAAAGATCATCAGATGGGCTTGGGGGCGTTATGAGGAGACAGAAGTTAAAGACTATTAAGAGCAGTCATGTAGGTCCTCTGCAATAGCAACAGATGCTTAACTGCTAAGCAACTCTCCAGTGCTGGTTATCTTTTAAAACAAGAGTTTCAGTAGCTAGGCCTGACTCTGAACTCACTATGCATAGCAAAGACTAGCCTAAAACTCTGATCCTCCTGCCTCTGCCTACTAAGCACTGATTATAGTCATGTGACACCATGCCAGACTACTGGGACATTTTCAGAAATTACATTCTTACTGGGTGTGGTGATATATGTCTGTAATTCCAGCACTTTGAAGATAGAGCCAGGAAAATCAGGAATTCAATGTAGCAAGTCTAAGGCCAACCTAGGCTACATAATACCCTGTTTTGAAAAGAAAAGAAATGGCTGATGAGATGCTTACTAACTAAGCCTAGCAACCTGAGTTTGCTTCCTTACATGTGAAGGTGAAAGACGAGAATCAAGTCTACAAAGTTAAGTCTACAAAGTTCTCTGATCGCCACATATACAACATGGTAACCACACTCTGCCAAAATAAATTTTTAAAGTTGAAAAAAGAAATTCTGGAGATTCTCAAGCTAAGCAGAAATGTATCATTAGTTATTTGTACTTCCCAAGAAAAAGAGGCCACATAAAGGGCTGCCTTCGTGGGAACCCTTGACTAAGACCAGAGTCCTTTCTAATTTTCTAGTCAGCTTTCTAAATAATTGTCTGTTATGTTTCTATGTAAAGGAGCCACTGTAAACTAGTTATCCACACATAGACATCTGGGCTCTCTAAAACCTCCCTGTAGTGCTCGTGACTCCTGGGTCTAAGCCTAAAAGAGGGATCCTGGGAGGGCTCGTCAACCTGGACCCACCTTACTCAAGGCCCTTGCTGAAAGAAGTTCTTAGGCCAGCTTCAATCCTGACTTTTCTCATGAGCACTGCAAACTTTATGCTGGCAAGTCATTCCTAGTTACCGTAGATTGCCCAAGTACTTCTAGAATGATGTCAGAGGCAAGCTAGGCCAGGCCAGGTCTACTTTAACAGTTTCAAGTCCAGGCCAAAGTAGAACCAGTTAGTCTCCCCAGGTGAAGGAGTCAAAGGACACAGCACAGGACAGTCTCTGTCTTGCATTTCCCTCCTACAAGAGCAGAAATCAAGAATACTCAATAGTTTGGCCAAGAAACTAGAAAACTAGTTTTGAAAGAAATCATGTAGCTGGAAGATGGTGGACATGCCTTTAATCCAGCATTGGGTAGGCAGAGGCAGGCAGATCCAGCCTGGTCAACACAGCAAATTCCAGGACAGTTACACAGAGAAATTCCGTCTTGGAAGAGAAGAGGAAAGAAAAGAAAAAAGAACAAAAAATCACATAACTACTGTGTTCCAACTATCTGTAAATCAATACATGTAAAACGGACTCAGTGAAAGTCATTCTCTTTCTGACTTAAGGAATCTGAGCTTCTACAGGGATGACGGATGATATTACCCTGATAGGGCGGATATTCTATCACAACACTCACAATGTGAAACTCAAATCTCCTAGGGCATGAACAATGCTTTTAGTACTTTCCATGATAAGGAGATAGCAGACATTTCACAAGCTCTCTTACTTATCAACTGCATTTACTTTACATCTATCATTTAAGAAGCACTTGTTCCTGCGGCTTTACAGCCTTTTTTGTATTTATTTAATGTACATCTTAGGATGGGTGGTAAGTAAAGGTATTTGTAACCAATGGCTGAAAAGTCTAAGGCATAAGAGTCTGTCCTAGCATACAGTAGTGAGATTCCAGCTTGTGTGTGCTTTTGTGGTAAGAGTAACACACCTTCCCAAGTACTTTTGTGCAAATAACATTTCTCCTGCAAGCTAGTCATGCCAGTGCAACTTGGCCACCTCCTTTGGCTATAACACTTCTGTCTGATAAGGGTTAACTTTAGTAATCCTTCTCTGTATGCTTTATGTAATTTAGGAAGAAACTGTGACTGACAGTTACTGAACTCCTTCCCTTCATGAACACAAAGATAAGGACATTCAAATGTGCTTTGAAATGAAGTCCCAATTTGATACAATTTATATGTTATACAGTAGGGCATATATCAACTCCTAATCAAGTTTATACAACTGAGAAAATTTTGTATGTTTATACAATTTAATAATTTTCTGCCTTTCCTAACTTTAGCAATTCAAAAGAGAAAATATGAAGGGGAAATCTCACCTTACAAAGACTGAAGAGAACATAGGTAATGAGACTCTAAAACCCTTCCTTTAACACGAGCAACATGCCATATACTCCTCTCCTCTTTCCTCTTTCCTCCCTCCTCCCCTTCCCACCTCACTCCAGGCCTTTCCTTGCCATACCCAGCCACAGTAGAGGACAAACAAATGCAGTTGGGGCGGGGATCAACCCCGACTCTTAAAACTATGAATTTCACAAGGGAACAACAGCAGAGCTGCCTATTCATGTAACAGTTTGCTGCATTTTTGTTGTTTTAGTCATCTCATGTCCGAGATAGGCCTCAAACTTACTCTATAACTAAGGATAACTTTGAACTCCTGTCTTCCCTATGTAAATGCTGGGATTACAAGTATGGACTGCCACACTCAATCTTCTATGGTGCTGGCTCTGAACTGAGGACCTTGTGCATGCTAGGTAAGCACTCTACCAACTGAGCCACATCCCCAGCCCTTTATTTTATCATAATAAAGTCTTAAAGATAACCATATTTCATGGTGGCAATTTCTGAGAAGTGAGAACAGAGGTGGGATCAGGGCTTTCCCTTTACATAGTCTATCTTTCTACACTGCTTGAGTCATGGACATATGTTAATGCTGTTTTCTTTTTTAATGCTGATAAAAGCATCAATGCAAAGAACAATTTAGTCATTTTAAAGCCAACTGTAAGTATGCTATTGAAAATTTTAAAAATAATACTAACAATTTTTAAAATTTAGCAGAATTAAAAACCAACAGACACACATCGAAAAGCATCTAGAATGCTGACCTTTATTTAAATGTCCAATGAAGATTTTTTTTCAAAAACAAATCAAATTTTCTAAAGTATTAAAGAAAGCAGCATGACCTTCCTATTGCTCTGTTACAACCCCTCTTTTCGATACTAGGTGATACCCACTCTTATAGTGCTGATTGCTTTTGAGTTTTTTCTTTGTTTGTTCTCAAGTAAGTCTTGCTATCTCTCCCTGGCTGGCCTGAAACTATGAACTCTGGCTGTCCTTGAGTCATCTATTCCCTGACTCAAACTCTAAGCATATGCCATTATGCCAAGTTCCCACAGTGTTCTCATGCACACCTTTCCTCAGATTCACCATCAAATTCACTTTTTTTTTTGGGGGGGGGGGGGGGGTTTCAAGACAGGGTTTCTCTGTGTAGCCCTGGCTGTCTTGGAACTCACTCTGTAGACCAGGCTGGCCTCGAACTCAGAAATCCACCTGCCTCTGCCTCCCAAGTGCTGGGATTAAAGGTGTGCACCACCACTGCCCAGCTTAAATTTACATTTCTTAATCATTTCTTAATTGCCTATATCTCATAGGTTTGTGTCTCACTAGAGTTACATGAGAGAAAAGAAGGTTAATTCCAGGTTCTATACAGAGCTTCATGTTCACAGTATACTTTAAATAACATGGACAAGTACCAGGAGACAACAAATTAACCAAATGACTTAATATTTAGAAGGGCCAATCGCAGGCCTTTTTCTGCCCACAGGGTGTTTTCCTTCCAAAGACACAGCAGCATGCTCCAAGAAGCACAAGTGTTTCATAAGGTGCTGGGAGGCACAAGGATAAAGGCTAGAAAGCAAAGTCATAAAGGGCAGAAGACAGGCCAGGACTGGTTAGTAAACAAGACTTACATATAGAATGCCTACTCTGTTTCTGGAGCTAGTAATTTATTACTGCAGACTTTTCAGTAATCAAGAGTTTTTATGGTCATACCAAAACTCAGTGCTGATTCTATTTGTTCCCCTTTGTGACAGCTTCTGCCTATCAACTCATGCTTTTTCAATCTAACAAGCTAGACAAGGCAACTACTCAAAGACTGTTCAGACACTCCCAGATCATGTTTTACTAACAACAGACCTATGCAGGGTGGAGCACAGGACTTTTATGCAAGAGGAGGAATAGCGTACTTCAACAATGGACAGGCCCACATAAAAATAAAAAGAGGACTGCCCAGGACCAAAAGACACACACAGTGAGCTCTAATTTGAGTTTGGTGCCATGCTAGGGCTCTGACCAAAGTAAATTACTATGGTTCCTGATTTCCTTAGAGGAGGACAGAGAAAGAGGACAATATAAATCAGAGCAGTAAATGCTGTACACAAAGGGATGAAAAGTGGAGGGCAGAAGTGGCAAACAGTCTAGCATCATCTCTTGAAGCTTCAAATCCACACTTTTCAAGCAGCAATTCCACTCCCTTATATATACTTCATATATGCTTCGTATATATTTATGTGTATATGTACATTTATACACATACATACATATAAATATATTCACACACACATAAACATAAACACACACACACACACACTTCAAACATACTCTAAAGAAACTTCTGCTCAGGAGCACAAATCCTGGACAAATACATACAGATATACATACATACTAAACACACACACACAGACACACACACAAAACTGTCCATGTTAACAGGGAACAACCTAAATATTCATCAGAATCAAATAGTAGTTCATATAACCAAATACTATCCATTAGAGAAAGTACTAAAAACTAGAGCTACTAGACAATATTGATGATTTGCATAAGCCTGAGTTAAAAGTGGCAGGTTACATACAATATGAGAACATTGCTACAAGCTCCAAAAATTGTTGAAGCCAAAAGTAGTGGTGCACACCTTTAATACTAACACTGGGAAGGCAGGAGGCAGGCAGATCTCTGTGAGTTCCAGGCCAGCCAAGGCAAGAAAGATCCTATCTCAAAAACAAACAACAATAAATAAAAATAAGATACAAAACTAAAAAACATATTGTTTACAGACTCATATGTAGTAAAACTATAATGGGGTGTGTGTTGCATAATTCAGAAGTGTGTAGGGGAAGCCAGAATGTGGTTCAGGAAAGAACATGGAGAGTTTGACAGGTGGGGTAATGCTCTGTATTTTTCAATAAATTCATAGAAACATGTGCTTTTCATCATTTTTCATGCCCTATATATTGGTTCGATGTTGTGGTGTGATGCTGTTCAAAATAAAGGGAGAAAAAGAAACACCAGCAGAGTTGAGGGTGGAACCCCACAGTGCACCCCATCTCTGGCTTACAGGCACATCCATCTGCCCTGCTGGACTAACAGGGTAAGAAAGAACATAACCTGAGAATCAACTCGGTTTAGAAGCACAAAATGAATACCTCCAGGCACTTCTTTGTGCTTACTGGGCGAAACCAACCCTGCAGGCTGTCTTATCACAGGGTCAACTCTAACACACTGTCCCCAAAGAATTATATAGAGCAACTGCTTTGCCATAGAGAAACAGAAAATATCTCCAAGTGTATTTTTTGATCCAAGTTTCCAGATAGTTCCAACAAACAGAAAAATAGATTGAATTTAGGAACAAGGCAGTCATTTTACAGAGCTCACAGGAACGAGGAGACTCTGTGACCAGTATCTAGAGGAGGAGGAAATGAAAACTTTCATGTAAGAACACACTCAACTGATGCCCCAAACTAAGAGCACAGAGTACCCAGTGTGTGACATGAAGCACAAATGAATGTATGTTCTGAACCCCCCCCCAAGTGTTAACCAGCTTTACCTGCAACAGGTGACAACTGATTTTGGCACATGCTAAGTATGTTGGGAAACAATTATATCAAAGCCATCTTTACCTCAGCTGTGTAACATTAACATATGTACAGCCCACGGGCCTCAGTGAGGCAGGAAGAAGAGTGACTTACTGACCGTAAGGAAGGCCAGATTCGGTCAGACCTAGCCAAGGAAGGCCACTGGGCTGGGTCCGGGAGGCCACCATTGCTCCAGGAAGATGGTCCAAGCCAAGGCAGAAGGTGGGACTGCTGGAGAGGGCAGGCCCACACAACAATCTTGGAAGGCCCAGGCGAAGGCAGGCCCCTTCCTCATCCCTCCCCTTCTCCCCAAGCCAGGACGAGCTTGGAGTGGAGAACGTCCCCTCCACTCGACCCGGAGAGATGGGGAGGCGGGGCCTGTCACAGAGCCAGCCTGGCTGACCCCTGGCTTTTCCCACCCGCCCGTTGCTCACCTGGGCACGCAGCTGGATGAGCTCCGGTCTACCTCCCAGGTAGCATACAAATTCATCTGCACTGGGGCGGGGGTGCGGCCTGGTCCTGGACCGCCCGGAGGCGCAGAGCCCGAGGCCACCGCGACGGCCATGGAGGTGGAGGTGGAGGAGGACGAGGAGGAGGCAGCCGCAGCCGAGGTGGACGAGGAGGACGAAGTGGCCTGAGCCAGCTTGGGGGGCGTCGGCTGTTGCGGCAGCGGCGGCTGCTGCGGCGGCTGCTGCTGTGGGGACTGGGCGACCCCAGAGCCCCGTTGACTGCTGCCGCCTCCAGAGCCTCCGGGACCACCGCCCGCCCCTCCGCGTTCCGCCATGGCCTGGCCAGGGGTGGAAGGGGCGCGGGGCTTACGCAGACTGAGGGCACGCGAGCGACTCTCAGGCTTCCCCCCCCCCCGCGGCGGCAGCGGCTCAGCGCGTCTCCTCAGAACGCCCGGCGGAGCGCGAGCCACCAGCGAATCTGCACGCACGCGCGGGCCTTCGCTGCGCGCGGTCCTCGCGCTCGCCCGCCGCCGCCTGTTGCGGCCCGCGAGGCCCAGACACTGGGTGGGCGTGTCCGAAAGGGGCGGGGAGCCGCGGCCCCACCCAGCCGGGCGCCGAGGGGCGGAGCCAGACTCCCGCTGGGACCCGCGGCCTCCGGGAAGGGGCTACAGCCCGCGCGCTCTCGCGGGCCGGCCCTTGAGTCCCTAGCAGGCCTCGGACGTGCTGACTCCGCGCCCCTCCTCCCTCCGCCCCCCTCGGGCGGCCGCTACCCGCCAGCGGAAACCCGGGTTTTCCGGGGCGCGGTCCCGGACCAGAGAAGACTGTACGGGAGCGCGCTCAGCCCCTGGGATCTAAAGAACACGTAGTGGAGGCCGATCAGGGCTGGTCAGGTGTTGCGTGGAAATCGGATAGCTTGCTGTGGCGACCCCTTCTGTGGTATTTCGCCCACTTCTGCAAAAGGAGCAGTAGGTAGAGATCCAGGAGCGGGCCACCACCTCTTGGGAGCTTAAGTTCCCGCTTAATGGTAGGCAGGAGCCAGTTGAGCTAAAGTTGGCTTAATCCATCAGCCTTTCTTGGTACAGCGCCCCCGACACAGCCTTCTTTACAAAAGTCCCAGAGTGCCTCAGTGCTTTCTTCGTTTCTAAAATTCTATTTCTCTCAAGGCCTGATCAGCTGCCGTCCCCACACACCCCCACCCTACCTAGAGCTCTTGCAGTTTCCTACACCCACATCTTCTCCCCAGTACTTGAGCAAATGTCATGGAATCCTGTGCTCCAACCTAGTCTAGTTTTTCAAAAAACTTCTCAGAACTCAGGGACGAAGACAAAACAAGCCCTCCAAACCCTACACCTACACCCACCCATCCACCCACATACACACACACTAATGAATCCAAGTAGTTAGCCGGGACTCTGGAACAATTCTGATTTTATTTAGATATAGTTCTCCAATAGGTAAGAAGTAGGCCTTTCTGCCACAAGGTCAATAAGGCAGGCCTGACCTGGCCTACTTCCCTAGCCTACAGTTACTTCCCAGCCTAGCCAGGGTGCTAAGCTGGCTATTTTTATTCCCCACGGACAAAGCAGTAAGGTCAGACCAGACCTAAAGGTACTTTCCTCAGTCTTCACACATAAGCCGGGTAGGGAATAGTGAATTACCCACAAGTTCAGTTCAGCACTACAGTCCCATAGTTCTATGGGTCAGTCTGTGATTATAGGCAAGTAGTATATGCTGCTGCAGAAGCTAAAAGAGAGGTTCAAGAGTGTCTGTATTCATTCTTCCTTGGGAAACAGCTTTATTTACAAAACAAGTCTAAAATAAGAACAGGAAGTGACAAGCCTAGGGAGTACAGAACTAGCTTTAGAGACCCACACAGAAAGCCCAGACATACAAAGGGCCTAAAGGAAGGCCAGTTATGTGAGAAACACCTAAAACTTGAATTCCTTGTATTTCTTGCTGCCCCCGCGACTGTCCTGGGGCTGAGCTTTTCGTTTCTTTTGCTGTAGAAGAAAGAGAGAGAAGTTACAATAGGTTAAACAACCCCTAAACAGGAGGCAGCCTGACATGGACATAAAAATTAAGGTAAAAAAGCATGAAACCACATTCTTCTCCCTCAGATCCGAATGACTTTCCTCCTCTCCCTGAGCCCCAGTGTCACTGAACTTCAGAGACTGCAGCCAATGGAGGATCTCTAAGATCTTCAGGCTCAAAGAAGATAGGACGCACGCACTGTGTCCACCCCTCCCTCACTGGGCTCAAAGGACAGCCCTACTCCTAAGCTGCACTGCTAGGTTCCTACTCCCACCTTCTGTTTAGCAGCATGCTCGGCCACCATATCACTGAAGTCTTCTTTCTCTACTTGTGCCTGCTGCTCCCGAACATGCTCCTCATACTTCTGGGTCATGGCCATGGGGTCCAACTCCAATTCCTCAGGCGCCAGCGCTACTTCCACACCTTGTAACTCAGGGGCTGGGCCCTTCCGGCTCATAACCTGAAAAAATCAGAACCTTGTCATCTCCAAAGACTCTCAGAAACACTGGCTCCATCTGTGTTACAAAATAATGTCCTCCAAATGCTTACCGTGGACATGTCATAAATGTGGGTTGATCCCATCATGGCTCCTCCAACAGTGGCTGTCCTCTTCTCTGGCAATACAGTGAACAACTGAGGTGTCTCACTACTGCAAAGGACAAGAAAGTAAAACCCAATAAGGGACAAAAAGGTCTCCAGAGTCAAAAGAAACATAAGTGACATTTGAATTCTAAGGGAATCCCAACATAACTACAGCTGAAGGATCTGCCCATTGAAGGAGGCCTATGAGAAAGGCTGGGTTAGGGATGTGGAGTGGAGTCAGTGTTGATCCCACAGGACAGAAGCTGTGAGGGTACAGAGTAAGCTAATTTGAACCAAATTAGGGAATCAGAACCAAGACTCATAAGGGAAGTTTAGTGGACAAAGAGGCTGAAGTTTCATAGAGAGCTTTCCTACAGAGAATCTGTCAAAAGAACAGGTGAAGGCCAGCGAAATAGCACAGCCAATAAAAAATACTTGCTGTGCAAACCTGTTGTTGAGATGAGTCCCATCCCTGGAACTCACATGAAGAAGAAAAGAGAAAACCAATTCCACCAAATTGTCCTCGGACCTCTAAACACTTGCTGTGGCACACTGGCATGCACGCGTGTGCGCGAGCACGCACCACACACACACACACACACACACACACACACACACACACACACACAAAAATTATTTTTTTAAAAGACAGAAGTCAGGTCTGGTGCTGTACACCTTTAAGATCAGCACTTCAAAGGCTAAGACAGGCAGATTGTGAATAAGAGGCCAGCCTAAGCTACATACTGAATTCCAGGACAGGCAAGGCTATATAGTAAGATGGTCTCAAAAAAAACCAAAGAGTAAAAATAAATGAATAAAATAGACTTTCTCAGAGGTAGTGCCTAAAGCTCTAATGCTCCAGCCTCCCAAAGATGAAGGGCCTTCAGCCACTGATTTCAATTATGCTTAGAATAGCATACTCAATGTCAAATGACGATTACTACCACTGTAGACATGCACTCCAACTCTTCCTATAGAAGAGGTAACTTGTTTTTGTTGTTTTTCAAGACAGGGTTTCTCTGTGTAGCCCTGGCTGTCCTGAAACTCACTCTGTAGACCAGGCTGACCTCAAATTCATAGACTCTCCTATCTCTGTCTACCAAGTGTTGAGATTAATGGTGTGAGCCACCACTACCCAGTGAGGTAACTCTTGATGCCAGATCACAGACCAGAGGAGACCCATACAGAGCTGAGAATTCTGTGAGTTGAGAAAATAAGGGTCAAAATCTAAGGAGTTCAATGCTGTCAGAGACTACAGGACACAGAGAGCACTCGAGCTCCTTCAAGCATTGGGGGAGAAGAGTCTAAGGAAACATGTATGTGAGAATATTACCAATGCCAAAGAGTTCCTGGAAGGATGAGCAATCAACAGTGCTCATAGCTCAGTCAGGACGCAAAACAGTGCCAATTCCCACTAATCAAATGGAAAACCCTCCAAATTCACAGGGCTTGAGTTGAACACACAGAAATCTCCTGAGCACTGGCTCCTATTGAGGAGGACGATTTCAGTCCTACTAAGAAAACCAAAAAACGAAGTTTCAGAATATCAAACTGTTTCTGAACAACCATATAGTAATCAAAGGTGGAGATGAGAAACAATACAAAATGCTCTAATCCAGTAAATTTCACAAAGCTAAACTGCCAATCCGAAACTATCAGGCACATATCAAGGCACAGTGATGCACAGCTATACTTAATCCCAGGATTTAAGAAGCTGGGATAGGAGAACCACGAGTTCAAGGCCAGCTGTAGTTACATAGAGATGTAACTGTCTCAAAAATCGTGTGTGTGTGTGTGTGATGGCTCAGCCATTAAGAGCACTGCCTACTCTTCCAGAGGTCCTGAGTTCAATTCCCAGCAACCACATGGTGACTCAAAACCATCTATAAAGGGATCTGATGCCCTCTTCTGGCATATGGATGTATATGCAGCAGAATACTTATAAATTAAAAAGAAAAAGGCCAGTTATAGCAGCACATGGCTTTTATCCCAGGAGTTGGGAGGAAGGGACAAGTGGAGCCCTGTGAATTCAAAGAAAGCCTGGCCTACACAGACAGTCCCACAGCAGCCAGGGCAACACAGTAAGTAAGACCCCCACCTTGGAAAGGGATGAGGAGGGTTACAATCCATAGTAACAAAAACAATCAAAATCAACCCAGAAAGCTGGAAGTAGTGGCCTACACCTGTAACCCTCGCCCTTGGGAGGTAGATGCCAGACAGTCAATAATTCAACCTAGAACTGGTAAATGTAACAAGCAGATACAAAGAATATTATTACAGGGCCTGGGAAATGGGTCCATAGGTAATATGCTTGCTGTGAAAACATGGGGTCCTGAGTTTGGATCTGCAGACAAAATATGTCTCTAAACACAGCACCAAGCCAGTGGAGATAAAAGCAAGTCACAGGTTCGATGAGAGATTCAATCTCTAAAAGAGGGCAATCAAAGTCGCAAGCCTTTAATCCCAGCACTTGGGAGTCAGAGGCAGGTGGATTTCTGAGTTCGAGGCCAG
>JANHMN010000003.1:134249223-134284098 GCA_030674055.1 Rhabdomys pumilio
ACAGAGAAACCCTGTCTCGAAAAAAACAAAAAAAAAAAAAAAAAAAGATTAAGACTCTGGTGTAGATTTACTTACACACACACACACACACACAGAAGGAGTACATCAGAAAAACAGAGAGAGAGACAGAGAGAGAGAGATCAGAAAAATACCAAACCAGGCAGGAATGGCACATGACTTCAATCCCAGCATTCATAAGGCAGAGGTAGGCAGATCTCTGTCAGTTTGAGGCCAGCCTGGTCTACAGAGTGAGTTCCAGGACAGCCAGGACTACACAGAGAAACCCTGTCTCAAAACAAACAACAACAAACCAACAAAAGAAAATGACTTCTTATATACCAAGGAACAAAGGTAAAATGACAACTGGTTTCTTATTGGAAATGAAGAAAACACTGGAACATCTTAGAAGGACTGAAGGGGAAAAACCAACTATCAACCTAGAATACTCTACATAGCCAAAATTACTCAAAAATGAAGACCTTTAAATATTACAAAATCTGGGGCTAAAAAGATGACTAAGTCACTAAACTGCTGGGAAAGCCCAAGGCCCCAATGATAATACCGAAAATCTACATAAAAAGTGGGCACAGAAATGAACACCTGTAATCCCAGGGCTGGGTAATCAGAAATAGAAGGGCTGGAGAGATGACTCGGCGGTTAAGAGCACTGACTGCTCTTCCAAAGGTTCTGAGTTCAATTCCCAGCAACTACATACTAGCTCACAACCATCTGTAATGGGATCTGATGCACTATTCTAGTGTGTGAAGACAGTTACAGTGTACTCGTCTTTTAAAAAAATTGCCTTTATGAAAAGAGAGAAAGAGAGAGAGAGAGAGAGAGAGAGAGAGAGAGATATCGATCCCTGGGAGTTCTGGCTATCTAGCCTTAGCAAAGTTCAATGAGATCCTATCTAAAAAAAAAAAAAAAATGTTGAAAACAATGGAAGACACCTGACAGCAACTTTTAGCCCCTAGACCAGTGTATTACATGTGCACTTTGTACACATGTGCATATATACAAATTATACAAAGGACAAGAAAGTTATTTCATGATAAAGGGGTGTGTAGGTTGATTTCCTGTCACCTTGACACAAACTAGAGTCATACTGGAAGAGGGAACCTTGGTTGAAAAATGTACCCACAGAACTGGCCTGTGGTCACTACCTATGGAATATTTCTTGATTAATGTTTGATGTAGTGGGGTCAAGCCCACTGAGGACAATGTCACCTCTGGGCAGGTGATCTTGGGTTGTATATAAAAGCAGATTGAAGCCGGGGCGGTGGTGGCGCACGCCTTTAATCCCAGCACTTGGGAGGCAGAGGCAGGTGGATTTCTGAGTTCGAGGCCAGCCTGGTCTACCAAGTGAGTTCCAAGACAGCCAGGACTACACAGAGAAACCCTGTCTGGGGGGGGGTGGGGGAGGGGAAGCAGATTGAGCAAGTTAGAAAAGCAAGCCAGTAAGCAGCACTCCTCCACATAGTCTCTGCTTCAATCCCTGCCTCCAGGTTCCTGCCTTGTCATTCATAATGAACTATAAGCTGTTAACCAAATAAATTCTTTTCTCCCCAAGTTTCTTTAGTCATAATATTTATCACAGCAATAGAAAGCAAACTAGAAAAGGGGTCAATCCTATGTTCTCACCTAAAATACAGCCATATAATCTCTGATAATGCAGAGCCTGCCTTGAGGCCTGTGTCTCCGTCTCTGCTGACTGCAGACCACCGACAGCTGATTCTTCCTGACACTTAGTTCAAATGCCACCTCTTCAGTGAGGCCTTCCATAAACTTTGCTGCCATTCAGTGTGCTTCTCAAACCAACTACTTAGGTTTCCTCTGCTCCAGCACTGCTAGCCAGACCCCCCAATTACTTAATTCTGATCATTTGTACACTTCAACAACCTACCCTGCTGATTTCCCACTAGCACAAAGTTGGTGCTGAATTAATTGTTAAGAAAGGAATAAAGAGGAGGCTGGAGAGATGAGTTCTGATACGCACTTCTAGCATGCGGGTGTACATGCAGACAGCACTCATAAGATAAATAAATAAATTTTTTTAAAAGGGGATGGGAGATACAGAAAAACAGAATTAAAGTCAGCCAACCAACCCAGAAAACCACCTGAAGTAAAGGCCCTCCCATCCCTGCCTGACGACTTCTCACCCATCCATCGCCTCTTCAATCTTCTTCTTCCTCAGCTCAATGAGTTCAGGGGTTTCCATTCCAGCTGGCACAGACGAGAATCCTCCAGGAGTGATGAGGCCACTATGCAGAAAGAAAGAAAAGCTCTGTTGTGAAGCAGTAGTCCCCACAGACAGACAGGCTGCTTTGGAGAAGACAGGATCATTGACTACCTGTCTGCAGGCGTGATAAAGCCAGTCTCATCTGGCTTGTCTTCATCGCTTTCTTCCTCTTCCTCTTCTTCTGAGGATTCTTCATCAGATGGCTCCAGTTCGCCCCAGGGGGTTCGATCAATTTCTTCTTCTTCAGTTTTGGTCTAAAAGAAATTCCTCATTCCTTATACAAGTACTTACTGCAATCTACCACCTCAACCTGTTGTTCACTGAGGGAAAGCGGCACCACACCCCAAGAACACAGGCCCCGTTTCAGACTGAAACATCACCATGCTCACTCCCTGACAATGAAGTTTTAGTCCAACTTTTACTAAACTTTTTAGTACTGGTAAAATCAAAGTAAGCAGTCTACCCATACCTGAAACTCAGCAGCATTGGTTCCAAACACATCCCCATAAAGTGGCTTCCCAGTCTCATCTACTGGGGGTTTGCCCCAGCCACCAGCATGGTATCCAAAGGAACAGCTCTGCAAGAAAGGAAACATGAATGAGTTCTCCCAAATTCTAGAAAAGACTGAAGCCCTAGAAAAAAGCCACACTCCACCCGGAGACTCTGGAAACTAAGACTGCCAAACATTAAGAACAAAACAAAAACCAAAGGCTGAGGAGATGGTTTAATCTGTACAGTGCTTGCTAAGCAAACATGTGGACCCAAGTCTGTGACTCCAGTCCTGGAAAGTCAGAGGCACGCAGATTCCTGGAGCTTATTGGCCAGTTTAACTGAATGGGTGAGACCCAGAAGTTGAAGAAGTAAGGGGGACAATAACTGAACACACTTAGTGTTCACCTCTGGCCAGCCTCCACATGCACAGGAGCCGGACGCTCAAGCACACACACAAGGGACCGCATGCTCTCTCCCTCTCTCTCCTCCCCGCCCCCTCTCTCTCTTTCTCTCTCTCTCTCTCTCTCTCACACACACACACACACACACACACACTCCCCCACTCACAGGAAGCATTAAAAAAAACTAAGAAGCAAATAAGCACCAAAACTAGAGACCACAGATCGGCAAGGACAGAAGGGCAGAGGCTGGGTTAGTGTCCTCCTCTGGCATACAGTGTGAACTGCCAAAATCCAAAACAAATTCTTTAAAAAAAAAAATCAGGACTCTAATTTATTCTTCCCACTTCTTCCTAAGTTTGGAAAATTAGTTGGTTAGCGCCTACCTCATGTAACAGATACTAAGTTTGACAACACTATCTTCACTGTAATAACTTGTCTATCAGTACTTTTCAGTTAGGTTTATTTTAAAAAAATTTAATGCCACTCTTGAGATGAAATTCTTTTTAATCTATCCATGTATATATCAGAGACCTACTTAGAAACATACTCACCAAAGACAAAATTTAGTAACTCTTGAGTGATAAAACTGTAGCTAATTCCAGTACTCAGTAGGCAGAAGCAGGCAGATTTCATGAGTTCAAAAGTAGCCTGATCTATATATATAATGAGTGCAAGGCCAGCCAGGACTACACAGTGAGACCCTGTCTCAAAATAAAATTTGTGAATAACCTGTTCTCCTTTTTTGTATGGTGTAAAAATGATGTGTGTGAATGTCTGTGTATATGTGTGCCATGTGTGCAGAAGTCAGAGAACAACTTTTGAGAGTTACTTTTTTGCCTCACTATGTGACTGAACTTAGTTCTCAGGCTTGGCCACAGCTCCTTGACCTGCTTGAGCCACTGAATCAGCCCAGTACTTGGCAATCATGACTGAATGTTTTATCATAAGTATGTTGTTGTTTTGGCTTTTGCTGGGTTTTTTATTTTTAACTGTTTGTTGGCCCTACCACCTGCCCTTAGAATTTACACTGTTTTTGTTACGCTTTTTGCTTTTGTTTTTTTGTTGTTGTTCTTTTTTTTTTTTTTTTTAAATTACAATGAATTGACACTCCTTTGCCATGTGGATCCTAGGAATTAAATTCAAATGAATAGACTTGGTGGTAAGCACTTTTACCCACTAAACTATCTCAGTGGTCCCATGGCAGTTTTGTTTTTGTTTTTGTTTTAAAATAAAAACTACTCAGGATGAAAAGATGCCTCAGAAGTTAAGAGCATGTACTCCTGCAGCAGAGCCAGGTCCAGTTCCCAGCACCACATGGCAGCTCCTGTCACAGCTCCACTCACAAGGAATCTGACACCTTTCCTGGACTCTGTAAGCACCAGGCACACAGATGTAGGCAAAACACCATAGCCACAAAAGGTAACTTAATAAATAAAATCTATTACTTTTTGAAAAGGATGGTGGCTCAGTGGGTAAGGAAGGGCATTGTTCTGCAAGGATAAGGACCTGAATTTGAATCTTCAGCTACATTTGGCTGCTCATGTCTATGAACCCAGTATTAGGGATGAAGACAAATGGATCCCAGAGCTCACTGCCTATCCAGCCTAGGTAAAAGAGCAAGCTTCCCATTCAGTGAGAGACCTTACCTCAGGGCAGTAACACAGAGAACCATAGAGGAAGACAGTCCATCACTCCATATTCTGCTCTGAACTTCACAGAACACGTGTCCACACATCCTGTGCATGCAACACATACACACATGCACCCACACATCCCTGTGTATGCAACAGAGAGAGAACTAGAAAAAAGGAGGAAAAAAGATAAAGATCTAGACAATGAAGAAACAGAATCATCCTCTATTAAAACAAAACAAAAAACAGCTGGGTGATGGTGGACATAGGCTTTTAGTCCTATCACTTGGGAGGCAGAGGTAAGGAGATCTCTGTGAGTGTAAAGCCAGCCTGGTCTACAGAGTGAGTGCAAGGACAGCCAGGAATATACAGAGAAACCATCTCAAAAAACAAACAAACAAACAAAAACAAGCAAACAAACAAAAGCCAAAACAAAAGACCAGAAGTTGACCAGCGTGTCTTTCATCAGAGCACTGGCAGGTACACCTCAGAGTTCAATATCAGCGTGGTCTATGAGAGAGGTTGCTAGGACAGCTAAGGCTACACAGAGAAACCCTGTCTTAAAAAACAAAACACACACATACAAAATGACAAAAAGAGAGAGAGAGAGAGAGAGAGAGAGAGAGCAAGCGTACGCAAAGAAGGAAAACAAGCTCACTGCTCACCTCGGGGATAGGTGAATTCAGTCCAGGGATTTTCAGGTTTGGGTAGGATGGGGGTGGCCCGTATCGCTGCATGGCAATCAGCCATGGAGGAGGAACTTTGTGGGCATTCTGTAGGAAGAACAGAACAAGGTATTACCTACCTTCCCCTCCCCTACCTTTCCTTTCTGTTCATACTCTCAGCCTCTCTCCAGCTTTCCAAGCTGCTTAGCCAACACTTACAGGTCCTACTGGCATCCCTAAGGAAATCCTTAGCTCATCAGATAAATCTCCAGGCTTCTTCTCCTTCAGCCGTGTCTCAAACTCCTTCCCCTAAAGAAAAAGCACAGCTTGCTTTATCAGGGCTTCCAGACATACTGAGAGCTCAGTGGCTTGAGGACATGAGAACAGACAAGAGGTCCTAATCTCTATCAGATACAAAGTCCCGTGAGGGCTGTCTGGCTCCCACTTAGATGCTTGGTAGAATAAAAAAAGGAAGAGGGCCAGACTCTCTGCACCTAATGCACTGTGAGAAACAGGCCGAATACAACACCTGCTATCTCCCGTGTAGTGAGGTCACTAGACAGGATGACCGGCAGCATCCTCCCAAAAACATCATTCGATGCCAAGGTGATTAACATTTCAAAGATCAGGGCGGAAAAAACAAAACTATTTCTCTCACTTAAAACAAAATGTTTCTGAGTAACAACTGCCACTTGGCCATCTTGTCCCTAAACCACCCACCAAACATTACTTCAAATGCTTGGGTTATAGCTTTTTTCAGGGGAAAAAAAACTTTTGTTTGGAGAAAAACAAACAAACAATAACCCAACACATCCTATCTCAATGAATAACAGGAATGGACCGTTTTAAGGCTGGGGATCACTGTACCAGCTTTGAAATGGATTCTAACCAAAGTCAACAGGAAGACTCAGCCTCAGCCGGGCAGCAGTGGCACACGTCTTTAATCCCAGCACTTGGGAGGCAGAGGCAGGCAGATTTCTGAGTTCGAGGCCAGCCTGGTCTACAGAGTGAGTTCCAGGACAGCTAGGGCTACACAGAGAAACCCTGTCTCAAAAAAAAAAACAAAGAAACAAAAACAAAAGCCCCAGCCTGGACCCCTCCCTCCTCCAGCCTTGACCCCTCCCTCCTCCAGCCTGGACCCCTCCCTCCTCCAGCCTGGACCCCTCCCTCCTCCAGCCTGGACCCCTCCCTCCTCCAGCCTGCTTCCCGAACCTCATAGTAAAGGTCCCCATGGATGGTGAGCTTCGGCTTGGTCTGCCACTTGAAGAAGGCATCGTGTAGCTTCTGGTAGTCAATATCAATCTTCCCCATCTTCGGCCGAACCTTCTCTCTCATTTTTGACTTCATGGTCTTTTGTTCTTCCTGTAAAAATGGCAGAAGACAAATTACTGGGTATTAAGAGAATCTGGCTCCAATTCAAGGGAACCTTATTTATCTCACTCTGAAAAGGCAGCTTAGCACCACAAAGTTTCTGAGTACAACACCAGCACCGAAAATTCAAATAACACAACCCATGCCAAACACACAGATTTACTATATGAATAGTCTCAGCTTTCTACATCAGTAACTCCCTTTTTTTAACTATGTGATCAGGATAGGACTGAATCAGGGCTGAAGCGCCATCTCACCGGTTTAAAAGCACTTGCTGGTCGTAATTTCAGCTTCCAGCACAGATATGGGGGCATCATAATTCCTAACCCCAGATCCAGAGGTTTCTGAGACCCTCCTGTGACCTCTGTAGGCACCAGGTGTGCACATACACATGAACATGGACACAGGGAAGCCACACACATACATGACAATAAGTAAATCAGAAACTGAATAGAGAGAGGACTGGAGAGCTGTAGGATCAATGTAAGGCACTTCTCACTTAATTTGTTTTAATCACAGATAACTAGTACTCAACCCATTTATTTTAAACATTTAAGACTTAAAGATTTATGCACACATTGTACTAGATAGTTGTATGTCAACTTAACACAAGCTAAAATCATCTGAGAGGAGGGAATGAAGAAAATGCCTGCATAAGATCTGGCAGAACACAACCTTCCTAACACTGCCACCCTCTAAAACTGTTCTTCATGCTGTGGTGACCCCCAGCCATAAAATTATTTTGTTGCTACTTCATAATTGTAATTTTGCTACTGTTATGAATCATAATGTAAATATCTGTGTTTTCTGACGGTCTTAGGCGACCCTGTGAAAGTGTGGTCTAATGCCAAAAAAGAGGCCTCAACCTGCAGGTTGAGAGCTGCTGCTGTAGTGTATTTTCTTAATTAGTGACTGATAGGAAAGGCCTAATCATTATGGGTGGTACCATCCCTGGGCTGGTGATCCCGGGTTCTCTCAGGAAGCAGCCTGAGCATGCCATGAGGAGCAGGCCAGTAAGCAGCACTTTCTCCATGGCCTTGCATCAGCTCCTGTATCCAGGCTCCAGCCTGCATGCTTCTGAAGATGAACTGCTACAATGGCACTGTGAGTAAACTCTTTCCTCTTCAAGCTGCTTTTGGTCATGGTATTTCATCACAGAATTAGCAACCCTAAACAAGACAAGCATTATTTGTGCCCCTAGCTACAAGTGCGTCAAAAAACAGCAGTTGGGCAAAAAGAGAGAAAGAAAACTGCTATTCACGAACAGGAACCTCAACATGACAGAGGAGTGACACTATAAACAGACTCAAGGTCATCACACAGTACTGACTTCTAAACTGGAAAAAGACTTGTAACAAGTAGGCAGTCCAGTTCTAAAGCAGGCTGCTACAAAGCGTGTGGGGAGCCAAACTCAGGTTGTGCCCCAGTCTTGCCTCACCTTCTCCTGCAAGGCCTCTCGCATCTCCTGGATGCCTGTGCGTTTAATGAAGTCTGGCAGCTCAAAGGGCGGCTTCTCAATGCCCCGTTTGCCTTGAAGGTACTTGCGCTTAAAACACCAGTGGCGTGGCACAGGGACGGAGTTCCGGGTGGCCTTGAGGTGAACCAAGAGCTTAGGGTCCTGTGCTGTCACGTCATGCATCTCCACAACATCAGGTCGAGCCACCAACTGAAAAGCACAGAGCAGTATGTTTGTAGAAAGCCCACCTCTTGGTTAAAGTTGTGTACTCTTTACAAGCCCACCTTATAAAACATCTAACAAACTAGGTGGGGCTGAGTCCAGTCGGGCTCCAGAGCTGGCTGGGTCGACCCAGGTCTAACCTGCTTGAGTTCCGCCACAGTAAATCGGTTCATTCGGCGCAACTTCTTCTTGGACAGCTTAGGGGCTTCTGGCTTCTTCTCCTAAAAGAGAACCATCATCTCTTAGGTGGCCAACATGTGGAATCCAAACTGCCCGGCCATGTCAGTGCGTAAGCATGAAAGCCTTTACCACGGAGCACTTCAACTACCTGTGCCCTGCACCTCTTCCCACTGAGGGAGCCTGACCTGCTCATCATCACTGCTGTCATCGTCACTGTCCTTGTGCTCCTCCTCAAAGCCCTTCTTCTTGGGGACTGCAGAGTTCTCCATCTTGTCAAGCTTCTCTGGCTCCTTCTCTTTTTCCTTCTTCACATCATCAGTTAGCTAAGAAGATAGACCATGTGGAAATCACATTCTTGACACACCTCCATTTCTGACTCCTGCATCCAAACAATGTCCCCCAGGCTTATCTCAACCCACCCCACAATCCTCAAGCTTGGCCACTGAGAGCACACCACCCTCTGTACCTTGAAAGCCTCAAAAATCCTCTTGAAGAAGATGAAGTTGGGCTCATAGATTTCAGGCTCTTCAGTCACATATTCAATCTCCACATCAGCAGCAGGGGAGTCAGAGCCTCGGGACCGAGCTGGCTCTTTCTCTCGGTCGCCAGAGCTCTCTGATGAGGCTGCCCGCACCCGCTGTGGCTTTTTCTTCTTCTTTCGGTTCCGACGCTTCCGGTTTTTCTATCAAGACAGGAAAACTACCTAAGTCAGAGAATCTGCATCCCATGCCTGCCCTTACTACTTCATCCAAGTGGGCAGATGTCAGTGTTGCTGTGCATCCGGGAGTCCCAGCTTTTTCAGTTGCAAATGAATTAGAATTCAAAGGGCTTTGTGACAATTGAAAGATATCCAAGATGCTTAGAATGGAAATCAGCATAATCCTCCCAGACAAGCTTCATCACAAACCTCTTTTTTGGATATGGACACTGTGTCCTCCTCAGTCTCTGATGCTGACTGGCCCAGAGATGAGCGAGTGTCTGTCTCCATTTCTTCTTCCTCTGTTAGGGAAGAACATGGCAATCAACCCTCCTAACAGTAACCACCCCAGGCTGGTCTCAAACTTACTATATAACCAAGGATCACTCTCAACTTCTGATCCTCCTACCTCTACCTCCCAAGGGCTGGGATCACAAGAATATGCTACCACACCCGGTCTTCTCCGTCACCACAAAGTAGCTGTTCTCTACACTGTTTTCTCAGGGACGGAAGGAAAAGGGAGTCAGGATGCGGCTTCTGCACACCGCACAATACTGTGGTTCAGTCCTGTGCTGCAGCATCAGGATATAACAGCACTCACCCTGCTGAGAGTTCATCTCTTCCTGGCGGCTCTCCTTCAGCTGCAGAATCTTTTCCAAAGCCTGGGGAATCTTGGGGCCCACAGAAGGATCATCCATCTGCCAGAAACACCCAGTCAGAAGGGCTGACACCCAATGCTGTCCTCTTAATTCCAGCCCTTACACTGGAAAGGCTGCTGGGTGGTAACATATATAGCACACCAGGTTCTACATTCCTCAGAATTCTGTCCAAAATGTCTCAAGTCCCTAACCCTAAAAACTCACTTTAGCTAAGCGCAGCTCCTACCTGTACCCAGAATTTAACCCAGCCCCACTTCACAGACTTCTCTGAGATCCTTCCCTGAGGGCAGCCCCCCCTCTAAACCACAACCTCTGACCTTTGGAGGAAGTCAGCAGTCTCTCACCTCTCTGTTCTCATCTCCAGGAGGTGGGGGGGGACCCCGAGGGCGAGGAACAGGTGCCCCCATGGGCAAAACAGTAGGTGTGGGAACCACAGGGCCTACAGGAGCAGCTACTGTGTAAAGAAAAAAAGAAGTCCAATGTCAGAATTGTTTCCTTGGTGATGGATGCCCTGCAGGGCAAGAGGTGTTGAAAGGGTCAAGGAGTACTTCTGGGTTGCTGGCAATGTTTGGGTTTGGTTCACAGGCTGGCTGCAGGAGTATACACCGTATATGAACATTCATGGTCTGCCATATACTTATTATTTTCCTTATTATTATTTTCCTATTCTCTTCTCTCATATTCCACCCATGTGTGTTGTAGCCACAGAAGCCGTAATAGCAAGTCAGACCCCCTGAAGTTGGAGTTGCCACTGGTTATGAGCCACCCGATGTGCATGGTAGAGTCAAATTCAGTTCCGTTGCAAGACTAGCAGGTGCTCTTAATAATGAAACATCTTCTCCAGTCTCTTCTTTTGCTTTTATTTTTTTTTCAATTTTTATTTTATGTGTATGACTCTTTGTCTCCACATACTTATATACACCACGTGCATGCCTGGTGCCTGCAGGTCTAAAGAGGGGGTCAGATCCCCTAAAAATGTAGGTACTATTTATAAACCAGCATGAAGGTACTAGGAACTGAACCTGGGCACACTGCAAGAGTAGGACGTGCTTTAAACAGCTAAGCCATCTCTCCAGCCCCTCTTTTGTTTTGGTGAGATAGGCTCATGTTGCCCAAACTCATTATCCTTCTTTTTCAGCCTCCTGACTACTGTAAGGATTACAAGTTACAGATATTATATACACCACCATGGCTGACTCTAAAATGTAATCATTTGTTTTTTGTTTTGGTTTTTGTTTGGGAGACAGGGCCTCACTATGTAGCTCAGGCTGGCTTAGAACTTGCTTTGTAAACCAAGTTGGTCCCAAACACACAAGATCAGCCTGCCTTTGGCTCCTTAAGGTGTGTATCACCAAGCTCAGCAAGTAACTTTTTATAGATAGAATGGGTTTTTTAATCTTCATGGATGTATGTGCACCACATGCATGCCTGGTCAGAAGAGGCCATTGCATCCCCTGAAGTCAGATTCTCCAGGAAGCGGGATACAGATGACTGACCGGTCATGAAGAGCTCTGCAAGAGCAGCAAATGTCTTAACCACTGAGCCATCTCTCCAGTCTCAGTAACTCACACACACTCACTCGTCCCTTGGTCCATAGAGACTTTGTTCAGGACCCCACCCAAACACTGGAACCGGGATGCTCAAGGCCTTCATAGAAAACAGGACTTACAGAGAATCTAGAAAAACTTTTGTGTATTTTAGGTCATTTCTAATACCCACTACAATGCAAATGCTATGTAAGTAGTTCTGTTGAAGCTTAGGGGATGACAAGAAGTCTGTTAACGTTTTAAATGTTTTTTAAATCATATTTACATGTATGTGTGAGAATATGCAGGACTGCAGTGCCTACAGGGTCCAGAAGAGGGCAACACATCTCCTGGAGTCACAAGCAGCTGTAAGCCACCAAATGTGGATACTAAAAACTGAACTTCGGGGCTCTGCAAGAGCCACCTACAAATCTCTCCAGCCCCAAATACAACATGCTTGTTTTACTTTCCACCTAGTTATATAAAATGTGTTTAGCTACAGATCCTGAGGGCTCTTTGTATTTTAAAATTTCTGAAGTGCTGAGAATATAGCCAAATGACCCAGAACAGACTCGGTGTACTCACAGCTTTAAGTTCAAACCAAGCAGACAAGAAATTTTTGTTTTAAGTCTTTAATAACTTATTATTTTTGTTTTCTAAGACATGGTTTCTCTATGTAACCCTGGCTATCCTGGAATTGACTCTGTAGACCAGGCTGGCCTCCAACTCAAGAGATCTACCTGTCTCTGCTTCCCAAGTTCTGGGATTAAAGACATGCACCACCATTGCCCTGCTAAGCTTATTATTTTATGTGTATAGGGATTCCAACTACACACACGTCCGTTGCATCTGCTGCTAGGGCTCTTAACCACTGGACAACTTCTCCAGCTGATTTTTTCCTTTTTTAAAAATTATACATGTGTCTGTGTCCGCATGTATATGTGCCTTGGAAGCCAGAAGAAACGGCTGGACCCTCTCTGGCTGCAGTCACACTTGTAAGACATCTAATCTGGACACTGAGAACCAATGTCCTTCTTGCAGAGCAATAAGTGTTCTTAACCACTGAGACATCTCTCTAGCTCCTGGGTCTTTAAAAAAAATGTTTTTCAAGACAAGGTTTCTCTGTATAATAATAGCACTGGTTGTCCTGGAACTTGCTTTATAGGCCAGGCTGGCCTTGAACTCACAGAGATCCTTCTGCCTCCCAAGTTATGGGACTAAAGGTATTCACCACCATGCCCAGCTTCACTTTAGTTTTTCTAAGATAGTTTTCAAGCCAAGAGATGGCGGTATGTGCCCTTAGTCCCAGAAATCAGCAAGCAGAGGCAGGTAGATCACTGAGTTTGAGGCCAATCTGGCCACAGAGTAAGTTTCAGAACAGCCAGGGTTACACAGAAACCCTGGTCTTGAAAAATAAAAAACAAACAACAATAAAAAAAAAAAATTAAGAAAAGGTTTCAAGTAACCCAGACCGTCTTTGATTTACTATGCACTCTAGGAAGTCCTTCCCCCTCTGCCACTACATTGGCAGCAGGATTATAGGCATGTGCCACCATGCTCGGATAAAGGAAACATTTTAAGAATGACTTCTTTGCTCTGCCCTTCCACTCCAGAGTCTTACCTCGAGGCCCCAGGGGAGTACGGACACCCAGCTGCCCCATGTCTTGAGGAGGCCGAGGAACTGCAGTGCCCATCTTGGCAATCTCCTGCTGCCGTTCCTGCTCCATTAACACAGCTGCCTACAAAAAGGAAGTGCAGACTCAGTTTGAAAAGAATTTGGCACACAGCTCTGACAAATGGGTTCCTTCAAAGGAGAATAATCAGGGACACTGAGGTGGTCATCTCCTCCACACCTGTGTTTGCATGTTACTAATAAAACTAGAAACCCCTTATCATGATGGAAAATTCCTAAAAACAAATAAGAAAAAGCCTAGGAAGTTTCTGGTTTCTGGAAGAGAATTCTACTTTTCAATGAGTTTTTATATCACAAAGACTAAACTATTTAGAAAGAACCATGAGACATTTTCTTAGTTACCCCTTAAGATTGGCCACAACCTAGACAAAACTAGTATTTCCTCTCTGTTTCCACACTTATTTTTGATGTTTACGTCCCTTCCTCTTTCCTTTCTTTTCCCTTCCTTCCTTCCTTCCTTCCTTCTTATTGCAGGATTTCTCTGTGTAGCTCTGACTGTCCTGGAACTTGCTCTGTAGACCAGGCTGGCCTTGAACTTATAGAGACCTGACTGCCTCTGCCTTCCAAGGGCTGGGATGAAAGGCGTTTCCTCCTGCCACCCAGCTAGTAATGCTTACTTTCTAACATTCCTGAGCTACCCACTGGGTAACGCTGGTACAGGAAAGACATCCCTTACATCATTCCTCCATCTGTACCATCATGTTTAAATTCAACTCAAGTGACTATGTACGCCAGCATTCTCCACAAACCACCTAAATAATGCTCATAAACTAGTATTTTCTGCAATGAATAGAGCAAAATTACATGTTCTTATCATAGGAATTCTTCGACATACGTGGTTTAGTGTTTGATCTTTCTTTCTTTCTTTCTCTTTTAATGACAACCCTCCAAAATTTGAAAACAAAAAAATCATTTTTAGTTTATAGGCCATCCAAAAACAGGATACACACATAGTGTGCTAACGCCTGGAGCACAGAAAAGATGGAAGCACTAGAATCTACTTGGTTATCAGGTAGCCTCCAAGGCAAATTTGGATGAAGCATCTTGGTTTGAACACTAAATGATGTTAAATGGCATCTCTGGATGAATCTTGTCAAGTCAGAGAGAGTAAGTATTACCCTCTCTAGTACCCCAAGAGTTCATGTTGCCTCAACGAATTATTTCCCCGCTTAAACAAAAAAAAAAGAAAACAATCTCATACCAGCAGCAATATGACCCAGGCCAATCTGCCCAAATTCTTTCTTCCTGGGAGTCTCTTCTAACCTATACCTATGTTCTAATCTTCAATCAAGACCTTTCTAAAAGGCTTGGCCTCAGGGTCTAGCTTTCTAGGGCTTCATTTCCCCATCAGGAACATAATGTGTCCCAGGTACAGGTTTCCACCTGTCCTACCTGCTTGGCACGTTCCTCTTGCTGCATCAGCAAAGCTGCCTGCTGCTGAGCCAGCTTCAGCCGTTCTTCTTCTGACAGTGCCACAGGCTCACCCACTCGAAGAGGTGGTGGGGGCCCCAGATTTGGTGGGTGAGCCATAGGAAAGCCAAGGCCAAGGCCTGGGGGAGGTGGTGGAGGTGGTGGAGGAGGCTGTAGAGGGGGGAGTCCCATAGGTGGTGGTGGCATAGGAATCCCAGACAGCTATGGGGGAAAAAAAAAATACAGGTATGAACTAGAAAGCATTTATTCAATTTATAAGCATTTGCTGGAGACCTAGCAAAAGAGTAAGGCACAAGAATTCAAAGTCTAATGATGTAGGACTCAAAAAAATACACCAAACAAGAATCAAGAGATGCTAACTTTAGCACACTGATCAAAACTATTGGCTCCTCTGAAAAATATCAGGAACATACATAATACATTTTTCATTTAATCTAAGGAGGCACAAGGACACCTTTAAAATCCATACAGAAACTTCACAAAACACACACACACACACACACACCAATAAACTCCAGGTCAAAGCCACATTAGAAGAAAACCAAATACTTGATTCAGAAAGGACTTAAAAGAAATAGGAACTAAGGACGGACAGACGGCCAAGTAGTCAAGAGCTGCTCTTCTATCATATCAGGGCTTAACGCCCAACATCCTGACACAGAAGCTCACAATTCTCTAACTCCAGCCCCAGGATGATCCAACACGCTTCTCTGGTTTCCTGCAACACTGCATGCATGTGATGCACAGACAGATGTGCAGACAAAGTGCAAATTCAGACAAAATACTCATATATATAAAAATAAGTATTTTTTTTAAAAGAATAGAAACCAGTATTTCAAGGCATAGGATGTCAATGGCTTACTAAATGTAGGAAGTATATAATCAAATCAAGGCATTATACTTTAATGTCTCAATGAATAACTTTGAGAGCCGTATCTAAAAGTAAAGAGTATGACCACTTCCAGCTGGGAAAGGAGCAAGTAAGAAAGATTTCTAGATATTCTAGTTGAATCTTGAATGATAAGTCAAATTTGGAGGAGCAGACATTGGGGATTAAAACAGTAGCGGCCCTAAGTGAGAAGTGAAGAGGTCCCGATTTGTCTCCTTAGACCTCACCCTTAACTTACTATCCCACCTGCTAGCTCTATCTCCAGTACAACAAACAGGAGAACAGCTACCCTGAGCAGAAAAGATCCTCTAAACAATCTCTTACCTGAGCTGACATAGGAGGAGGAGCAGCTTTGTCCCCATCCTCTCCTCTCAAAACTGGTCGATTCAGCACGATGCCAGTCTACAAGAAAAATGAGAACTCTAGGTCAGACTACAAGGAACTATTCCATTTATTTACTTAACAAAATTTACCCAGTGCCCACTTGCCAGAAATGGGGGCTGAAAAAAAGCAAAAGGAGTAAAAGCAATTACAATAAAGCAAAAGCGAGAACTGACAAAACGGTCAAGAGCCGGTTTGCTACACTGAAGTACACAAAAAAGAAGGCCCAGCCAGGCGTGGTGAAGCACATCTGTAATCCAAGCACTCGGAAGGCAAACGCAATGGATCTCTAAGTTTGAGGCCAGCCTGGTCTACAAAGAGTTCTAAGATACCCAGGACTACACAGAGAAACCCTATCGCGAAAGAAGAAACAAACAAAAAAGTAGAAGAAACGAAGACCCATCCATGAGGAGTCTTAAAGGCCTCCAGGAAAAGTTAGACCTGCCCTGAACTCCTGCCACAGCACTCACCTGGCGGGTGTAGGTCTGCAGCCGCTCTACTAGCTCCTCGCGACTCCCTATGGGATAAAGCACAGAATCAGGGGGTCAGCATCATCCCGAGCAGGCCAACTTGGCGAGGTCACGTCCCACAGGCCTGTCTCCGCCCCCCGCCCGTGGGTCTCCTGGGTAACCAAGCTCCACTTCTCCACAAACCCACGCAGCCCCGCTCTTGACCGCCCAAGCCCCTCACCCTGGATAGGCGCTCCTATCTCTGCCAATTTGGCCTGAAGCTCCTGGGCAGCCCAAGCTCCATAGTGGCCTGGAGGTGGAGGCGGTGGCAACTGCAATTCTCCTTTGGGAGGTTCGGGATGCTCCGCCGCCATCTTAGCCACAAGAAGGCGCGCGACCAACACGGAAGCTCCGGTCAGCCGCCGGGCCTACTTCCAGAAACTTCCGGCAACGCAGTCCGCCACATCCCGCGGTGATTGGAGAGAACTTGGTCCAAACGCACACCTCTTCCCTTACCCGAGAGAGAAGATTCGCCGCCAACTCAGGCTGCAAAGCCTTCTGGGAGCTGTAGTCTGCGGATGCACCACCTAGAGGCTGACCGCTCGCTCTGACACCCTGTACGCAGCAGTAGTAGTACATCCGCTGCTCAGCTGCAAGAACCTACCCTCCTCAGAGCGGATGCCTTCCTCTTCTCTCCTGCCCAAACACATACTAAGTCTTCGGTCCCCACACCCTTCAATGATGAGAGACTTGGATGCTTATTTCCCCCAGGAGCTCATAGCTTTTCGATGCCCTCAATGGGAGGCTGGAGCTGATGGCTCTGGTAAAACAGTGTCTGATTGTCTGCTCACTTCGGCCCAGGCGTGCTTGAATGGGCTGAAAGGAGATCGGAGCCGATAGAGGAATGGAACCGCCGGGCTGAGTTCCAGCTGCTGACCTGGGGGAAGGGCGCTACTAAAATAAAATCCCGTTTTCCACCTTCGAGAAAGGCTTAAATAATTGTCTTTGTCAAATGCTTCCTTCCCCTTTCTAGAAACGTTCATAATACATTTTCCACCTGCCAGGTGTTTTATGTGTATGAATATGCACCACTTGCATGCCTGATATCTGTAGAGGTCAGAAGAGTGTCAGATCTGGAACTGGAGTTACACATGTTTGTGAATCGAACCCAGGTCCCCTGCAAAAGCAACAAGCTCTCTTAACACCATTTCTCAGGCCCCATGGTTTTTGTTCTTTAAGACAAGTCTGTCCTCATGTGGCCCAGGCTACCCTAGAACTTCTTTTGAGGACTACAGATGTCTAATACCATGTCTGATTTCATGGAGTAGATGATCACGGTTCATATAGCTCATACTGTCCTGGAACAAAGTCTAGCCCAAGCTAACCTCTAGCTCTTGGCAATCCTCCTGCCTCAGCTTCTTGAGAACGGAGATTACTGCTGCCAGCCAACTCATTGCCTTTGTTTCATTTTTAAGTCTTTCATACCCTTTATTCCCACCTCCGTTCCCTCAAACAGGATCTGGAACTTGATCTTCTATCTTGAAGTATCAAGCATTCAGGAGGCAGCAAGTAAATAATTCTGGGGTGGGGGGTGGGGAGAGAGGTGTCTACCCTGGAGACTTTATATTTTTGTAAGAAAAAAAAAACAAAACAGACAAACAAACTCAGGACCTTTCTTGGGGCAAGACACCATGACCCTTGCCTGCCCAACACCCACCAATTCATTTTGTCTCCTTCCCTCCCCTAGTTCTGCCCCTTTCAATGACAGCCTGTTTGGTTTTGTGTGTGATGAATAAGGGAGAGGAACACAAATGGTCTCATTTCCCACCCACACACTTCAGATCTTTTCCTAGCCACCCCCGTTTCACCAGCTGTCCCCAAAGAAGTAATGGTGGGGGGGGGGGGCAAGATTGCAGGAAAGGTGAGGTTTGAGACAGAAGAAAGTACAGAGTCTGGGGTAAAAATGGTTCTTGTTCCCTTCACCTATACCCTACCCTTGACTCTTCCCCACTGGGTTATGCTACCCTAGACTGGGAGGGCAGAAAGAACCAAAGCCAGAAAGGACAGTACTAAAGAAAGAACTGAGGTGGCCTTTCCTTATGTTTGCCAGCTCACTCAGACAGAACCATTTGTAACCCAAAGGAAGTCTCTGCTCCCTGTAACCAGAGAGCCCAGAGCAGGTCATTTGAGGCTGGAGGCTCCAGTATGCTCAGACCAGAGTAGGAGAAGGGCAGGGTCTCTAAGGCAAGACAACAGAGCAGAGGGGTCAGTAATATAACTGGGGCCAGAAAAGGACACACGAAACAGTATCTGATTCATGATTGTTCTGGGGTGAAAACAGGATACCAAACTGTACAAAGGGAAAGACAGAGAAAACAGAAGCTGACATGCCCGTGTGCCCCTGCCTCTGAGGTCAGGATCCTTACATGATGCCCACTTACCGGCTATGTGAGACTAGAAGGGACCAGTGCAGCCTCTAAGTCTCAGCTTTGGGTGGTTAACCTACCTGAAGATCCTTTCCTTGCCCAGAGTAAAGAGGACAACAGTTCATGCCAGCCCTAGAGTCACCTGCGGTCTCATGGCATCTGATGTGGCTTGGGGAGGGGCACTGCTAGACGCCCACCAGGAACTCTTTCAATTAGAGCTGTCACAAGGAAACAACTGCCCACTTCAGTGCTGGGAAGTGACAGGACTCAGGAAATTTCCTCTTGACTCCAAGATGGAGTAAAAGCAGAACTGGAGTTTCGAGTGCAAGGTGCCTTGGCAGAGACCCCAGTCCAACAACAGCTCTGGTCAGAAGTGAGAACTCTGGAGCCCTGGCCAGGTGTGGGTCAACTACTAGGCGCTGCCTCAGGAGAGCTGGAGGACAAACTAGAAGGGAAGGGGGCCATGCAGGGCTAGTAGAAGTGGGAAGTAGAGGGGAAGAGAGAGGGAATATAGGAGACTACAAATGCACCTGAACTTCTAACCCAACCTCAAGAAGCTCCAGTGAGCAACAGGATCCAGTCACACAGAAGTGTGCTGAGCACAGTGGTGTCGAGCTCAAATTTCTACAAGATTGCAAGGGAAAGATGCCTGTATCTAAAGATGCCAATACAACAGGAGAACGCTCACCAGCAGCAGGCATGCTACGCAGTCCCCCTCCTCTTGCTGCTTTTCCTTTTCCCCCTCCTCTCAGCCGCCAGGCCCCCGCCCCCGCCCCGCCCCCGTGTGAGATGGGGGACGGGCGGCGGGTAGAGCTGAGCTGAGCTGAGCTGAGCAGAGCGGACAGACTCAGACGCTGCCACCTGATCCCATCCAGGCGCAGCAAGGCAAGCTACCGGCATTCTGTGTTCAGAGCCCCCGTTACCCTCAGACCCAGCAGATTTCAGGACAAGGGGCCCAGGGAGAGCGGAGGGTAGCCCTAACCCAAGTCGGAGACAGAGCCTGCCTGCGTGAGTACTGCAGTAGCCAGCCAGGGGCTGGAGGGAACAAGGGTGCACTGCAAAGAGGATGGGGGCCTGGGCAATTGCAGAAGAATATCTTTTGGGGGCCTTGTGCCAAGAGAGCTTGAGGGGGTGGCTCCGTACCCACAGGAAACTGGGAAGGTGTTGAATCTGGCCTATTCCCTATAGTGACCAGATCTCTGAAAGAGATTGGGATGAAATTGAGGGAATGTAGGGCGCGGTGGGGGTAGGGTAGTGATGGATAAAGGAGAATGAAGAGAATTTAGAGGCAGGGATGAAAGCTTGTAGGGGGCGGGATGACAGAGAGAGGAAACCAGAGGCAGAGGGGAGAAGGGATGATAAGATATTCGATCTCCTAGGCTCTATTGTGCTACCTACCCTCTCTGCCCTTTTCTGTTTGGGGACCTTCGTGACCTCAGATATGCCATGCCCCAAGACAGCTTAAGTCTCCACATCTCTGAGAGGAGTGGTCAGGCCTGGGATCCACTACACCAAGGGCATCAGTATCAGCCCTGTGGCTCTGAGGGGAAAGAGGAAGAGATCTTTTGGGAGTAGGGTGGACATCTGGGTTAGTTTTCAAATCTCTGGCTGGCAATACCATTTCTTCTTTGGTTCCCTGGAGAAAAGAAAGCAATTTACAAAACTGGGCAGCAGCCTGAGGTAGATTATTCTGACTAAAATTAGCACTGCTATTCTGACAAGGCTAGTGCCCTGACCTGGGTATGGTGAGGAGACCTCTTTCTCTCCAAAGCAAAGACGCTGGAGATGGAGGGATGTGTGAAGCCTCTGTGGGCAGCATGCCCGCCTGCAGCATGACCACCAATTTGCTTCAGCTCCAAGACCAGAAGGAAACCCAGCCCAGGGAACTCCCCCAGGCCCTTACTTCTAAGCCCTTCCCTACAACAGGCATGGCTTGACCCAGGGAATGCAGTCCTGCCTACTCTAGTAGCCAAGTGCTACTCTCTATCTGGATCTGGGATGGTTTCTCTGGCTGAATGCCCACCTACAGGATACAGAGGTCTTGCTTTCAAATACCTGAATCTCTGTCATGAAGAAAAAAATCTGCCCTGTGCTCTGAAGAGTGGCATAGCTACAGCACAGAATAAGAAAGAAGGACAAGGGAAGCCCAGGAATGTGTCATGAGGTAGGGTGACTAGTTCTCACAGTCCCAGAACAGTCCCTGGAACTGTAGGCAAGAATGAACTAGGTTATATCTAGAGGGAATAAGCAGTCTATCATTGACAGAAGCCCAAATCCCTAGTGTTCCCAGCCTGGAGACTGGTGCCTAGGGAATTCCTGTACTGATCAAGGCCTGTTCCCCTTGCAGACCTTAGCAATTGGGCTGGCTCCCCAGATCCAAGCCTTGGAGGCAATGGATAAAGCTGTTAGTAGACAGATGGGGTACCAAGACAGCAACCTCATTCTCTGAGGCCAGGAAAAGATCACTGTAGCTGCCCTTACACTTGGCCTCTGTGCCTGGGTCGGATTTCTCTGAGAGATAAGGTGGTTTCAGCAAGTTTTAGAGGTAGAAATAGACTTGTCCTCTAATTTTCTCTTGGGAAACCATCTGGCCACCAAGTTCTCCAAGTAGGACTTGTGATAGAGAGAAACTTTGTGTCCTAAAAGGGCCGAAACCTTGACTTCCTCCTGCTGGAGACCAATGTTCTGCCTCAGAAATCACCCAAATTGGGGAGGATATAGGCTGCCTCTGCTGTGCCCTTGGTTGCCCTCTAAGGCCAGACCCTTTGCTCTCTGGGCTCCAACATGATTATGTCTCACTGGCTGGTGGACGAAACCACATGTGATCTGGAGATAAGGGGAGTTATAAAGAAGTCATCTTTCTACCTTAACAGGTTTAGATGTAATCTGGCATTAACAGGGGAAGGGAAAAAAGAGAGAGAGAAAGAGAGAGAGAGAGAAATGAGAAGCCAAGCCCAGAGCCACAGTTACCTCATCCCTCCTGGGACCAGGTGTCCTACTTCCATGCCCTGCATATCCTCCTAAGGCTGCAAACCCTCTTTCCTTCAGAGGATAATGCTGAGTCCAAACCTTTACATAGGAAGGTTTGTCTTATTCCTTCACTGCAGGAGTAAGACAGACCCACCCTAGCCTGGGGGCAGGCATGGCAGCTAAAGCTAACTTTCCACCTGAACAACCAACCCGTTCTAGCAAGGAAAGCCTGGCTGGAAATCAAGGCCTTCTCTTGCCTCACTCCTCTTAGCTAGAAGGCTCATCTCCTGCTGGGAATTCTCAGCAGAGCAAATTGGAACCACCCCTGTCCATCCCTCCTAAGCTGTCATCCCATTGCCTTGGCCAAGCACCTGTACAGTCAGCTGAAGAAGCTAGCTGCTTTTTAGGTATCTGGGGATGGGATCCAGACAAGGATCCAGGGTTTCAAATACTTCTTTCCTGGCCCTTAAGGCAATGACACAAGCCAGCTTGCTTCACTGCCTTAAGGGCCCAATGCTCAGAAGTATGGCAAAATTACCAGACCAGGCAGGGATGGAAAGATAGTTTTCTGAAATTATTTTACACCTGTGAGTGTTTTGCCTACATGTGTATCTGTGCATTGTGTGCCTACCTTGTACCTGCAGAGGCCAGAGGAGGGTGTCAGATCCTCTGGAACTGGAGTTCCACAAAGTTTTGAGCCATCATGTGGGTGGGTGTTAAAAAGCAAACCTGGATCCTCTGAAAGAACAACCAGTGCCGGTGGTGGTGCACGCCTTTAATCCCAGCACTTGGGAGGCAGAGGCAGGCGGATTTCTGAGTTCGAGGCCAGCCTGGTCTACAGAGTGAGTTCCAGGACAGCCAGGGCTACACATAGAAACCCTGTCTCAAAAAAAACAAACAAACAAACAAAAAAACAAAAAAACCAAACAAACAAAAAAACAAACAAACAAAAAAGAAAAAACAAACAAACAAACAAAAAAACAGTGCTCTTAAGTACTGAGCCATCTCTCTAGCTTGAAAAATCAGGTTTGAATGGGAGCAGCTCACATAAAGTCTAAGAACAAGGACTTTTAAAAAGTCAAAGAAAAGTAGATCTGGCCGAATGTGGGGGCACACACCTTTAATCACAAGCATGTAGGAGGCAGAATCAGGTGGATCTCTGAGTCTGAAGTCATCTTGGACTATGTAGCAAGTTTCAGGTCAGTCAGGCCTATTATAGTGAGACTAAATTTTTTTTTTTTTTTTTTTTTGGTTTTTCGAGACAGGATTTCTCTGTGTAGCTCTGACTGTCCTGGAACTCACTCTATAGACCAGGCTGGCCTCTGCCTCCCAAGTGCTGGGATTAAAGGCGTGCGCCACCACCGCCCGGTTTAAATTTTTTTTAAGTAAATAGATCTGAGTCACCAGTCTGCTCTAACTGGCTGTGTGACTATGAATAAGTGACCATCACCACCCAGCACCTCATTGTCACCATCTGCTTAGTGGGAAATGCCTGTGGTGTCCAGAGTTAGTAATAATATATATTAGGCCTGTAGCAGTAGCTGGAGGCTGAAGGAGGTGAGGGCTTGGCTGTTTCTGAGGAGTTTATTCTCAGAGGACTCAGGACTACCCCTTGGCTCAAAGAGTCAGATAACGAATCCTGGAAGAGAGAAACTCTTGGACTGGGACTTCTGTGTCCTGAGCCACATGCCTGTGCTGAGGGAAGACTACTGCAGAGCTAGATTCAAATGAGACAAAGACAAGTTAAATACAGTCAGACAGGTAAACATACAGGGCTCAAGAAACAGAATGGCTATAGTCTGAGTGCTGGACACATCCCAGACCTGTAATTCCACCCACGACTAGGTTATCTGGACAGTGAGGAGATAGGGTCTTGGGGGTAGGAGGTGGAATTCGATCTGCTCTGGCATCTCTGCTCACCCCACTCATTTAATCTTTCTTTTGCAGCAGTTTGGTTAATCCTGGAGTCTTTCTGCTCTGGCCACTGCAAACCTGTCTGTTTCCTTGTTCTGCCAGGCTTTTCGGGAACACTGGCCCTGCTACCAGAGCCCCAGGACCCCCCATGAGTGTTGGTGAAGGAAGCCCAGGATAGTGAGGCCCTGGCTGATCCAGGAGTGAGCCCTCCACCATGCCACCTATCCTCCAGCGGCTGCAGCAATCCACCAAGATGATGAGCCGCAGGAAAATTCTGCTATTGGTGCTAGGGTGCAGCACCGTAAGTCTCCTCATCCACCAGGGGGCGCAGCTCAGTTGGTAAGTGGTGGACCTTAGTGAAAGAAGGGGTATGGCCCACAGGAGGTACTGTAGTCCAAAGCAACCAAAAGGCTTCATTGGGCTTCCCTCCATTCCTGTAATCCACAAGTACTTTTCATCCTCTAGAGCAGCGGTTCTCGGCCTTCCTAGTGCTGAGACCCTTTAATACAGTTCCCCAACCATAAAAGTTTCATTGCTACTTTATAACTATTTTGCTACTGTTATAAATCATAATGTAAATATGTGTTTCCCAAAGGGTTGTAACCCGCTGGCCGAGAACTGCTGCTTTAGAGCCAACAAGCAAGGACAGGACTCCAAGGGCAAGACTGAGTGCATTGCTCAGTCACAGAATAAGTCAGTTCGCCAAGATCTGCATCTAGCCAGAGTCTTTGCTACAACGTCACAGCTGAATGCTTCCTCAATGAGCTGCAATCATCATCTTGAGTTGTTCTTTTTTTTTTTTTTCTTTGAAGACAGGGTCTCATTTTGTAGCCCATACTCCATTCACTTTTTTTTTTTTCATGGTTTTTCTGTATATCCCCCTGGCTGTCCTGGAACTCACTCTGTAGACCAGACTGGCCTTAAACTCAGAGATCTGCCTGCCTCTGCTTCCTGAGTGCTGGGATCAAAGGCCTACACCATTACATTCTGCCTCCACCTCTGCCAATACCACCACCAACCAACTTTGTAACCTCCTTTTAAAGCTCTCTTTTGCAACCAAAAGGCTCCTCCAGAAACCATTTAGACAGCAATTCAAACAGCAATTACCTCTGCTTCTCTAAAGCTGAGTTTAAAGGCCTGCACTACTGCACCTGCCTGTCCTTGAGCTCCAGATCTTCCCTCTTCCTCCTGAGTGCTAGGATCACAAGTGTGCAACACCACAGCCAAGCACCAGTTTTTGAAATGCTAGAAAGCAAACCGATTGCCTCAACAATGCTAGGCAAGCATTTTACCAACTGAGCTGAATCCTAAGCCCTGCAAGCAACTTACTAGTCCACTACTTGAGACACAGTCCTTCATTTCTGAGCTCATGTCCTCATCTATAAAATGTGTGGCCCTCTGGCCAAGCTGATACAGGACACCATGGGATGAGAATTAGCCTCTGTTCCTGATTCCCTGTGTGAATCCACCAAATCCCTGCATCTTTCGAGGTATCAGTTTCCCCAATATTTCACATGTTCTTCATAGTGATTTGCTAGTTTTATAAATGATGCCTGTATAGACATTATCCTGAGCCCAAACCAGCTACACACAGGAAACTCCTGTGGGGTTCTCTAGCTGCTCTTATCACTTAATGCTTAGGACAGAAGAATCAGGTGTGATTCAAAGACTGTCCAGATCTGATAGCTAACTGGTAATTCCACACTTCCTTGTTTCAGGATCTAGGACAGAAGTGAACTGCCATAAGGGCTACACTTGTTTAGAACAATACCTAGCACAAAGCAAAAGCTCCAGAAATGACACATACATAAATGAGTGGATCTCCAAAGACCTTAATAGAAGCATAACAAACACAATAAATGTGTTGGTGCAAAGTCTGTTACCTCGCCCCCCTCCAAAAGAGTGAACTAAAGAGCAGAAATGAGAAAAAAGACAGTCAAGACTTGGTGACTGAGTTGGCTCCAGATTCTTCTCAGGTCCTCAGTTTCTAAGCATTTAAAGTAAGTTCCCTCAAGGATCTTGAAGGCCGTTGTTCTTTACACTATTTCTGCATTTAAAAGTAACCTTAGGACAGGCAGTGGTAACGCACGCCTCTAATCCTAGCATCTGGGAGACAGAGACAGGCTGATCTCGTGAGTTCCAGAGAAACCCTGTCTTTTTTTATTTGTTTGTTTTGTTTTTTTGTTTTTCGAGACAAGGCTTCTCTGTGCAGTCCTGGCTGTCCTGAAACTCACTTGGTATACCAGGCTGGCCTCAAACTCAGAAATCCACCTGCCTCTGCCTCCCAAGTGCTGGGATTAAAGGTGTGCGCCACCACTGCCAACCCTGACTTGAAAAAGAAAATTACCTTAGAGCCAGGCATGGTGATGTACTTTTTTTTGTTTTGTTTTGTTTGTTTTTTTCGAGACAGGGTTTCTCTGTGGGTGATGTACTTTTAATCTCAGTGCTAGGGAGGCTGAGACAGACAGATCTCTTTAAATTCAAGGCCAGTCTGGTCTACACAGCAAGTTCCAAGACAGTCAGGGCTAAATAGTGAGACACTGCCTAAAAAAAAAAAACTTACTTTAAAACTTAGCAGAGAAGCCAGGTGTTGGTGAGGCATGCCTATAAGTCTAGGACTCAGAAGGCTGAGACAGGAAGACCACAGATTCAAAACCAGACTGAGCAACACAGACACTGAAGGCTTTTCTGGGTTACAGAGTAACTGCTTTAAAAGAAAAAAGTATTGGCAGCAGGTCATAGGACTTTTGAAACCAGCCTGGACTGGAGCTCCAACCAGAGCTAGGTACAATGACTCACATTTTAACCCCAGAATTCCTTTTCCTTTGCTAAGACAAAGTATCTCTTATGTAGTCCTGACTGTCCTGGAACTCACTATGCATATATACTATGCATACCAAGATAGCCTTGAACTCAGAAATCCTCCTGCCTCTGTCTCTAGAATGCTGGGGTGAAAGTGTGAGCCACCACCTCTTAGCTAATCCCAGAACTCTTTTTTTAAAAAATCTATATTTTGTTTTTATGTTCAGTAGTGTTTTCCCTACATATATGTCTGTGTGAGGCTCTCAGAAGACCTGAACTGGAGTTACAGACAGGTGTGAGCCACCATGTGGATGTTGAATATTAAACCTGGATCCTTGGGAAAGGCTGTCAGTGCTGAGCTCTCTCTCCAGCTCTCAATCCCAGAACACTTGAGAAATGGAGGCAGAGACAGGAGTCAGCCAAAAGGGCACAGCCAACAGGGGCAGAAACAGGAGAGACTTAGGCTCAACAAGGTAGAAAGAACCAATTCTAACAAGGCGTCCTCTGATCGCTGCCTCTTGCCATGGCACATGGGCACCTGCACATACACACACTAAATAAAAATTTGTAAACAAAGTCCTCAAAACTTAGCTGCTGAAAACAGCAAACATTTATTCTCTTTCTGAATGTCTGTGAATCACGAATCCAAATGCAGCTGAGAGCTCCTGATTCCAGGTCTCTTGCAGGTTTTCAGTCAAGGTGTCTGAGAGATATACAGTCTTTTCTGAAGGACTAAACGGAATCTGGAAAGTGCAGGTAGTTCACACTCTTCAGTTCTTGAAGCAGGCTGTTGGGACTCGGTTCTCAGTTTCTTTGGGACTGCCTCCTTCTAATATAAATTATCCTGAAGAGTGAGAGAAAAACCAGCAGCCTTTCCCCACTATAAAATCAGGGATGACACCTCATCATTTTTACCTTATTCTGTTGCATAGGGCACATCAGGAAATCTAGTCCCACTCAATGGGAAGAGAATGTATGAGGGTGTACCTGCTACCAGGAAGGAGGTCAGCATGGGTATCTGTGCTCATCTCCCCACTCCCTCAACCCCTTTTAAACAGGGTTTCACTGTGTTCTGGCTGGCCCAGAACTCATTCTGGAAACCAGGCTCATCTCACCTTGATCCACCTAGCTCTGCCTCCCATGCCTCCCCCCACATCTCCCAAAGCCTCTTATTTGTATGTGTATGGGTGGTAATGCATGCAGTGCCATCTGAGGCCAGAAGAGGGCATTGGATCCTCTGCGATTGGTGTTACAATTGTGGCCATGTGGGGCCTGGGAAAATGAACCTGGGGCCTCACGAAGGGCAGCCAGTGTTCTTAACAATGAGCAGTTTTTCCTGCCTCTGTAGAAACCATCTTATAGGCTACCTAGCACCTGGTCTCTCCTATCATGAGAGTAAAGACCAGGCTGATCCACTCTTGCACACTGACCATATTTGTCACCCAAACTCAAGCTGTGTCCTCGCATTTACTCTTCTCAACACACCCTGGGCTTTGCAGGTACCCCAAGTTGTTCCCTCTGAGCTGCCCGCCTCTGCGAGAATCGCCACCCCGTGCCAAGCACATGGCTGTGGCCTTCCTGAAGACTCACAAGACAGCAGGTACTACGGTGCAGAACATCCTGTTCCGCTTCGCAGAACGGCACAATCTGACTGTGGCCCTGCCTCACCCTAGCTGCGAACACCAGTTCTGCTACCCGCGAAACTTCTCGGCACACTTCGTGCACCCGGCCACGAGGCCCCCGCACATGCTGGCCAGCCATCTGCGCTTTGACCGTGCAGAACTCGAGCGCCTCATGCCTCCAGACACGATCTACATCACCATCCTGCGCGAACCCGCCGCCATGTTCGAGTCCCTTTTCAGCTACTACAACCAGTATTGCCCGGCCTTCAGGCGCGTGCCCAATGCGTCGCTAGAGACTTTCCTGCGCGCACCCGAGGCCTACTACCGTCCAGGCGAGCACTTTGCCATGTTTGCTCACAATACACTGGCCTACGACCTGGGAGGCGACAACGAACGCAGCCCACGAGATGACGCAGCCTACTTGGCGGGCCTCATCCGCCAGGTGGAGGAGGTCTTCTCCCTTGTCATGATTGCAGAGTACTTCGACGAGTCACTCGTACTGCTGCGGCGTCTACTGGCCTGGGACCTGGATGACGTGCTCTACGCCAAGCTCAACGCGCGCGCCGCCACATCGCGCCTGGCCACCATCCCCGAGGCGCTGGCGCGGGCTGCGCGCACCTGGAACGCGCTCGATGCCGGCCTCTATGACCACTTCAACGCCACCTTCTGGCGCCGCGTGGCGCGTGCAGGTCGCGCATGCGTGGAGCGCGAAGCGCGCGAACTGCGCGAGGCCCGCCAGCGTCTGCTGCGTCGTTGCTTTGGCAACGAGCCAGTGCTGCGACCTGCTGCCCAGATTCGCACAAAGCAGCTACAGCCGTGGCAACCTAGCCGCAAAGTGGACATCATGGGCTATGATCTGCCTAGCGGCGGCGCTGGCCCTACTACAGAGGCTTGCCTCAAGCTTGCTATGCCCGAGGTGCAGTACTCAAACTATCTGTTGAGGAAGCAAAAACGCCGCGGTGGTGTGCGGTCCAGGCCAGAACCGGTCCTGGATAATCCTCCCCCTCGGCCCATCCGAGCACTGCCCCGTGTCCCCCAGGGTACCTGAGTTCCACCTGCCTCCGGGAACTCAGGTCTTGCTCCATTAGGGCCCTTTTATTCCCCACGGGCTTGAGCCCTATGTCCAAATGGAGGTGTGTCTGCATCTGAGCCTGCCACCCTAGTGTCACCTGAACCCCACTTTCTGGGATGGCATTGATGGGCCACCCACTCCTTCCCAACTGGTTGGTGACTTTGACAAGAATCCAAGGGCATTCTAGTACTGCCCACCCTGCCTTTTTCTGGGGACTGAGCACCCCACCTGTCATTTGGGGGTGCTGATCCCCGACCTTGTGAAGTGGATGACCACAAGCCCCAGAGAGAGACTAAGTCCTGGGAAAATGCTGTGTTTCTAGTCAGCACCTGGGCTTTTATTCTTCCCAGGGCTGCCTAGGTCCTCTACTGTCTTCCAGGTTCTACTTTCCCTACACACCTAAGCTGCTCCCAGACACCCAGAACCAAGAATTCCTGGGTTGGGCTTTTTGTTGTTTGACTCTTCTTCTTCTTCTTCTTCTTCTTCTTCTTCTTCTTCTTCTTCTTCTTCTTCTTCTTCTTCTTCTTCTTCTTCTTCTCCTTCTCCTTCTCCTTCTCCTTCTCCTTCTTCTTCTTCTTCTTCTTCTTTCTTCTTCCTCTCCTTCTCCTTCTCCTTCTCCTCCTTCTCCTTCTCCTTCTCCTCCTCCTCTTCCTCCTCCTCCTCTTTTAATAAAATAACTCTAAATTATGCAGGGTGTATGTCAGTTATTGAAAGCCAGAATCCCCAGGTTTGAGGATGAGGCAAAATCTTAGGGAGATGCTGTGGCTGGACCCACTCAGACTTGATCAAGTTCTCTCCTGCCTCTTCCAAAGGCTCACACACCTTCCTCAATTCTTCTACCTGGCATACCCACACAAACAAACTATAGCCATCCAAGCTCCATTCATTTGTCAAAATGTGTCTTTTTACTCAGTACAACCACATTTCCTTAGCATCCAGTTTGGGAATGTATATGAACAAGGGAAGCAAGTCTAGAAACCATGAACAGCTACTATACGGCTTTGGCAGGCTGGGAACAGGGTCATTTTAAGGTAAAGGTGTTCATAACTCAGGTTTCCCCCCAGCCCTGTGAGGCCTTGTCTTCGCCACTGGACATTTTTTCCTTACCCACAAGAAGATAAGACTTGGATAATGATCAGTCCCTCCACAACTCCCCTTAGCACAGCTACATACGTTGTACTTGTTGTTTTCAACACAGGGTTTCTCTGTGTGGCTTCAGGTCTCCTGGAACTCACTCTGTAGACCTAGATGGCCTTGAACTCAGAGATCTGCCTGCCTCTGCCTCCTTGTGTACTGGGATTAAAGGTGCCCACCACCACTGTCCTGAGATACTCTTAACTTTTAAATAAAACTTCCCTTAAAGAATAGCAGAAGCTGGGCAGTGGTGGCACAGGCCTTTAATCCCAACACTCAAGAAGCAGAGGCAGGTGGATCTCTTGAGTTTGAAGCCATCCTGGTCTACAGAGTGAGTTCCAGGATAGCCAGGGCTACACAGAGAAACCCTGTCTTGGAAAAAAAAACTCAAAAGCATAGAATAGCAGAGACAGACAGGCATGGTAGTTCAAGTCCTAGCACTTAGGAGGCAGAGGCAGGTGGGTCTCTGTGAGTTCAAGGCCAAGCCTGGTCTACTGGGTGAGTTCTAGAACAGCCAGGGCTACACAAAGGAACCTTGTCTCAAGAAACCAAAACCAAGCAAACAAAAAATATCAGAGAGGCAAGCCATGGTGGCGCAAGCCTTAATCCTAGCACTGGGAAGGCAGAGCCAGGTGGGTGTTTGAATTTTGTTTTGTTTTTCAAGACAGGGTTTCTCTGTATAGCCTGGGCTGTCCTGGAACTCACTCTGTAGACCAGGCTGGCCTCAAACTCAGAAATAGCCTGCCTCTGCCTCCCAAGTGCTGGGATTAAAGGCATGTGCCACCACTGCCTGGTGTGGGTGTTTGAATTTGAAGCCAGCCTGGTCTACATAGTTCCAGGCTAGTCAGAGCTGTAAATTGAGAGACCCTGTCCTACAAAACAAACAAGTATAATGAGAACTAGGGACTCTGCTATTTTTTATAGAGCTACCTTGACATATTTAGGCAAGTAATAAAACTATAGCTAACACGGGGTCTGCTAGGTTCCAGCTACTATTATAGAGCTTTGCTTGAATCAGTTTGTTAGATAAGCATTAATTTCCTCATGATGGAACTACACCTTAAGTTACATGATGATCCAGTCAAATAGCTAGAAAATACCATTCAGATTTGAACCCAGACCCTGCAGTTTTAATATCTGCTTGCATGTGCTGTGCCTAGTGCTGTTCAAATAAAGAAGGTCGCATGCCACAGGCAGGGTCTTTGCACCTTCTCTAAAAGAATGTAAAGTAGGCCACCTCAATATCAGCTCTTTCATTATTTTTCAGTGAGACAACGGTTGACCTGTTTGGGCAAGGAAGATTGTAGTGGCTGGTTGGCAGGCTTTGTGAAATTCTATCTTATTATTCTGTTTACTCTTAGTATAACAAAGTATCTGAGACTCCACAGCTTATGAAGGGAGAAATCTCTTTGGACTCAGAGTTCTGGAGGCTCAGAGCATGGTACCAGTCTCTGCTTAGCTGGTGAGGGCCTCATGGCAGAAAGACAAGCAGATGCAGACAATAGAGGAAGAAACAAGGTAATACAGCACACTCTCACAGAAATTAATTCAGTCCCCAAGAACAAGGACACACACCTAACCCTGTCACTCCTCACAGGCCCTATCAGGCCCCTACCTCCTATCAACTCACATTATAGACCAAATTTCAACACAAGGTTTGGAGATTACAAAAAACATGAAAACCGTGGCACTCTCTGAATTTGAATGGGGTTATTTGTGTAGCACCCCACTTTGTACCAGTAGAGCTCTGAGAGGAGCAATAATTAGTGTCATGCAAAGCTATAATTAGGTTTCTGCTGCTAAGCAGCAATAAGGAATTGTACTAGACTGGAGACCATCTAGAGGACAGGTGTCCTTCAGCCCCAGACCTGGAAAGTACTACTTTACCTCTTCCCCATAACTCTAGTCCTTGCTCACACATCTCCAAGGAATATCCTTCCTCCTGCCCTTGGCTGGCCTAGAAAACTCAGGCATGCCTTGTATCTGCCTTGATGGGCCTCTCCTGTGCCCCGTGGCCTCTTTTATATGGTCCAAATTCAATATAGGTGCCATGCTGGATTCAAAACTACCTGGACCAGAGACTAATGGAACCCTTAAGCAATAGAAGATGGTTCTCTCTGACTTGAGGCAGGGGCTCTAGGACACTTGATCCAAATAGCTCTAGTGTCAGCTATACCCAAAAGAGAGGCTCAATCCCTTAGGTCTCCAGTGCCTTGTAACAAGGTTCCTTATAGAACATGCATTTTGTTTGCTGTCCAATCTGTGGCCTGCTTCTTGACACATTAGCAAAATATGGCCTCCTGCAAGGATGTCACCCTAAGGTCTGGAGCAGATATAGAAATAGTCACCAGAGAGGGAGTGGCAATGCATCTGGTTTATATAGCAATTGATTATCAATGCTCTGAAGTTCAAAGCTTGCTTTGTCTCCTACTGGCTACATACTTTGAAACAGGCCTTTGAGACCCATTTTCCTTCCCTGTGAGGTCAAGTTTCCTAAGCGGAGCTTTAGGAACAGTGAGTTAGATAATCCACCTAATAGTGAGTGGGCTGCTTTGTGGAAGCTCCTTCAAGTCCTCCCAACCTGATTTTATCAGTGTCCCCAGTATTAATACTCTCTATATGTTATATGTCACAGGTTAGCATTGTTGGGGTCCAGGAATCACCTCACAAACCACGTGAACACCAATTGCAGTCAGACAGGAATAATATATTGAGCACACATCCCAGGACTTGTTGACCAGGGTCATGGTCCAGATTCAGGAACTGAACCATGACATTTGAGTTAAGATTCTACAGGGGTTTTAAGCCCCAAATCAACAAACATCTGTGCCAAGTTATTTCACCAATCAGGATTTAGTAATAGGGAGTGCTGCATGTAGTTTTAAATGCTACCACCTTTACCCTGGATCAACTGTGCAGCCAGCCTCTCCCATCTTCCCCTTTGTTTTTTTGCACTAAAGCCAGAAGGTGACTACTCTACCAGCTCCCACCAGAGACCCTTGAATCTGAGAATAAACACACACACACACACACACACACACACACACACACACACACACACTGTTAATTCCTTTACAATTTGCCTTGGCACAATTGCTGGGCGTTACTATCCCCCACCTAGAAAAGTGTGCCCTTACCAGTTTATTATCTCCGTCTCTCCACTTGCCCTAAACTTCAGTGAGGCTAGTCCCACCCAGCCCCTGCCATACATCCTTGGCCACCTGCCACAGGCCACAGGCCCCAGCTCTCCCCAAGACCTCACATGGTTGCTGCATTCTTCTTCCTCTAAAGCATGGCAGAAAGATCCATCTCTTTTTCCTCTTGGAATCTTGAAGTCTTACCTGTACCTTCTACCCAGGATTGGCCCCCAGCCTTCTTTACTGACAAATCAAGAAACAACTGGAGAACAGGACTTCAACATCAGAACCCACCCCACTTTCTAGAGTGTTTCCCCAGGAATATGACTTTGTTGTACATTCATTCTATTCCCATGGTTGGGGTATTCAACTGTGGCAGGGGACTTGCCTTGTCTAATATTCATGTCCTAACTTGTCTACTAGGAAGGGACTTGTCTAATATCCAAGTCTCAATTTGCCAACCAGGATGTCAGTTACCCATGTACATGTCTCTTTCTTCCAAGTAGGATGTCAGTTCCCAGGAAGGTCTTAGGAACTTAAACTTTACTGGACCACTACTCAAAATGGAAGTCTTACTCCAAATAGTTTCTTATATTGGTGCAGGTGACTCTCTTATGTTAGAGTCCATCTCAGGGGTAGCTTATAAAGGAAAATACCATAAAAGCTTATATACAGGTGCAGGAAGTGCTGTTGGGTGGTTGGTTTGTGTCCAAGCTTATTGTGGGTAACTATACAAAACCGTTCTGACTTCTGGTGTGATTGGTTTCCAAGGGCACAGACCATAACAGACTATATAATCAATCTCGGCATTAGAAAGTTTTGTAGTAACAGCAGAAATGTATGAAAAGTTTCCTTATAATAACAGGCTATCCAGGTTACCTAGGCCTTTCTATTTTACCTAGGTCCTAACAGGCATATCCTATAAGAATTGTTCAGCCCGCATAGTGGTCCATGAGAAATAGAAGGGTTGAAGCTTGTCCAAACCCTGGAAATCTCATCCTGAGATCAGCAGGTGTAGAATCACTCCTCCTCCCTGTCCCTGGCCTTTGTCTCCCAGCGCACATAGCCCTATGCCCCCACATTTGGCCCCCAGAGGAGGCCAAGGAGCCAGGTCAAACTTCCTCTCTCCTTATAAGGTCATGTCTAGCAGCACCTGAAATTCCTACTTATATAAATAAAGCATCCCCAGAGTCCTGGCCCTGGCCAATGACATATACTCATCCTGAAGCCTCTACCCACTCCCAAAGGTTCAATCAGCCTTTATTCTCCCCATTAAATGAGCTGTCTCACTGAAGCTGTCTCCCAAGAGTCTGTCCTCATAGGCTCACAGCCGTCTTCCACTCCCGGCCTTTCCCCTCCTCTCTTGAAGCACCGTTTGTGATTGTTGGCTGATCACACCGTTTGTGATTGTTGGCT
>JANHMN010000003.1:134289543-134301168 GCA_030674055.1 Rhabdomys pumilio
AGAGAGAGAGAGACAGGGAGAGAGAGACAGAGAGAGACAGAGAGAGACAGAGACAGAGAAAGTAGAGAAGTAGAAGCCTGCCATGACCACGTGGAGAGAGGGGGAGGGGTAGGAGGAAGGGGCGAGGGGACAGAGGGATCAAGAGATCAAGAGAGCAGGAGCAGGAGATCAAGCAGCCCCTTTACAGTGGACCAGGCCTACCTGGCTGTTGCCACCTAACTGTGGGGATGGAGTTTAGACAGAATGCTAACAACACTAAGGGCAGCTGTTAAACATAACACTCCCTGCCTTGACTCCAACAAGCTTATCTGGGTTAAACAACCGCCTCTATGAAGGGAAACCTTGAAGCAATCACACAGTAAAAAACTGTCGCGCCCAACTTGTCCAGCAAGCAGACACAACACGGTTGGATTCTTCTCATCAGCCTTTATTGCAGGAACTAATAATAATACTATGGGGGACCCCATGCCGGAGGGTGCTGCTTATATAGAGGAGTAGATGTTGCCAATGTAAGGATTGGCTAAGGCTACAGTACCTCGTTAGCATATGCCCACTCGGGAGGGGCACCAGAATCATGCAGACGCATGTGCAGAATACCTGTTTACCAGAAAAATCTGAAGAGGCAGGCAGGCAGTTGGCGCCATCTTCTAATGTCGGCTACCGACAAAAAACAACTCCAACTTCACCACATTCACCTTTCCTACAGTCCATGGAACACCCCTGTGTTGGCCATAAAAAAGCTCTGGGGGGATAGAGACTACCCCCCAAAGGGGGGAACCCTTGTCTCCATCATTTCCACAAATGCCTCTCTCTTAGCTATAGATATTAAAGAAATTAAATTTTCTCTATCCCTCTCTACCCACAGAATTGCCAATGCTTTATGTTCTCAATAAACCCCATTAACAACTATAGGCTGGCCTTACGTACCATATGAGTGGACAGTCCTCCTCCAAGGGATGGCAAATAGTCCCACCACATGCTAAGAGGTCACTGCCACAGCACTAAGGCCCTACTTTGACAAAGATCTCCACAATTCTCATTCAATGGATGATAACTTGGTGTGGAGGGACTCTTCCATCTCCCCCTCTCAAACTAAGGATAAACTAATACTCTCCTCCCTTGGATTTAAAATAGCTCCTCACAAAATACACCTTGCTCTGCCCATCACAGTCTTGGGAATGGAAATTTCCCTCACTTCAATGCACCCTCTCAAACTCACCCTTTCCTGCCCTCAAACCTTAACTCTCACCACTCTCCAAAGCTTTTTGTGAAACCTTAATTGGCTTCAACTATACAATGAAATCTAAAAGCTGTAGTTTGTTTTAACCTGACTAGCTCCCAAGTAATTGAGATAAATACTTATAGATTTATTCAACAAGCAGTAAGCACAATAACTGGGCAGATATTCCTAAGCCTTTGTGTTATCTAGTTACTTCCCTGCCACAGGCCCTGAGTAACTTACATTCACTCTCTCCTTGGCTTGCTATGCAGTAGCTGTCTGTCCTCATGGAGAATTCCTGTGGCGACTCCTCCTCATGTCCACCCTCATAGTGACATGTTTTTTTCTCCTCCATCCTGTAGCCCTGGATCCTTACCTGCTTTTTTTGTTTGTTTGTTTTGTTTTGTTTTGTTTTGTTTTGTTTTTCGAGACAGGGTTTCTCTATATAGCCTTGGCTATCCTGGAACTCACTTGGTAGACCAGGCTGGCCTCGAACTCAGAAATCCACCTGCCTCTGCCTCCCAAGTGCTGGGATTAAAGGCGTGCGCCACCACTGCCCAGCCCTGCTTCTTCTCATGGTAAAGCCTTCTCCTGGCTCTTCTCACTCAGACTCCTGACTGGGACCAAAAGTTCTATCTTCCTGTCTCCTCTGCCCAGTTATTGGCTGTAGAACTTTTTATTAAACAATCAGAGATTATTGGGGAACATTCTTTACATCCACGAATACAGGGATTCTTCAATATCCGTGAAGATACCCACATCTGGATTGCAACTAGATCTCCCTGCACAGACATCAGCATCTGAATACACAAAGTACAAGACCTTGGCTTTTGCTCCAGACCTGTACCAGATACCTACAGACTCTCTTTGATCTCCTGTACCAGATACCTACAGATACCTACTCTTTCATCTCCTAACCGGTGATTAAAACAAAACAAACAAAAACCCCTTCCTTCCCTCAAGCTCTCTTCTGAGGCAGTTGAGGCTTTAGGCACCATTAATCCAGCCCCAAAAGACATAGCACTCTCTAGGTATGCTCCAACAGTGCCCCACAGCTTCTTCTTTGTAACTCCCCCCCCCCCTATTCTCATGGGAGCATTGTATCAGGCCCAGCGATTGCTGGAATGGCTCCACACCTTGTGGGCAGTGCACCTAGAATTCCGAGGTTCACACACTCACAATTATGATTAGAAATGGCAGGGGGAGAGCCCTGAAAATCTTAAGAGAAGAACCCCATGTCCATGTCACCCAATTTTTCTCTCCAATATTCAGTGGCTACTCAGAAATCACTTCCACTTTGTTTTTAGCCTAATAGGATTCCTGAGACAAATTGATATTATTACCGTAACGAAAGTTGGGTTTCTGCCCTACCTCTGTTGTGGTGCTTACTCCCTCTCTTTAAAAAGGCCCATTAGAAAGACCTGCTCAGTATTTACTGGTGGAGGGAAGAGGCGAGCCATGGCAATAATGTACTATTCTCCCAGGAATGAACTTTGATTCAGAGAGTTGCCCCATTGTTCCCCAAATATAAAGAACTATATGTAATTTATTTAGTCCTCAAAGAAGTCAATGGGCCCTTTATTCTTTTCTCAGACAGTGTATATGCTATTAATTTGCTTCCCTGGTTATCAAGATTCTTTGTCAAACTAGTTGACAATCCGCTATCCCCTCTTCTCATCCACACCTCCATCCTTTTACAGGAAAGGGCCTCTCCCCTCTACATCCAGCAAGTCAGACCTCACAGATCTCTACAAGGTCCAATATCTGAGCCCTCGCTGAACAAATTGCCTCTATAGGAACATTCACAGCCTCCGTCGAGCAAGCACATCCATTTCATTCACACACACACACACACACACACACACACACACACAAATATAAAAGAGTTTCATGCCTACTTCCCCTTCGTCCCTATTGCCCAACTTCAGAGGATAATAAAAACGTGCTCGCCTTGTGCATCCCACATTTCCTATGAGCTACAGCCCAAATGGGAGAAAGTTCAGAAAGATGGACTCACCTGTGCGTCCCACCTTTACCACCACGGGCATTCCTCAGCAGGTTAAAAACTGACAATGGCCCTGCCTTTACCAGCTCCCAGTTTAAACCTTCAGCTCACAGTGGAAGATTACCCATCACAAGGGGATTTCTTACAGTCCCCTGATCCAAGGAATTATAAAAACACATAAAACTCTAAAAGCTCAACTTAAAAAAAAAACAATCACCTATCCCCTCTCCCACAAAAGTTCAATTAGCAATGGCCCTAGCCATTCTAAATATATTTGATATTTATAAAGGCTCTAAACATCCTCCTGTCTATCTCCCTCCACCAGGACTAACTTCTCCCATCCTGATACCATGGCCTGATCCCTTAGATAGAATATAAAAAGAACCAATCCTCTACTCACAATGGGAAGGGGTTTTGTTAGTGTCTGTCTACAGAATGTACCCAGACCTATTTGGGTACCAGAAATGTCTAATGTCACCCCATCAATCAAGCAGATGGCCTGTCTCTTGCTCATGGGTCAAGAACTGAGGAGATGAAGGAGACACCACCCATGACTGTACAACACGATCTCCTGGAAGGATCATAACCTGGTAGTTGTTGCCCTAGGCATGCCCCGGCTTCCTCCTCCACCCTCCCACCCCCACCCTCCCTCCCCCACTCCCCCACCCCCCCACCCCATCCTACCCTCACCCTGCCCTCTCCTCCATTCTTATGGCTGTCTTTGTTAATCTCCATTCTAGCTCCACTACTGCCCAGGCCCTCCCTAATCCTCCTAATACCCATCACTGGAGACTTTTTGTTAGAGAAACCTATTATTATAGAAACAGGAGACTGCCCTCCAAAAGGGTGCAGGAGCCTTTGAGAATCCCAATACATCCAGCCTCTCTTGGCCTTGATCACCCCTTCACCTGCTTTCCGTATCATCAACGGGGATAAATCCTGTCTGCAAGACCTCAATACCTATGAAGCCACTGCTATTAGAATTACAAAATAGAAAGGACAGGATCAGGTAAACTCAACGAGACAGCCAACCGCAGATACAGATATCCCAGGCCCCCGCAGCAAAGGCTGGAAGACAGGCATAACAGGCAAGTGTCATTCCCACCCATCTGCTCCACACCCTGCCACTGAATTACACGATTCCAAGTCGTTCCTGCTCCACAAGCAGTTCAAATCTACTGACACTTCATGGACCAGGGAGTCAACATCACCCGGGAGGTCTGAGCCTCCCTTTCCTGGTTACAATCCATCCAGTACATGGCTGACTTCTTCCACCTAACTCACCCCAACTCCTTCCCTCCCCCTACTTTTTCTGTGCCTCTTCTCCTCTCCACCCCCCAGCTGCACCCCCACCCTGCCATTCTTAGCAGCTGTTCCCATTAACATCTTGCTTTATGACCCCTGTGGGTCCTTACCCACATTAAAGTTACAAAACATTCTTCTTTTCCGTCTTTCCTTCCCACTTTGCCTCATAAGACCTTCTGTCACCAAGCCAACAGTGTGTTAACTCCGCCCTGCCCCACCCGCCCCTGCCTTTCTCTGGTGCGGTAACTCCTCCCTCCAAGCTTTTGCACGTGCGCATTGATGACCCCACAGGTTTACCTGTAAGTCTAAAGAAACTGCCCGGCAGCTGGGAGGGGACTGGAGAAAGAGGGCGCTCTTCAATCCCATGTTTGTCTGATTTGGCCTGGTCCAGGAGCAACAGGGGCTGCTGGGGTGGCTCTGGCACAGACATAATGCCTGGCTGACAACTTCCAGGACAAGCTTCACCAGGCCATGGCCTCCACCCCAGAAAGCCTCAAGTCCCTCCAGTGACAACCTCCCTTGTGGAGGTTGCCTTAAAAAAATAGTAGAGCTCTCCACCTTCTGACAGCTGAGCAGGGAGCAGTGCTGAGCTGTTGTACGGGGGAGGAATGCTGCTTCTAGGTTAACGAACCTGGGTTGGTAGAACGACACGGACAGGTACTTAAGGATCTCGGTGAGATCTCTGAGCCCACTATGTCCCTGGTACCTACACACTATGGTACTCAAATCCTCTGGTAGCCTGGCTTCTTGCCTCCCTGGCTCTGTATTGGCCATTGGGACATTCCTCATTCTGGCCCCTGTTTCATCCAATTTTTTTTTTTTTGTTTTTTGTTTTTTGTTTTTTTCACAACAGGGTTTCTCTGTGTAGTCCTGGCTGTCCTGGAACTCACTCTGTAGACCAGGCTGGCCTCAAACTCAGAAATCCGCCTGCCTCTGCCTCCCAAGTGCTGGGATTAAAGTCGTGCGCCACCACCGCCCGGCTTCATCCAATTTCTAAAACAGCAAGTAAGCAACATTACAAAGTCACCGCCAACCAGGTTCTGATTCAGTACCAAATCACTCCCCACCTAGAGGCTATTGACCATGGTGACACCTCCCCTTTATAAAATGAGAAGGAAAGATGTGGGGCTGGGGAGCCATGGGACCAGAAGGAACCGGCCTAGAACAAGAGTAGGGTGGAGACACATCCAAACCCTGAAAACCTCATCCCAAAATCGACAGGAGTAGGATCACTCCCCGCCCCATCCTGGGCCTGCATTTGCCAGCGCACACAGCCCTGTGCCCCCACATCCTCCCACCTCCAGAGGAGTTTACATAGCCTTGTAGCCAGATCAAACTTCTTCTTGCCTTATAAGGTCATGTCCAACAGCACCTAAAATTCCTCCTTATGCAAATGAGGCATCTCTAGTGCCCTGGCCCTGGCCAATGATGTACACTCACCCTGAAGCCCCTACCCACTCCCAAAGGTTTAAGCAGCCTTTGTTCTTCCCATTAAATGAGCTATCTCACTGAGTTATTTCCCAAAAGTCTGCTCTCACCCACCTTCCTAGCCGCCTGAGGTCTCATCTGCTCCCAGCCCCAGGCCCTTCCTGCCTCAGTTCCCCTCTCAGGAACTCCTGATGACAAATTCAAGCAATCACTCCTCTAAGGGCTGAGAAGTGGAGCCTGAAGAGCAGTGTGTGGGACACCAATGAGAAAACAAGACTACAGTCAGGGGAGAATCCCTGGAGGAGGGACAGACAGCTGAGGACAATGGAAGGTGCTTCAGAAATCTGTGAGACAGGGGGATGCTATAGTTTAGGTCTGGCATGTCCACCCCAAGCCTGTGTTAAATACTTAATTCTCAACTAAGGCATTATTGGGAAGTGGTTAAAAACACTAAGAGATAGGACCTGGAGAAAGGTTTGTGGGTCACTGAGGGCATGCCCTGGAATCTCCCACTTTCCTTGTTTTATGTTTTGGCCATGAAATAAACAGCTCACATTCCTGCTGTGAAGTGTTGCCTCATGACAGACCCCAAAACGATGGAATCTGAACCCAATCAACCTTTTCTCTTTATATGTTGTTCCTGGGTTTTTGTTAACATAAGAAACAGCTAATAACTAGCACACTAGGCCATATTGTGGGGAAGTGGTACTCCATTATGTGAAGACCTTATGTCAGCAGGATGGCTCAACTATTAAAGTACTTGCCACAAAAGCTTAATAACCTGAGTCTGACCTCTGGAACTTTTTTTTTTTTTTTTTTTTGGTTTTTCGAGACAGGGTTTCTCTGTGTAGTTCTGGCTGTCCTGGAACTCACTCTGTAGACCAGGCTGGCCTCGAACTCAGGAATCCACCTGCCTCTGCCTCCCAAGTGCTGGGATTAAAGGCGTGCGCCACCACTGCCCGGCATTGACCTCTGGAACTTAAGGTGGAAAGAGAGAGCTGACTCCTGAAAGCTGTCCTCTGACTATCCTTTGACCTGCATACACACACACACACACACACACACACACACACACACACGTAGTAGTGATCTTAAACGGTCCTCAATGTTCTGCTTAAAAGTTCAATTTAGTGGCTTTCTAAGTCTGCAGCTCAAGACTGTCATCGCAGAGACAATGGCTCCACAGCAATGTTGCCTAAAGTTATTTTCAAGTGCCACAGGCAGTGAGGTTAAGAGCTTTGATAAGAACTACTTGAAATCCCTCCCTCCTCTATGGCAGCCTATGGGTTCTGGGGTTGATTTGTTTTGCAGTTTTGGGAATGAGCTTAGGGCTTGGCCAGCACTCTGACTGAGCCATGCCGGCTACACCCCCAACCCAGCACTATGCCTGTGTGTTTGAGAAGCCATCTACCAACCAGCAACAAACCAGTGAGCCTTATATCAGTGACTATGATGTGATCACTCAAACCCAAGCTAGCCCCAGGAAAATGCTTACATTTGCTATACTAATTCTGGAGCTGATTGAGTTGGACCTAAGGGTCACCTAAAACTTGGTCCTGATATCCAGTAAAGAACTGATTGGCTAGCCGGGCATGGTGGCTCACACCTTTAATCCCAGCACTCAGGAGACAGAGGCAGGTAGATCTGTGAATTTGAGGCCCATGGCTTTTTTTAAAAAAAAAGTACCATTTTATGCTAGGCATCCATCCTGCCATTTGTCTCTGACTCCAGTCCCTGGAGGATAAATTCCCAGTAACCCCGACTCAGTCACCCCCACCCAAAAATGTACAGCTGTGACTATCCATTTGTTATGATATACTAACTGCTTTTTTTGCTTCTGTAACGACTATGTAAGTATTCAAAGATTGTTCTGAGTTGTCTTAACCACTCAGCTTGGCAAACAGAAGAGTTTTCACTTGCTTGCATAGACATTGAAGGCCTTCCTGTGATTCTGAAAGGGTTAAAAAATTTGAAAATCTCCTAGCAGGCTGGGCAGAACCAAGAGTGCCGGTCAGCTTGGTCGTGAGCTCTGTGTTTCAGGAACTTGGCTGACCATAAGATAGATAGATGGTTGATTCTTTGAGAATAGTCTATACAAAATGTTCCCCATGACTGTTCCTTGGACCCTGTCACAAACTGAATAATGGGCTGGAACTTTCCACAGGTACTCTCCAATAATCCTCCTTCACTCCCCCTGTGTTGTGGTTTTTCCCCCTGGGTTGTGGTTTTGGAATGAATCTAGGGTCTTTTCCCAGGGATCACTAGCTCCATAATATTTGGAGGCCTCCAGCAAGATTCCAGGGAGACCCCAGACTCAGGACCAGTTGTCTGAAATAGGCCCCAAAGGGAGCAAGGCCAACATGGACTTGATAAGCCCCGGGGATCCCAGACTGCAACAGTCCCAAATTTGCAAGTTGAAAGTAAGAACTGCTGGCCTTCTGAAGCTTGGATCTGTCAGTGAATTGTTCTGTACTGTTTTGGAGTTTTGACCAAGCCAGCTCAGTCAGTCAACAGGATCTCAAGGGAGGGAGTGAGGATTGAAAAAGAAAACAGATAAAATTATAACATGACTTCAGCCCATACTGAGGCTGAAGCAGCTTTATTTCTCTCCAGCCTACTTTTATATCATTCTAGGTATATCCAAAAAAACATGATCAATTCTTAGGTCAAAGACAAAGTAATCAAACTAAGAAGAAAACAAGATCACACAAGAAAGTAATTCAGCAGAGTAGTAAGCAAAAAGATCACATAAGGAAGGAATTCGGTGATGTAGTAAACAAAGCCCATAGTCACTGTTTCTAATATTCTTATCTGAGCCTACTTGTTCAAGCCCAGTGACAAATGCCAAATTCCTAGAGGCAGCACCAAAAGCTCTCAACAGAGTTCAAACATTTGGAGAGACAAAAGGCAAGATCTGACAAAATTATATGCCCAGTCTCTGAGGCAGAGGGGTTGCCCTACTGTCTTGGTTTTAGTGTGTATAAGTGAAGGTGGCCACCTTCAATCTGAGTTCGTCTGGTTTTTTGTTTGGTTGTTTTTTGTTTTTGTTTTTCTGATCTTGTTGTACTGTCTTTTCCTGTTGTTCTCTGTTGGTTATTGGGTTTGTGTTTTCAAGTTTTGTGGCAGACAGGACTCGAACTGAGCACAACCAAACTGTTCATGGGCTGCAGGATTGCTGTGAGGTCAGCTGCTCCTGGCTGCCTCTGTACTAGCCCCCACTCTGTCTCTGTCCCTCTCATTGGCTTGGGGGAGTCTGCTGTTTAAGTCCCACAGGTACATCAGGCACTTCTCTAGGCCCTCCTGTTTGAGATCCTTTTCCCTCACACACTGCTTCTGAATGATGTATTTTCCATGTTGTTCTAGCTCCCAACTGGCTCCTGTAAAGTACTTTTTATTTGCCTGAATAATTGGTGCCTCTGAGACCTACTGCCTCAATCTGCAATCATAGGTCTAGTCCTGGAAGCTTCTAGCCTCTGTACAATCTAATCTAGGCCTAGAATATTTCCAGCCTCTGAGACTTGCTCCTGAGTAAGCTCACCCTTTCTTATTCTTTCTTAACTCTGGCTGGCTGGTTCAATTCAGCTGTTCTGGCTCAAACTTCTCTCCCAGCTGAGTTAGTCAATCTAGCTTTTCTCTCTGATAAGGCCTAGGTAAAATATTAAGGCATAGATGGAATGTTAAGGCCTCGGTAAAATATTAAGGCCTAGATAACTGTTACCAGATAGCCTGCCATTTTGTGCTGTTACTAATGATATAAGGAAATGTTCTCCTATGTTGTTTCTGCTGTTACTAGGAAACTTTCTCATGCCCAAGTTGATTTCATATTCTTTTATGTTCTGTGCCCTTGGAAACCACTCATGATAAAACTCAGTAGAACTGCTTTATGTAGTTACCCACAATAAACTTGGACCTGAACCAACCACCCAGCAACACTTCCTGCACATGTGTATAAACTTTTATGGCACTTGCTTTTATAAACTGCCCCAGGGATGGACCCCAACATAAGAGAGACATCTGCACCTATATAAGAAACTATTTAAAGTAAGAATTCCATTTTGGGTAGTGGTCCAGTAAAGTTTAAGTTCCCAAGACCTCCCTGAGAACTGACATCCTACTTGGCAAAGAAGAGGAAGAAGAAGAGGAGGAGGAAGAAGAAGAGGAGAGCGGGAGGGAGGGAGAGGGAGGGAGAGAGAGAGAAAGGAAGGAAGGAAGGAAGGAAGGAAGGAAGGAAGGAAGGAAGGAAAAAGAGACATGTAGGTGGATAACTGACATCCTGATTGGCAAGTTAAGACATGAAAGTTAGGCAAGGCCCCTGCCAGAGTCAAATCCCCCAACCAGTGGGTTCGAGATAAATGTATGACAAAGACATGTTCCTAAGGAAATCCCGTATCCCTAAATTCTGATTGGTGGAATAACTTGGCACAAGTGTCTGTACATTTTAGGCTTAAAGAATGCTATAGGATCTTGACTCAATTTCACCATTCAGCTCCCAAGTCTCAATAAACTATCCCTGTCCAATTGAATCTGGTGTTCATGTGGTTTGTGAAGTGACTCCTGGACCTCAGCACTCTCAGCCTCTGAATTGCTAGACTAACTCTAGAAATCTGTTCTAATCTTTGCCTCCTTCTCATTCTTTTGCTAGTTCTGTCTTTACCTGTGTCTAGCTTGTTCTGTCTTCAATCTATCTCTGTAAAACTCTCCTGGTAAAATTGCCTCCTTCTCCCTCTGTGGTGCTCTACTCTCCCTCTCAACTCTACTGTCCTGTTCTCCATGAGTTCTACTGTATTCTCATGCTGTACTCTGTTCCTCCTGTCCTGTCCTGTCCTGTCCTGTCCTGTCCTGTCCTGTCCTGTCCTGTCTCTCCCTTAAGTAGCTTCCCTTTCCCCTTTCTTCTTATGAGAGTTGGGTGTATCCTATTCTGTCAAATCTGTCTCTGATTTGTCACTTTGTCTGCCACTCAATTAGGCATCACTTTCAAACATTGGTGCTTCCTTCTACAAACTAACTCTACCTTCATAGTTTGAGACTAAAGATGAGTACTAAGAGTGTATCTGTGTTCCAGCCAGAGGGATTAGAAGTGTGTGCTAAGGGCTGAGTCATACCCTAACTAGAAGCATGTTCAAATATCCTATAATAGGCTCCTGCCTCTGACTGTGGAGCTCTGGGTTTGGCTAGTGCCCCACTACTGGGCTGGGTGATGTGGGCACCCTGGTGGGCATCATAAGGTCCCTGCTTTGCCTCTTGCTGTTCTCTGCAGTACAGCACCTGCCCTGTACCCAGGATTTCTTATTTCTAAGCCTTTTTTTGTATTCTGCTTGTTCTGGTCTCTCTCTTTGATCACTGGATTTGGTTTTGTAGGGACTAAATGTCTTTTGTGTGTGGTTAATATGAAAATACTGTCTTATGCTGCTTTATTTTATTACGAAGCTGTCTCTGGAATTGGGGTGTACAGCTTCCCTATTCTGACCCAAGTATGGCTATTTAAAAGCTTCCTTCAATATTTCTGTCCTAGGTCAGAATACCATCTGATTCTAGAATAAAGAAAGAAAACAAGCAGGCCCCCAAAAAGACACTGTGTGATTTAAAACAGATAAAATACAAACTTTATAGGCTTGTTGGATATGGTTTAAAAAATACTATAAAACAAAACTTCTTTTTTTTTTTTTTT
>JANHMN010000003.1:134301268-134343674 GCA_030674055.1 Rhabdomys pumilio
GAGAGGCTGTCATGCGTGACTCAACCTCATTTGCTTGACCAAATCTGGAAGTGTTTATATATATATATATATATATATATATATATATATATATATATATATATATATAAAATGGTCTTACTAGGTAACCCAGGTTGGCCCCAAATTTATGATCTTCCTTGCTGGCAGGCATTACAGGTGTGTACCACCAAATGGCCAACACAGGTTCATTTGGGACTTCACACGCTCAGAGCATTCACATCCTACACTGTCTACCTTGAGGCAGGATCTCTTATTGTTCAACACTGCACACAGCAGCCTAACTAGCCACCCAGCTTCTATAGAGTCCCCTGGTCTTACATCCCGTCTCTCCATGGGAGCATAGGGATTACTGACCAATGTGTTGCTGTGTCCAGCATTTAAGTTGGTTCTAGGGAACTGAACTTGGGTTCATCTGGCTTGTACAGCAAGCATTGAACCCATAGAGCCACACCCTTTTTCTTGGTCTTGGTTTGGCCTTGCTCTGATGAGTCACCTTCAACTTGTTGAGGTTTTTGGTGGTGGTGGTGGTGGTGGTGGTGGTGGTGTTTTGTTTTGTTTTTGTTTTTGTTTTTGTTTTTGTTTTTGTTTTTGTTTTGAGATAAGGTGTAGTGAAGCGGAAACTTCTAGTTCCTTTGGAAAGTTAGTTACATCAAATGATGTTTTGTTGGGGCACACAGGTGAATGGATGTCTTGCTAAAGCAAACACATAAAAGGCTGTTTTGCTGAAACAGACAGAGGTGAAAGGATGCTTTGATATAGCAGACATATGAAAGGACACTTGATGGAGGGGTATAAATATGACCCCACAGACAGTGGGAGTTGAGCACCGAGCCTTGGTTTGGTTTGCTCTACCTTGATTCTTCACTAAAGACTCACCTGTATTGGTTTGCCTTACATAGTGTTGTTGAGCTCCACTTGTGATAACTCTGACATTGAGAGAAACTCGCCCAAGAACTGCTCAAGAGGTTCCTGCAGCAGCTTGCCGCCTCAGTGGCCTTGCCTCAGGCTGGTTGGTGAGCCTGGCGGTTTCTTCAGAATTGAACTATAGCTGCCAGTTTGTGCCTGATGTCTGCAGCTGCTGAGTTGTATTTGGTGTTTGCTACAGGACTGAACCGCTTCCCCCAGATCCTAATAACTTTTCCACTACCTCTGCAGGGTGGTGGGCTAAAGGAGAGGTTGAATCCTTATTAAAAGTAAGTTACAAAAAAAAATATGCCTACAGTGTAGGCCTGGTTGACTTGGTACTCACTGTGTAGACTAAACCGGTCTTGAGCTCACAGAGACCTACCTGCCTCTGCCTCCCTAGTGCTGGGTTCGGAGGTCTGTGCTATCACACTCAGCCCAGTTTTCTTATTTTACAATAAAGAGGTGAGTGAGATATGATAATTCTTTTTTCTTCATCTTTTATTTGTTTGGGTTTTGTTTTGTTTAGACACAGTAATTTTCAATTCTGAATGATAAGCCCCAAAGAAGTCCTCATTTGTAAAATGAGACCCAAGCACGCTGATGACATCATAGAGAGGAGAATTCCAAAAGAATTGTCAGCGCTTCCTGGAAGCTGGAGCTGTAGTTGGATTGAGCTTAGCTTTAGGAGATCCAGCAAAGGGACTTTGGGTTCTACACTTGAGCTGTCTTTGTTCCAGGGGCTCCAAGACAGTCATGGATCAACCTTCAAGGACAGATGAGTCTTACTATGAGACACACTCCGGTAGTTTAGATCCAAGCCATCACTTCCACCCACCATCCTCCCACCCCCAACCCCAACCCCACACCACACCACGTAGGCCAAGTTACAGTGGCTTTCAGCATGAATCTCCTCAACATGGGATGTTCCAACAACCATCCCAACAGCATGCTGGGTTCCGTCAACAAAATGAATCCCAGCATTTTCGTGAGTCCTCAGATTTCCATGATAGTGCCTTATCCCATCATTCCTATCAGCAGCAGGATAGGGCCCATGTTTCCACATTACCTAGTAATATTCCTCATGCTTATGGTGGAGCTCACCCCCTTGCTGAATCTCAGCACTCTGGTAGCCCCCAGAGTGGATCTCATGTTGAACCCCATCGTCATTCCTACCAAGATGAACCCCGTAGATCTAGTGAAGCTTTGTCCCACCGCTCTACTGGCACCCGCTATGGAAAAACCCATCACCACAATGAGAAGCCTCAACATCTTGACCCTCAGCAGAACAGACGGCAGTCTCAACATACAGACACTTCCTATCACACTGAGATGCACCAACACCGTGAAAAATCTCGAGTCCACTCGGGCCATAAAGCTCACCATGGTGAGCATCGACACCATCACGGAGATCCTGCGCACCACAGAGAACATATCCACCATCGCGTCCCAAGCTCCTCTCAGCTCTCACACAAGTCCCACAGTACCGTTGCCACCTCTCCTTCTCATGTGGGATCCAAAAGCACAGCCAGTGGAGCACGGTCCTTCTTGAAAGCTCGATCTCATATTTCCAGCCAAATTCATTCTAAGGACAGCTTGAAAGAATCAGTCTCTTGGAGTGACGAGGAGCATGTTCAGAAACGCAAAAGTGAGTCTTTCCTGGAGTCCCAACCCAGACTCCTACTTCCTGGCTCAGATTTATAAGGCTCTAGCCCTGAAGTGGCTTTTCAGCCATTAGGAAACCCAGTCCTCACTTGAGTGTGCATTCAATCAGCCATTTGCTTCTGGCTGCTCACTCTCCTGCCCCTTACTCCTCACTATTGGCTCTGAAAGCCTTGCACTGCCTCCTACTCTAGTCCTTGTTTCATTCGCACACATGTTCATTTCCTCACCATTGAGGATTTAATCAAGTGTAGATACTTGGTCTTCCTGGGTCCTGGCAGTACAGAAGAAGCTAGGACAGTTGCTTTGCTGACAGGGTCCAAAGCTAGGGTTGGGTATAATCCAAGGCCATCTAATGACAGGAGCCTGGCATATTGTAATCAGATTTGCTTCTGTGGATTCTGTGTTCATGCTTGTCCCACTAAACTGTGAAACACTTGCTGAGGACATAGCCTGGGAACCAATACTAAAAGGAAAAGCCAACTTACTGGAAGGCATGGAGAGACCGCAATAGTCAGTCTCCCAGACTCCGTGCCTACTAGTTCAGCAAACACAACAAAAGTCTCATGAATGACCAGAGAAGGACTAGGGACTTACTAAATGGGGACAGGAGAAGTAGTCAGGGGATAGGCTGATTTAGGAGGATCTTAAATGGGAAAAGAGAGGATGGGATAGTAATAAGAATCAGGTTTTCTTAAGTTTCCATGTGAGCATAGATAAATCTGGAGTTGTAGGATAAGGAATGCTTAGAACCTGCCAAACCAAATCCCAAACATCTTGGCCACTGGTGTGGAAGCTGTAAGGACAGTGACCCCAAGACCAGTATAGGACAAGCAAGATAGCACATTAGTGAGTAGATAAGTGGAGGGATGATAATGACGCCCATCTGGGAGGGTACCTGGAACCACTGCACCCATCACTCGCATGAACGTAACTTTCTGACTCCTTTGTAGAGGCCCAGAGGACCCACAAGAAGATGCGCACTGGGAATATCTTCCAATTGCTATGGGAAAAAATAAGCCGTGTCCTTTTGGGTATCCAGGAAATGATATTGTCATTGACCCAGTCCCTGGGCTTTGAGACCTTTGTCTTCCTCGTGGTCTGCCTCAACACTGTCATCCTTGTGGCCCAGACTTTCACCGAGCTAGAGATCCGAGGTGGTAAGAGTCAGGTGGCCTTGTCCCTATGCTGAACGAGTGATGGGCTCCAGGTCCTCCCATGAGCCTGATCCAGTGCCAAGAGGTCTTTACAATTTATGTTAAGCCTGACAGTGGTGGTGCATGCCTTTAATCCCAGCACTCAGGAAGCAGAGGAACTCAGATCTCTGTGTGATACCAACCTGGTCTACAGAGTGAATCCCATGGTAGGTAGCCTGGGCTACAATGAGAAACCATGTCTCAGAAAAACCAAAAAACAAAACCACAAAACAACAACAGCAACAACACCCTTATTTTCTTCATCTTCACCCCCTGGAAACTTACTGACATTCCTAGAGGTAGAAATAATCTGAGGTCCTGCAGAAAAACCCAAGAACTGCAGGCCATGCTGTTTACAATGTAGTCACCAGGTGGCAGTACACTCTGAGTTAACTCCTCCTGGTGGGACAGGCGCTGGGAGGACCTCCACCAGGAGGCCCTGGAATAGTAAAAATGGAGAGCCTGAGAACCCCAGCGACTGAAAAGTCACTCGGTGCACTGCATGTACCACCACAGTTCAAGGCTGCAGTGTTAGAACGTGTTCAAAGCATTTATAAAGAACTCTGCCAAGCCTGCTTCTTGTTCCTATTTTATAAACAAGAAAACCCTCAAACTGGGTGCTTAAGCCTTTAAAAGAGCTGGGGGGTTGGGCATAGGCCTTTAATTCCAGCAGAATTAAGCAGAGGCAAGCAGATCTCCATGAGTTTGAGACCAGCCTGACCTACATAGCAAGTTCCAGGCTAGCCAGAGCTACATAATGAGACTCTTGTCTCCAAAAAAATAAAATAAAATAAAATAAAAAATAAAACAAAACAAAATAAAAAGCCCAGCCAGGAAAAGCCTGGATGTCTGGCCTACATGAGGTCCTAGTAAAGAAGGGAGAAGTAGAAGGTGCCCAAGATTCTGGGAATTGTCACTGAGAAAGCCTCTGGTATCCCCACAGAATGGTACTTCATGGTCCTGGACTCCATTTTCCTCTCCGTCTACATACTAGAAGCCGTTCTCAAACTAATTGCCCTGGGGCTAGAGTATTTCTACGACCCGTGGAATAATCTGGGTGAGTGGGTAAGGCTGGGATAGGATGGAGAAGGGCTCTAAACTGTTTGTGGGGAGCTAAGGACAGAAAAGGGATGGGGATGGGGTGCTGGTTTTAGACACCCCTTGGGTCTTTTGGGGCCTCCCTAAAACTGAAGCCGCACTCTGCCCTTAGACTTCTTCATCATGGTCATGGCAGTGCTGGACTTCGTGCTCCTCCAGATATACTCGCTCTCATATTCATTCTATAACCACAGCCTGTTCCGGATTCTCAAAGTCTTCAAGAGCATGCGGGCCCTGAGGGCCATCCGGGTCCTTCGGAGGCTCAGGTCATTACTACTTGCCCTCAAGGAAAAGGGAACACGGGCATGGATTTCCAAGGAATCCATGTGACCTGTTTCTGGGATGGTGGTGGGTTGGCATTGTGACCCCTTGTGTGTTTGAAACAAACCTCCCTGGGGTCCGCGCACAGATCAATCTCTTTATTTTCCAAAGGATCAGGACTTGACTAAGTCACCAATGAATCAGGGACACCTTAATTTTAGCACCCAGTCTAGTTACCAGCAGCCACAGCTCTCTACTTCCATCCCCACTAATTCAGACTTCCTCTCCATCACTGCCCACAGCATCCTGACCAGCCTCCACGAAGTGACCGGGACTCTCAGTGAATCTTTGGCATCCATCACGGCTATACTCACCCTCATGTTTACCTGCCTCTGTATCCTGTGCAGTGGAGGTTGGGTGGCTGCTGGCCTAGGGCAGCTGGGAGTGGGGAGAAGCAGGTCTAGAGGGGCTGAGTGTGACCTGGTGAGAGGTAGTACAGAGGCGGAGGATGGCGGGGTCTGGTAATGGTTTGGCCCTAAGCAGTTGCCAGTTCTCTTCTCTGTTGTGCTGCGGGCACTGTTTCAAGAGTCCGACCCCAAGCGCTTCCAGAACATCTTCACCACACTCTTCACCCTATTCACCATGCTCACCTTGGATGACTGGTCCCTCATCTACATAGACAACAGGGCTGAAGGTGGGCAGAGGCCAGGGTTCAGAGCCTGCTTAGCAGACACTAACGGCTGCTGATACCTGCTAGAAAGGGTGGGAGTTGGGGAATGCCTTTTGACTGAGCACGTCCCTCCCCAGGTGCCTGGTACATCATCCCCATCCTCATGATTTACATCATCATCCAGTACTTCATCTTCCTCAAGTGAGGCGCCCGCCTACTGCCCAGCTACACCATCTGCCCTTTACCTAGCCACCCCAGCTCCCTCACCCTTGTCATGCCACACTGGACTCAAAAGGACAGTATGTGGCCTCTTCTCTGGTGTCCCCTTTGAGAGCATCCCACTGTCCCCTCTGCAGCCTGGTGATTGCTGTCCTGGTAGATAACTTCCAGATGGCATTGCTCAAAGGCCTAGAGAAAGTGAAGCTGGAGGTACCACACACATGGGGCAAGGACGGGGGGGGGAGGGGGGGGGGGGGGGGGGGGGGTGGGGAGGGGGGGGGTAGGGGGGGTGGAAGAGCAACACTCCAGGGAGGAAACCCTGGTAGAACGGAGGCCTTTTTTCCAGCAAGCTGCCCGGGTCCATGAGAAGTTGCTGGACGACTCTCTGACAAATCTCAATAAAACAGGTACTGACCAGTCCCTCCCCGTGCCCGGCTCCTTTCCCTCTAGAGCAGCCAGGCTGCTCCAGAGGTTTAGAATCTGAGATATGAGAAGACTATCCAAGTTTAGAACTTTGGTCCAAAGGATTCTAGACAGTCCTCTAAAAGCCAATTAAATGTATCAATTTTTGAAAGAACAACTTACTTGCGAAACAAATTATGGTTTATCAACTGACTTTCATGGCCCGCAGCAGTTGGTCTTCCATGAGACATTTATGGCATGCGACTGCCATTATGAGTCAAGTAGACTCAAGGTCACGTATACACCTATAATCCCAGCACTTGGGACGGAGAGGCAGAGGAAAGTCAGACGTTCTAAAGCATCCTACACTATGTGAGACACTGTCTCAAGAGAAGGGGATCAGATGTTCTCTTTTGGCCTCCATGGACAGGTAGGGGCACACATATAGTGTACATACATGCATGCACACAGAATTTTAAAAAAATCTTTGAGACAAAAAGAGAGAGGAAGAAAATAAGATGCATATTAGAATCTGAGTTTCTAGACCCTGTTGTAAGATCAGCATGAGAAATTACTCACTTATGGTTGATAATTACCTTAAGTAAAAAGACAAATTGGCTCCAGTTAACAGAGAGTGCAAGGGAATGGCTTGGTCTAGCACTCAAATGATTATCTGGGTTTGGTCTACATTTCTGCCTTGTTGCCCTTTGGTATTTATTTATTTGTCTGGTTGGTTGGTTGGTTTTGTTTTTTTATTTTTATTTATTTTTTTTTTTGAGACAGAGTTTCTCTGTGTAGCTGTGGCTGTCCTAGAACTTGCTCTGTAGTCCAGATTGGCCTTGAACTAAGAAATCCTCCTTCTCTGCCTTCTGAACACTAGGATCAAAGGTGTTTGCTCCCACACCCAGTCCTCATCCTTCTTGAATTCAGTAATTTGCCTGGTCATCCTCCTCCTCATGTCCCTTCTTTCTATCCAGATGCTGATGCCCAAATGACCGAGGAAGCCATGAAGACACAGCTTATTGAGAGAATGTTTGGCAACATGACAGAGAAGTGAGGAGATGGAAGGAAGGCAGGAGTGGAGGGATGGGAGCGGGGGTTGGGGGGGAGCATCCAGGGTAGAGTCTGGAGGCCCAATGGTAGGATGGGAAGCAAAAGAACGTTGCCCTGTCTGTCTTGGGTGGAAAGAGGTAGGTGGAGAGCTAAGGCTTGTTTCCAAGGCTACAAATGGGCCATGGGAAACATAAGCAGCCCTGGACAGTGAGGAGCGGCTCCAGCTCGCAGAGGACTTGTGTTGGCTGCTCTACAGGGTCAGACCAGTAGCAGAGCCATCTGTCTCTCTGTCTCTCTGTCTCTCCTCTCTCTCTCCTCTCTCTCTCTCTCTCTCTCTCTCTCTCTCTCTCTCTCTCTCTCTCTCTCTCTCTGTGTGTGTGTGTGTGTGTGTGTGTGTGTGTGTGTGTGTGTGTGTGGTTTTGTTTTGAGACAGGGTTTCTCTGTGTAAAACTGTCTAGGAACTTGCTCCATAAACCAAGCTAGCCTTAAATTCTCAGATCTGCCTGCCTCTGCCTCCCAAGTGCTGGGATTAAAGGTAGGTGTCACCACTACACAGCTTCTCTAAAGTATCCTGACCTTTGTCAGATGCAGGCTCCATGAGGGTGCCAGGGACCCAAAGAGAAATTCTACTCTGTTACTACCACTCCTGTCCACACTGCCAGACTCTTTGCTGGGTCACTAACAAGTTTCAGCCAAGTGGAAGGTTGAAAGGTACTGTGGAGAATCATGTGGGCAAGGTTTGGAGATCACACGGTGACATCTCAGCAATACCCATCCCTGGCCAGGCCAGCTGACGATCCGCGGTGAAGACTAGGGTCCTTGGCAACAGGCTGCTGTTGGTTCTGAGTTGGTTCTCAGGCCTAGTTCTCTTGAGGTTCTCTGTGGAAGCCGAGCCCTATGCTCCCTCCCAGCAGCAGTCTGACTCCAGATCATTACACAGGTCACAACTGCAAGCTGATATCCTCTGGACTCCACTCACCATGACAGAATCCAACATCTGCAGCCTGGCATTCAGAGGTTTTCTGTTTTTTGTTTTTTTAAGGGTTCTGTTTGTTTATTTAAAGACAAATTGTAAAAAGGAAAATGAATGAAACCAGGTGAGATTAGGATACACTAAACAAACTGCAACATAGAAAAAGAGACTTGTTGGAAACATGAAGAACGCTGGGAGTATCACAGACACACAGTGCTGGAAACATGATGAAGAACGCTGGGAGTATCACAGACACACAGTGCTGGAAACATGATGAAGAACGCTGGGAGTATCACAGACACACAGTGCTGGAAACATGATGAAGAACGCTGGAAGTATCACAGACACACAGAAAAGCTCACATTGTCAGTAGGATTAAGCTGCTATGAATTCTCCCCAGAATGTCAACGTTTCATTTTGCTCAGCCTGAGATTTCACTCAATTTCAAACTTTCTGTGGTCCACTCAATCCAGAAAAGCTTTCTGTTCAATGTACCCTTCTTTCCCTCGGTTATGGGTGGCCAGCTCTTCACCAATCCCTTCTTCCTCCTTGAAGGTTTTCCAGTCCAATTTGGATTTCTCAAGTGTGCTTGTTTTCTGGTTTTGGGCTCCAATTTTCCCTAAAAGGCTGCTCATACCACTTGTTCTTTTTATCCATGACCCAGCAGGGAGTGGTGTTGCCACTGAAGTGACAAGACCCTTAAGTTTTTCTTTCTCTGCTTGAGGAAGACTTGGCTTCCTTGGATGCAGCATCTGCTTCCTTGGTTACCCTCACTTCTTCACCAGCAAAGTCAAACACCTTGGTAATCTTCATCTTTTCTGATTCTTTAGGTTTCTCTAGCTCATCTGCTTTGACCAACGGTTTATTTGAGCTAGTCTCTTCAGTCTCCTCTGCTACCTTAGTGAAGTTGGGGCTGCTTTTGACTTTGGTCTCACATCACTAAGGAAGCTGGCCCACAATTCATCTTCCTTCTTCTTCCCTGCATTCTCTGACCGAAGGCCTCCTTCTTGCTCCTCTTCATCTTCTTCACTGCTACCTCTAGAGTCTTCCTTGCCATCTTCCTCTTCGTCTAACAAGAGGCCATTTTGTTTCCTCTTCCAGGCTGGAATGCTCTGAGGCTTCCTTCTTTTCCCTTTGGTTTTCTCAGCCTGCTTTTCACACCCACTTCATCTTCCTTTACTAATTCATTGACATCATCCTCACTGTACTCTCCACCCAACAGCACATAGTCCTCATCCTCATCCAAAGTAGAGAAGTCTTCAGAGTCGAATTCCTCCATGCTGCTGTCACTTGAGGTCTGCTATACATACGACTGCAGCCACTGCCCCAAAATAGGGAAGCCCTAGGGCGAGACCATAGAGGTACAGGAACCAGCAGCTAGGGCCCCCCTAGAGGCAAGTGCATTCAGAGTTCTGTATGGTTGGGGTAGTGTTAGCTTCCCTCAGATCACAGTCGTTGCTACCTATGGCATAACCTTGTTTTGCCCATATTCTTTCCTAAGATGACACATGTACTATTGCCAGGCCTCTCCCTACACTGTTGTTTTCTGGTTAGATATTGATACCAGGCTTAGATGACCAGTATTTGAGAGAGCCAGTTTAAATTCCTACCTACTGTCACCTCCTAGGTCATTCTCCTGTTTATCTTACATGTCCCAGGATCTGAGCCACCATTGTGACCTCTGCCATACTTCTCTGGGGTTGTCATCCCTACTGGTCTACCCCCACTTAGAGTATCTTTCAGTATAACTTTATTTTTTTTACTCTCCATTGGGCTTAAGCTCTGATCCTAGATCTTCCTTTCATCTCTGGATAAAGTCCTGGCTACTTCCTCTACAAGGACCCTAGGCATTTCGTTGACACTTACAATGGGTTGTAGTGTCTGGGTTCAAGTGTGATACCTCTTTCTTGCTCATCTCAACATCCTTGAAGCAACCTGCTTTTCCTATTCCCAGTTTGTCTGGAAAATGAATTGATAAGATCCAATGAGTGGACAAGTGAGTGAGAATGAACACGGGGCAATAAATGGGTGGGTGGGTGGTTGTTTAGACTGAGTGGGTGGATCTGAGGAAGAATGTGTTGGGGAGGTAAGTGTGCAGTGGTTGGATGGGCAGGTGGTTGAGGGAGTCCATGGGGAGGTTTGTATAGATGAATGGGCAAGATGCAGGGGTGGGTGGCTAAAAGACCAACCATTGCTGATGCCTTTATGGCACAGATACACACAGACTTTTTGGGTATTGGCAAATAGTCAGACATATCAGGTATAATGGTGTATGCTGGTAACTTCAGTTCCTTGAAAGGCTGAGGCAGAAGAATCACAAGTTCAAAGCCAGTTTGGGCAACTCAGTGGGAAACTCATTTCAAAATAAAAATGCAAGGGCTAGAAGAGATGGCTAGGTTTAAAGCAATCTCTATTCAAGCATGAGAATCCGTGTTGGATCCCAACACACGTGTACAAGACTAGGTGTTACCATGTACTCCTGGACCTGTAATCCCAGTACTGAGGAGGATGTAAAGTCAGGAGAATCCCTGTGGCTAGCTAACCAGCCAGTCTAGCCAATCAGTGAGCTCCAGGTTCAATACTAGACACCATCTTAAAAGGTAAAGTAGGGAACAATAGAGGAAGACACCCAGTGTTGACTTCTGGCCTTCACCGGCACACACTCATGTGCACCCACATGCACACACTCACCTGTACCCACATACATTCATGTGTACCCACATGCACACACTCATGTGTACCCACATACATTCATGTGTACCCACATGCACACACTCATGTGTACCCACAGGCACATGTGTACACAAACATATACACATTTACAAAATAACAAATAAGTAAAAAAATAAGGAGAAGGAGACATACTGGAGGTAGACCTCTAGGTCGTGGCAAGGAGCCATGTTCAGTTCCTAGGAGCCCAGTCCTTGCCTCTGCCCAACTCCAGGCAGCGGGCACTCCACTTCCAGTTCCTGCAGTTGGTGGCAGCAGTGGAGCAGCATCAACAGAAGTTTCGTTCCCAAGCATCTGTCATCGATGAGCTTGTGGACACTGCATTTGAGGTGAACCAGGAAGGAGAGGCTTGGGGTGGGGATAGAATCTCTTACTCAAGGGGGGTTCTGAGTAACAGTGGCATGGTGTTGGCAAAGGCTGGCCCTGGTTCATTCACACACACACCCTATCTGACCCTACAGGCTGGAGATGACGATTATGGAAAGTGACCGTGAAGAATACTGACTTGAGTTTCTGGCGAGCTACCTACCAGGGTGGGTTGGAACAAGGCCCTAATGCTGCTGATATTATCCAGAGTCATGTTGGACTGAGGTCCCAATAGAGTTTTTAAAACCCCAGGGGGCTCTGTGTCCTCACTGGCTAGCCTGGAGCAAAGGCCAAGGGGAGTCGAACAGTGTGCCACAGGCATATGCTGAGAGTTGGGTGTGTAAGGGGCTCTTCTTGGATCTCCTCTGGCTTTACCAGGTTCCAGCCTCTCAGTACAGTCCAACAGTGCATTAGCAGTGATCAGAAGAGCTGTACAGAAAAAGGAGCCTGTGGAGAGGACAAAAGACCAAATGTGGAGTCCTTAGATGAGGAGAGCCTATCTGGCCTGGGGTTGGGGGAGAAAAGAACAGACTGAAACATCCCAGAATTTTCAGGATTGCATCAGAGGCCAGGCATAGGGCCCAGCACCCAGGAACTGAGGTTCACCAGGAACCCCAACATTTAACAGAAGGGTAGCAACTTAGTGGGAATACTAAGAATACATATGGATAGTTGGTGGTGCACGCCTTTAGTCCCAGCACTGGGGAAGCAGAGGCAAGTGGAACTCTGTAAGTTCCAGGCCAGCCTGGTCTACAGAGTGAGTTCCAGGACAGCCAAAGCTACACAAAGAAACCCTGTCTTGGAAAAACACAAAACAAAACAAAACAAAACAAAACAAAACCCTCAAAAACCCAAAGGGCCAGGTATGTTGGCACATACCTTTAACCCAAGCGTTTGAGAGGCAGACGCAAGTGAATCTCTGAGTTTGAGTCAGCCTGGTCTACAAAATGAGTTTCAGGACAGCCAGGGCTATACAGAGAGACCCTGTCTTGAAAAACCAAAACTAAATGAAATTTTTAAAAGAACCCAGAGGTTTAAAGAGAGTGAGAAGACCCATGGAGATGGCTTGGATCTTAGAGGGCAAGATCACTGCTCTTCAGGAGGACTCAAGTCCAGTCCCAGCACCCACATCACACTGTTCACAAGCACCTTTACCTCAGTTCCAAAGGATCGGACAGTTTCTTCTGTCTCCGTGGGCACTGCACTCACACATACAATCCACATACAGACATACACACAAATAAAAATAGAAATCTTTAAGAAAAAACCCTATAAGTTAAAGGTCATTGACATCACTGAAGTAAACCCACAAAACCTTAGTGGAGGCATAGAAAAGGCCTCTTATCCTTCTAATAGATGGGGACAGGGCCATGTGACAAGGACCAGTTGCTGTTGGGATAGGGTCAAAGAAAATGACTGCTTCTGCCCAGCCTGCTTTAGGGCTCAGATGAGTCTCACATGTACTGCCAGAGCCCGTGTGCACAGCGGGACTGCCGGCAGGACTCTTGTCTATACTAAACACTGAGTCAAGGTGAAACTCAGTTCTGGCCCAGGGACTCCCCATCAAGGGTCGGCCATCTTCCATCATTTATAACCATATTACTCTTTAGTAGAAGCCAATCTAGAGGGTCATGGAGGCTGGAGGGACCCCAGAGTGGGGGGCTGGAGGATGGTGGTTTGACCAATGCCCACACTCACCACTTGTCTGGTCCAGGCAGCAGTTCTTTCTCCGGAAACTTCAGACAGCATCACTTGGTGGAGGCTTCTCCCTAACCTTGTTTAGTCATGCCCAGGCCCAGGAATACATCAAGCAGAGGAAGTGCCATCTGGAATTTGGGCACCCATTTCAGGGGTGGAGAAGCCACAAGAGACAGATGTCTTGACTCTTGCCTCTCCCTGGGCCTCACACATTCATTCGACAAGTATTTCCTGTCACCTGCTCTGCATTGTTAACATGCTTGGTATCTTCTCCTTGACAGAACTTGGAAACCTTCCAAGTAGTTTGGCATAGCACAGACTGCACTGTCACCGTATCAGGTTCTAGCAGAAGCAAGGCTGCAAGCTGTCCCCTCTTTCAATATCAAACCCAGCCCCTCAGTGTGTCAGGCTTTTCAGATGGCACTCGGCCTTCATTCCCACCATGATGTGACCTTTGAAGGCAGTAGACGAGACCCCAGCTTCCCTGATGTTCATGAGGTCACAGAATTGGGGCGGAGGGTCAGACAGGAGCAAGTTAGGTGTAAGAGCTTTCTTAGGAAGGAGGTGTAAGACAGTGAAGAGCAGTGGTCTGCTTACCCTCCCTACCACCCCTGTGATGCCAGCTTGAGTCTAGCACCTCCTGGTGCTCCCAAACCAAACCAATTGGTGACCATGGCCTGTCCCCAGGGTAGATGCATGTTAGTGTATCTGAGCAAGACGTCTGGACGTGATGTAAGTGCTGGTTTGGGGGGAGGGGTGCTGTATACTCATCTCTAGGTTACTTTCTGCTTTTCCAATGTGTGCGCAGTCTGCCTGGTGTCTCTGCTTATGGGTTTCTAGGCTGTGTTGCTAGCATCTTCAGGACATGTCTACAAGCACCTGAGGATCCTGGGACTGCCTCCCCTCACTCTGTTTGACCGTGTGTATAACAAGAATTACTACAAAGAAATGTACAAAGTATCTAACACCTGTTTCCTTTAGTCTAACATGGCATTGATGGGTCCCTGTCCCTCCAGGATAGCAGCTTTTGTTCCCTCTGAATATTCATGGCTCAGGTTCCTTTACAAATCTTGCCCAGAGCAAAACTGAGAAAATACCTCTGAGAAGGATGTGAGAGGCATGCGCTGGCTTCATGACCTCTGGCCTATAGGAACTCAGGAGAGAAAGTCACCTCCAGCCACTATTATGCACAAGAATATTTGTGAGCTGGGAACTCAGTGCCGTGGGGCCCATGGAGCTGAGTAACCATTTTACACAACTGGTCATTACTGAGAGTTCAGCAGAATATGGGCTTCCCTTCAAGAGCTGAGAGATGAGGGGACTGGACTGGATTGGAGACTGTTTGTAGGCCCCTCATGTAGCCAGAGTCATGTCCCATAAGGCCTTGTATAGTCTGGGGATTTGACATTCCCCCAATACTATGTGGTCAAATGTTCCAAACATGCTGGGCTGTGGTGGCGCACGCCTTTAATTCCACTACTAAGAAGGCAGAGGCAGGTGGATCTCTCAGTTAGAGGCCAGCCTGGTCTACAGAGTGAGTTCTAAGACAGCTAGGGTTACAGAGAAACCCTGTCTCAGAAGAAAAAAAAAGTTTCAGATACTGAGACATGAAGTGCTTTGTTTGCTGTCACAGAATGTACCTTGCTAAAGGGAAACAAGGTGTCACAAGTGCCCGGTAACCCTGCTGTCTGATGCTCTTTACTGCTTCACCATCTGAGGACAATAACAAGAGCTGTGCCACTCATAAACTCACTGGCCTGAGTCATCAGCCTTTGCAGCCCTCCTGACACCAGTTTTTGACATCCTCCTCCTCAGAGTCCCAGGATGAACCCTGAAAAAGATACTGGTCCGGTTCACACAGTCATCCCTACTGTAGCTGGTCTCAGGCATCCGTCTTCTATGTCTGTTTCCTCTCCCCTTACCTCTGAGACCACTGAAAATATCTGGAAGAGGGGCTTCCATCTGAGGGCCATACCCTCAGTACTGCCTCAGAGGGGTCAGCAGGGGGGCTCCCTTAGGGGATAAAGTACCCTGTCAGCTGAGGGGTTCTGAGAGTCACTGAGAGCAGAGTGAGGGTCAGTCAGGGTGGTGAAACACACAGGAGAAACAAGTGCAAGAAGCAAAGCTGGAGATTTATTGCAGCAGACGCAGCTCATGGCCCTGAGGTGCCTCCACCATGCTTGTTCCCATGGGATCCTGACGCTGTCCCCCTGGGGCCGGTCACACCTGCACACAGTCATGCTTTAGAAGCTGAGTGGTGTTCTTCCAGGGGACTTCAAGGAGCTCAAAGTTGCAACGCAGCTTCTGAGGGGGGAGCAGAGGACAAGGAGGGTGAGCTTGGTGCTGGCCTCCTTCTCCTAGCTGTCAGCCCCCTGACTGCCACATCTCTCTGGAGCCACAGACAATTAGTGGTCCCAAAACATGGAATCAGGAGGTAGGAGGTGATCCCAGGCTTATCAGGTAACTCCCACCCCAAGAGGAATCCCCAGTTTCTCTTTCCTGCACCCCACCCTGGCCTGAGTCACACGAAAGCCAAACAGAACAGGTGGAGTCAGGCTTTTGCCTGACCAGATAGACTAGTCAGGATGGACAAGCTAAGGGCCTCAGACTCTGCACAGGGCTGGGATGGGGTCAGTGCTCTTACCTCCTGCTGTCCCCCTGCAGCCAGGGGGCAGGTGGTGAGGTCTATGTGATCTCCAGAGACTCTGGTCTTTCTGCACTCTGTGCTCTCCATGTCCACAGTCAGGTAGTACTTGACGCCAGCCACCAGCTGGGAACAAAACAGGGCAGGTGAGAGATGCTTGGGAGTCCAGCCTGTGTGTCTACTCTTTCTCCTCTACAAGTCTCCCACTCCCGCAGGCAAAGGCCTACATATTCAGGTCTGGAGTGGAGGTGGGGGGCTTCTATGTGTGACCCAAGGGTGGAGCAGAGCCCTCGCCGGGCAGGGAGCTGGAGAGCTCCTGTGTTAACACCTGTGTGCAGCTAGGAAGCAGTGGAGAGTGGCATGTCATACCTACACTGGGCCCTCCCACTCCGTCTGGCTGGGTTAGGGAACTGAGGTTAGTTGCGCCAAAGGAGGTTGGATCCTGCATTTCTTTGATATTTAGATAACGTTGGTTACCAGAGGTTTTTGCTCTTTATCTGTTTAGTTTTGAAGTATTTCGTAGAATGGTCCGGGCGTTATGGTTGGTTTTAGTGCCCCCTTGCGTTTGATAGCGAGCCAAACAGCTCTCTGCTTATCCCCCCCCCCCCCCCCCCCCCCCCCCCCCCCCCCCCCCCCCCCGTCCCCTGTTCCCTGTTCCCTGTCCCCTGTCCCTCTTCCTCTCCAAATTGTCCCTTTCCCTCTTCACAGCTACTCTGTCTCACAATCTGTCCCAGTCACCGCACCTGATATTTTGCATCGATGACTTTGGTGTCTCGGAAGTAGTAGAGGCTGTCGCTGCCCATATTGTAGCTGGCCACAGCTGCCTGTGCGGCCTTCTGCACCCGCGGGTCGTTGAGTGACAGGTTCTGGCGTTCTCCCGTCCTGCGGCTCCGCAGCTCGGCGCGGGCGTCCGGGGACAGGGTCAGGAGGCAGAATGCGAGCAGGCCAAGGCCCATCGCCAGCGAGAAGTGAGGACGCTCCATAGCCGCCGATTCAGTGGATTCAGTGTCTGTCAGAGCTCCATCCTGCGCGGCTTTTACAGCCTTCAGGGCCCCTCCCGGCCCCGCCCACCGCCTGCTTGTTCCCTTAGCAAGCCTGGACCCGCTTGCAGGTGCCTGGAGGCGGTTGTACCTCCCCCACCTTCACACTGTAATAACCAGCAGTGGCACACAGATCCCAGGACCTCTACTTGTAGGGATGCTTCGCCTATCATTCCTATCATCCAGGAGGGAGAGAACAGTTCATTCCAGGGCCCTGAAGTTTGAATTGCCAAAAGCAACTACGGTTAAGTTCTTACTGTCGCCACCATTTTCATATCCTGTGATTTTTAGAGAAATTACAACCCCTGGCCTCCATTTCTTCTTCTGAAAAATAGATGTTATAAGGATTCGATGAACTGGCACAGATACAGAGCCTAGGAGAGGCCAGGTGCCACGCAAACGGTGGGTAGGAGGTAGGAGTCCTTCCTACTCAAGCCAGCACTACTGTCTGTCACAGCCATGGTGAGCCGGGGTTGGCTGACCCTTCCACTTTGCAGAGATGGGGACAGCACAGAAGGGAGAAGTAATTTGCTCAGTGATATCAACTGGTCCCTAGTAAGTACAGTGAAGAGCCTAAGTCCTCTGTGTGTGTGTGTGTGTGTGTGTGTGTGAGAGAGAGAGAGAGAGAGAGAGAGAGAGAGAGAGAGAGAGAGAGAGAAAACAAGGTCTTAAGTGTCCCAGGCCAACCTTGAATTTTGTAGCTCAGGATGGCTTTGAACTCCTGATCTCCCTGCTTCTTCTGTTCGGTGTTGAGAACTGAATCCAGGGCTTCATGCATATTAGCATGTTCAAGAACTAATATCCCAGACTCACTTCATCTTGCTGGGCTTGAACCTAGGGTCTTGTGCATGCTGGGCAAAGATGCAGCCTGCAGCCCTCTTTTCACTCTTTATTTTTATTTGTTTATTTGTTTATTTTGGTTTTTTTGAGACAGGGTTTCTCTGTGTAGCCCTGGCTGTCCTGGAACTCACGCTGTAGACCAGGCTGGCCTCGAACTCAGAAATTCCCCTGCCTCTGCCTCCCAAGTGCTGGGACTAAAGGCGTGCGCCACCACTGCCTTTAATTTACTCTTTTCTTTTTTTTTTTTTTTTTTTTTTTAAGATAGGGACTTGTCAGTCCCCTAGGCTGACCTTGAAGACCTTGCTCTGTGGATAGGAAGGCTTTGAGTCTGTGACTTTCCAGTTCGAGCCTTCCTGGTAGCGATTACAAGACTATGCTACCAGGCCCAGCTCAAATCTATGTTCTTAGCTCAGGCTGAATTTGAAGAGAAAGACTTGCCCCCAAAGGAAGGCCTGTCACACCAGGTGCCATCTTACTACTGGGAGGTGTTGGGTAGTCACATGGGACTTCGGTGTCCTACAGGAAAAGGGGTGACAATTCTTTTTTTTCTAAAGCCATTCTTCTGACATTGATGGTTCCAGGCTGTTAACCCTAAGGACACTGGACATACAATGGGGTACAAGCAGATTAGGAAGCCCTATGGTGGCTGCATGTGGACTGGTCTCAGCAATGCTTCCTTCCCCACACATGTTCTTGTGTTGTGTTTTCTAACCAGTTCAGTGCCTCCTTTTCCTCTTTTCTCTCTCTTTTTAAACTTTATTTATTTATTTAGTATTTTTATTTTTGAAGAGAAATGCTCACGCCTCAGCACAGGAGAGGTGTATGTGCATGCCATAGCATGTCACAATTCAGACGTCGGTTTTCTAGAACTGGCTCTCTCTTTCCACCATGGGAGTTCTGAAGTTTGAACCCAGGTCTTCAGCCTTGGCAGCATCTTTATCCACTGAAGGCCATCTTCCTGGCCCTCTCTCAGGGTCCTAAATGGGACTTGACAGAAGAGGCTGTTTACAGCACATAGCAAACAATTAGAACATGAGAAGTAGTTGCTCCGGTGGGGTGAGTATCACAGGTAGGCACCGAGGACATTCTTTGTCCCATTCCAGACCTTTGGGAATGCCAGGGTTGTGAGGCAGTGATTCTCAACCCCAAGTGTGGTCAGCACCCCATCCAGCTACGAGCTTGCTCCACCCAACAGCCCAGGTTTGAAAGACAAACTGCCAGGGCCAGGGGATCCTGCCTGTGATCCCAGCACTCGGCAGCAGAGGCAGGTAGATCTCTAAGTTCAAGACTACCCTGGTCTACATAGTGAGTTCCAGGCCAAGGCTACATAGTGAGACTTTGTCATCCCTCCATCCCCCCTAAAAGACAAAGGACTACCACCTCAAGACCACAAGTCTGTTGCATGCCCAGAGATACCAATTTAGAAGATAACTACACCAGTCTTGATCTGTAAGTCTTAACCAGGCAAGGGCCCTGAATTGGGGACCCTGGAAGAGAGTAGAGTAAGAAACAAGACAGCTCACAAGGGACTCATGGGTGAAGCAGCATCAAAGGGCCAAGAAGCCTCCCCAGTTCCGAGCTCACCCAGGCCTGCTCACCTGTTGTGGGATTGAGTCACAGACACACGTACCTCCTAAAGGCCCCTCAAAAGCTACTCAGTTGGAGGGCCTGGGGAGACAGCTTGGTTGGTAAAGTGGCTGCCACACAAGCGTATAGATCTGAATTCAGATCCCCAGAACCCGCAAAGAAAACAGTCTGATTCTTGGAATTCTGGCCAGCCAGGCTAGCTGAATTGATGAGCTCCTGATTCTGTGAGAGACCCTGTCTCAGAAAATAAGGTGGGAAGCGATTGGAACAGGCATTTACTGAGTTCTGGCTTCTACACACACAAGTCACTGACTCGAAAAGTAGATGAGTTCCTGGGTTACTGACCCCTGCCCTCTTGTCCACTGCCAGGGAAGCCAATGAGTCTCTGACATGCAAGCTAGCAATTTCCAAGGACTTTTCAGCACACTGACCCCCTTCTCACAAGCATTGAAGTAGGTGGGCTCTTTTACAAATGCATCATTTAGAGAGTTAATCTGAGGCCATTTGGCTAAACTGGCGTCTTGGAGAGAAAGAAGAACCTAGAACAGTAATGGACAATCCAGGCTCTTGCTATACATCTGGCTTTACCTCAGGGCCTGACATAGTTTACTCTCATGGTGGCTCTTCAGAACAGTGGTCATTATCTCTTCCTACTAAGAGATGAGACCAAAGGGAAAGACCAAAGGTCAGTAGTGGGACCTGGGGTAGCTTCCACATGCCAGCAATGCCCCCAGGGTGTTAGCCCCAGGCTGTTCCACAGGGGTATAAGACCCACTTCTTGGAGAAGTGCCCTTTACAGGTGCACTGCCCCATCCTGCAAAGGTCTTGGGTCAAGGATAAGCTAAAAATTGCCCATCCCCACTGGCCACAGGACAGTCTCCAATTGTACTGTAGCCCAGAGACTGCCCCCCCACCCCCCACAACCTAGGTTGTCCACAACAGTCTTCTCTGGCTACAAGCCCAGTGGATCTTGAATCTCTTGCCTGAGTCTTCATGTAGGTGGAGGACATTCCATCCTTCAGGCTCTGCTTCTTCTCACTGTCATACCACATCCTGGAAAGAAAATTTTATAGCAAGGACACCTGTGGCTCAACAGTGACTAAAGGACACCTGCAATCCACCAGTGACTCCATGAAGGAGTTCCCCTAAATGCCACAGCCTTCCCTTATGCAGCTGGTTGAGGTTTCTCGTCTGTGCCCTGTGGAATGGAGATGAGGCTCAGGGCAGTGGAGCAAATTCCTTCCCATCTCTTTGAGTAAAGACAATTTTGTTAAACACAAAGTCTATGTGATACTTCATCCAGATCTACCAGTGACACTCAGAGAGCCCAGATCTTTATATGGAGGGGACATCTAGATCATGAAGGACAGCTGTCAGCTCCCACAGCATGCCTTCAATACCACAGGGTAAGGAAGTGCCCTGGGCCATGCTCATCCAAGTGGCCCCTGTTTCTTCCTTCCCAGGAATGGAAGAAGAGAGCCCCAGTAGCCCTTGGATTAATGAGCTGGTTCATCACAAGCACGAGACCACATCTGAGCACTAAAGACAAGAGGGGCTGAGGGATCAAGCTCTGGCTGGGAGCAAGGATGAGAGACAGGTTCACCCATGTTCTTAGCCCAGTGAGTAGGTAGGCCCAGCCTGCTGAACACTGTATACAGATACTTCTATCCACTGGGTTTGCTTTTCCCATCAGCACACCAGCCTAGGTCTCTTTGGTAGTCTAACTGAGTTGGATCTGGACCTGTGAAAGGCCACTTAATTATACTGTACACTCTGAAGGCCTTTTGTCTGCTGCTGCCCTGCTCCAGGACTGATCCAGGAACTTATGTGGGTTGCAATACGGGGCCTTGATAAAGAGTTCATGGCCTGCCAACTTGTCTCAGGCACAGCCCACGGCTTAAGGGAGGGATGAAACAGATTTCAGACACTTCAGAAACAAAGCCTGTGAGACAGCCAAGGAGACAAATGGTAAGGAAACAGTGTAGAGAGTCTGTCTGTCACACACAGTGACCAGGGCCAGGGCCAGAGCCAGAGCCAGGTGGACAAAGACAGGTAACCAACATAAACTGGAGTCAGAGAAGAGTTCCATGGAGGTCTCCATGTCCTTGCTTGGCTTTGGCTACAATCTGGCAGAATTAAGGCTAAAGTATGGGCAGGCTATGGCTTATCCAAGCCCCTGCTTAAGCATACTGGGCCTGTGTGACAGTGTCATGTATGTGGGTGAGGCTGAGCATGCCTGTGAAGCATGAGAGAAAGATAGGGAACATTCCAGACATGTAAAGGAAAAGGACTTCCTCATGGTAGAATCTGGTTGAAGTCTTTCACCAGTGGAGAATCAGGGATTCTAACACACTTAGCATCTTGTTAGGGCCTGTCTCCCTTCCCAGCCACAAACTTACAATTTTCTAGGACTCTCAGCAGAAATCTCTTAACCCCAGAAAAATCAACTCTCCCTTAGGAAGACCATAGCCCTGCTAGAGGGACAGCTCAGAGATTAAGGGAATTTGCTTCTCTTTCGAGGACCAGGATTTGGCTTTTAGCATCAACATGACAGGTTCCAACTCCAGCTCTAGAACATATAACACTCCTGGCCTGTTCTGGTACTGCACATGTGTGATACACAGACCAACATCCATGCAGGCAAGCACTCATACACATAAAGTAAAAATAGCTGGGTTTGGTTGCATATGCCTTTAATCTCAGCACTGTGGAGGCAGAGGCAGATGGATATATCTTTGAGTTGGAGGCCAGCCTGGTCTACATAGTGAGTTCTAGGACAGCCAGGACTACATAGGGAGACCTTGTCTCAAAATAAAACAAAACAAAACACAAAACATAACAACAAAAACATGTGTGTTTAGAAATGCCCATTTTGTTTCTAGATTTTAAAAGAAGCCCATACTTGCCTTTCTTCTGTGGCAACTATTTTCAGGGAGCTCACCAAAATGACAAATACAGTGGAAATAGGAGGACACCGACTGCATTCCTCTAGGCCTCTTAGGAACATGGTGTTGTTCCCTTGGCCACATACATGAGAATCCACAAGAAGGGTGATATGTAAACATTAAGATAATGGCACTGTTCAAGAAGTGCCCCATAAGGAAGAGTCTTCATCACTCAGCATGCTGTGAGTCTAAACAAGCATGGTAAGACTCTTGCCAAGACAATGAATGCAGGGATTGCAGGCAGCCAGCTTCCTGAAGCTGACGAAGGAAAACAATCAGAAATCAGAAAGGGAGCCAGAGAGGCACCATTAGTGCGGATCAACCGAGGGGGCCCAAGGTGCTGGAGCTCATTCCACTCCCTATGAATTCATGACTTAACATACAAACAAAACCAAACAAAACAACACAGTGCCATCATTCTTTTTTTAGTATTTTATTTATTTATTTTGTGGTGGCTCACACGTTTAATCCTAGAACTCGGGAGGCAGAGGCAGGTAGATCTCTGTGAGTGTGAGGCCAGCCTGGTCTACAAGGTGAGTTCACGATGGCCAGGGCTGCACATAGAAACTGCGTCTTGAAAACACCAAAACAAAAATAATAATAATAAAAAGTGTTTTAATAAACTGTGGAGCTGAGAAGCTGGTACCTGTGCTATTCTTCCCCAAGTGCCTTTCTGTCTTTAATAAACCCAAAGTCTACTTCATACTGGTTCGTTCTGAATTTTCCTCCCTGCATGGAAGCCAAAGGCACAGTGTTTGCCTAAGTTGATGTTCTAAAAGATTTGGGTAACTCCTCAAGCTATCTCTGTCCCAGCCATATTTCACAGATGCCTGAACTGTGAAAAAAAATGCCAGCTATGTATTACAAACTACAAGGCCAGAGATGCCCTCACCACCAGTTTGGCCTGCAGACAAGAAGAAACCTCCCAGGAAGAAGCTGCGGCCACAGCTAAGTCCTGCTTACGGCTGCCTTCCAGGATGAGATGCACACACTGCCCTGCTTCTCCAAATCCTTGTCCCTGGTCATGACAATACACAGTGGTCCCACGATTGTCCAGCCCTGCTTCTTCACAGTTTCTCTTTTACACTTCTATTATTCCAAGATAATAGCATAGACCTTATGTTCCTCTTGGCAAGTAATGACAGATTCAACACATATTTCTAGCCTTCAGGTCAAGAAATGAAAATGCCAAACCAGGTGTTACAACACATGCCTGGAATCTCAGCACTCTGGAGGCAGAGGCCGGAGGATAACAAGTTCCAAGTCATACTCAGCTACAACGCAAATGTGAGGCTAGCCTGGCCTCCTGAGTTCTCTGAGTCAAAAGAAGAGAAAAAGAGGAAAGAAGAGAAGGAAGAGATGAGGGGAGGGGACGGGAAGGGAGGGGAGGGGAGGGGGTTCGAAGAGAAGGGAGGGGAGGGGGAGAGGGTGGGGAGGGGAGGGGAGGGGAGGAGAGGCGAAGAAAGAAGAAGAGTGCTGGACATGGTGGCTCACACCTTTAATCCCAGCACTCAGGAGACAGAGATAGGCAGAGTTTGAGGCTAGCCTGGTCTACATAACAAGTTTCAGTCCAGCTAGGGTATAGTGAGACCCTGCTGAAAGAACAAACAAGTAAACCAAAAAACAAAACAAAACAAACAAAAAAGGGAAAGAAACAGAAATACCAAAGCTGAATGTGGTTGGTCATGTCTGAAATCCTAATATTTAGAAGGCCACAGCAAGAGAAGCAAGCCTGGGGATGGTGTCCTGGGCTTACAAAACTCGGCTTCATAAAACAAACAGAGGTGGCTGGGTAGATGTAGTTGCTAAGGTGTCTGCTGCTCACGAAGGTGAACTTGAGGTCAAATTTCTAGCATTTGTGTAGAAAGCCAGCGGTCATGACACCTGTATATAATCTCCATGCTGGGGAGATAGGCAAGAGGGGCTCTGGGACTTGCTGGCCAGTCTAATGGAACCAGTGAGCTCCAATTTCAGTGAGAGACCCTGTCTCAAAACTAAGGTAGAGGGTGGCTGAGGAGGACACCTGACACATGGCACTGATCCCTGGCCTCTCCACAAATGTTCACACACACTAATACATAAACACATACATTCTCTCTCTCTCTCTCTCTCTCTCTCTCTCTCTCTCTCTCTCACACACACACACACACACACACACACACACACACAGAGAAATGGAAATGTCAGTCCATTTGATGTTTTCCTACCTTCCTTTCTACCTCCAAAGATAACCAATATGGACTTTTTTTTTCTTTTTATTTATTTACTTTTATTTCACATGCAATGTATCAAATTCCCTACAACTGGAATTACTCGCAGCTGTGAGTACTGGTTGCTGGAATTGAACCTAAGTCCCCTGGAAGAGTAGATAATGCCGTAACCACTGAGCCATCTCACCAGTCCCCTGGAATTTTTCTTTACTATTGACTTTTTTGTTCTGCTTTGTTTGAAACAGGGTATGTAGCCTAGAATTCCAGACTAACCTGGAACTCTCTGCCCATCCTCTGCACCTGCTTCTTGAATATGGGGCTTGCAGGCATGCTCGGCCACACCTGGTTCTGCTATTGGCTTTGGCAATAAACATTTTCTCATTTTTTATTGAGTTTCATCACAGATGTTTGGATCACTAAGCAGGATTTGACTTTTTAACTTTGCATGAAAGTAACCACACTATTTTTCTTCATTTGCTCAATGCTATCTGATATTTGTTTCCCATATTTGGTTTCTAGCGTATTCGTTTCACAGCCCCTAGGACCTTAGCCTGGGTCCCAAACTGCCAAAATCCTGCCCCCCAAGGCACCTGGTGACTGGGTCCTAGTGACAGGCAGGGGCCAATTGGGAGACAGAAGCAAACAAAGTATGAGGACTCACTTTGAAGAAAGAGACCATGAGCAGTGAAGAGAGGATGCCGAGGTGTGGTACCTGCCGTCAGACGCTTGAAGACTGAACCACCACTGGCTACTTAGGTACATTGAACCAAACTGTCTGCTTGCCTCTTGTGGATCATTACCCTGCTGACCATGGTGGTTACAGAGTTCCTGAACTAAGGAGCTTTTCATACCATTCTTATACTGCCAGCTTGGGCCTGACACTGCTGATACTTAGTGCTCATTCAAAGTGCTCACTCACTGTGTCCTGTCCCCAGGTGTGGTGACGTGTCTGTGCATTAGCACACACCTTTGGCAGGCACAAGGGTCTCAGACTTTTGAGTTTGGGAGCTATGTGCCCATCCCTGGGTTGTCTCTCTGGGGCGTGCTCCTTCTGTGTTGACTTTGCTGTGGGTGTTGATGTTTTTCATGGCATGTCCTTGGTGTCTTGGAGCATCTGAGCACATCTTGCATCTCTTTGTCTCTCTCTGTCTCTGTCTGTGTCCCTGTCTCTCTGTCTCTGTGCCTCAGTGTCTGTGTGTCTGACACTTGTACTGACGAATTCTTCTCAGGAGAGGAATGAAGAAGGATTCCGACTGCCAAGTGAGTTTGCACAGAGCATTTGGGGCTGGTGAAATAAATGGTTCAACAGATAATGATGCTTTCAGCCAAAAGTGAGTTTTATTCCTGGGCCCCACACGGTGGAAGAAAAGAACTGATTCCCACAGCTCGTCTTCTCATCTTTATATGCCCACCCTCACACTTAGATAAACAGATAAGGTCATTTTTAAAATATTGTATCTGTACCTTTGAATTATATCTCTCCTGGGGACTCTCCTCTCTGGATGCAGTACATTTGAGTTTACCCTACTGGGGCTGTGTGTCTAGCTCCTTTCAGAGGTCTTGCCCAGGGCAAGACATTGTGCCTTTGAGGAGGATGGAAGAGGGACTGGAGCCTCATGGCCTCCAGTAATTCGGAAGAACAGACAGTCACCTCTAGCCACCAGCAGCCCTAGGACTGTAGGCTGGGCCTCCAGTGTTATACCCATCCCCCGACCAGGTGTGATTCTGTGTGCTGAGATCACCAGGGTGCTGTTTCCCTTCAGAGTGTTAACCGATACCCCAAATCTTAGCTAGTCTTAGGGCATCATCTGACTGTGCTTCTTTAGTTTCGTCACATATGTAGGAGTCACTACACATATGGAGGGAGTCTGTGGCTGTGCCTAGGAGTGCTGGAAGGTGGTCCCTCTCTGTCTGAGATTCTACAGTGTTTAAGAATCCGTCTTATACAGCTGAGCCCTGTGTGCTCAGTACTGCTTGGGCCAGGACAGCAGAGATCACCAGGGGTGGCACTGTGCTCTGTCAGCTGAGGGATTCTGAGAGTCACTGAGAGCAGAGTGAGGGTCAGTCAGGGTGGTGAAACACACAGGAGAAAACAGTGCAAGAGGAAGAGCTGAAGATTTATTGCAGCAGACGAAGCTCATGACCCTGAGGTGCCTCCACCATGTTTGTTCCCATGGGATCCTGACGCTGTCACCCTGGGGCTGGTCACACCTGCATGCAGTCATGCTTTAGAATCTGAGTGATGTTCTTCCAGGGGACTTCAAGGAGCTCAAAGTTGCAGCACAGATTCAGAGGGTGGTGGGGACACAGTGGACAAGGAGGGTGAGCTTGGCACCAGCCTCCTTCCCAAAAGTCAGCCCCTGACTGCCACATCTCTCTGTGACCAAGGACAATCATGGTCCAGTATAGAGAATGAGAAGGCCCTGTGTAAGCCCAAGTCCTTCCAGAAAACTTCCACCACAAAGGGAAGCTCCAGCCTCTCCTTCCTATACCCCATGCTGGCCTTAGGCTGAATCAGAATAGGTTTAGCCAGGCCTCTACCTGACTGTACTAAGCCAAGATGGAAAAGCCAGGGGGGCCCAGGCTTTGCCTGGGATGTGGCTATTACCTCTAATTACACCCCTATGGTATGGCTGAGGTCCACATTGTCTCCAGAGACTCTGGTCTTCTTGGATTGTTATACTCTCATATCCAGGGTCAATACTTGATGCCAGCCACCAGCTGGCAACAAGGCAGGTTAGTTGGGGGCACTTGGGAGCCTAGGCTGGCTGTCCATGGCTCTCCCTTTAGCCTTTCCCATTGCCAGTTAAAAATCGCATTCTGACCTAAGGACTCAGACATGGAGTAAAGGGAATTCTTGCAGGGAGCTACAGAGGGAACAGAGGCTTGGCCTTTGAAAGAAGCTGAGGCACCCATGCTCACTTTCCTGAAGCAGGAGTAGTCATGTGGTGTGGGCCACCCACTATGCCTTATGGTTCCCTACCATCCTAGCAAGGAGAAATGAGCTGATTCAAGGCTGGAGTCAGTCTTTCTTTAAAATTAGGCAATTTTTGGTCATACATCTTGACATTCATATGTCTTTTTTTTATTGGATATTTTATTTACATTTCAGATGCCACCCCCTTTCCCCATTTCCCCTCCCTAGAAAACCCCTATCCCGTGCTCCCTTTTCCATTTTGCTTTTATACAATTTTTTTTAAATGTTAATCAAAGGCTTTATAAGTATGGTAATGCTCAATCAGAAGTGTAACCTAATACCCAACCTAGCTACGTAAACTATCTTTGGTGGAGACACATGAACTTCATTCATATGTCTTTTAAAAGGTATTTATGAGTAAACTTATTCTTTTCTTTGGAGACAGTGTTTGCCTACATAACCCTGGCTGTCCTAGAATTATGTAAAGCAGGCTGGTCTTGAACTCTCAAAGTTCCACCTGCCTCTGCCTCCTAAGTGCTAAGATTAAAGGTGTGCATCACCATACCTGACTCAAAGATGAGTTTTTATTGCTGTTTTGGCTGCTCCTGCATCTTCAGGGCCATTGCTGATGTCCTAATTGCACCTTGCTTTGTACCTTGGAGATGTGGGTACAGTACAAGTGTTGTGGCCACCGCTGGGGTTAGCCGGTACCCACTCCAGGTAGGCTATATACACTACCTAGACCCAGCCTGGAGTGAGCTCTCCTCCACACTCACGTCAGACAGTTTCTGACTTGTTGCCTGATTCTTAGAGGCTCAAATCTTGTTTTGTTTTCATGATTTGTTTGCATCGTTTTGATGTTCTGGGAGACTGTCTTACTCCAGAGCCCAGGCTGGTCTCCAGCTGTCAATCCTCCTCCTCGTGCCTCCCTAATGCTGGGATTACAGGCACACACTACCACACGTAGCACTCCTTGGGACGTTGTTTTTGGTTTAACTTTTATCTTACAGTTCTGCAATATCACCGGTACACAGAACAGGGGACATAACACTCATGTTCACGTTCTTTGAGAGGATAGACCTGGCACACAGGACTTACCACATGCTAGGTAATTATTCTATTATTAGCTACGTCTAAAACCCTGCTCAATCCAACACTTAGTGTCACCAATTTTACCTCTGGGACTTGAAAATGAAAATGTCACCTGCACTTACAAGCCCCTCCATCATCATTAACCTTCCTTCTCCGAAGATTCAATATGGCAATCCATCTTTACCATTGACTTTTTTCTTTTTAACCCTTTGGTGCCTGGAGTCTACTGTGCACACCAATCAAGCACTAGAGCAGTGCTTCCCCTCCAAACCTGTCACTGGTTCTTTGCAGTAAGGAGTCCCTTGGTTTTCTTTCTAACTTTACTACCACTGTAGGGATCTTTAAGCAAGAATTTACTTCTGAACATGGAAGGAAGCAGGTTACGCTGTGGGACTGCAGTCCTGGCACTCAGGAGCCTAAGGCAGAATTGCTGTGAGCTTGAGGCCGTCTGGTCTCCACAGTGAATACCAGGTTAGCCAGGCCCACACAGCAAGACACAAGCATAAAAATCCTGAGAGTAAAAGACAAGTTTGTTTTGTTTTGAGACAGAGTCTCTGTGTAGCCCTGGCTGTCCTGGAACTCATTCTGTAGACCAGGTTGGCCTTGAACTCAGAAATCTGCCTGCCTCTGCCTTCTGAGTACTGGGATTAAAGGCGTGGCCACCACTGCCGGCGCCTCCACATTTTTGAGGCCATGGTCCCTGCTGAGGTCACTCTGAACTGCTGCTCTGGCTCACTTCCCTTGCTGTGGCTCACACTAGAAATCCCCAGCCTACACTGCAGGGTCTCACAGACTAGGCAGCTTTTTCTCAAAAGTCCTGGTGCAGGTATTCAGTTTCTTACAGGCACAGTCCTAAGAATGGAACTGATGGCTCATGGGGTGTGTCAGTTTTGCAAAATAATACTCAGCTGTTTCCCCAGAGTGCTCATAGCAATTTACTCCCACTGACTGGGGATCAGCTCCTGTTGCTCCATTTGCTCAACACTTGATGCTGTCTGACTTGAGATTTTTGCCAGTCAGGTAGGTATTAGGGGCCCTTGTTTTTCTGATTTCTTATCCAAGTGAACCCTTTCCATATGCTCTTTTTTTCTTTTCTTTTTTTTTTTTTTTTTTTTTGGTTTTTGAGACAGGGTTTCTCTGTGTAGCCTTGGCTGTCCTGGAACTCACTCTGTAGACCAGGCTGGCCTCGAAATCAGAAGTCTGCCTGCCTCTGCCTCCCAAGTGCTGGGATTAAAGGCGTGTGCCACCACCGCCCGGCCATATGCTCTTTTAAAATCCTCCCTTGGGGCTGCCTTTCAGCTCCTCTACCAAGTTCCCTATTATGCTGTCCCCTGAACCCATCAGCTCATGAATGCTAGCATCACACAACTACATCCCCCAGTCTGTGTCCGTGTGCATGTGTGGTGAGGGATGGGTCCTTGTGGAGGCCAGAGGAGGATGAGGCATCATCCTTCATGTTCTCCTCTCTATTTGTTGACAGGCTCTCTCACTACGCCTGAAGCTGTTTTAGCCAGGCTGGCCAGTTATCTCTTTGGATTCTCTCTGCCCTGCAGCAGTGGAAAGATGGTTCTAAAGGCACATGTAACCATGTCTGGTTTTAGGTGGGTGCTTTGGATTTGAACTTGGGTCCTCTTGCTTTCACAGCAGTGTTTAGTCCCTGAGCCATCTCCACAAACCATTTTCTTTAGGAGATAGAATTTCATGCACCCTAGACTGGCCTGGAATTTGCTTTGTAGCTAAGGATGACCTTCAACTGCAGATCCCATGCTCATATCTCCCTAATTATTGAGGCATGTACCACCACAAGCCCTGTACAAATGGAGCCATGTCTCAGACAGTTCCTTGACTGCAGCTCTGATATGAATTCTGGGTAGGGATTTTATCGATAAGAATATCCTCACCCACATTGTGTTCATCTCTTTACTTAGGTTTTAAATTAAGTTTCTAGTTTTAATAGAGACCATCTCATTTTTTTTCCTCCCTCGAGGCAGGGTTTCCTCTGTGTATAGCCTTAGCTGCCCCGGAACTCACTATGTAGACCAGGCTGGTCTCATACTCACAGAGATCCACCTGCCTCTGCCTCCCAAGTGCTGGGACTAAAGGCGTGAGCCACCACCACTAGGCAGAACATCTTATTAACCTTCTCTTTATCATGTGATCATGAGAATTGTCTCATACTATGCCCAGTCTTGTACTGCCATCCTTGCCTTCCTGGAGAGTGAACATGCAGAAAAGCATTTCATTTGTACTATAATCAAGTCATTGTTCAACGACACTTTCTATTGTAAGAATGACCACCAAGCAGGAATCAATGTCACACAACACTGCACCCGGCCCCAAGCTTCCCCATATGAAGCTCAAAAAGCACAGCATAGGCTACATGGCAGGATTACAGGCTCCCACCCTGATAGGCTACATGGCAGGGTTACAGGCTCCCACTTTGAGCTCCAGTGGCTATTTTCTTGCAAGTTCAAGGGCAAATTAGCTTTTCTGAGCCCCAAATCTCTTCACCTTTCCAAAGTAAAACATTTAAGAAACACAAAGATACTCATTTCAGGGTTGGTTCACAATATGAGCTTGAAAACAACAGAACTGGAACTTGGTTTTCAAGTTTAACCATTTCCTTCCACGTCTAGGATAGATAGGTGGATGGCAAAAGTCCCACCCTTCTTCCCAGAGGCTAACAGAGCACATGATATAATGATGTGCTATTCACCCACTTCCTATTCACCCACTTCCTGGTACCTTTGACTCCCACTGACTTTTCCACCAGGTGCTGCCTAGACTGACTGTTGACTTGACATCTGGAAGCCTACAGCCTACCTGGCTCCCAGGAGAAAAAAAAAATCAGCCCACACTCTCTCCCACACTATTTAGGAATCAGGACACCCAGGGCACCTGCCCAAGGCCCACATAGTTAGGGTGGCTCCCTCTTGGGAGGGGTAAGGGAAGGCACCAGTTTCGGTCTGCACTGATAACGAATAAAGTAGCTGTGTCCAGCCCTGGGAAGATACAACTCTCTAGCCCATCTGCTCTCTGACACAGAACACCAAGTATAAAGGCCACTGACTTTATTAATTTAAAAATCTTTTATAAGGACAGTGACTGTTTTTGCCAAAAAAAGGGAAAGGAGCCAAAGGGCATCCAACAAATGGTGAGGGAGGGAGAAGGGGGCCAGGAATCCATTCAGGAAAGCTGGTAGCTGTTGCCATGGAACTGCAGGGGAGGTGGAAGGGGAAGGCATGCAAGGGCAAGAATTCCAGAAAGGCTGAAATGCTGAGGGGAGAAACTCCCAGAAGACCCTGGAGTACATAGGAAGCGAGGATGACAACAGCAATCTTTTCCTTCATGGAAGACAGGGAGGAGCCCTGCCCTGCTGCAGACTCTGGAGATACTATGCTATGGCTGGGGGCTGAGATTTCCCCTGAGAACATTACAAGAAGGCATCACACCATTCTCGAAGGCACCCAAAGCAGTCCCGGGACTGCTTGGCATTGGCACCGCATGTGTCTTTCAGCCATTCTCGGAAGAGGTCTTCATCTTTCTTTAGCACCAGAAACTGGCCAAGGACCACATAAGCCTGTAAAACAGAGAACAGCATGTAGCTAACAGCATGGGCTAAAAGCAACAACTGTCTACACTGATGCCACTCTGAAGGTACTCGACCTTTGAACCTAGGGAGGGGTTAGTTGGTGAATACTTGAGAGGGCAAGGCCATTTTTGTTTTGGTTGTTTTGAAACAGGGTTTGCTCCTTTGTTGCCAGGGCTGGCATTAAACTCCATGGGAATCCTCTTCCCTCAACTTCCTAAGTGCCAGGGTCATAAACACAACCAACTATGCCTAGTTTCATTTTGGTAACATTTAAAACACATAATAGGGCAGGGCACAATGGGATACACCTTTAATCCTAGCACTGAGAAGCCCTGTCTCAACAAAACACAAAAATGAAGGAAGTGCCTTGTCTCCCCAGGTACCCCCAAAACAGTTCAAAATATGTACTACTGCCCATGCCCTCTCCACACCCCTACTTTCCTCACTCCCAATCTGCTTGGTAACATCTGTTACCTTCACTCCTAACCCTCTCTGGCATCTGCAGCCACCCCACACCTTGTCAAAGCCCTTTTCTTCCAGCCTCTTGCTCAGGGTATCACCAATCCCAGCCAGGCTCCCCACTGGCTTTTCCCCCATGGGCTCTGCCACGAAGTCTCGGTGCTTTTGGGAGGTTGTCATCTTGATCAGGCTTAACCTGGGAATCCAAAAAAAAAAAAAAAAAAAAAAAAAAAAAAGCAGGTTAGGACTGAAGACCACAACTCCCAAGGGCAATAGCCTATGACAGCTACTGTGGCTGCTTCCTTGAGTGCTCTCATTATACACATTCGAAAACTGAGGGCCGGGCAGTTTAATCCCAGCACTTGGGAGGCAGAGGCAGGCGGATTTCTGAGTTCGAGGCCAGCCTGGCCTACAGAGTGAGTTCCAGGACAGCCAGGACTACACAGAGAAACCCTATCTCGAAAAAAACAAACAAACAAAAAAAAACAAAAAAAAAAAGAAAGAAAAAAGAAAAAAAGAAAACTGAGGGCCAAGGAATGTACCCCCAAACCCGCATCCACGCTATTCAGAAATTTCCACTTTCTGTGGATCCGGGGTTTGGGTAATATACTAGCTTGCACTACTAACAGGTGGTGCACGTAAGGAACAGATAGATTCAGTAGCCAAGGTCTACCCTGAAGCTCTCACTCTCGGTGAACTTGGCCAGACAGACACAGACTCTGTTGGGATCTACCACGAGGTAGGAATGGCAAGAGGTTCTCGCTATCCTAGCCGCCCTCCAGAGGCGGACAAGCGCGGGTCACACGCTCTCGCGGCCCGCTGAAGCCCACGCCTCTCTGGTCCCACAGGCCCCGCCCCAAGCGCACCGCCCCGCCTCCTCCACGCGCCACCGCCCCACATGCCGAGCACCGCCCCTCCCGCAGACTCGGGCTGCTCCACTGCAAAGGCGCGCCTCTGCAATGGACTCCTCTCCCTCCCGCCTCTGCGCGCCGCAAATGCCCTCCAGCCGGAGCCCCGCTTCGCTTCTCACGCTCACCCCGCAGCTCTGGCTCTGATAACGGCTCCTCGCGCCACTCGGCCGCTCCCGCCGATACCTCAAGCTACTAGAACGTTCTTCGACTTCCGTTTCCGGGTCGTTTTATGAGTACCCACAAAATAATCCCCAAATTGGGCACGTCTAGCCACCCGGAGCCATAGAGTTGAAGCGCGACTGCTAGCCGTGGCGCCCACAGCAGTCGCTGTTTTCAGAGCCCTCTCCGGAAGCCACGCTGCTTTTGATGGATTTTGTTTCTACAGCAGTCCTTCCCGTCTGTGAGATAGAGGCCTCCGAGAAGTTTTTCCTGCCAAGTACCGGAACTTAGGTTTATCTGACGTGATGGAGGGAAGAGTTAAAGGAACGGACAAAGCGGGGGCGGGGCATCCGGAGGGCCTCTGAGAGCCCCGGAAGTGCAATTCAAGGCGCGGTTTCCTCAGAGTCAGGTCTATCACCTCAAACCCTCAGACCGGAGGTAGGAACACCGGAGGTTTGAGGCCGAGCGTCCAAACCGGCGCTACCGTCGTGACCACCTGCAAGTCGCATTTCTTTGCTTTTTGTTGACTCACTCTTGAGGTGAGTCGTGGACGAGCTGTTTACACCGTCAACCTGGACAACAGAGCTTGCTTGAGTAGCGCCGAGCGGGTGAGTGATGTGGGTGGTTCTTTGCTCGAAGGGTCTTTTGCGTCGTGATGGTCGCCGAGCCAGTCTATGCCTGTGATGTGTTAGGAAGTCCTACGTTCTGTGGCTCTTCTAGACTTGGGGAAGTTCAAGCATTTGGAGAAACGTCGTTTAAACTTCTCCCAGAGGCTGTCAGAGTGATCGGTCCGGGAGGTGCGTGTGGTTTTATCAACACAACAGTATTTAGAAGTAGAACTCATAGGACTTGCCCTGTGCTGGGTGTTTTTCCATGATCTCACTTTATTTATTTATTTTTAGTTTGTTGAGAGGGTATCTCGCTACATAGACCATGCCGGCCCTCGGCTCCACAGAGATTCACCTGCTTCGATCTCCATGGGTTGGAATGAGAGTGCTGACATTGAAGGCTTGAGCCACCCTTACATCCCTTACGTGGTTTTGAAGATTTACCATATGGGTGGTGTTGCAAGTGCCCTTGGAAGCCAGAAGAGGGCGTTGGCTCCCATAGAATTGGAGTTCAAGATAGTTGTGCACCATCTGATGTGGGTGCAGTCTCATAAGACCTCTCTGGCCCTTAAAGGTCATGCTTGTTTGTTTTTGGTTTAGGGTCTCTCTATGTAGACTAGGTTGGCTTAGGACTCAACAGATACCTGCCTACCTCTCCCTTCCAAGTTCTGGGAATAAAGATGCACACCAGCACTTGGGCTAAGTTTGTGGTTTATTTTTTAATGGTTTTATTCACTTTTTATGTGTATCAGTGTTTTTACCTACATGTGTGTCTCCAAAAGAGGGCGTTGAATCTCCTATGAGTGGGATTAATTTGAGTGCTGGGAAACAAACCTGGTTCTCTGCCAGAGCAGCAAGTCCCACAGTCCTCTAAGGTGCATGTTTTTTAACAGGGCAAGGTGGCACTTTTTCGTATAAGGCTGCTTCTCTTAAAAGCAGTCCTGGCTTCTAAGACTGGCATCCAAGTAACTCTAGAAGAAGAGCTGACAGTCTGCGCACCCTAACGACCCAGGACAGAAACCAGCATGTCTCAGGCCAGCAAGAGGAAGCATGTGGTGCAGGAGGTGTTGGGGGAGCACATGGTGCCTTCTGACCAACAGCAGATAGTGAAAGTGAGTAATTCTCCCGTTGGACCCCTGGGTTTGGAAAGGGAGAGCTCACTGCAGGTCGGAGGATGCTTGATCTAACTGATGATGTGGCTAGTTCTTCCTTTTTTTCCGGACCAGGTCCTCAGAACTCCTGGGAACAATCTGCATGAGGTAGAGACAGCACAAGGGCAGCGCTTCCTGGTGAGCATGCCCTCCAAATACCGGAAGAACATCTGGATCAAGAGAGGTTAGAAGCATCCCTCTACAGTACAGAACCATGACCTTGATTTCCTACTTCACAACAGGAGTGGCCTTTATCCTTTATCATCTACAGGGGACTTCCTCATTGTTGACCCTATTGAAGAAGGAGAAAAGGTGAAGGCTGAGATCTCTTTTGTGCTCTGCAAGAACCACGTCCGCTCTCTACAGAAGGAGGGTCACTGGTAGGATGGTCTTAATCAGTTGCCCTCTGGCTTCTGGGGATAGTATTATCCTAGCTGGGGAATGGGGGTGGGGTGTGGAGGAGAAGGTTATGCCGTCCCAAGAGGGACGTTTGGAAGCAGCTGTTTCACTAAGAGGTTTCTCTTTGCTCTTGACTCTTCTCTTGTCACAGGCCTGAAGCCTTCTCTGAGGTAGCTGAGAAACAAAACAATATGAACAGGTAAGGAGCAAGCCCCCAGCCCAGGGAAGACAAGAAGTACAAGTTCACACCTTGGTGCCTCAAGGAGAAAAGGGGTCTTGCTTTTCTCTTGTTGAGAACTTCAGTACATATAATAGAATGGGTAGTTATGAGTGTGGCTGGAAGGTCACATGTTAAAATGCTGGCTTTGCTACCTAATAGACAAGTGACTTTAGATGCATTTTTTAGTATTGTAAGGAGGTTCTCAACTGGATGTGGTTGGACATGCCTGCAATTCTAGATCAGGAGTTTTGAGGCCAGCATGGTCTACTCAAAGCAGGTTCAAAGCCAACCTGGAGTACAGGAAACCTTTTCTCAAAAATTGCTTAGTGCAGCAATCCTCACCTATGGGTCAAGACCCCTTTGAGGGTTGCATGTCAGAAATTTAAATTATTATTCATAACAGTAGCAAATTTATAGTTATAAAGGAGCATTGAAGGCCGGGCGGTGGTGGCGCACGCCTTTAATCCCAGCACTTGGGGGGCAGAGGCAGGCGGATTTCTGAGTTCGAGGCCAGCCTGGTCTACAGAGTGAGTTCCAGGACAGCCAGGACTACACAGAGAAACCCTGTCTCGAACCCCCCCCCCCCAAAAAAAAAATAAATAAAGGAGCATTGAAGTAACTTTATGGCTGGGGTCATCACAACATGAAGAACTGTTAGAGAGTCGCAGCGTTAGGAAATGTGAGTGCACTACCTGTCAGTGGTGCTAGTGGGCCTGCTTCCTCACTGAAACTGATGAAGGGCTGGGTGGGAGGTAACCCTGAGTCCGTTTGCTTTGACTAGGTTTCCCTGTTTGCTCTGTTTCTCTAGAAGAAGCCTCTCCCAGTTTTTCTGTTTGTTTGTTTGTTTGTTGCTTTGTTTCGTTTATTCTTGAGTCTGGATCTCATGTAGCTCAGGCTGTCCTCAGTCTGTCTTCTGCTTTAGCCTCCTTAATACTAGGTATGTGCCACTACCTAAGGGTTTGGGGCTCTTTGATTTTCAGAAACCTGTCGGACTCTGATTGTTTAGTTGATAGTCCTGGTTTGGGGGACTCTAAATTATAGATCTGGTTTCCCCAGAAGATGTTACCTATTCTGTCCTCCTGCTCCCACAGAGAGAGTCAGCCGGAACTCCCCGCTGAGCCACAGCTGTCGGAAGAAGGGTCAGGTTCTGAAGATGATTCTGACCTCTTTGTCAACACCAATCACAGACAGTATCATGAGAGTGAGGAGGAGAGTGAAGAAGAGGAGGAGGAGGCGGCCTGAGCCCCAGGACCCACTTCTCCTGCTTGCTCAGGGACTACCCTTTGGCTTTTCTGGGCTTGGACATTCCCAGGGTGCCCTGCAGATCTTTTCCTTTGGATGGGGACAAAGTGCATGGCCCCTTTCTGAACTGACCTAAAAGAATTAAACCCCTGGTGGGTAATGACTTACACTGGTGTCTGAGTGGCTCTCTGTGTGGAGGAAAGCTCATAGTAAAGTGAAGTCTCTTTGGTGGTGGAAGCCTTGGTCATGTGTGGGTAGAAGGGGAAGAAGATGGTTTGGCTGGACTCTGCTGCATGTATCTGGTTCACAGTGATGCCTCACTCTGTGTCGTGCCTTAATGGGTCTTCCCTCGTACCTGCTTACATTCAGTAGTGATTCCAATCGTTAAGGTTGCGGCCAGGACTTAGTACCCACTTGCCTCTTGAGCACAGCTCAGGACAAGCCTCATGGTGCCTTGTTATCCCTTACAGCAATATCGCTTACTACCTGCTGCCGTATAAACAGCACCTGTGCACCCCGTCTTTCTTCACCTTAGCCACCTGTCATGTCCAGGGTGTGTCTGTGGTCAGGATACCTCCTTATTGTCTCCTGATTTTCTTTGATTTTTTTCTAATTTCCTCAGGGTATCAATTTCCTGTAATCTTGAGAGGGTCTCTAACCTAGGTTTGCTTGGAAATCACTGTGTAGTCTAGGCTAACCAACTCAATAGCTGTCCTGCCTCACCGGCATGAACCTGTGCTGATAACCTTTTATTAGAGACTATTGCAACGCCCTTACCCCTTGTACCTCAGCATCAGAAGGCTTCTTGTGGCGACTCAGACCTTTGCTCATGACTGCCTCCATTCATTTCACTCTCATTGCTTTAGTTCAAAGATTCTTCAGTAGCCCGGGTACTCACTCAACTGTACAAGCTTCTGTGAACCATGGCCTCATTTGTTGGCAGGCCTTTGCTTCTGGCTGGACACTGCTAGCATTAGCCCAGCCCCTTCGGGTCCTATTGAAGTGGACCTCTTGGCTTAGTCTTGCCCTACTGGTCATTTGCTCCATCCCACAATGGAACTACTCAGCCCTGTCACCTACTCCTGCTGTGCTTGTGTGTGTGTGTTTGTTGTGGTTTTATACTAATGGGACTTCTACTTTGGAACCTTCTGTTTTCTGAGGGGTTTTGTTTTTCTGTTGTGGGTAGTTGGTTGAACATGGAGGCATGTATTAGCCTCATGTACTATGTAGACTGTCTCATTTATGAACAGGAAATCTTGTGATCACGTCCCCTCTGGCTCTCGATTATGTTTGTTATGTTTGCTTTTTATGATAGTGAATGTATCCTTGGGTATACACATGTATAAAATACAGATGTATATACATGGAAAAATAAAACAGTTAGGTTAAAGATAAACCTATCTTTAACTTCCCTGAATTTTTTATGATGAGTTCTTTTTTGTTTTTGTTTATTGCTGTGTATAAACCTTGAGCCTTGAACACTTGACATAGTAGACAGTGTTCATACTGAGCTAAGTAGAGAACTTTTTAACTAGAGAAAGAGCCACTCGCCCCTAACTCATTCATTAAAGGGCTCATTCTTTTCTCGTTGATAGTACCTTTTAAAAATTTCAGATGCAGACAGTTAGTGTATACCTTTAATCCCAATCCCAGCACTTGGGAGACAAAGGCAGGCAGATCTCCGAGTTCTAGGTCAACCAGAGCTATAGAGTGAGGTCCTGTCCAAACACAAAAAGCAGGCATTATGGCACACACCTTTAGGCAAAGCACTGTGGAGGTAGAGGCAGGATGATCTCTTAATGAATTTGAGGCCAGCCTGCTCTACATAGTTTTAGGACACCTAACTCTATGTAGATCATTCCCCCCCACAGCCCCCCCAAAATAATCCTAACCAAGTGTGGCACCTATCTGTAATCCTACTTGGAAAGGTGAAGCCAGAGGATCAAGACATTTCCACATCTGTACTACATGAGACTCTTAAAAACATAGATTCCTACACATAGGGTCTTTGAGTGTTCCACATCTGCCCTATGGGTCTTCGTACATGCACCACATATGTAGTACACTTGACACTTCATAGGTCCCTGACTCCGTCATCTGAGGCTCTCAGACATTTCCTCGTTGCATAAGAACTTAAGAATCAACTTGATTGATTTCACTTAAAAGTCCTCTTGCCATGGCCAATGAAATGGCTCAGCAGGTAGCTGCCAAACCTGAGGAACTTGTTCCTACTCCAGGATCCAGATGTTGGGAGAAAAGAACCACCTTCTGAAAATTGTTTTCTGAACCCTCCACACATACACCTCTTTTCCCCAGTTCTGAGATAATAAAAATTCATCACTGGGTTTTATGCTGTGAAGAGACACCGTGACCAAGGAAAGCTTCATTGGAGCTGGCTAACAGTTTCAGTTCAGTACGTTACCATCGTGGTGGGAAACATGCCATGCAGGCAGGCATGGTGCTGGGGAAGGAGCAGAGTTCTACTTGATCCAAAGGCAGTAGGAGATTGTGCCATACTGGGCATAGCTCGATCATAGGAGACTGCCCCTACAGTGACACACTTTCTCCACACCTCCTGAATAGTGCCACTCCCTGTAGCCAAGCATTCAAACACACGAGTCCTTGGGGCCGTTCCTATTCAAACTACCACCACCTTGCCCTGTTTTGTGAGTGCTGGGGCTCTAACTCAATACTGTGCATGCTAGGCAGGCAAGCACTCTACCAACTAGTATAGGTTTTATTTTTACCTTTTGTTGTTTGGGTCTTTTGAGACAAAGTCTCTGCACAGCTCTGGCTTTCCTGGAATTCTCTATGTAGACCAAGCTAGCCTGGAACTCACAGTGGTCCACCTACCCCTGCCTCCTGAGTGTTGGGATCAAAAGTATGGACCTTTATTTGGTAATTTTACTATTTTTAAAAATTAGATGTGTATGTGTGTGTCTGTGCATGTGAGTGCAAGTGTTGTCAGAGTCCAGGAGAGGATGGCAGCTCCCCTGGTGATGCAGTCACAGCAGTGGTGAGCTATGTGAAGTGGGTGCTGGCGACAGAACTCAGGTCCTCTGCAAGAGCAGCAGTACTCTTCACCGAGCCATCTCTACAGCCCCTTTACTTCCTGTTATGTTTCTAAAGATTTATTATTTTAAATCATATATGTAGGAGGGTGCTGTGCACATAAATCCTAGTGCCTAAGAAGACCAGAAGCGTTAGATCTAGAGCTGGAGTTACAGATGTGAGCAACTGGAAGTACATCCTGGGGGCCAAACTCAAGTCCTCTGCAAGAGCAGTGTGTGTTCTGAGTCCCCTTTATCTCCTTTTCTGACACACTACCTTTTTGATCCAAGATACTTCATGTTTGTACTTACTTCAGAAATATTTTCTTAATTATCTCTTTAAATGTTTTGTTTTTCTGTCTAGAATTCTCTTTATTTAGATAGCATTACCTCCTGGGCTTAATGTCTCTCAGGTTTTCTTTTACATTTTCTGTTTCATAGCCCTACCTCTTAGAATATTTTCTGGTCTGATCCTGAGCCACTATTCCCTTCGTAAACTGTAGCCCCGCTGTGGTGATCCTCTGTTGTTGGTGTGTGTGTGTGTGTGTGTGTGTGTGTGTGTGTGTGTGTATGTGTGTGCGCGTGCACGCACTGTGGCACACATGTGGAGGTCAGAGGATAACTCTCCTCCTCTCCAGATATCAAATTCAGGCTGTCAGGTTCGTGGGGCATGCACATTTACCCACTGAGCCTTCTTACCAGCCCTGTTATGGTTTTTGTTTTGAAACACAGTCTCACTATGTAGCCCTGGCTGACTTTTAACTCACAGATTTGCCTCCTGTGTCAGTATTTGGGAATCTATCCCTGACAATCTGAGATAAACAGAAGAGTAGGTGGCACATACCTGTATTTCTGGTGTTGAGAAAGTTAAGGTGGTATGATTGTGAGTTGGAGGCCAGCCAGGGCTACATAACGAGACTATCGCAAGAAAAAATTGGGAAAAAGGAAAGGAAAGGGTTAATGTCTTCTTTTTTAAATGTGTATTTATTTAATGTATGAGTGCTCTATCTTCATGTATACCTATGTGCCAGAAGAGGGCATCAGATCCTGTTATGTCTCACCATATGGTTGCTGGGAATTCAGGACCTCTAGAAGAGCAGCCAGTGCTCTTAACCACTGAGCCATCTCTCTACCCCCAAGGGTTAGTCTCTTAGCTAAGGTTTCCAGTGCTGTGAAGAGACCCGATGACCAAAGCACTCTTTAAAAGGACAGCATTTAATTGGGGCTGGTTTACACTTTCAGAGGTTCAGTCTTTTATCATCATGGCAGGAAGCATGGCATCGTACAGGCAGACATGGTGTGTGGGAGCCGAGAGTTCTACATCTTCACTGAAAGGAAGCCAGGAACAGACTGACTTCCAGGCAGCTAGGAGGAGGGTCTTAAAGCCCAGCCCCACAGTGTCACACTTCCTCCAACAAGGTCACACCTCCTTATAGTCCACTCCCTGGGCCACTCGTATTCACCACCACAGTTATCTTGGCTCAGTTTCAGAGTTTTAGTCTCTGACTGATTGGCTATGGCCATATTGCTTTTGGACTATGGTAGTGTGGTATATCACAAAGGGAGCGCATAGCAGAGAAGACCTTGTCATGAGGAGAAAGTAAAGAGAAGACAGGAGACAGAAGCAGGCAATTCTATGAGTTCTAGGACAGCCAAGTCTAAGACAGCCCAAGCGAGAGAGATCTCATCTCAACAAAAGGAGGGCTGGGGATGACCAACATCATAATGTCCCTTTCAGAGACACACCCCAGAGATCTCACACACCCCAGAGATCTCACACACCCCAGAGATCTTCTCACACACCCAGAGGTCTTCTCACACACCCCAGAGATCTTCTCACATACTCTTATTTTTATTAAGATATCCTATTTTAGCCAATGTGGTGGTACATACCTTCAGTCCCAGTATTAGAGGAAGTGGAAACTGAGGCAGGCAGATCTCTATGAGTTTGAGGCCAGCCTGGTCTACATAGTTCTAGCATAGTCACAGCTATGTAGAGAAACCCTATATCAAAAACAACAACAGGACAGCCAGGGCTACACAGAGAAACCCTGTCTTGAAAAAAACAAAAACAAACAAACAAAAAAA
>JANHMN010000003.1:134348213-134393267 GCA_030674055.1 Rhabdomys pumilio
GTGTGTGTGTGTGTGTGTGTGTGTGTGTGTGTGTGTGTGTGTGTTAGTGAGTTTCTCTGCATAAGAGCTGTGGATTTCCTGGAACTCACTTGTAGAGAAAGCTAGTCTCAGACTCATAGAAATCTGCCTCCCAAGTGCTGAGAGTTAAGTTACACATATGTAACTTAAAATTTAAAAACCCTACGGGCTGGAGAGATGGCTCCACAGTTAATAGCATTGACTGCTCTTTCAGGTCTTAATTTCAATTCCCAGCAACCACAGAGTGGCTCACAATCACCTGTAATGGAATCCTATGCCCTCTTCTGGTATATCTGAAGAAAGCAACAGTGTATTCACCTCTATTAAATAAATCTTAAAAGAAAAAAAACCAAAAACCTAATTCAGGCAATCCTGAGTTATATGCATCTTGCTCTCTGATTGCCTTTTAATCCTTGTGCTATGATCTATGTTTAAAGTATCTTTTAGCCAGGCAGTGGTGACACATGCTTTTAATCCTAGCACTCAAGAGGCTCAAGAGGCAGAGGCGGGTAGATCTGAGTTCAAGGCCAGACTATCTACAAAGTGAATTCTAAATCACCCAGAGATACACAGTGAAGCCCTGTCTCAAAAAAAAAAACAAAAACAAAAACAAAAAAACAACAACAACAAAAAAACAAAAACAAACAAACAAACAAAAAAAAACCTCAACCAAATAAATAAAGTATCTTTTAATAAACTCATACTTTATTGCTTTTGGGGGTTGGGGGAGCTGAAGAAGAGATGGTTCAGTGATTATGAACCAGGTTTCAATGCCATCCATCACTCTAGTTCCTGGGCATCTGCCACCCTCTTCTGGACTCTGCAGCCACCAGGCATGAACGTGAATAGAAACACGGGCAGATAAAATACCCATACACATTAAAAATTTTAATAATCTCAATTCAAAAAGGAAGAAAAACTATTAACAGAAAACAGGACAGCAGCTGGGCGGTGGTGGCACACGCCTTTAATCCCAGCACTTGGGAGGCAGAGGCAGGCGGATTTCTGAGTTCGAGGCCAGCCTGGTCTACAGAGTGAGTTCCAGGACAGCCAGGGCTACACAGAGAAACCCTGTCTCGAAAAACCAAAAAAAAAAAAAAAAAAAAAAAAGAAAAAAAGAAAAGAAAACAGGACAGAAAAAGATAGTGTTCAAGCAGAAAACCTATTTTGTGGGCCATTTTTGGTCACAGAGGCATTTCTGGGGTTAGAGAACTAATCTGCTACCTTTTAGAATCTATCCCCAATTATGGTATGGTTCTGACCTCTGACAGTAATTAAACTTGCCTACTATGCTGTGATTGGAAGCAGCGTGATTTTGTGTCTGGCTACCTTCCTCATCCATAAGAGGCAACCATTTTTTATCCAGTCATAACAGTATCAACTATTTGCCCATTCTGTCAATGGGTGTGGGATTAGTGCTGTTGGGTACATCCTTCTTCATGTACTGAGCTCAACAAAAGGGCACTTTCTGTTTCTAAGCCAATGTGTTCTTAGTTCTACAACGGAAAATTTCAAAGTATTCAGAAACAGATGGAAGAACTCCCATAATTGCCACTGAGCCCAGAACACTGTCTCCTGTCTTGCCTCGTGTAGCTCTCTTGCTCCTGGCTTTTATTATTGTTGAGGTAACCCTAGAGACCCCAGGTAGTGCCACATGGCATGTGGGCCAAACCTGAAGGCAGAGCCCCAGACTGGAAGATCACCTCTGGGGGACCTCAGCAAGATACAGGCATGGCCTAAAGGGACAAGGACTCTAGAGCAAGAAGCTAAGGCACAGCTGGCATCAGGCTTCTGGTCTGTGGCCTGGGGTTCTCATCAGCACACTGAGAGCTAAGATATGCCTATTAAATTCATGTGGAATGGTAGAATGGTGCCATGTTAGGGGAGGGCTAGAGGTAATGAAAGATGATTTCTTAGCAAAGCTTAATGCCCCTCAACCGCTGCCACTACCGATGCCACCGCTACCACCACCACCACCATTAGACCAATGTCCCAAATGTAAGCTGCTAACTTTCCCCAGCTGCTGAGCAGCAAACCTGGGTCCTATCTGCCTTTGGCATCAAGTCTCCCGCTATTTGGTAGCCCTCAGGCCCTCTTCTCCCTAAGGTGTGACAGCAACAGCACCAACCCAAGTTCCTGAAAGTAAGTGTGAGATTTTAGCTGGGTGAGGGTGGCACATACCCTTAACAGCAGCACTCAAGAGGCATAGATCTTTGGGTTCAAGGCTAGCCTGGTCTACAGAGTTCCAGGACAGCCAGGACTACACAGAGAAACCTGTCTCAAAAAAAAAAAAAAAAAAAAAAAAAAAAAAAAAGTGAGCTTTGACCAATGGCTATAGACACTAGACACCAAAACCAAGCACCTCAGACCACTCCTGCACTTCCATCACCATCCCAGATCCACAGGCACTTTTCAGAGGGAACAGCCAATATAACACAGATGAGAACCAGACACAAAATAGACTAGCCTGACCTCTTTCATGGACTGTGCCTCAGAAACTGCTACCTAGTGTCACAACCAACAGAGTCTCTTGCTTACATGTGAAGTCATTTCTTCTAGTTGATACATTTACCAGTGACCCATGTGGGATTATCTTCAGAGACACAGGGCACTCATCTTCTAATAAAGTAGCTACCCGTGGGGAAGGGTTCTTGCAAAGCTGATGGCTGGCTGAGGCTCCTTCTCAGAAAGCCCATTTTTCCTGGTACAGCTGTGGGCACCTCCCAGGGTGGCTCAGCCTGTGTACATTAAGTACACTCAAGGTAACCCCTACCTCAGTCCTGGGATGAGCTTCATCCCCACTAAGGCCATGGTAGCACAGTGGACAGGAGGTGGCATCTCTACCCTTCAAGAGGCTAGGCAATCCTTGGTACCCTGAAAACTATGTAACCAGGACAATCACAGGGTAGTTAGTGGCTCTCCCAGGCCTACCAAGACCCATGTGACCAGTCTGAAAACCGCAATGATTTGGGATCAAGAAGCCAATTTGACCAAAGTGTTAGAGGGTCCACACCACTGGGCGGAGGGGCATCTGTTACAACGGAGTCAGCTCACAGAGGAATGTCCTTTAAGGGCCCAGGCTGGTTTCTCCCCTCCTTTGTTCATTAAATAAATGGCCAGCCTTACAGGCAGAGCTCGAACTTTCAGTCACACAGGTTCAAAGATCAGCCCCATCTCGCTCCTGTATAACCACTGAATGTGAATGAAAGCACTCACTGGCGCCTCGGTGTGAAGCAGGCGTTCTGACTGTTTAGCAACACTGAAGCTGGAGGAGGTTCAGTGACTTGCCAGATCGCAGAACTAGCTGTGAGTGAAATGAGGCCTTACTTCCTAGGTCTAGCCTTAGACTGCAGCACAACCAAGAGGAAAAAATAAGGAGGGAACTTTATTTAACATTACATCTGGGACAGAGAGGAGGGCAGCTTCACTTGGTGATGGTGTTCCTGCAGAGAGAAGAGGGTGATGAGGGGTGTGAGGCTGGAGAAGGGGTGCAGTGCTCCATCCCAGCCCCAGGCAGGCTCCTACTCACGCATTCATGCTCTTGCCGCTGCCGCTGAGCACGATGTACGGTGTCTTCTGGGCCTTCTGCTTTTCCTGGAGCAGGGCCACGGTGCCCAGGGGTGTGTCACTGGAGCTCATTTTCTTCAGGAGCTGCGGGGCCACAGTAGGTCAGAACAGGGGGAGCAGGCCCAGCATATCATATAGCACCCAAAAATACAGAAACCCCCACCTCCCTCCTGAGACCCACCGCCTCCTCATCCAGCTTCTTCATCCGCCGCTCAGTCTTCATCTTGCCTGAACCCTTTCCATGGAAGCGGTGGGACAGTTGCCGGAATGCCTGGGGATACAGAGCATGAGCAGAAGCATCAGAAATGCCAGGCTAACCCAGAGCCACGTGTCCACTGGGAGCTTCACAGTAGTGACTAGGAGTGCTGAGTCACCCAACCCAGGACCAGCCTCCACAAATGGTAGACAGAAAAGAGTATGGGAAAAGGATCCAGACCTGCCCTGCACACCTTCAGGGTGGCCCTTGGATACATGGGTCATGTGTACAACCTGGGTGCTAAGAATCCAGGTGAGCCTGCCTCTGGAGCCAGGACCAAACCCAGTAAATGTGGAACTATCATATACAGTAGAGATGGGAGTCAACAGAGGAGTCTGGATGTTGCCCTCAAGGATGGATGCCCTCAGGGCACCGGGCTTCAGCTACGGCAGTCAACACAGGTATATAACCTTCTTGACAGCCTATATAAACTGCTGTACTATGCCCACCAAAGTCAGCAATAGAGGCAGAGTTCACAAGGCCCTAACTGTTGGGCAATTAGGTCCCTGCACTCCTACCTCACTGGAGGGGCAGGATGGCTATACCCTGACCTAGTCACCTGTGATCTGACCATCTCCACAAGACCCTGCTCACCTCCTTGGGAGTCAGTTTCCTGCCAGTCTCATCCACATATTCAATCTTAACATCAGGCTTGTAGCCATCTTTCTCCTTGAAGTCCTGGGTGAAGCCCCTGTACTCCTCTCGTCGGCTGTACTTGTCATCAATGGCCCTAGACCAAGGCAGAGGGGTTCGGGGTGAGCAGGCTGCTACCTAGCCCATGTTTACAGCTTTGCTCACAGCTGCCCCAGCTTCATGTCCCCACTACCACACTTACATCTTATCCTCGATGCAGTACACTGCTGAGGGCAGTGACTTATTGGGAGCCTTTACCCGGGCCACCTTTTGTACTGTGGTCTCCAGCAATCCTAGGGACAGAGAAGTTGTGATACCCAGCTTCATATGAGTTGCTAAGACCCCTGCTCAGGAGGTAAACATGTGACATCTTTTTTTTTTTTTTTTTTTGGTTTTTTTCAAGACAGGGTTTCTCTGTGTAGTTCTGGCTGTCCTGGAACTAATTCTGTAGACCAGGCTGGCCTCGAACTCAGAAATTCGCCTGCCTCTGCTTCTGCCTCCCAAGTGCTGGGATTAAAGGCGTGCGCCACCACCACCCGGCCAACATATGACATCTTTACAGACATGAAAGATCAGCACTTCCCTAAGGAGGCAGCAGAGCTGAGATCTGTACCCCAGGGTATTTTCAGTTTAGCCCACTTCAAGTACTCAGAGCCTTAAAGGCACAGAAGAGGAACAGACCTCCTACCCTGCAGCAGAAAAAGGCAGTGAGAGGCTCCAGGTCTAGGGAGCTGCTCAAAGCGCTGAGACTGAGGGGAACACCATGCAGTACCCACAGGCATCCATCCAGCCCTTCCCTGCTATAGTACCCACACTGCCAAGGCCCCCACCCTGAGCCCACACCTTTGTTCTGACACAGGAGCAGGGCAGCCGCCAGCCCTCTATTCACGATGGGCTCCTCATCCAGGATGGTGGTAGAGGAAGCAGAGAACTAGAGATGAGAAGAGAGAACAGTGTGAGCAGGCTGCCCCATTCCTTCTACCCAGTGGTCATCCCCACAGGGTACTAGGCTGTGGGACTAGTCTTAATTGATTCCGCAGCAGGCTCTTGAAAGTTAGTGCCCCTTCTATGGATGGGCAGAGGCTCTCAGGCACTGGAAAACAAGCTTGGGTCCCCACACCCATGCCCCATCAGAGCTCACATCCTGATGTTGCTTCTCCTCATCCAAGTTGACAGTGCTCCAGCCAATGTTCTCTTCTCCATCTGATTCAGAGCCACCATTGGCCGAGCGCTCTTCATCCCTCTCAAAGTCCTGGGACCAGAAGTCAGAGTCAGGATGGGCAGCCTCAACCCTACCTGCTATGTTTAAGCACTAGAACCAGAAGTCACCAGCCTAAAGACAGCATGCCAGGGGAGCAGTTGACCCACCATGAGCTCCTCCTGCTCCTCTCGGTTGCCAGCCAACCCATAGGTGGGGATCTCCCCCAGAGTGCGGCAGAACTCAGAAGTAGCATTGAACACGATGGTCCCCTTCCGCTCAGGATCCTCCTCCTCCTCCCAGCCTCGATGGCGAGACTCCAGTTTCCTCACAATATCCAGCACCTGGGGGAGGCAGTAGCTGTGGGCAGACCCGAAGTTTCTGGGGTGATACCACAGAGACTCAAGACCCATAAATCCTCCCTCATGGCAATAAAGCAGCAATTCCCACAACCCACAATGGGTCTTCTAACTGGACTCCATTTCCTCTCTGGCATCTATAGGTTCACTCTGTCCAAACCCACAGAGGGCTCCCTTCTGCCTATGGAATCAGTACCACACTGGAGATCTAAAAATCTAGAAATCTAGAAACCTGGTCCTAACCTGGTGTTAAGCAGAGGAGACTTCTGGGGTTGTGTGGGTGCTGCCTGTGATGACAGCTTACGTCCCCACATCGCTCCCATGCTCAGCCTCACCTTCTCCCCGCTGTCTCGAAGCTGCTGCAGTTGCTGTAGCTGCCGCAGCCGGCGCGCCTTCTCCAGCTGCTTCTGCAGCTCCAGCTCTGCTTCATCTTCCTCCACCACCTCTGGGGACCCTGATGGAAGAGCTCCCCCATCCTCTGGTGGAGACATGGAGAAGACACCTGCTCACACTGCTGCCTTGGCCCACAGACTCACCCCATTCCCTGTCAGCCAACCCCGCACCTTCATCACTGATATCCATGTTCTCTACTCGAGTGTCATCTGATGGTGGTGGCTGAGGCGCAGGGTCCTTCTCCTCATCCTCAAAGGTCTCCTCCTCCACCTCAGGAACTCGGCGCCTACCCCGACCCCGAAGCCTAGGAGAATGACACACTTTCAGTAAATAGTGTCTCCTAAGCTGGCCCAGGCCTCATACCCACTACTGTATGTAAGCCAACCTGGATCCAAAGTCCCCATCCTGAGTCTGGTCACCAAGGGGCAGCAAGTCATCTGCCCGCATTATCACCTCCTTCTCCTTCTTTCGGATTTTCTTCACTCTCCGTTTGGCCTTTTTGAAGGTCACCTTCAGAGAAGAGCCAAAGACTAGTATGGAGCATACAGGCCCCCAAAGTCCTGAACCATAAGTAGCTCCATGTTCCTATTACTTCTTGCAGCAAGCAAGCCCCCGAAGGTGGCTGCTGCATCACGTTCCACATGGGTGCCCCAGGCTCAAGCTGGCTTGGGAACGGAACTGGAACATAAGCATAGGTCCATCTGGTTCAACGCCCCCTGTTCATCAACACTGCAACTCCCCTGGGCTGTCATTTACTGCTCACCCAGGAACAGACAGATCACTGTGTTAACACTCAGCTTCCCACCACCACCCCCAAGCGCAAGTCGACAGCTTATGACCTGAAGCGGCAGAACTGTCCCATCACAAAGCAAAGAGACACTCACCATCTCTTCGGGACTGAGGTACTCAGAAGCAAGCCGGGGCCCTACAGAGCTCAGAGACTGAGCCTGCAGCCGTAGCTTGGTCCGGATTTCTTCTAGCTCTCGCTCCCTCAGGCCATCGGCCATCCCACCCTGCTCCAAACGGAAGGAATGTGGTCGCTCGCCCTCCAGTTCCTCATCATATTTGGCCAGGATAGACCGAGGTTTTTGCTGTAAGACGAGAGGGTGGCTGGGACCTAGGCCAACTCTTGAGAAGCCATGGCACTCCAGATTTCTTAGCAGACACCATCTACCCAGCTGCTGCCCCACAGGCAAACCTGTGCCAGATCGTCCACACTCTCATCTTCCGCATATGGCAGGTAGTCGGGCTTCTTTTTCCGAAGCTCCACGTTCTTGTCTGCCCGCTCCTTGTCCACCATGTTCACATTCACCAGCACATCCTCCCCCTCCTGCAGTACCCCTGAGACAGCAGAGCAGAGCCAGCAGTCACCACCTGTCCCAGCTCAACAGTGTCTAGTCCCACACAGAGTAACCAGCTCAGCTCACCTTTGTCCTTGAGGGTAAGGACCACAGTCTCCCCTTCTCGAAAGGAATCAATGGCATGTTCCACAGTGAGGCCTTGCAAGTCCCGGGCACTGTACAAGTCCTACAGAGAGAGAACCACCCAAGTTAGAAGCCAGAAGCCACTCAACCCTGGTACGCTCACAATTAAGCTACTGTCTACCAGATAGATATTCTCTGGAAGCTGGAACTTCACCTGTCGCCTCTGTTCAAACTCCTCCTCCACTAAAGTGCTCACACCAAACTCTTGGTCCATCTCCTCTAGTAGCTTGGCCTGTGGCAAAAGAAAGCATGGCAGTGACCTCATCATCAGTGCCCAAAAGACACCCAAGTGCACTGGAGAACCCCTCATGCCCCTGAGCACAGACCACCCCTGGTAACTGCCCTATACTGCCAGATGCTCTCACCCGCTTCTCTGCCAGGTCCTTCTCTTTCTGTAGCTGCCGGCTCCTCTCTATCCAGGCTGCAGTATCATCAAGCCAGGGGTCATCTTCCCCCAGTGTCTTTATTTTCCTGAGGAGGAAGACAATTAGGAGGGAACCCAGATGCGTTCTCCCAGCCCGACCCAGGAATTAGGAAGCAAGCCTCTGTCCTTGGCCAGGAAACCCTCACCCCAACTTTTGGTTCAGCAAGCGCTTTTCCTTGGCAGCTGCCAGCTTCTCCCGTAGTTCTTCACGCTGTCGCAAGGCCATGGGGTTGATAACATCGGCTGCCACGGGCTCCTCCTTGGTGCCCGCCTCTGGAAGGGGGGCCCAGACGTGAGGCTATGCTTGCCCATGGCTGGTGGGGAGAGGAGGGAGCCACTCACCCTGCTCCTTCCAGCTGAGGGGCCAGAAGGGGCCAGGAGAGGGGAAAGAACCCTTTCATCTCCCTACTCCTACTTCACCCCACCTTTATCACTCCACATGCTATGACAGAAACCCTCCCTCTATGCCTTCCAGAGCTTCCCAAATCATGTGGGTTGTTGTTGTTGTTTTTCCTTATTTTCTGGTATGTATGATTGTTTTAAAAAACACAAACTAACACCACTCAGACAAACTACAGCAACTGTGCATATCCCTTATTGGCCTGTCTAGTCAGAGTGCAGATATCAAGGGCACCCAGAGAAAGCACATCTCAGACCCCCACTAAAATACAAATCAGAGTCTTAGGCCTAAGACAAAATATACACAAGACCCACTGTCTTCCCATTAGATACCCCAGCTCAGCCCTCTCCTCTGGCTTGCACTCACCTTTCTTAACAGCATTGACTTCCAAGGGCTTCAGCCCCAACTTTGCTCGGAGTTTACTGAAGACAAGAGATAGAAGTATTAGAATCTACCTGAGAAATGGGGCATCAAGTGCATTAGTGGATAGGCAGGAGATGAGAACAAGGTGAGACTGGGCCGTCCTGAGAACAGCAGGCATAGGCCCTCATCCAGCAGCTGAGGTCTTCCAGACCAGGTGCCTAATTAGGGAGACTCTCCTTCCTCTTGGGTCTAACAGCTCCTCTGGTTGGCTACCTGACCCATCTGGCCCTTCCAACTCTAACTGGCTTCATTCATAATGAGAAGGTTTCTGTAGGCTGCACTAGGTGCACCCTTTCTCACAGAAAAGCAGAACATAAGGAGTGTTGGGAGCCGACTTTTAGCAGAAAGCGGCTAGAAAGCAGCTATCATCTTTGCAGCCATCTGGAGCCATTTACCCTGATGAGAGACTTGTTTTTCAACAGCCTACAACAGCTGAAGCACACTCTGATAAATATCTTGTTTATCCCACATAGCTTGTTTTGCTGTTTAGTGACCCCAGCTACAAGGTGCATGGGGTAAAATGTCTTCAGATGTTTTCCCCTGCTTGTGCTTATAAATACCCAGGATTTCCTTGTAATAGTGTCAACAGGAGGTGTCAATAGGTGCAAATAGGAGTCAATAGGAGGTGTGAGTCTAGTCTATGGGAGACAGTAAATGAGACTTTCTCTATTCTTTGCATCTCTTCCCCTTCTTCCCCCCACCCTCTCTCTTGCTAGACCCTGACCTGCGGAACAGAGCGGGCTGTTACAAAGGAGCTGGCACTCACTTGGTCTCCTCGATGCTAAGTGATGAGGCATCTCCAGAGCTGGCTTTGGAGCTAGCAGCTAGAACAAAAAAGGAGAATGACTTAAGGGACCCATCAACCTGGTCCAAGCTGCACCAAGAAGCAATACTGCTGGTCCAGCTGCAAGGTCAAAGACAAGGGCCCTCACCAACACCTGCGGAAACAACAGAAAACAGCAACCTTCTTTTCCCGAACTCCCTGACAGCTCCTACCCAAGCCCTGGCCTGGCAGGACGGCCTCTTCAAATCTCCACACTCTACATTTAGCCTCCACTGACTTTTTTGCTCTTGTTATGATAAAGTTCTATCAAAAATCAAGGATTACCTTCATTATTAAAACTCTGCCTTCAACTGCACAGCACTGCTCATCACTTCTGGCACTTTCCACAGCAGTGTTCCATGACAGACAGACATACATGTAAGTAAATTTTATATATATATGTACATGTATACACACACACACACACACACACACACACACACAAGCAAACAAGAGAACTTCAACACACACCAGACAGAGGAAGATGCATCAAATTTAGCTCCTCCAACCAGGCCCCACCAGGAGGCATCTTCTCAATCTCCTTGCCATACTCCACCGCTGCAGCCTATCTCCTTTTCTTTCAACCCAACAGTCTCTTTCTCCTCCACCTCAGCACCATCCCACTCTCTGTTCGATCTCTCAAGTCCCAAGTCTCCCTTTTTCCGACTACATTACTTTCAAGAAAAGTTCTGGAGACTGGAGAGATGTCTCAGTGGATAAGAGCACTTGCTGTCCTTACAGAGGACCCAGGTTTGGTTCTCAGAATCTATATGGCAACTCATAACCATCTAATTCAGTTCTATGGTATCCAGTGACTTCTGATCTCCACGGGCACGGGCACGGGCACGGGCACAGGCACATGAAGGTAAAATACTCAAATGCATAAAATAAAAATCATCTTTTCTTTAAAAGGTCTGGTTTTGCTTAATGTCCTATGATGTGTGACACTGTTCAACAATTATCTCTTTGCATAGATCCCATGACCTGACTGTGGGTTTCCTGCCATTGGCTACTATTTGTACCCCTCATCATGCACCTCTGCCCACAAGTGAGCTTTATCAGGTTCTATTCCTGACCCTAGTTCTCATTCCACATGTTCCTGAACACACTCCAGCCCAAAGTCACTGGATCCCACTTAAACTGTTGGGTTTCCCATACACAACAACCACAAAGTTTCTCCCAAAACTGTCATTCTCCCCTGCCTCAAATCTGCTTCTCTTCTAAACTCAGTTCCAACAGATGACACACCACTCAGCAGGCCACTCAGACTAAAACTCAGGGAGTACTTTCCCTATTCCTCATCATCCCAGGCACTAAGATTCTGTTAATTTCACTTCTCTCCACCCCACTGCATGGAGAAACATGCATACTATTAGTCCTCACCTGGTTGCTTGGACCTACCTCCTGATCTCTTGCTCTCTGGTCCCACTTTCGACAAGCTCTCAACCCACTGACCTTCGTAAAAGTATCATGCAAATCAAGTCACTTCCTTACTCAAATCCATGGCTCCCTACCATCCTCATAACAAAGGCCAAATTTCTCAACAGAGCTTACAGCACAGGCCCCTTGGTGTTCAGACCCAAGCCTATCTTACTGCCTCATGTCTCTGCAATGAGCCCAACACCATTAGTCAGTCTGTGCATGCTCGTTCCACCTCATTCACCCACCCAAAGCATTACTGTGAAGTGACAGAAAGACAGGGAAAGACCGTGGAAAAGTCAATGTTTAATCCCAAACCCTCGGAGGAAGTCTTTAATACAAGAGGCCGAAAGGCCCTGGAGGTCATCCTGCACCCTCCGTCCTGCGCACCCCAAGACCCTGCCCCGCCCCCGCGCTCCGCCCCGCCCTCACCGGCCTCATAGCCGTCATCGCGTTTCTCCCGCTTCACGCGCCGCTCCGAGGGCTCCGCTTGGCTTCGTTCGCGACCGTGCGCGCCGCTGCGGGCCTCGACTTCGGCCCCGCGCCTCCCGCTCCCGCGCTCGCCCCCACGCTCGCGGCTTCGCTTCCGTCGTTCGCCGCCGCCGCCGCCGCTGCTGCCGCCGCCGCTGCTCCGGTGCTTGTGTTTCTTATGCTCTCGATGCCGTGGCGGCTGCTCGGTAGTGCCCCCGGTACCAGCCGCAGCCGTCGTCCCGGCTGCCTCCTTCTCTCCACGGTGCTTCTTTGACGACCCCATGATTAGTGCGTCTGCCTGGAGCCGGGCCGCTACCCGAGCCCAGACGACGCAAAATGGAAACGCTTCCGGGTCGCGCGACCGCCCCTTTCCTGTTGCCGGAAACTAAGAGCGGCTGTTTCCGGAGCCTGCCTGGGAACCTCCAAAGGCTCTTGGGAGGGACTAATTGGGAGTGCGCGTTCCCGCCTGCCAGGTACTGGTCTCTGGCCACGCGCGCCTGTAGAGACTGTGGAATCAACCTTCTCGCTCCGGTTAGACAGTATTCCTAGAGCTGTAAGAACTTTAGAATGTTACTGAGCCACCATCTCTGGAGCTAGCAGCTTTCCCTGCCTCCTTCCCCTTCCATTCTGATAGCCTCGTGGTGCTCTGAGTCTCAGGTTTCTCTGTGGGCAGACCCCTCTCCAGTGATTGTCCTAGTAGGCTTCCTGGTGCCGGGACTCCATGCGGTGTTGGAAAATAATTTGGTTTTCTTTGTGCTCGAGATGCCAGCTCCAGAGGCCAAGCCTTGCGACCCCTTTAAGCCAGTATTGCCAGCGAACGCTACTGTCATCTCGTGTCCCCTGGACTGGTGGTGGATTAGGCCTTTTTAACTAGGCTCTGGAATGCTCTATGAATTTGTGCCTATAAACCCGGTGATACTGAGTGCTGGTTTATTATCATTATTTGTTTCTAGTTTTGTTTGTTTTTTAGGTGGGTCTATATATCCCTGCTTGGCTCAGTACTTGTTAGCCCTGGCTGGGCTCAAACCCACCAGTCCCTCTGTCAGCCTCCCGTGTGCTGGGATTTCAGGCGTGCATAACCACTCTAGGCTTGAATGCAAATTCGGCACATTTGTGCATGTACGATGCTTTTCCAACTTTTTTTTTTTTTTGACCTTTCATACTGGCCTGTTAACTATGTAGCCCAGACTGGGATTACATGCTTTTCCAGCCTTTTCCTGGGTTTCTGATTGATTGATTGCTTGCATGGCTTGGTTGCTTTGTTTTGAACTTGAGGAGAGGGAGTTTTAAATTAAGGGTTCACACACTCCCTTCTGATAGTCGTTGCTCCTCTCTGGGCTTCTGGTGTAGCACATCTCTGGTGTGTTTTGGTGTGGGGGGATGGGCTCCTTTAAAGGTTCGTTCCAAGACTGAATCTTCAGAGGCAGGGTTCTGTTCACTAAGATTTCTAGGTCTCCGGATATGTGGAGATCCATGGAAAAGTCTCAGTGGATTCGTCTCCAGGTGTCCCACTCCTCACTAGCAGAGACAGCATGCTAGCTGAGGTTAAGGTGCATCCTGGGTTTCCAGGGTATAGGGGAAACAGCTCAATCTCGGCCACCAATGCACTTGGCACTACCTATCTCCAACTCACAGCAACTCCCCTCAGAAATCTCACAATGTACTTGGCCATAAAGCATTTAATTTTTCTCTCGGGGACTGTGCTCTGGGTCCAGGATTTGGGAGGGGTGTCTTCCAGGCTGGCTGCTGGTTGGCTCAGTCTTTGGGGGGCTCTGAGAAGAGGGCTCCATTTCTGCTCCAAATGCCCGGTAGCTCCTTAAAGACACAGATGGAGGGCAATGGGCTCCCCAGCACCCTATTTCATGCCCAAGGCAGCATTTTTCCCCCCTGTGGGTCTAAATCTAAGACCTATACTTAGTTGCTGTGTGACCCTGGAAGGTGACACCCCCTCCTGCAAGTCTCAGTTGTTTGGGGGTTTGTTTGTTTGTTTTACTGTGAAGTGAATCTTATAATCCCTGCTCGGTACTAGGTTACTTACTCTAAGGTGTGAGGGACAGCCTGAAGGGTGACAGAATGTCACCAGCTGCTTGGCATATCTTGCTCAGAGTCTCAGAACAGCTTTACTGCTTATTTGTTCCTGTGTCCTCAAGTAAAGTCCTACTCTGGTCTCATTGGAAGGTGGGTACAATAGCCCTGGCCCCCCTTCCTGGGTGACATGGAGAACCTGGAAGGGCACCTTGTCCCACCTCACCTGTGTTTCCGGGGGATGCTCTCTGCATTGCCTGCCTCAGCCAGCAGTTGTTCCTCATCTACTCCCAATGCTGACAACACCTGGGAGAAGCGCCGATTTGCTGTGAGCCTGGCATTGGTCTGATGGGAGAAAAGACAGGTTCCTACCCTTCACCAAGGCTGCTGGGTTTAGATTATTAAGAAAGGGGTCCCAAGCCTTCTGGGGGACAGATAGGAACCAACTCCGACTTTGTTTCACAACACACTTGTCGAAGCAGCTGCGTTGGTGGTGATGGTGGTGCGCCTGGCAGTTGTTAGTGCTCACCTGCATGGCCTGCTGGAACAAGAAGGGCCGGGCCTGCACCCTATGCTGGATCCCTTGGAGTTCTGCTTGGTACTCAGCAAAGCGCTGTCGTTCCTTGCGCCTGTGTGGGAGACAAGACAGGCATCTGGGCCACTGAACATAGACACTCCCCAGGCTGGAGCCTACTAGTCTTCCTTGGAGCTTATTAACATACAAATTTCCCCTGACACTTATAGAGCCATTTTGTTCCCATTCCAGCCCTGTGTTTCTTGGTTGGGATTACCAGGGTGGGGGATATTGGCCCCACCTGTCTCAGATTTAGGCTGTGCATTCAGGGCTTGCCCAACCTTCTGGACACACCCAAAGGAGGGAGCCTGTCCTCCTGGCTTTTGACCCCTGCTTCCACAGCCTCTCTATTTGTAAACCTTCTTATTCTCCCACTGTTGCCCTTTGAGGATGCCATGGAGCCTGTGACCTGGGGAGCCTTAGCTCTGAGCTCAGTTTTCTTCACTACAGCAGGGGTAGGGCAGTGCTCCCAGGTACCCTGTGCCTTCTCTGTGTAGACAGCATAGACGACGACATAGGAACCAACAAAAAGTATTGCAAATAAGAGAACATCTCCCAAAGCTGGGTCTGGTGGTTGACATTTGAGAAGCTGAGGCAGGAGAATTGCCTGAACTCAAAGCCAACCTGCACTACAGAGTAAATTATAGGCCAGTCTGGATTACATAATGAGACGATAGAAAACAAACAAACAAAGATCTGGGCTGCAGTGGAGAAGTTTTCCTGTTTATAAAAGTCAGTTTGAGGATATTTAATAGCTCAGCAGGTAAAGGTGCTTGCCACACTTACGGCTGGCAAGTTTGCTTTAAGTTCCAGATCCTACAGAGTTGTCCATTAACCTCCATACTAGTGCTATGGCACGAGCTCCTTTCCCTGCATATGATGTACATGCCTGCAGCCCCAGCACTCATGAGGCAGAAGTAGGAAGATCAGAAGTTATCCTCTGCTACATACTTCTAGGCCAACCTGGGCTACCTGAGACAACATGGCTGCTCAACTAGCTCAGGGTAACACTGCCTTCTGACCTCCTTGCAGGACAGGCATGTCAGTTACAGCACATAAGGTATGTCCAGGATGGAGTGGCAGAACCCACAGGCAAGATGAAAGGGATAACCAGACAAGACCTGAAACTTGTGCCAGGCTCTCAGGCATATATGTTGGACCCCTGTGGGATAGTCCTCTCATGCTTGGCCAGGTACTAGAGAAGGAACCTTCCTCCCTAGAGGAGGAGAGAAAAAAAAAATCCATTGGGAAAAACCATGCCAGGATCACAAGCTCCATTAAGAAGAGTTTTCACCAATCCTGAGAGCCTTTCCTTGGTTACAAATGTAGAGGCAGTCATGGGCTGGTGTTAGGACTCTGCCTTTTGCATAATGTCCTGTATATTTTTCTTTTTTTTTTTGTCTATTCTTCTAGTTTTTTTGTTTTGTTTTGAGACAGCTGTGCAGCGGTCACTGTACAGCTCGGCCTGGCCTGGCCTGGCCCGAAATTTGCTGTGTAGACAGGCCTAGTCTTGAACTCACAGAGATCTACCTGTCTCTGCCTCCTGAGTGCTGGGATTAAAAGTGTGTGCCACCACACCTGGCTAAGATTTATTTCTTTTATTTATATGAGTACACTGTTGCTGTCTTCAGTCACACCAGAAGAGGGCATCGGATCCCATGTGAGCCACCATATGGTTGCTGGGAATTGAACTCAGGACCTCTGGAAGAGCAGCCAGTCTCTCCAGCCCATGCAAGACAGTATTTTTCTTACTGTATAGTTTTTGTTTTGTTTTTTGAGATAAAGTCTCACTATGTAGGCCAGGCTAGCCTGGAATTCCCTCCCAGAGCTGGGACTAAAGGTGTTTGTCATTGTGCCAGCCATTTTTTTCTTTAGACAGGATCTCTCACTGAACCTGGAGCTCACCAATTTGGCTAGACTGGCAATGGTGTGCACCATTGTGCCCCAATTCTTGCTGGATATCTTGTCATTTCTGTTAGAAAGAAAATCTGTGTCTTGAAGTTCATTCCAAAAAACAAAAAATACTTGTGCCAATAGATATCAGCCCTGTCATTCCAAAGTATGGGATGACATTCCTTCTGCTACAGTGTCCACGATGTCCATTTTACGGAGCCTGTCCTCCTGGGTGGCACTTAGTCTTGGTTGGTAAAGTTGAACAAACCTTCTCATGGAGAAGAGTTTCCTTCTGGCATCTGCCTCTGCCAGGCCGGAAGGTCTGCCCGTGTCTTCACCCTGAGGTAAGAAGATTCTAGCATCCCTCTCTTGTACCTGTCAGCTGGAGGATGGGCCTTATGCTTATCTCTTATTAAAGATCCAGTAATGGCAGGGCATCGTGGCAGCTGTTTGTAATCCCTACACTTGGGAGGCAGAGGCAGGCAGATTTCTGAGTTTGAGGCCAGCCTGGTCTACAGAGTGAGTTCCAGGACAGCCAGGACTACACAGAGAAACCCTGTCTCAAAAAACAAAAAAAAAAAAAAAAAAAAAAAAAAAAAAAAAATAGACTGGAACTTTAATATAGAAAAAAATGGGGTGGGGGTGAGAGTGCTTCCTGATGGCTCGTGAGTAAAGGTGCTTACTGTTCTGCCTCAGGAGCTAAGTTCAGTCTCCAGGCCCCACGTGGTGAAAGGAGAGAACTGACTCCTGCAGATTGTCAGACCTACATATCCACACTTAAAAAAAAAAAAACAAAAAAAACCAGTGCCCTGCAAGGAGAAATGTGTCCCTGGAAGACACTGTTCTGTAAAATTGCCTATGAAGTTGAGCTAGCCAGGCGTGGTGGCACACCCCGTTAATCGTAGTACTGAGGAGGCAGAGATAGATGATTTCTATGAGTTTGAGGACAGCTTAGTCTGCATAGCGAGTTCTAGGACACACAGAACTACATTGGGAGATTCTGTCTCAAAATATAAATAATTTTAAAATATAGATGAGATAAGATTGAGTCAGTGTGGGTGCTCTGAGTCCTGCCAAGTCCTTGGTGCTGGGTGCTGCAACCCATGAAACCTTTTCCCACATATCATGAGCCAAAGGTAGGCAGCAATGGACAGGAGCCCATAGGTGTTCAGGTCAAGACTTAACTCTCTTGCCTGCTTTGGGTTTTGGGGGTTTCTCTGCATAGCCCTAGCTGTCCTGAAACAAAGATCTGCCTGCCTCTGTCTCCCAAGTGCTGGGATTAAGGGTGTGTGTCACCATTGCCAGCCTCAAGCCAATGGCTTAAATGACTGCACTTAACCATACTACCTATGTCGTAAGTGGAGCCACTGCAGGGACTTTCATGTGTCCTTTCACTGAAGAACAAGCAGTAAAACCTTCAGACAGTGCAGGTAATCTAACAACTGCCAGGGATTACTTCAGATGTTGGCAAACTGTTTAAGCTCTCTGCTCTCAGGGCCTTGGTTGTTACTCTGTAGTTATAGGTGGGTATTGGTACTACCTAACTCACGGCCCATTACAGAGAGTTGTTTGATTCATGAATTTGCTTCCAAGAAATATAGTCTTAAATTGAGATTAGTGGTACAAACCTGTAATTGGCACTTGGGGTTAGAAGGATCACTATACCTTTGAGGCCAACTTGGTCTATAGAGTGAGTTCCAAGACAGCCTAGACTATCAAGATGAGTCCATGTTTCAAAAGAGAAAGAGAGCTGGGCATAGTGCTGCCTTGGAAGGATCTCTGTGAAAGCCTGGTCTACATATGGTGTTCCAGGCGAGCAAGGGGTACATAAAGAGATCCCATCTCAAAAAAGGGGAGAGGGATGGTAAAAATGGAAGGCTAGTGAAACACGTTATTCCAGCTGACCATGCTTGCTAACTGTCTCCAGGAGTGGAGCCCCTGGGACAATTTACAGTGAGCATCAACTATTTGTAAAATCTTCAACATTTTGAATATACATATATACATATATATGTGTGTGTATACATATATATATGTATACATATACATATTTGTGTATTTACTCTGCATGTGTGTAAGTGCATGTGTACCACATTTGTGCCTAGTGTTCACAGAGGCTAGAAGAGGACGTTGGATTCCCTGGAACTGGAGTTATAGATGGTTATGAGTCACCATATGGAACTGAACCCAGGTCCTTTGTAAGAACAACAGGTGTTCTTAGCTACTGAGCCATCTCTCTAACGTCTCAACAGGTTTTTTTTGGACAGGGTCTCCTTGGCTGACTTCAGACTCAGAGCAATCTACCCGTCTTTGCCTCCAGAGTGGTGGAATTAAAACTGTTTACCACCGTGTCCAACCATCTCAGTTTTTATAATAAGCACACCTAGCGTCACGAAACCAAACGCTAAGATTTAAAATCATGACTGTGTGCAGAATACTTTGGGCTTAAGGATATAATATCTGAAGGAGTTACTATTAATAACTGAATGATCTTGACCCCGCCCCTTCTCCGGAGGTGGGGTGGGGGGGTGGGCTCAGCATCTTCATTTGTAAGATGCAGCTGAGTGGCCTAGTCTGCCTGTTGTGAGGTCCTGCAGCTTGACTCCCAGCACAGTCTCCCTGTCTTGCCCTCCAAAGCCTGGCTTCCTACCTGAGCTCCTCTAGTTTGCGCTGAGGACCCAAGTTGGCTCTGTTCCCTCCGGGTGTGTAGGCTGCCAGACACCGAGCCACCTGCTGCTGCACGTGATGCTCCCGAGCCCTGCGGATCTCAGCCTGCTGCTTTTCCTTCATCTGCTGCTGCTCCCAGGCCCGCAGCAGGTTTCTGGTGAGAAAAAGAGAATGTCCTTGGGGGATCAGGAGCTTCAGGGAAGGGCAAGGTAGCATAGAGGAGCGTGTAATCCAGAGGTGAGGGACTATGAGAAGTATGTGTCTCCGAAAGCTCAAATCCTGGGAAACAAATGGCATTTGTCATGGAAGCCAGGCTTTATGGAGCAGCCAGCCTTAAGCCTTTTCCTACTTACTATTCAGCAGTGAGATCCACTTCTTTTTTTGTTTGTTTGGTTTTTTTGAGACAGAGGGGTTTTTTTTTGTGTGTAGCCCTGGCTGTCCTGGAACTCTATCTGTAGACCAGGCTGGTCTTGAACTCAGAGATTTACCTTCTTCTGCCTCTTGAGTACTGGGATTAAAGGCATGTGCCACCACCTCCCAGCTGACAGCCAGTTCTTCACTTTTGACCCAGGCCTCCTGAATATTATAGAGGGCAGCCTAGGACTCCTGAGCCCTGAGGAGCTCAGCTCACAGCCTGGGACCCTTTGCATTGCTCTCATCCCCTTGCCAGTAGCTGTCTTTGAGAAAGGGCCAGATCTCTAACGACTTTACTTGACAACAGCTAGGTTAATGCCTAACAGCCTGAGGCATATTCGGATGGACAGTCAGATGGATAAATGTGTGGGAAAGAATTAAAATGTTGAAGAGATTCATCTGTGGAAGAGTAAGTGGGCAAAAGGTGGGCAACAGAACAGCGACTAGACAAACCGGAGTATTCTTCCCCAGATACCGCGGCCAGTTTCTTCTCCTCAGTCATGTTTGCTGAGATGTCATTTCTCCTAGAAAGACACTCCCTAGCTACCCCATCTCCTTTATAGGAACCCCCATCTCTGGCTGCATACTTGGTTCATTTCACTTCTTTCTCCCTGGCTGGCCTCAAACTCTTCATGGAGCCGAATGGAGCTGAGAATGACCTTAAACTTCTGACTTATGCCTGACCTGCAGAGTGCTGGGATTACAAACTGCACCACCACACTAGGCTTTGAATCTTTTTTTTTATTTTTTATTTTTTATTTTTTATTTTATTTTATTTTTTTCGAGACAGAGTTTCTCTGTATAGCCCTGGCTGTCCTGGAACTCACTCTGTAGACCAGGCTGTCCTCAAACTCAGAAATCTACCTGCCTCTGCCTCCCAAGTTCTGGGATTAAAAGTGTGCACCACCACTGCCCAGCGCTTTAAATCTTCTTAACAGATAGAACTGGAAATATCATATGCCCTGATTTCATCAATAATCAATAATCAAAACATGACACTGGGTAAAAAGCAGATGGATGGACTAACAGGCTGGAATGCAAGGCTCATAAATGGTGCATTGATTTTCCAAAGATGCAAAGGACTGTGGAGGAAAGCAAAGTGCCCTCCTCAGTGTGGGGGAACTGGCTATCTCTGTTAAGAGGATCTCAGTAGACCATTATCCCATACACCATGCAGACACCAACTCAAGTAGGTGAAGCATTTAAACATAAAACCTGAAACTGTAAAAGTGCTCAGGGAGCTCACGTGGCTATGCACATTTAGTCCCAGCCCTCACAAGGCTGAGGTAGGCAGATCTCTGTGAATTCAAGACAGCCTGGTCTACAGAGAAGTTCCTAGACAGCCAGGGCTACATAGAGAAACCTGTCTCAAAACAACAGAAAAGTGCTCAGAATGAAAAGGGAATGCTCTGTGATGTTGGCCTGGACAGTGACTCTTTTTTTTTTTTTTAAGTATTTTTGGTATATATGTGGGAAATTAGAAGTCTTTACATAGCAAAGGAAACAAAGAGCATCTGCAAACAAAACACTAATAAAAGATAACAGCTGAACTCAAGGCCAGTAAGAAAACCCACTTGGGAAATGGCATGGGAGTTGAGAGGCTCAGCAGTTGAAAGACTTGCCACACACGCCTGAGTGCAAGCCTTAGGACCCATGTAAGAAGCCAGCTATGGGTGTGCACATCTGCAATCCCATCATTCCCAGTGGCCAGATCTCACATGGGTGGTTGGCATTTTTATTGATCAATCAAAAATCAATTGGGGACAAGGACCCTGCCAGCAGCCAATGGCTGGGTGTGGGGCGGGACACTTAGAGTTGGCTGGTAGGACACAGAGAGGAACAGGAGACTCAGAAGGATGGGATGCAGGAGCAACAGGAGAGAAAGCCAACCACCCATGTGAGATCTGGCCACTTCCCCAATTGGGCCTGGGATAACAGGGGAAGGTTTAGGAGTGCCCAGTCTTTGAAGTAGCCAAGGCATTTTAAAAATAAGCTAATGTGTGTGTGTCTTTCATTCGAGGATCCAAAGACAGCTCCTGGGCAGGTGCTCGAGTGCATCAGCTGGGAGCCAAAGTGGTGTAGCAAAAACTTGTGCTACACAAGGTAGCACCAACTGCGTGGTAAGTTCAAGGCCAGCCTAAGATACATGAGACCATGCCTCAACCACCTTCTCTCATCGATAAATAAATAAATAAATAAAATAATGCTGAATGAATTTGAATTTGCCCCTCCCTCACATACTAACTACTTCTAATCACTCCTCAAGTAACATTAGACTCTAAAAATCTCAGGGTTGGGCCAGCAAGAGCCACACCTGTGCTGTGGTACTCACATGCCTGCACAAATAAAAAATAAATTTTTTTTAGGTCTCAGAGTTGAGCCCATAGCTCAATAATAGAGCACTTGCCTAACATTCCCAAGACCCTGCTTGATCTCCAGTACCACACACGCATGAGAACTCAGGAGTGGGTTCTCTTCTCTCCATCCATACTGGCACACCATCATCCCTTGGCTGGCAGTTGCCTCCTTACTTCCAGGCTTCTCTGAGCCCATGGTCTCTTGCTCTAGCCCAAGTGTAGTAACTGTGGAACTAAACAGACATTGACCACCCATCTTCCTTTATAGACCTTGAACTTCTTAGGACTGGCCCAAATCTTCCTCCTTCCTATCCTGCAGACTGACAAGTAGACACTCGATATATGCTACATTAGTAGGTGGGTGGAGGAATTGGAGAATAGAAAGGGATGAAAAGTGGTGTGTTAGCTGGGCAGTGGGGGCGCACGCCTTTAATCTTAATGCTTGGGCAGTAGAGGCAGGTGGATTTCTGAGTTCAAGGCCAGCCTGGTCTACAGAGTGAGTTCCAGGACAGCCAGGGCTACACAGAGAAACCCTGTCATGAAAATGAAAGAAAGAAAGAAAGGAAGAAAGGTGGCATGTGCCAACAGAGTTGAACAATGTTATCAGAAGATAGATGGGTGGATGGTCAGACATCCTGGTGAATGGGCAAGAGAATGAACGAGCTGGGAAGACTGTCATTTGTAAAACTGGTCCCTCTCTCCTCTCCCCTTACTTCTTGCTCCCCTTCCTCTTTTTTCCTCACCTGGTGGCCTCCTGTCGTTTATGGAAGGTGCGATTGGGGAAGTTAGCAGACAAGAAACTCTCATCGTCTCCCAAGACGGAGGTCTTCCTGTTCCTGGCAGAGGCCTGGACAGCTGCCCGCAGTGCCTTCCAAGTCTGCTTTTGGGGACCTTTCCATGAGAAGATCAAGTCTGGATCACACTCTTTCCTGGATCCCTGGGCAATTTCACCCAGCATCCAGACAAGCCCTAGCCCACCCCAGCCTCTACTACCACCCCACCCCTCCATCTGAACACAGGTCTCTCAGGCTTGTGGTACCTCAGGCCTCCCCACAGTACTAACCACATTCCAATTCCTCCTGTAACTGCCTGTGTAGCCGCTCCAGGTCCCAGGGCCCCTTCAAGTCCTTGGCCCTTGCAGTCACCTTCTGTGGCTTTCGGAGGCTGTTGGGGCTGCTTCCCTGGTTGTGGCTCTGCAAATCCCCTTCTTCTGAGCCCTTCTCTCCAGAATTCCTCCCCTTATTGACAAAACTGCCCTTTCTCCAGTTGGGGTCACTGTGTTCTTCCTCCTCCATCACCTCTGAGATCAATTCCTCCTCTAGGATCAAGCCCTGCCCTGGGAGTTGGGGCAGTTCCCCAGAGCTAAGACTTTTCTCGGCCTCTTCACTGTTCTGGCCTTCTACCTCTGAGATATCCTCAGACTCTGATCCTGACCCTTTCCCTGGTGACCAGAAGCTGGATCTCTCTAGCCCTTGGCTCTCAGCTTTGCCCAGAGGCGGGGAAAGGTTAGCCCAGGCCCCTGGTTGATATCTTCTCCCCAGATTTTGCACTTCCATCTTATGGCAGGCTCGAAGATCTTCTGAGGTGTTAGCTACTGACTTGTGCCTGGACTTGCACTGGGGGGCTGCTGGAGGGAAGAGCAGGGGTCGATGGCCCAGGGCCATAGAGGAACTTGACTGGAGCAGAGCCTGGCCATCTATGATGAAGCTCTCCCAGGCCCACTGGAAAGGGAAGGAAGGCTTCCGAGAAGGTGGACTGAAGAGACTGAAGAAGGAGGAGAAAGAAGTCAGAATGAGGGTCCTCCTGGTCCCCAGTGCACCTTCCAGTCCATCCCCAGTAGCTTACTCCTCTGCCTCAGCTGAGCCATGTCCTTTCTTGTTCCGCCTCCGGGGCTTTCGTTCTTTCTTTGTTGTCTGCCCTGCGCTGTAAGATCTTTGCAGCTGGCAGCTCTGACTCTGGAGACTGTCTCCACTCCCAAGGCGCCTCTGAGCAGGGACAGGGAAAGAGGGTAGCTCTGATTAGCCTCCCATACCACTCTTCACTTCCGGGGGGCTTCTTCTCTTTACATTCTGTCCAGGCTGTGGCTGCCTCTAAAACTTACTGATCACTCACTACCTCTTCTATTAAGACAGCAGGAGCTGCAGACCTGGGTTGGGGAGGTGATTCACTAAGTAAAAGCAATTACCACTAAGTGTGACAACCTGAGTTCAATCAATCCCTGGGAAGCAACTCCTACCTGTTCTCTGATCTCCACACGCACAATACACACACACACACACACACACACACACACACACACACACACGAATAAAGAGCTGCAGGCAGACTCTTGGGCCCCAGACCTTGAGGCACTTACATATTTGTACCCTCCCCCCAAGGGGGTTGAGCTTGCTGTCACACTTCATGCAAAGAGTTAGGCTCATGCACTTCAAAGAGCAGAGGTCACATGGCTGGTGAGTGGCGGGACTGTAGACCCACATATGTTGTCACTGTTTGAAGATCCCAAATTTGTCACCACTGAACTCTGCCACAGGAAGTTTTCAAATGTCTCCAACACACAGATGACAATTGTTCTGATTTGATCATTATGTATACAGGATTACTATACTGTTGCCATCGATATATGTATATATTATGTTATTAGTTTTTGTTGTTTTGTTGAGATAGTGTCTCATGTAGCTGAGGATGGTCTCAAACTTACTGTAGAGCTAAAGACAGCTCTTTTTTTTTTTTTTTTTTTTTTTTTTTTTTGAGACATGGCTTTTCTGTATAGCCCTAACTGTCCTGGAATGCACTCTGTAGATCAGGATGGCCTCCAATTCAGAGATCCACCTGCCTCTGGCTCCCAAGTGCTGAGACTAAAGGTGTGTGCAACCATGGCTTGGCTGAGGATAGCTTTGAACTACTGATCCTCCTGCTTCTACATCCTAAGTGTTGGGATGACAGGCTGTGCCAGCATGCCTAGTTTGGACTTCTTTAAATTTAGAAAAATGTCTGAGTATGTTGACACATAGCTGTAACCCCAGATACGCAGGAAAACTGAGAGGAGAGTTGTGAGTTCTAGGACAGCCCAGATCAGATAATTTGGTAGGAGACTGCCAAACAAACAAACCATCCACCACCGCCACCCAAAAACACCAAGCCAAACCACCCACAACCAAAGCTCACGTTCTTCTGGATGTCACCCAGGGCTCTGGACTTAGTGCAACAGAAGTGGGAACAGGGAAGGGTTCTTCTTCCCCTAAACTCCTTTCCTCCCTGTAGTGTTCCCAGACTGATCCCTCCGTCCTCTATGGTCCCTGGCCCAGGCCTTCTTAACTGTTACCAGGGCCTGGGCTCCAGCCTTATGTTTCCTCAAGAGCCTTAGCTAGGGCTGGCCTCTTCTGGCCTAAGATGCCACTGAGCGGTTGAGGTTCCCCAGCTGGGTCTGCCTCCCTCACCTGCTCCTCCGCAGAGATGCCTGATAGGAGTCGGAACAGCCCTGTAGGTGTCCCTGGAACCAAGGGCTCTGTGCTCTGTCTTGGTCTCTCCGATATGACCCTAACCAACAGTTGGTCAGTGTTTAGCATATTGGCATGTTGTCCTCTCCCACCCCTACCTGCCAGCTCTGGAACTGCCCTCTCTGCCATCACCATGACAACCAGGCTATGACCAGTCTGAATGAGTCTAGCAAAAAGTCCTAGGTAGGGATCTGCCAGGGTGTGTTATGCTGACCTCCTTTCAGAGACTGTGTTCAACAAGACCCAAGACTGCCTCATGCCTTGCTTCTGCCTCTGCTACCTGACTTGGTGTAACCTCCTTACCTCTCTAGGCCTCTGTTTGTCCATCTGCTTTTGAAGGGATATCAGAACTTGTCATCTCAAAGGGCCCTCAGGTCCTGTGAAAATGCCCCATTGGTGCCTGAGGCAGGCCATGGCCTTCAGCCTGCCTTCAGCTTGCCTTCAGCCCCCTGGCAGGGTCTGGCTGCAGGATACTGTGCTCCTCAGAGAGGCAGCAAGCTGCTCAGACTAAGACTGACAGAGCTTCAGCCTTACTTGTTTTTCTGAGCCTAATGGTGTATATTTGTACTTTGACTGGTTTTGTTTTGAGCATTTTATGGATTTTGTTTTGTTTTGCTTATTTTAGACAATGTCTCACATGTAGCCTAGTTAGCTGGCCTAAAAGTCACTGTGTAGACCGGGCTGTCCTTAGACTGACCTCTGCCTGCCTCTGCTTCAAGAACGCTGGAATTAAAGGCAAGTGCTAAACATTTTTTATGTGGATGCAGGGAATTGAATGCAGGTCCTTATGCTTGTATAGTAACTGAGGCATCTCAACAGTCTCATCCCCTGTTTGTTTGCTTGCTTGCTTGCTTGCTTGCTTGCTTGGTTTTCTTGGTTCTAGGACTGGAACACAGAGCCTCAGGACTACTGAGTGTACACTCACCACTGAGCCCAGGCCCAGCCCTGGCCCTGGCCCCTCACCCCAGCCCCGACCCTTTCACTGAGATTTAGTCTTTTGCATACTGCTTTGTAGGAGAGTTTTTTTGTTTCTTTAAGCAGTGTCTCATATAGCCCAGGGTGGCATCAAGCTCTACATTAGCTGAGGATAACTTTGAACTTGATCTTCTGGCCTTCCCTCCCAAGTGCTGTGATTACTGGCCTGCACCACCATGTCCAACACTTAATCTTAGATTACACCTTTTCTTTGCTGGTTTTGGATCTATTGAAGTTTGTGCTGTCTTGTGCCAATTTGGGCATTCCACATTTTTCTAGAAATGTTTCCACCTCACTTAAAATTTTGTTTATGTGTGCTATTCTTTGGCATGTGACTATTTAAAAACCTCTCTAGACTCAGGGATTTGGCCATGTAGGGCTTATTGGATCTGAGAACTCCTGATTCACTCCATAATTGGGAGAGCACATAAGGAGTGACTGGGAGTTGCCACTGAGCCACTGAAGCTTGAAGAGAAAAAGAACATAGAACTACCAAATGAGTAGCCGCTGGCCAAATACAATTTTAATTTTCAATTAAAAATAAAAATTTCAAAGAAAATAAAGTTCAAAATATGATTTAATTTTCAATTAAAAAAATAAGCCTGGGGCTGGAGAGATGGCTTAGTGGTTAAGAACACTGACTGTTCTTCCAGAGGTCCTGAGTTCAATTACCAGCAACTACGTGGTGGCTCACAACCATCTGTGATGGGATCTGATGCTCTCTTCTGGCGTGTCTGAAGACAGCTACAGTGTACTTATTTATACAATAAAAAATGATAAAGAAAGAAAGGGAAGAAAGGAAGGAAGGAAGGAGGGAGGGAGGGAGGGAGGGAAGGAAGGAAGGAAGGAAGGAAGGAAGGAAGGAAGGAAGGAAAAAGGAATAAGCCTGTCATTTTACTGTTTCTATTGCTACAGTAAAACACCATGACCAAAAAGCAAGTTGGGGAGGAAAGGGTTTACTTGGATTATACTTCCATATCACAGTTCATCATCCGAGGAAGTCAGGATAGGAACTCAAGCAGGGCAGGAACCGGATGGCAGGAGCTGTTGCAGAGCCCATAGTGGGTGCTGTTTCTTACATTGCTCCCCAATGGCTTGTTCTGCTTCTTTCTTATAGAACCCAGGCCCACCTGCCAAGGGATGACCCCGCCCACAATGGGCTGGGCCCTCCCACATCAATCATGAATTAAGATGTGCCCTAAAGGCTGTCGACAGCCTGATCTGATGGAGGCATGTTCTCAGTGTAGGTTTCCTCCTCTCAGATGACTTTAGTTTGTGTCAAGTTAATATAAAACTACTCAGCACACCTGTATTGTTAGCATTCTTCAGTGAGACAGAATAAATAGGGTGTGTAGATATATAGGACAGGAGATTTATTCATGGAATTAACTCATAGAACTCTGATGGCTTAGATGTCCCACGGTAGGTCATCTCTCTACATGCTGGAGATCCCGAGATACCAGCAGCAGTGTGGCTTCAGAAAGAGTTGAGGACCTTAGAGCCAGGGAACTAGTGTTGGAACTTTCAGTTCATGGTCAAAGGCCTGAGAACCAGAGGCTCCCTGGCCCAGAGCTCAGAGAGACTTGAGTTCTTTTCATTGTTTTTATTAATTTTAAATGTTATTGTGTGTGTATCTGGGGGGACACCAACATGCCACAGCATGTGTCTGGAGGTCAGAAAACAACAAAACTCTGGGAGTCCTTCCAGAGTATTGAACTCAAACCTCAGGCTTGGCAGCAAGCACCTTTACTTGCTGAGCCAGCCACCTTGCCACCCAGGAGCCTGGAATTCTGGTGGCAGCAGAAGTTGCCTGAGCGCTTGGAAAGCCCAGTGTACTTCCTGCATCTGCTCCAGCCAGTTGGAGGACGCCCATCAACTGCCAGGCCCATCTCCCCACTTAGTTCACTAAGACTCATGTTCTACTTTCTGGAGGCATCTGTCTTCTATTGATCCCTTAATCTGGTGAAATTGACACCTTAAATTAACTATCATAGAAACTATTCTATTTGTTAAAGGCAAGGTCTTATGTTTTGAAGACTGGCCTCAAGCTGTAGATAGCAGAGGATAGATTTGAACTCTTCACCTCCTGTCTCCACCTCTCATATACTGGAATTACAGGCAGAAGTTTCCATGTCCATTCCATTTTTGCCTGAGACAGGTTTGTTTGTTGTTTACGTTTTTTTTTTTTTTCAAGACAGGGCCTTACTATGTTGCCCTGGCTGTCCTGGAACTCACTCTGTAGACTAGGTTGGCTCTCCAACTCACAGAAATCTGCCTGCCTCTGTCTCCCAAGTGCTGGGCTTAGAGGTGTATGCCACCAAGCCCAGCTCTTGAAAGGTGTTCTTGTTGTGTAGACCGTGGTTCCTGCTGTGCAGCCCAGGCTGGCTTTGAGTTCTTGATCCTCCTGGCCAGGCTCCAAGCACAGAACTGTAAGTGTGTGCCACATTTTAATTATTTTTAAAATTTTTTGAAGATTGACATTTTTACTTTATATATATGGCTGTTTTACCTGCAAGTATGTCTGTGTATCACATGAATTCAGTGCCTGCTGAGGTCAGAAGAGAACACTGGATCTGAAAAGGAGTTAGAGATGTGAGCTGCCATGTGGTTGCTGGAAGAGCAGCCAGTGCTCTGAGCTGACTCTCCAGCCCCAACATGATCCATATTTTGCCACTTTTGAAACCTTCATTTTTGTCAGAAATAGGAATGGATTAAAGTTGTATGTATGTATGTATGTATGTATGTATGAATGTATGTATTTGAGAAAGGGTTTCATATAGCCCAGGCTAGCTTTGAACTTGCTATATAGACAAGGATAAACTTCAACTTCTGATCCTCCTGCCTCTACCTCTCTAGTATGGAGATTACATATGCTCACCACGATGCCCAGTGTATTTGTGCTGCACATTGAACTCAAGGCTTCAGGCATTGTAGACAAGCACTCCACCTGCTGTGTCTGGAGGTCACAAGGATAAATATGCTCCCTGGGTGAGGGGAGACTTCTTATACTTTTACACTTAATTGTCTTCTGTGTGTATAGGGTGGGGTATGTGGCCTGGGATGCATGTGACCATTGGAGGATAACTCATTAGTCAGTTCTCTCCTGCTGTGCAGGTCTCGGCAGTCAAACTCAGGTTATCAGGTTTGGTGGCAAGCACCTTTACCTGCTGAGCCATCTTGCCAGCCTCTAGGGTGGATTTTGAGAGAATGAGTTGGTAATGATATCAACTTGGAAATAGCTGGAACCCTGCTGAGATCTCAGACCTGAAGCTACTGAACTGTCTTCTTTTTCCTCTTCTTCCTGCTCTCCTCTTCCTCCTTTTTTTGTGTTTTTTTTCTTTTTTTTTTTTTTCTTTTCTTTTTTGGTTTTTCAAGACAGGGTTTCTCTGTGTAGCCCTAGCTGTCCTGGAACTCACTCTGTAGACCAGGCTAGCCTCAAACTCAGAAATCCGCCTGCCTCTGCCTCCCAAGTGCTGGGATTAAAGGCCTGCGCCGCCGCCGCTGCCGCTGCCGCTGCCGCCACCACCACCACCACCACCCCCCCCCCCGCGTTTTTTTTTTTTTTGTTTTGTTTTTTTCTTTCAAGACATGATTTCTCTGTGTGACCTGGCCTGGAACTCACTCTGTAGACCAGACTGGCTTCAAACTCAGAGAGCCACCTGCCTCTGCTGGGTGCTGGGACTAAAGGTGTGTGTCACACCTGTCTGATGAATTGTCTTCTAATTCCAAATCTGATGCTAAGTGTCTCACGGAGGCTGGAAAGGTTCACTGATGTGGTGGCCCAGGGGTCAGTAGGACAGAGACCTCTAGCAATTATTTGGCCTGGCAGTGGAGACTGACTGACCCTAAGGTAAAAATGAATCCTACGAAGGGAGCCCAATAGAATGGGTCTGTGTGTGCCAGAAGGAAGAGGACCAGAGCGACCAAAACAGAAGTGCTGCTGTGCTGAAGTTGGGAGTTGATCTGGGAAGGTGTCCCAGAAAACCCAGACAGCAGCCACAGACAAGAACATCTTTTTTCTTTTTAAACTCCTTAAATGTGTATGGGTGTTTTGCTTTACTCTATGTTCGTGCACCACATGCCCAGAGAAGCAGAAGAGAGCGCTGGTCACTGAAACTGAAGTTACAGATCGTTATGAACCACTATGTGGGTATTGGACACTCAACCCGGCTCCTCTGCGGAAGCGGCACACTCTCCCACGTGCTGAGCGGCTCTCGTTGCTGGAGTAGCTTTATCCCGCACCCGGAGGGGCCAGGCACGCCCACTCCTCCTTTACCACCCTTCTCCCATCACCTTACAATAGTATAGCAGGAGTTTGGGGTAGAGCATCAGGATAGAAAGACCGGCTTCCCTCTGTTCTTAATGGTAGGGGCTCCCTCCACTGGCCAGGAGGGCAGCAACTATGTCATTCTACATCAAGTTCTGCCAGGCAAAATACAAAGTCAAAGGAAGTCAAGTCAGAGATCTGACAGCGACATAAAACCAGTCACTTTATTTTAAATCATTCATTCACTTGTTCTGTTTATTATTATTGTGTGTGCATGATGGGGGAGTGGCTACTGCCAAAGCATGTGTGTGGAGGTCAGAAGACAACTTTGTGGGGTCAATTCTCTCTTGCAACTTTTATGTGGGTTTTGGGAGCCCAACTCATGTCATCCAGCTTGCACAGAGAGCACTTTTCCCATTGAGCCATCTCTATCTCCCCTTGTTTTTTATTTTAAATTTATTTTTATTGGATATTATATTTACATTTTAGATTTTATCCCCTTACTCCCCTTACCCCCACCTCCCAGGAACCTCCTATCTCAATCCCCCTCCTCATGCTTCTATGAGGATATGCCCCCATCTACCCCCTCACTCCCACCTCCCCACCCTCGAATTACCCCCCACACTAGGTGTTCATCCTTCATTATCTCTCCTTGTTTTAGGGTGTCACCTCTAAAACCTTACTCTGCAGCTCAGGCTAGCCTCAAGTTATCTTAAAGGTGTATGCCTCCATACTAGGCTAGCAGAGATTTCTTTAGTGACTTTAGGTGACCCCAACACTGGCTGCTAATGGGAAGTTAAATGGGAGGGTCCAGGGAAGACACTTGTCAGGGAGACTTATCCACTTGAGCTGAGAGTGCTAAGAGCAGAAGTCAGAATGCTTTGGGGTAGGAGAGGCCATGGAGACCAGGTGAAAGTGGCCAACACAAAGATTGTGGCTGGTCAAGGTGGCACACACCTTTAATCCTAGCACTTGGGGGGGCAGAGGCAGGAGGATCTCTGTCATGAGTTCAGAACCAGCCTGGTCTATATAGGGAGTTCTAGGATACTCAGGACTGTATGTAGAGACCCTGTCTCAAAAACAAACAAAAGAGCAAAGACTGCCAGGTAAGTAAGGGCTCCCAGGCAAAGGAGCAAAGCATTTCGACAAGAGGGAAGTGACTAACTAACAAGAGCCACTGAGAGGTCAAGGCAAGGACAAAATTAACAAGTGAACTTGCCAATCTTACTTGTTCCCTAGACCCGTTCTCTAAGGCATCCTGTAGTGGGCTCATTACAGATTCTAGCTAGGCAGAGTTAGAATGTGGCTGGGAGCCAGCTGGCTGCTGAGGACGCTTGCTCCTAAGCCTGATGACCTGACTTTGACCTCCACATGAAGAAGGACCCGCATGGCAGAAGAGGACAGATCCAAGTCCTCCGACTTTCACAAGTGCGCCATGCCATGTTCAGCTTTGTGCCTTCCTTTGTGTAGCACAGGGTTGCTGTGTGATATCATTCCTGGGGAGATAAGAGGAAATGTCCTCTCACCCCAGATAGAGAACCAACAGCATGCCAAAGTCAGATACCAGTATGGGTGAGGGGTCACTTAAAAGAGCAAGAAGGAATTAAAACAGCTGCACTAGCAAGGCTCTCCTCCAGCATGAGTGGCTACTCACTAAAGCTGGAAACCTGAAGCTCATTGCAAAGCCTGCAGGCAGTTCGGCAGCTTGGAAACTGCTCCTTTCAGTGCTTTCTGACACTGTCTCACTGTACCACTGTATAGCTCTGCTGCGGCTGGAACTTGTTATATAGATCAGGCTGGCCTCAAACTCAGGTCCATATGCCTCCCCTTCTGGAGCGCTGGTTAAAGGTGTGTGCCACTATATCCGGCAAAAATGTAATTCTTAACCAGAAAGAAAAACATCTGTCCCAAAAGCAAGCCCAGAGACTAGCAATCTTCACAAAACAGTTCTCCTAAGAAGTCCCTATCAAAACCTCAGCTGGCAGGCTGGTGGGATGGCACAGTGGATAAAGGCACTTGCAGACAAGGCTGATGACTCAAACTCCATCCCAGGAAGCCACAGGGTAGACAGGGAGAGCTGACTCTCTCAGGTTGTCCTGATCTCCGCACCTGTGCATACCTCCCCCAACACACATAAGAAATAAGCTGTCTTTCCAGGTCTTGATAACCTGACCTTAAAATTTATATGGAAGTTCAAAGGTCCCAGGATAGCCAATCTTGAAACAAAACAAGGTTGAATAACATATTTCACATTTTCCATTTGAAAGTCTTGGTAAAAGTTTCATTCATCAGACAGTGTTGAACTGGTGTAAAGACAAACCTTCGAGAAAAGCATGGAGATCAACAGAATGGAAGGAAAGGCTCAGAAGTAAGATCCCTCACCCTGGTGGGGAGGTGCACACCCGTAATGCCAGCATTCAAACAGGAGGAGACAGGAACTTCAGGAGTTCAAGGTCATCCTTGGCTACATCGTGAGTTTGAAGCCAACCCAAGCTATGAGAGAGCCCAAAAAATGGGGGTAGAGGGAGAAACTGGGGAGATGACACAGCGGTTGGGAATACCATCTGCCCTTGCAAAGGCCCAGGGTTTGTTTCCCAGTATGTGGCAGTTCACAGCCTTCTGTAACTCGAGTTCCAGAGGATCCAGGGCCCTGTTTCACATCACACGTTTGTTTTACAGACATGTATGCAGGAAAACCCCCATACATATAAAGATAAATACAATGAATTAAGTAGTTAATGTGTGTTAGTTACTGTTCTGTTTCTGGGAGGAGACCAAGGCAACTTATCAAAGAAAGCATTTAATTGGGGGCATGCTTACAGTTTCAGAGGCTTACAGTGCTTGGACATCATGGCAAGGGGCCATGGCAAGAGGCAGGCAGGAATGGTGCTGGAGTGCTGAGAGTTTACATCCTGCTCCTCAAGCAGAGAGAACATGGAAGACGTCACCTAGCATGGGACACCTACTGACACCCCTACTCCAACAAGGCCACCCCTCCTAATCATGCCTAGACAGTTCACTTGGTAACTAGGTCATTTAAGCCTGTGGGGGCCATTCTCATTCAAACCAGCACACCTCATTATCCAGCAATTCCACTTCAATGTGCATACACCAAGGATCAAAGCAGAGACTCCAACAGTGAAATATTCAGAGTAGCTTTATTCACAATATCCAGAAGGTGGCGGCAGGGGGAGGCCAGCTTCAAAGAAAGAAGTGTAGCATGTATAGAAAACAAGTCTAAGAAACAAAAAAAGAAACCAAGCACTGCGCACCATAATGGACTGCATAGGTCCTTCACCATCGGCCTCCTTTAGTTCCTGGCATGAAAGATGGAGCTGGGAGGTTTCTCTCACTCCAGGCCTGGTGTCTCTTTCTGCTCAGCACTGGACACCAAGCATTAAGTGTTGCCTGTCTGTTTAGCTCTGCTCATCAGCCCTGTCCCACCCTGTGTCAGGCAGGCAAGAAAGCAGCTGTGTCTGACTCACCTCCAGGAACAGGAGCTGGGCGGGTGCACCAAGTAGGTGCTGAGCAAATATGCTGAGTGACTGAAAGAAGACAGACCCTGAAGAGCACCCGCCTGTACAGGTGCTTGGTTAACTTAGCAAAGCCAGACAGTTGAATTCATCCTAAAAGACCACAGGACAAGGCTAGGCATGGTGGCCCATGCCTTTAATCCCAGGACTCAGAATGCAGGAGGATCTCTGAGTTAAAGGCCAGTCTGGTCTATATATTGAGTTTCAGGACAGCCAGGGCTATGTAGAGAGACCCTATCTTAAAAAACAAAAATCCAGCAGGGCAGTGGTGGCGAACGCCTTTAATCCCAGCACTTGGGAGGCAGAGGCAGGCGGATTTCTGAGTTCGAGGCCCACAGAGTGAGTTCCAGGACAACCAGGGCTACACAGAGAAACCCTATCTCGAAAAACCAAAAAAAAAAAAAAAAAAAAATCCAAACCAAAACCAAGATAAATCATTTTAAGTCATTTTAGAAGACAACAATGGGGTGGAGAGACAGATCAGCTGTTAAGAACACTGGCCTGCTCTATTGAAGGGCAGAGCATCCGTGTTTGATTCCCAAGACCCCACACAGCAGTTCTCCAAGCTAGCAAGTGCCGCACAGACAGACACATATGCAGGCAAAACACTCAGCTTAGTTTTCATTTTAAAAAGACAACAATGTCTTAGGAAGCATCCAGGGTACATAAGTTTGACTAGCGCAAGCTCGTTGGTTTAGGGCACTCAGTGAGTTAACAGAATCCTGAAAAGCCTTTCCTTGAAACTCACTTTCAGCTGCCCTGCACCCTTCCTTTTATTCCCTGCTCCCCAGGCTCCACACACACACACACACACACACCTGCCCACACATTCCCAATCTGCTCCCCAGGCCCTGGTCCCTACACACATGCGTACTAATTACTTTAGTTGATAGCACAAAATGCCTGTCAAGAGCTGTTTAAGGAAGCTGCAGGGTGCAGTGTAGCACAGCTTGGGAGTCAAGGTGGCTGGAGTGTGAGGTGCTGGTCACATGGCATCTACTGTCAGGAAGCAGAGATGGATGCTGACGCTCAGCTGACTGTCCAGTACCTCACTCAGGCTAGGGACTCCCTCACCTAGACTTGTGTCCGTTTCCATGGTGACTTAAATTCCACCACGCTGACAGTCAGGATTAGCTATCACAGCTTGGGATATGTGATGTTTACTGTGTGCTGGATTCCACGCTGGGAACTTAAGGTGTCAAATTGCATATACCTTACCATCCCCAGTTTTTAAAGCTTTATTTAAAAAAAAAAGATTATCTGTTTTATGTATGTGAGTACACTGTCACTCTCTTCAGACACACCAGAAGAGAACATGGGATCCTATTACAGATAGATAGATGGTTTGAGCCACCATGTGGTTCTTGGGAACTGAACTCAGGACCTCTGGAAGAAAAGTCAGTGCTCTTAACTGCAATCTCTCCAGCCCCTTACCATCCCCATTTTTCAGAGAGAAATACACACTCCCACTGCAGGCCCCACACTTCCTTTTACCCCATTTCTCACAACTACCCATCTATCCTGGTCTCTTTAACTTTTTATGTGTATAGATGTTGCCTGTATATGTTGTCTTAGTTAGGGTTTTACTGTTGTGAACAGACACCAGGACCAAGGCAACTCTTATAAGAACAACATTTAATTGGGACTGGCTTACAGTTCAGAGGTTTAGACCATTATCAACAAGGCAGGAGCATGGCAACATCCAGGCAAGGATAGTGGAGGAGGAGCCGAGAGTTCTACATCTTCATCTGAAGGCTGCTAGCAGAATACTGACTTCCAGGCCGCTAGGATGAGGGTCTTAAGCTCACGCCCACAGTGTCATATCCACTCCAAGGCCACGCCTCCAAATAGTGCCACTCCCTGGGCCAAACATATTCAAACCACTACATTCCACCCCCTGGCCCCTAGGCTTGTCCAAACATATGTGTCTATAGGGCCATACCTAAACATAGCATAATGGAAAATACATTTAGTCCAATTTCAAAGGGCCCCATAGTCTATGGCAGTTTCAACAATGTTAAAAGTCCAACGTTCAAAGTCCCTTCTGAGATTCATCCAATCACTTACCTGTACTCTCTAAAGCAAGACAGGAAATCAGATGGGCAAACTCCAAACTCTGCATCTCCATGTCTGATGTCAAGGCAGTCTTCAGATCTCCAACTCCTTTTTCATCTTTGTTGACTGTAACAGACTTCTTTCTCCTGGGCTGGTTCCACTCTCTGTTAGCAGCTTTCCTCAGCAGGTATCCCACGGCTCTGGCATCTCTAACATTTTGGGGTCTCCAAGGCAACTTCAGCTTCACAGCTTCTTGTTCCAGTGTCTGGGATCCACACGTGATCTTCTGGGCTCCTCCAAAGGGTTTGGGTCACATCTCCATCTCTGCCCTCTGTAGCAGTCTCTGGTTGACTCCACTCCACTGCTGCTGTTCTTGATGGTCATCCCATGGCACTGGCATCTCCAATACCTTGGGGTCTTCTGCAAGTATGCTTCACCAATAGCCTCTCATAGGCTCTCTTCATGGTGCCAAACCTCAACTCCTTTGCATGACCCCGTCAGTCCTGGGCTGAAGGTGCAAAAACATATTCAAAAATGTGTCTATGTATCATGTGCATGCCTGGTGCACGAAGAAGTCAGAAGAGGGCACTGGATTCCCCAGAAGTGGAGTGATGGATGGTTGTGAATTGACAAACTCTCTAGAAGATCGAGTGCTCCTAACTGCTGAGCCATCTCTCCAGCCCTTGCCAGACTTTCTGCTCTTGTCAGAGGGATGGTTGTTTTTCTTTGCAATTCTCTGATTGTTGACATGGTTCAGGAATAGTGCTTATTTGTTTCTGTTTGTTTGTTTGTTTGTTTGGCATTTTGAGACAGGGTTTCACTATGTAGCCCTGGCTATCCTGGAACTCACCATATAGACCAGGCTAGCCTCAAACTCTTAGAGATTAGGTGTATGTTACTTTGCCCAGTGATTATTCAGTTTTTTGTTCTTGTTTGTTTTTTTAAAGATTTATTTATTTTATGGGAGTACACTGTAGCTGTCCTCAGATACACCAGAAGAGTGCATCAGAACCCATTACAGATGGTTGTGAGCCACCACGTGGTTGCTGGGAATTGAACTCAGGACCTCTGGAAGAGCAGTCAGTGCTCTTAATCACTGAGCCATCTCTCCAGCCCTGATTATTCAGTTTTTTAAAATGACACTCGAGGGATGGAGAGACGGCTCAGCAGTTAACAGCACTGGCTGCTCTTCCACAGGATCCATGTTAAATTCCCAATGCTCACATGAGAATTCTCAGTCACCTACGACTCCAGTTCCAGTGGACCCAAAGCCCTCTTCTGGCCTCCACAGGCACTGCACACACATGATACACAGACATTCATGTAGGCAAAAAACACTCATACAAAGCTTTTTTAAAAATTAGATGACACTTGAGTAGGACATGGTGGCATACACCTTTAACCCCAGTTTTTAGAAGGCAGAAGCAGAAAGATCTCTGTGTGTTCAAGGCTGGCCTGGACTAGACTACAGAGAGAGTTCCAGGTTAGCCAGTAGAGTTAGTTGTGGGGAAAGGGGTGGGGGAGCTAGAAGCCAGGTACAATTTAGTTAAAAGAAAAAAAAAAAAAGAACATTTGCACAAACATGAATACCTACAATAAGAACATTTGCACATACATGAACACCCACAGTAAGAACATTTGCACATACATAAACACCCACAGTAAGAAGAGCTGTGGTTTGAGAATATAAAGATAGGTCCCCACAGGGCCCTGCACACACAACAGCTGTAAAGAGTACCCGAGGAAGTGCAGACCTATTGTTACCAAAGATCCTGCACCAAGGAGTAGGGAAACTATCCCGGAGGAGAGTACCAGGACTATGAGTACTCTTCCCCAGTCAGGGTACACACCCAGCACCTAGAAGAGTGGGCACTTGGTCATGTCTGGGTCACACAGCTCTGTTTCTTTCTCCAGAAAAGACACGGGTCTAGGGACAATGGCAACCCTGTTCCTCCACGTGCTAGTCCACTGCACAAGATGAATTAAACCACCATTGGCAACTCTGCCAGAGGGAAAACTTGGTGCTCACCTCACTTCCTCATCTGTAAGCTGGAGGTGGTGGGGACACTTCCTCTAGAAGATGGCTCTGAAGGGCAGGTATCCAACAGTGGACTTGGATCTAACTATCCCTGGTACTTGAGTGGCTGTAATACCCACTAGAGGTGGAAAGTGATACCGAGAGAAGAGGAGGGAAACATCATCCAGGCTTGGAAGACTTATTCAAGGGAGGTGGGTGAGATCACTCGAACTCACAGCTCTCCTCCTACCGCCCTCTCCCCTGGCCTCTGAGGCACCAGGCCAAGCAGTACCCTAGGCAAATGTGCTGTGAAAAGTGTCCCACAACACTAAGACCCCCCTTTTAAACTTCTGGACCAGGAGGACTGCCAGTTGCCATAAGGATACCCATCTGCCAAAATGGGACTGAATCAGGCTCTAGGCAGTGGCTGAGGAAGTGGCGGCTGGAAAAGAAAGGGGAACTGAGCAATACCCAGTAAGTACTCCTTCCAGCCAAGCCTTTCCCACAGAACTCTCTACTCACTCCCTACTCACTAGGATTTTTAATCAAATCTTCTTACCTTATTCAAGTTGTTTCTATGCCTGGTGCAGAATTCTAGGTCACTCTCTTCCTGCCCTGGGCACTCCCCACTCCTTATGTTCTCCACAATACGAATCACCATCTGACATGCTATTTCTGGATGTTATCATCTGTGTCCTCTTCACATATAAACTTCAAGAACATTTTGTTTGCAGAATTACACCATCTAGAACACTCAGTGCTGGGGATAGAGAGGTTCTTAGCTGCTGCTGCTGCTGCTGCTTCTTCTCCTTCTTCAGAAATTTGTTTTGTAGTTTTGAGACAGGAATGGTGTATTTCTGACTGGTCTAGAACTCATTACATTGACCAAACTGGCCTCAAAATTAGAGATCTGCCTGCATGTGCCTCCAGAGAGTGAGGATTAAGGTGTCCACACTAGATAGAGATTTCTTTCTATTCTTTTTCTTTTTCTTTTTTTTTGTTTTGTTTTTTTGAGACAGGGTTTCTCTGTATAGTCCTGGCTGTCCTAGAACTCACTCTGTAGACCAGGCTGGCCTTCAACTCAGAAATCCACCTGCCTCTGCCTCCCAAGTGCTGGGATTAAAGGTGTGCACACTGATGATTTATTTCTTTTTTAAAAAGATTTACTTTATGTATATGAGTACATTGTAGCTGTCTTCAGACACACCAGAAGTCATCAGATCCCATTACAGATGGTTGTGAGCCACCATGTGGTTGCTGAGAATTAAATTCAAGACCTCTGGAAGAGCAGTCAGTGCTCTTAGCTGATAAGCCATCTCTCCAACCCTGAGATTTCTTTATGTGTCAATATGTATATATACTTGTGTGCATGCAGTGCCCACCAAGGCCAGTTAAGGGCATCAGTCCCCTGAAGTGGGAGCTGTAGGCAATGATGAGTTGCCTAATACGGGTGCTGGGAGTCAGACTCAAGACCTCTGGAAGAGCAGCAAGCACTTTAACTGAGCCAGCTCGGCCTATATCATCATAAAATGTACAAATCTTAAATGTATAGCTCAATATATGTGACCTACATGGGGTTTACAGCTCCGTGTCCTTCAGCCAATCCCTACCCCTCATGGCCTTGCTAACTTCTACCACCAAAGACCAGTTCTGCTTGTTCCTGATCTTGTTTTTCAACAGCCTCTCACTTTGTAGCCTAGTAGTCTTGAACCTGGGATTCTCCTGTTTCTACCCGAGTACTAAGTTTACAGGTGTGTGCTGTTATTCTTGACCCCTGATTTTTTAAATTTCATTGAAATGCATTACATCATTCAGTGTACATTTCTGGCTTCTGTTTCTTAGCACAATCTATAAGATTTTCCCATTGTGTGTAACAAGGGCTTGCTTTAAAAAAAAAAAAGGGGGTCTCACCATGTGACTCTAAGTGGTTTCAAACTTGCTCTGTAGATCCTCCTGCCTCTGCCTCCTGAGGGCTGGAATTAAAGTCATGTATCACACACACACCCAGCCCTCTTGCTTTTTTTTCACTATTTTCTGTCTGTCACACACATGCTTGTTTATCCTCGTGTTTATCTATGCCCTGTGTATGGGCAGCAGGCTGTTTTCATCGGAGACTATAAGCATCTTTTTCTTAATTTCTACTTACTTATATGTTGTATTTGTCTAGTACCACGTGCATGCCTGATGCTGAGGAGGCCAGAAGAGGACATCAGATTCCCTGGAACTGGAGTTACAACTGTGAGCCACATTGTGGGCTTAGGTCCTCTGGGAGAGCATCCAATGCTCTTAACTGCTGAACCATTTCTCCAACTCCCTTTTAAAGGTGTCTTGTTTAACTTGCTGTGTGGCTGAAAGTGTCCTTGAATTCCTGGTCCTGCTGCCCCCATCTTGGTTTCCCTCCTCTCCCTGCCATGTCCAAATGTGAGTACTTCATGTCTTTTGGAGGACATGTTCCTAGACTTTTCTTGGAAAGTGGCCTAAGAGGAAACCAATGGGATCATGGGTGAAATAAGTGTGGCAGTGGAATGGATGAGCAACGACTAAATGGTTTTCAAAGAGGGTCCCCAGCGACATGGCCACCAGCAGGGTATGACTTCTGAGTTCACACATTGTCTCTAGCATGAGGTGAGTGAGGTCAGGCCTTCCTCAGGCTCCTTTCTGGTGGGTACCCATCTGACAGAAGCCCATCTCCTCTGTGAGTTTGCTTAACAAATCCTGCAGTGAGCTGCAGGGTCCTTTCCCGTTGTCAAGGAGTCATGGTTTTCAGCTGACACTCTAGCTGTGCCACACCCAGGGCTGAAATAGTCACATAGACCTTGGCTCAAGGCTCTTTTATGGTTCCTGGTAAAGCTCCACAGGCCAGTAGGATAGACTGCCTATTCGATGGTACTCAGAGAGTCACAGTATCTGTCTCCACTCTAGGAAGTATCCAGAGGCCTGACCCTGCCTGAAGCACTGCCCTTTTAAGGCTTGTGTCCTCTGACAAGGATTCCAGCCCTTTCACATTGTTCTGAGGCCCTGTGATAGAAAATGGCTGATGTGGGGTTGGAGAGAAGGCTTCAATGGTTAGGAATGCGTAATGCTCTTCCACAGGGCTGGAGTTTGGTTCCCAGTGCTCACAATGAACGCTCACGACTTCCTGTTACTCCAGCTCCTGGGAGACTCAACACCTCCCAACTAAAAGGGCACCTATACCTCCCCCCACCTCTGTCTCTGTCTCTGTCTCTGTCTCTCTCTCTCTCTCTCTCTCTCACACACACACACACACACACACACACACACACACACACACACAAACACACTCCTGCACTTACCAGCCTTTCACAAGCTCTGTTGCTTCTCTGCCTTATTTCTCACTTGTAATGTGGGACTCATTATTACCTGTGTTAGCTGTGTGTATGCATGCACGAACACATACTTTCTCACACACACAAAATTAAAAGTAAGTCCTACTTTCAAAATTATTTTTCCTCACCAGGTATAGAGCTACACACCTTTAATCCCAGCACTCTGGAGGAAGAGGCACATGGATCTGTGTTCAAGGTCAACCTGGTCTACATAGCTAAGACTTCCAGGAAAACAAGAGCCACATAGAAAGACCTTGTCTCAAAAAACAACAAAAAAATCTTTTATTAGTTCTTTGAAAAAATATATGTATCTTAAAAAATTAGCGCCGGACAGTGGTGGTACACGCCTTTAATCCCAGCACTTGGGAGGCAGAGGCAGGTGGATTTCTGAGTTCGAGGCCAGCCTGGTCTACAGAGTGAGTTCCAGGACAGCCAAGGCTATACAGACAAACTCTGTCTCGGAAAAAAAAAACAGAAAAAAAAAATTAGCTAAAGCTCACCTAAGTTGGTTTGGGTAGACTCTGTGAACAATTTTACTCAGGCGTGGAAGAGCTGCTAGCACTGCAGGGCCATTGCTATGACCTGAAGCCTGGGCGACAAAGCTCGTACCAGACCAGTGGGGTTATGTAACAAAACCTTGTCTCAAAAGAGAAAAGTTTAATTCCAACAGAGGGAGGCCAGCCTGATCTACAAATCTAGTTCCAGGCCAATCAGAGGGCCTCTCAGCTTCCCCTGTTCTAGGGACCTTCGAAGTCAATCGCTGAGGATGGTGGGGCCATAAGGGCCAAGAGCTAAAGACCAGATAAAGCCCACTATGACTATGAACCTTAGGGGAGCAAGAGACAACCCTGTATCTGAGCAACTGTTGTCTGGGTTTCTGTTGTTTTTTGGTTTGGTTTTTATTTTTGAGACAGGGTTTCTGTGTAGCCCTGGCTGTCCTAGAACTCACTGTGTAGACCAGGCTGGCCTGGAACTCAGGGAAGTCTGCCTATTTCTGTCTCCCCGAGTGCCGAGAGTAAAGATGTGTGCTGGGGTTTTAGTAGATCAAGTGTGCCCACACACAGGTGTAACTAGTGTAGTACACAGCTAACACAGATAATAGTGAGCCCACATTACAGGTGAGAAATAGGCAGAGAAGCAACAGAGCTTGTACAGGCTGGTGAGTGAGTGCAGGTGATCTGAGCCAAGGGCCTGGCTGGAGAGGCCCCAGTTCTAGACCTTAAGTTAGCTGAAGGCCCAGAACAGAGGGGCATGCCAGCTGTTGGCAGGCACCACCTACAGCCACCTGAGCTTCCCCAGGTCTTCTGCCTAGAAGCAGCAAGAGTTTTCCCAGTATCCCAGGCTTCCTTGCCTTCCCATCATCCTATATACCCTGAGTTCAGAACTGATCTTCTGCTCTTTGGAGACAGAGCTGTACTATGCTGCCCTAGCAAACTTAAACCCAAGATCCTCCTGCCTCTATTGGGATTGTAGGTGCCACAACACTTAGCTCCAGAACCCACTTATTTTTTTAACACTTTAATTTTATGTATATGTTTACCTGTATGGATGTATGACCATGTATGTGCATTGCCAAAGGACATTGGGTCCCTGGAACTGAAGCTACAGATGGTTGAATCACCATGTGGGTGCTGAGAACCAAACCAGGGTTCTCTACAAGAGCATTCAGTGCTCTTAACTGCTAAACCATCTCTCCAGACCCAGAATTCACTACTTGGATGAATATCAGTGATAGACTCTTAAGAATCTCTTCCTTTTCTAACTCCAGTCCTCAGCCTGTTTAGCATGGCCTTTGCTATGGTGTCCCATGTGTTTGCCTTCCCTGGTCTGTCTCCATCTATTTCGAAAACTACTGCTCCTAGGACCCACACCCTACTCACAGTCCCCATGCTCCCCAGAGTTCTTTGAGGTACAGTTGGCATAGAGTGGAAGCCTCCCTGATCATGTGACTAAGAAATGCTGACACACCAAGCACCTCATGGGTTCCAATGGGCTCCAGTCCCTGCACTGGTTTCATTCTCAACCTTTAGAGTGGGTTAGAAGTTTCCAGTAGCCTAGCATCTCCAGCTTAAGTGTGCTGAGGATCTACCCCAACCTTACAGCAGTCAGCATGGGCAGTGTGGCACTGATTGACCAGGCTGCATCATGCCCATCCCTCAATCCTCGAAGTGGGGTCAGCTTCCCACATCTCAAGTTGGGGTGGAGAAGTCACAGGAGCACACTATAATGAAATTGGGAGTGGAAGGAAGGCAGATAGCACCCTTGAAGGTCCATCTCTAGTACCCAGTCATTCTTAAATCATGTCTCAAGTTTTTCCACTGTTCTAACCACTGCCCTAGCCTACCTACTTCCCTCCTGTAGCACAGGGACTTTGCCTCCTGCTTCCCAGTACAGTCTCCATTAAACTACTGGCTCTTCAACGCTCCCTCCAAAACCCCCTTCTCCACCGTCTCTCTCCTCATGCTGGGGTTGGCCACAGGCCCAACCTGCATCGGCCTGCTCTGCTGTCTCCTTCCTGTCCCCCTATTCCTTCTTCTCTGGAAACCTACATTTCTGCCATTTTTAATTTTTTTTCCCAGTGCCAGGGCTCTGACTCAGCGGGCTTTGTAACCACTGGGCAAGTGGTCTATCTCTACCTAATCTTACTCCAGACCTTTTGCCATCTTAAAAAGCAGGGGGCTAGCTGGGCAGTGGTGGCGCACGCCTTTAATCCCAGCACTTGGGAGGCAGAGGCAGGTGGACTTATGAGTTCAAGGCCAGCCTGGTCTACCGAGTGAGTTCCAGGACAGCTAGGGCTATACAGAGAAACCCTGTCTCAAAAAACAAAAACAAAACAAAACAAAACAAAACAAAACAAAACAAAACAAAAAGCAGGGGGCTAGAGACATGGCTCAGCAGTTAAAAGTACTTGCTGCTCTTCCAAAAGACCAGGATTCAGACCCTAAGGACTCCCAAGGTGGCTGGCAACCATCTGTATATAATTCTAGTTCCTGAGGATTCAATGCCCTCTCTGGCCTCTGTTCACACCAGGCACACATGTAGTGCACAATGCAGGCAAAACACCCACACATGTAAGACCAAGTTTTAAAAGAAAAAGCAAACATACCGTGCATTCTTTTAGTGCCCTCTTAGGCCCAGCACTGCCTCAGCTCCCTGCTCCCTCAATGACTACTGAGGCAGGGGTTCAGAGGCTCTCCTCTATGGGGAGTGTAGCCCACCGCGACAGGGGAGACTTCCTTTGAGCATACTTGACAGCTGTCCTCTCCCTTCTATACCAGACCATCTGGATAGCTCAGGGTCCGGCAGCTCATGTCTGGTGCCTTCCCTTCAAGTCCATACACCTGTCTCTAGACCTCAACTGTCACCAAGACCAATCCACACTTTCTTCAGTGTCCTCAAGAGCACCCCAAATTCAACACAGCCAAACTTGAGATCTTCAAGGTAAACCTTGTCTTCTCCTCCTGTGTCCCTCAACTGGAAAAGGGTCCCAGCCCTGGCAAAGAGCTGCAGAAAATGAAAAAAGGTACTTCCTGATATCCTCCATTGGCCCTTTGCAGCCTGT
>JANHMN010000003.1:134393277-134411694 GCA_030674055.1 Rhabdomys pumilio
GAAAAAAGGTACTTCCTGATATCCTCCATTGGCCCTTTGCAGCCTGTCTTCAAGCCAAACAGCCCTGGGTATCCCCAGACTATAGCCACCATCATCCTCACCCACACACCTACCACATCCCCAAGGGTCTCTGAGTGCCTCCATCAGGAAGAAGCCAGCGAACTTGTCAACATATGACTTACCATCCCTCTAGGTCTTTCAGACTTTGGGCCTCACGTGGCCATTACCTCCTGCTCACCCAGCAGTGCTGCGTCCTGAAGATGTAGCTCATGCCTTTGGCTGCTCAGATCCAAGGCAGACCCTGTCCCTTCACTGTGCTGAGCCCTCTGCTGCACTGACTACAAAGCACTATAGTTTTCAAGGTCCAGTCTCAGTACTGATTCTTCTCAGCAGGCCAGAGAGGGGAAGAAGGCGTCCAAGGTCCCACTTGATGAGGTCATCCCTTAGCACTTCCGGCGTGTGGCTGCTCGGTCCCTAGACCACACTCCTTTCTTCAGTACCCTTAGTAGTACCCCAGACTCCTGTCAGACTCCCCATTTTTACTCAATCACTGGCTGTCCCCACACTGTCCCTGCTGCCCCCATGTGGGGAGGTAGGTGGGTGGGCAATAAGAATACAGCCACAAAGCCCTGGACACAAGATGAAAAGAAACCAAAATTCTCTTTTATTTTTTAATAAATTTAAGAACAATTCCATCTTTCTCTTCTCCCCAAAGCAGCTAATACTAACTAAAGAGAGCATATGGCCAGGGGTAAAGGGCGAAGGGTGCTAGGAATCATAGTCCTCTTCATCCTCTGCATCAGCTGCTGAGGGGCCAGGGGGTGCTGGGGGCAGGGGCAGAGGAGAGGTGAAGGGCATGAAGGGAGTTGGAGGGCTGCAGGACAGAAAATGGACAAAATCAGGCTTGCCACTGTGCTGTGCCCAACCCATAGGCCCCACCCTCATCCTCCAGAGGCAGAGGCAGTTGTGGTCAAAGCCACCCATTACATCACAGCAGACAAGCTCCCCTTGGAAGGGAGGTCCCAGTGAGGACCACTATCTAGACTCTCTCCCCACTACCGTAGAGACAAGACCTTCTCAGAACAATCTCTTGTGTTTGACGTCCCCTCCCCTTCCCTAAGTCAGGCACCACCACCAAGTGGCTAGGGAAGCAAAACTAACTGGCTCTGGGGAGTTTGCCGTGCCCCTTTCTAGTGTTCCTGGGGTGCTCACCTCTGAAAGTGGGCAGGGGGGTGACTGGCTTGGGGTGGAGGCTGTGGTGTGTCTTCTTCCCCATCGGTATCTGTGTCCTCAGACTCATCCTGTGAACACAGCAGGAGTCAGGGTTAATGAGACTGCCTGGCATCTCTGGGGAGCCCAGACCCCTGGGAGAGCAATGGAGATGGAGGTACAAGGATGAGGCCAGGCCGTCCCATCAGCCTCACTCACCTCCTGTTCTGAGTCTGTCCCAGACAGCTTCTTGTCTTTGCCTTTGCTTCCTGTGCCTCCATTCTTCCTGCCGCTGTTGCCTGGTTTCCGGCCCCTTCGGGAAGGTACAGTCCATCTGCCCAGAGGACTCTCTCCCCCTAGTTCAACCCCAGCCACCCCCAACCCTTGTGGCCTTGGCCTTTCCCACCTATATGCCTGGTCTTGGCTACCCACCTTCGAGGACCCTTGTCCCCATCCATGTGGTTGTCTTCCCCATCCCCCTGCATGTCAGGCACAGATGCCACCAAATCTTTCAAGAAGTCAAACTGCTGCTCAAGTTCAATGCACTGCTTCCTGAACAAGTGGAGAGGAAGGTGTTCACTTAGCGCCCTCAAATAGAGACCTTTTCGTGTCAGTACAGTGGAACATGAAAAACACCCCTCTCCACTCCCACCAGGCCTCCCGGGCGGGCGGCTCCGCTCGGCTATGGTTGCTCCCTCCACCTCAAACACCTAATCTCCCCTACATCAGTCCAAACTCACAAAGCTGGCTTCCCTCAGCCTCGCACCACTCCCCCTGACAGAACAGTACCTCCTCAAAAGCCCCTCCCAGCTCAGCGGCCACTCACAGGTGGGACGTGGTCATGGTTTTGGCATTTCGAGACTGGGTCACCTGGCAAGCCTTCTTCAACAGGGACTCCAGGAAGAGCTCAAGTGCCCGGGCTGAGGACGTCAAGGAGAATCCAAAAAGGGGAGTGCCGCAGTCCCGCCCCACGCCCCTCAGCCCAGCCAGCCCCTAGTAGGATACAGATGATGACAGGCACAGCTGCCGCCACCTTCCCAATCTCTTCGTCCGTCTGCATGATCTTCTTGATCCGCGCCTGCCGAAGGAAGGGGACAGAGCTCGTTTCTTGCGTCCCTACAGGGGAGCTGAGGGAACCAGGGGGTACCCCAGGAGAAGGAGAAGGAGAAGGGGGCGGGGGGCACCAAGCCAGGAGGGCATGAAAGGGGCGGGGCGTCAGGCCGTGAACACCTAAAGGCACCCGCCCCCCCACCAGCAGGACCTGGGCCCAAGCCTCCAGGAGCCCAGCCTGCTGAGGCCCATCCCGGCCACGTGCTCACCGGCGGAAACCGCGCGTTATACTTCTTCTTCTTGCTTGGCATCTCGGGGGCCTCTGTTGCTGCGCCGGGCCCAGCGCCGCCGCCCGCAGCCTCCGGGCCCCGGGCCTGTTCGCCGCCGGCCCGCCGCGGTTCCCCCCGGGTCCTGGTGCCGCCTACTCCGCCCACACCACTTCCCGCAGGGTCCTAGTGCCGCCCGTAGAAAAGCAGCTCCCAAAACCCAAGCGCTGAGTTTCGGATCCTCTAGGGCCGTGCGCGTCCTTCTCAGGGATCGCCCGCCACGCCCACCCGCCCCCCAAGCTAAAGTACGAACGTTAGCTCCGCCTCCTTAAGGCCGCCCGCACCTTTCGGGATTCTCGCGCTGGCTCCGCCCCTTCCCCTGGAGGCCCCGCCCCTAGCCTGCTGGTTCCGCCTCTGGCCCCGCCCCGTGACTGTGTTTGTCTATAAAGTTGTTGTTGAGGTGGCGGGACCCTAAGATGGCGGCGGCGGCGGCAGCCGTGGCCGGGGCGGGGCGCGGCGGGGGTGGCGGCGCGGACCCCGGGCAGGAGCGGAGCCGGGCCCGAAGTTGGGTTGGCGTGGAACGGAGTGAAGGCCGGAGGTGACTGCGAAGCGGCGAGAGGGATAGCCCCGGGGAGGAGGCAACCCTTAAGATGTGGGCACTAATGGCGGCGGGTGTGGTAGGGCTGGAGCCTGGTCCTCGCGCAGGGTCTGTCCTATCTGGGTCGAGTCCAGATGTTGCCCATTGACCCCCTGATGGGCCGCTGACCTCTGGGACTCAGAATCTCAGTGTTTAAGTGTGCCCCAAATAGTTCATCGTGGGAGGTCTGGCCCTCTACAGCCAGTCTGTGAGGTTGGCGAACCTGCGTTTTGCCTGCGTCCATTAAATTGCAGCCCCGCACTTGCTTCCTGCGGGACTCTAGTTCAGTGGTGTAGCGGAGTCCCGTGCCAGTTATCACTTGAGCTCTAACGCTCTTTACAGACATGACCTTGGGCGAGCCCCTTTTCTCAGAGTTTCAATTTCCTTGTTTGTAAGCAGTGAAAGTAGTACTAACAATAGCAACTCTACCTCAGGCATTTTATTCAAGAGACAAATCTAGACAGGATCAGTTGTTATCCCATTGTGAAGATGAAGCAACTGAGGCACAAACATTAAGTCTTGCCCTGGGCCACAGTTTAACGCAGTGCCTGGCACCTTCTAGAACCCAGCACTTTTTATTTACTGTCTCAAACCTCTGACTCAGTTCCCTCACAACAGGATGGAACCAAATGAGGATCTGGAAGAGGAGGACTCTCCAGGTGGCCGTGAGGATGGCTTCACTGCTGAGCACCTGGCTGCAGAGGCCATGGCAGCTGACATGGACCCCTGGCTGGTATTTGATGCCCGTACTACACCTGCCACAGAGCTGGATGCCTGGTTGGCCAAATACCCACCATCTCAAGTTACTCGCTATGGGGACCCAGGTTCACCCAACTCTGAACCTGTGGGCTGGATTGCAGCCTATGGGCAGGGTTACACCCCCAACTCCGGGGATGTACAAGGGCTGCAGGCAGCCTGGGAGGCTCTGCAGACCAGTGGGCGACCCATCACACCAGGTACTCTGCGCCAGCTGGCCATCACCCACCATGTGCTCTCCGGCAAGTGGCTGATTCACCTGGCACCTGGCTTCAAGCTGGACCATGCCTGGGCTGGCATTGCCCGGGCTGTAGTTGAGGGTCGACTTCAGGTGGCCAAGGTGAGCCCACGGGCCAAGGAGGGTGGGCGCCAGGTCATCTGTGTTTACACGGACGACTTCACGGACCGCTTGGGTGTACTGGAGGCAGATTCTGCCATCCGTGCTGCAGGCATTAAGTGCTTGCTCACTTACAAACCTGATGTCTACACCTACCTGGGCATCTATCGAGCCAATCGCTGGCACCTTTGCCCCACTCTCTATGAGAGCCGTTTCCAGCTTGGAGGCAATGCCCGTGGCTCTCGAGTGCTGGATCGTGCCAACAATGTAGAACTGACCTAATGGGGCCAAGTAGGAGAGACCACTGTTTGCTTCCCAGCTGGGGATGGATCCTTCTTTCTTCTCTTCCTTGTCCCAAGAAGGCTGAGCTCCCTAGCTCTGAGGACTCATTGACTTGGGAACTGCCTGTACTCAGTCCCTTTGAACGTCTGCTCTCTGTGCAGGGCCAACTCCAACCCCCACAGGTGGGGCTCTGGCTCTCTGAGGGCCGGGCCCTCGGCTGTCCTCTTTGATGCTGCTCCCCACCACTGCCCAGGACCACAGCTTGGGTGCAGATACTTGAGAAAGTCTGCCCTAGCCACCTCTGTCCCCACTATACTTAGCCTGCATTCTTCCTATTCTTTTCTCCTTCAGAAGGGAGAAAACTTAGTGCTTCCAGTCCCTGCCCTTGGAGCCATCATAGCCCAGGTGGCAGGGCCCTTCCAGGACTGAGCATGCTAATGGGACCTATACATGTTCTGGCCAAGAGGAGATGCAGGGTCATGGACATGGGGTCTGCTCCTCCCTGCAAACTCATAGCCTGCATCACCAACATCCCTTCCCTGCCTCCCTTGACATGTGCCTGCTCCTGGCATTTCAATAAAACCCAGCTCGGGTCTGTGTCTTGAGTGTTTTTTAAAAATACTGTCCTGATGATTACCTGCATTGGCTCTCGAGGAAAGACAGGACCAGAAGAGGCAGCTCCAGCCTGAGCAGGCCCACCAGCCTGAGCAGGCTTTCTTTTCCTTCCTTAACAGTGAAGATGGTGTGCTTTTTTGCAGCGACCAGACTCCATTGCTGAGAACCTCTTCAACGCTATTCTCCCTCTGTACCCCATGGATCAAAATCAGTTTCTTAGATCTTTTCAGGAAGGCCCAAGGAGGCTATTCTTTTGGTCCCAAGGTATATTTGTTTTACATTTTATTTTATTAAGAAAAAATCTCACTGTGTAGCCTTGACTGGCCTGGAAGTTACTTGGTACCCTAGGCTTGGCCATTAACTCACAGAAATTCATTTATCTTTGCCTACTAAACTTCTGGGTTTAAAATCCTGCAGCACCATCTCCAGCTTTTGGGTTTTTTTTTTTTTTTTTTTTAAATCTGTTCATAGTGGTACGTGTCTTCAATCCCAGCACTTGGAAGGCAGAGCCAGGTGGATCTTTGTGAGTTTAAGGCCAGCCTGTTTAACAAGTTCCAGCTACCTACATAAAAGAGAGACCCTGTCTCAAAAAACAAAAGTTAGTAGCCTTTGATCCCAGTACTTATAAGGCAAAGACAGGTGGATCTCTGTGAGTTCCAGGCTAGTCTGGACTATACAACGAAACCCTGTCTCAAAAGAGGGATGGAGGTGGGGCAAGGAGCCTGGTGATGTGGTTCAGCAGTTAAAAGCACTATTCTTTCAGAGGACCTTTAGTTTGATTCCCAGAATTCACATGGTGATTAGTAACAGCCTCTGACTCCAGTTCCAGGAGATAAAATGACCTCTTCTGGCCTCTGCAGGCACTGCATGCATGCTGCTGTGACATGCATCCAGGCAAGACTCCTATACATGGAAAAATGAATCTTTACAAAGTATTGAAAACAATAAAATATAAAATTATTAGGGGCCATGCAGAGGCTGCTTTGTCTTACACAAGTTTGGAGGTCAAAGGGCCACTTGGAGAAGTCGGTTTTTCTCCACTATGTGGACTCCAAGGATTCAGCTCAGATCAGGCAAGCACCTTTATCATCTAAGCATCTCAGTTGTACTAGCCAGTGGTGGTGTGCACCTTTAATCCCAGCACTTGGGAGGCAGAGGCAGGTGGATTTCTGAGTTCAAGGCCAGCCTGGTCTACAGAGTGAGTTCCAGGACAGCCAGGGCTACACACAGAAACCCTGTCTCAAACAACCAAAAAAAAAAATTTAAAAAAGCATCTCAGTTGCTCAGGCTTTTTTGTTGTTGTAGTTTTGTAGTTATTTTGTCTTTTGAGACAGGGTTTCTCTCTGTAGCCCTGATTGTCTTGGAACTCTGTAGACCAGGCTGGCCTGGAACTCAAGAGATTTGCCTGCCTATACCTCCTGAGTGCTGGGATTAAAGGTGAGTGCCACCACCAACTACCTGCTTGCCTTTTTGTGTTTTCCTTACATGGCACTAGCTGACTTGGAACTTGCTATGTAGACCAACTTAGCCTTGAACTCAAGGCCTGACTCTGGCTCACACATGTTCATCTTGACTTTATGATCCTCTGCTTACACTCCCTGGGTGTTAGGATTACATGTGTGTACCATCATATCCAAGTTTATGTAGTGCTATCCAGGTTTATACAGTGCCCAAGATTAATCTCAGGGCTTAGTGCCTGCTAGGCATTCTGCCAATGTAGTTACAGCCGCAGGCCCTCTGCCCCCACGGTTTTGGCCTTTTTGAAACAGGGTTTTGTTATATAGCACAACTTGAGTTCTGATCTTCCTGCCACAGCTTCCTGAGTGCTGAAATTACAGGACTGAACCACCAAGTGTGTTCCGCAGGGTTCAGATAAAGGCACTTTCTCTGTCCTTGCAGTTCCAGGCAGGGCACATAGATTTCTAAGAAGAGATGGCCTGGATTTCAGCACCCGGGCTGAACAACCTAGCCAGTGAACAGCTTGCATACCCATGGACAGTTTTTCCAGAAGTCCTGGCATTGGCATCCACTTCTGCCACCCTATTGAGAAGCCACTCGACAGTTTATAAAGAACTTTCCACATGCATCACTCACTTCTCATGACTTCTTTAAAAAGATGCTGGTTACATCTTGCTGTCAAGAAACGGCTACCATGTGTGGTGGTATAAGCCTTTAATTCCAGTACCAGCAGACAGAAGCAAATGAATCTCAGAGTAAGAGGACAATGTCTACACAGCAAGTTTAATGACAGAGCTTCAAGACCAGGGGAGGGAGAGGGGGAGGGGGAGGGGGAGAGAGGGAGGGAGGGAGGGAGAGAGAGAGAGGGGGGGGGGGGACACCAAGAGGAGAAAGGATGGTCTGGGTGATTCAGTGTGAGAGCAGAGCTGGAACTAGTCCTTCCCTTCTCAGGCAGTGTGTGTGGTTCTTGGCCTTTGTTCTTGGCTTGACACACAATCCACAGAGCACGGACACTCACATGATCTTTTGGTTTTTGGCCATCTTCTACCTGGCTGCTATAGTCTTGGGGGTCTAGCTCATGCACTACCCTGACTCCCCAGACCAGTGCCTGCCCTGGCCTTGGTTGGGGGCCAGAGGTGTTGGCAGAGAGCTCCTTGAGACATTGCTCTCGTGCCGTGCCAGTGCTGAATCAGCCTCCAGCAGCCTCACCAAGTTGGAATTTGGAGCAGAGGAGCGGAGATGCCACTGGGGTGACTGGGTGGAAGTGGCTGAGTCATGAGATGCTAGCTTAACCCCCTCCCCAGCTGCCTCCCTATCCTGAGCTTCCCCAGGAGTGGCTCCACCTTAGCCTAAACTTGGGAAATCCCCAGAGCTCAGAGTTAAGCCAGGTGCCCTGCCTGCCTGATTGTCAATGCTTTGTAGTTGACAAAAGTGGGCCAACTCTCCCTAGGCAGAGGAGTGGCATCCTGGCAAAGCCTTGTATCCCCACAAAGATGTCTGTGGTATGGAGAACCCAGGTTTTCTTTGCTTATGAAGCCTGACACATCCCTCGTCTGTATCAATACTGCCTTGTCTGGCCACTTGCCCTTTCTCATTGTCTCCCAAACTATGAGAACAGCCACTAGCTTGGGTCCTCTACCCCACATCTCTATTCTGTCCACAAGCCCAGGTCCACAGACTCCTCTATAGAGATGCCCAAAACCCTGTCCTATTGCAGTTCTCTACAGCAACTGGAAACAAGGTCTACTGTCCTAGGCCGGCATTGACCAGTCCCCCAACAGCTGTCTCAGCACATCCTCCTTGTCTATGCACCCAACTGAAGCCAACTGGCACATCCTTTACCACCTTGGCATGGAGCCTGGGGCCTCAGGCCGCCTTTGTTCTTGAACACCTGCTGTGTGGTACCAATCACAGAATCAGCAGTTATTTAGCAGTTACCTGGTTGATAGCTGTCTCCTGCTGGTCCCCCAAACCACAGACCCAGATGTCTCTATTAAGGCAGAAGCAGTATCTACATTTTATCTCCTAGCCCAGAATAACCTCTTCAGAGATTATTAATGAAAGAATTGCCTAAGATCCAGGTGTTGTGAGTCCCACCTGTTTGATCTCTCCACTTAATCTCTGTTCATCTTTGCTCTAGAACATGGTTTTCCTGCCCACGTTCTGCCCTTTCCCACTTTGATGCCTTTGTTGCTGGGCAGCCTCTATTAGCGTAGCTGACACCACTGCTAGCTAATGGCACATCTCAGACCCACTACCTTAGTAATCGTGTGGCTCTCCCATGTGTGCCTGGAGACCCTCAAGGACAATGGTTGTTTTATACTGAGCACCCCGGTCAGAGTCAAGCCTGGTGCAAGCACTGAATAACATTCTTGAATCCAGGGTGATTGTATGAAAACCATACATTATCTAAGCTCTGTTTAGTTGGTTTTTTTTTTAATTTTTAAATTATTGTATGTGTATGGATGTTGTATATGATGTTGTTTCTGTGTGTATGTCTATGTGGCATGTGTTCTTTGTATCCAGGGAAGCCAGAAGAGGATGTTGGATTCCCTGACACTAGAGTTACAGATGGTTTTGATCTGCCATGGATGCTTGGAATCAAACTTGCTTCCTCTGGAGCAGCCAGTGCTTCACTCCTGTGTGCCATCTCTCCAGCCTCAAGCTCTGTTATTCTTACCATTTTTGCAGAAAGGGAAACAGAGTCCCAGAGAATTTCAGTAATTGTCTCAAGGTTGCAGAGCAAGCATATGGCAGAGCCAAGATTTGAACTCAGATCATTCAACTCTAGAGCATCTAATACATGGTTAAGTCTTGCTAATGAAAGTAAGTGCACTTGAGAGCAGGGGTGCTGCAAAGGAAATACCTCCCTGCAGGGACGTCGAATTAACTTGTGAAGGACACAAGGTCGGTTCTCAAGGAAGCCTATCTTGGGGGATGGCTGGACCCAAACACAGATTCCTTCAACACTGATCAAGAAGCTGCATGCACCCTGTCTGGAAAGGAGTCTCTCTAGCCTATAGGGAGGATCGCTCCTGACAGGCTAAGGGTTTCCCAAAGCCTTCTCTTGCTTAGCCAGCTCCTGCCCACATGGAAGTATGGAAACACTGGACACACTTGGACAGACCCCTGTGTCTGCTCCATTAATAAAACTGAGAGAGGTATGACAGAGGCCTTAGAGACAGACATACCCTGCCATGCCTTCTGGATACACTGCAAACCCTGGGACAAGGGGGTGTTCTGGGAGGGGGAACTCTGTTTGACCCGCAACTCCAGCTAGGACCTGGGCCAGAATCCAAGAGTACAGGAAACAGCTGAATTGGAAGATGCTTCAACCAAAGCTTTGGCAAGATTTGGGGGATTTTCCTAGTAGACCAGCTGCACCCTGCTCCTCCTGCGGACTGGGAGGGGCCTTGGCAGGGATGAAGATTGGGTCACAGGGCTGATTCATTGAGGAGGGAAACTCCCCACTTCTGTGACGTACATGCCCTAGGCACTGAAGGGTAAAGCTAAGGGCATTAGTCTGAGAAACGCTTCACCTGGTTTTTCTTTGGCCACTGGCCTCCTAGGAGGATATAGTAAACCCCGAGGTTAGGCAGGAGGATGAGAAGGCGGGGGGGGGGGGAGGGGGGGGCAGGTTTGTGGGGACAGCTTTCCAGTAAAGAAACCAGAGATTGCAACTGGAATGAATGCTGGACAGGTCACCTCAGGTATCCTTTCTTGTCTATTTTATGAATGAAACAGCCAAGACTCATCATAAAAGCAAACATGTACACAGGCCTGCTCTCCACAGGCACACACTGAGCATCTTACACTCCTTAGCTCGCTCACCCCCACAGCACTCTTTTTATTGATAAGAAAACTGAGATCAAAAGATGCTAAGATGCTCAAAGTTGAGCCAGGCACCTGAGAGGCAGAGGCAGAGAGGCAGAGAGGCAGAGAGAGGCAGAGAGAGAGGCAGAGAAGCAGAGGAGAGGCAGAGAGGAAAAGAGAGAGGCACAGAAGCAGAGAGACAGAGAGAGAGGCACAGAGGCAGAGAGGCAGAGGTAGAAAGGTTAGGAGTTCAAATCCAACTTCAGTTACTCAGTGAGTTTGAGGCCAGCCTAGGCTACATGAGATCGTCTCTCAAAACAAATAAGAAAGTAAAACTTGACCAAAGCCAAGGCTGCAGATGCCCTGGTAGCCCACACAGCTGAGTGTGTCTCCTACACCAGGGCATCAGGCATTTTGTCTCTGGTCCCAGAGCAATACTAGCTCCCAGAGTCAGGGGCCTCTTTAGGATGAAGTCTGGTTTCTGTGGGTCTTCTACCATTGGACCCAGCTCTGCCTGTTGGGGACCCTGGAGGATAGTCATGTCCCATACCAAGCCCTGGCTCCTCCTCGGTGGCTCCTGAAAGGAGAGAAAACTGGCTGCCACACCAAAAAAAAAAAAAAAAAAAAAAAAAAAAAAAAAAAAAAAAAAATCAGCCAAACATTCAGAGGCCAGGAGAGGGCAGTGAAGTTCCTGCCAGAATCTCTCCAGAGTTTTGACTTTTGACCAAACCCCAATCCAGAACTTCCCTTTCCTGTGTCGACCTTCTGCATACATGCACATAGACACAGCCTCTCTCTCCGTCTCTCCGTCTCTCTGTCTCTCTGTCTCTCTCTCTCTGCCTCTCTGCCTCTCTCTCTCTCTCTCTCTCTCTCTCATACACACACATATATACCAATGCACAGAAACAGAGATACACACACAAGTGTACACACGCATACAAACATGCACACATGCACACACACACACACACACACACACACATATACAAACATGCACACACGCACACACAGACACTCACAGAAACAGACACACAGTGAAAGTCCAGCTTAATTGCCCCAGATGGTCCTGGTTCTCTCTGCCTGAAACCCTCTGCCGGTAGTTACTCCAGGGGTCCTAAGAGCTGTGGCTTTCTGAGGTGTGGTAAGTAGCCCCCGTGCAGGCGAGCTTTGCCCCACTTGGCTCTCTCACAGGCTACATGACTCACTCCTTGACCCCCATGACTCAGTTTACACCAGTGCCTGGAGGTCCTCACAGCTCGGGTGGGGCAGTTTATGGGTGCAGCCTAGGCCCGCCAGCCTTTCATCCCAGGATGAGCGTTTCATCCCACTCCTGGCCCAGAGCGGGAGCTGGCACCTCTGCGACCGTAGGGCAGGCTCCTGGGAGCCTGGAGACAGGAAGTGTGTATGGGGGAGGGGAGTCCTAGGTCTGGGCTTTAGAAAGAACTGAAAAACTGGGAGACAAGCACCAACCCTCCTGAGCTTGGGTTTAAATGGAACAGGAGACACTCTGTCCATCAGGCTAATTGGGCAGAGCCATTGTGGACACACAGAAGAGGAAATGGGCCACGACACCAATCTTATCAGCAAGAGAGCGCTCTAACACCTCCTGCATTTCTGGGAGTCTTCCTCCGAGCATTATCCATGATTTACCCTGTCTGATCCCCTCAAGCAACCCAAAAAACAGATACAAACAAAGAAACTGAGCCATAGACACTGAAGGAATTGGTGGTGTTACAAAGTCAGGAAGTTTCCTCCGTGATAAAAGAAGGTTTTGCAGAGGGAATAAGCTAATGCATATAACTGCCTTAAGGACGGTGGCCAAGTGTTCTGTGTATGTGTTTGCTCTTACAGTGAGCCTCTTTATTTATACATTGGGTGAGAAAGGACACCTGACACATCCTGGCCAGCCTAGCTGACACATCTAGCTTCAGCCACAGTCTGTTTTCCTTCTCTCGGGGAGCTGTTCCCACAGCCTGATAGCCTACTAGGCCCTCCCCTGCCTCCCCAGCTGCATGGGTTGAAGTGAGACTGAGAGGCCCAGTGTTTACCTCCACCCTTAGATCTCCATTGGAGCTCCTGGGTCCATGAGTTCAGTATGATGGATGACAAAGAGGATGTGGGGCTGAAGGATGATGGCTCAGTGCTTAAGAGAGCTGGCCGCTCTGCCAGGGGATCTAAGTGCAGTGCCTGGCACACATATCAGACAGCTCCAGGGGACTCAGCACTCAGCCTCTGCAGACACACACACACACACACACACACACACACACACACACGCACATGCACACGCACACGCACACGCACACGAACGTGCACACCACACACAAAGGTGGGGGAGAGACAGAGACAAAGAGACAGAGAGATCGTCTAAAAATGAAATAAGAGCCAGGAATGATAGATCATGCCTTTAATCCCAGCATTCCAAAGGCAGAGGTCACTCTAATCTACAAGTTCCAGAATAGCCAGAGATACATAGAGAAACCCTGTCTCAAAAGAAAAAAAAGTGTTGTGGGTTGCTGGTTGTTAATTTTGCTTCCTCAAGAGGAGCTGCCCAAATGAGGAATGGATCATGTACTAGGTGATTTCATGAGAACACTCTCCCCATTTTAACTGGTCAATAAAAGCTAGAGCCTGGGATTGCTGGAGGTTTTAGAGAGGGGAGGAAGGGTGAGGGAAGAAGGATGGAGGAAGAAGAGGTATAAGGAGAACGGAGCAAAGCCACATGGCCTGGAGAAGCCGGAAATAGCAAAAGGGTCTGTCTCATAGCTGGGGAATCGAGAAGTGTAGCAGTCAATCTGCCCAACCTAGGAAAACAGCTTACAAACATAATAACAGTTGTGTGGGCTTTGTACAGGCTTAATTGGAGTTGGAGATTTACTGGACCAGAAAGGAAGAAAGAGAGAAAGAGAGAAAGAAAGAAAGAAAGAAAGAAAGAAAGAAAGAAAGAAAGACAGAGGGTCAGTACACACCTTTGATACCAGCACTTGGGAGGCAAAGGCAGGCTGATTTCTAGAAGTCCAAGGTCAGCCAGATCTACATAAAGAGCTCCAGCTCAGCCAAGGCTACATAGTAAAACCCTGTGTCAAAAAGCTACAAACACATAAATGAAATACGGAGCTGGTCAGGTAGCTTAGTGATAAGAACACTTGCTGCTCTTCCAGAGAACAAAGGTTCGGTTCTCAGCACCCATGTCTGGCAGCCTCTTCTGCCTCCTTGAGTACCTATACTCACATGCTCACACTCACAGGCACAGGTACAGATACCTATTTTAAAATTAAATAAATTTAAAACATTAAAAAGGCACCACTGAGGATCCCAGAGGAAAACAGAGTGACATGGTCTTGTGACTCATAAGGCCCAGCAGGGACGAGTCACTTCTTGGATTCTGGAAACTGACTGGCATAGTGACAGGGACTCTCTATAAGATTGAGGACATCAGAACTGCCCCTGACACCCTGTAGCATTTATCCTGGTCCCACCACCTCTTTGGGGACTAGGTCCTTCTCTGCCTTATGTTGTTGCAGTGTGGGGTTCAGCAGATGATGAGGCAGTACACGTGAATTGGAGTGTTCTGGAGGAAGGCTGCCACGGACACGGCACGAGCCCCCAACCTTGGCTGGAGCTTTACCCTCCACTGCTGACCCTCCCTCTTCCACGGCCCACCCATCAAATGGCTTGGTCTGAACCTTGGGAGTTAGCAAGGGGCTCAATCCCTTTCCCAGATCTCAGCCACATCCCTGTTCAAATATCTACCCCAGACATTTTGTCCCCAAGCCTGGGTCAGGGTGCTCAGCCTGCTGTACCAGGGCCTTGGCTGAGGCCTTGTCAGCCCACCTTCCAGCTCATCCCCTCAACACACATTCCACTGTGTACCCTGAATCCTGGCCAGTGTGGACTTCCCTGCCACCCACCCACAGGCCTTTGTACTCACTGCCTCCAGCCCTAGGAATGTCTCCCTTGACCTTCAGCCCTTTTCTGCCAGGAAGCCTTTTCCCACTGGCCCTCACCCCAGCTGCAAAGAATGCTTGCTTCCTTCCTGGGGGGGCTCTGATGCCCCAGATGCCCTCAGGCTACTGCTGCCCCCATGCTGTATTTCAAGCCCCTGGACTGTTTGCCTTGTGCTCTGACCCTGTCAGTCCATCAGTGTCTTGTTTTTAATCAGCCCTTCCTCCCTGACATCTGACTCCATTCCACTTCCTCTAATGTAGTCCAGGCTGGCCTTGAACTTGCTATGTAGTAGAAGATAATCTGGATCCTCTTTGACTCCCAAGTGCTTGAATAACAGCTATAAACACCATAGTTGATGTTTGCTGTCCCAGGGTCTGATTATGTGGTGTGGAACATCCAGGGATCCCCTCACTGAGTTCTGGGATTACACTCTACCCCAGTCCATTCAACCTTTAGTGCAGTTCATTTGGGTCAATGAAACTGTGGTTGCATCCATGGGATACTACCCAGTCATAAAAGAGTCAAAAGTAGCCACACCCACTGTGAAGGAACTGCATAGACAAGAAAAAGAGTCAGAGCCAGAATTGAAAGCCTATGCAGTATGACTCTACTGGTACAGAATTCTAAAAGAGCAAAACTTAACCTATGGCCATGGAAGTGAGTCCTGGCTGCAAAGGGGCAGGAAGGCCCTCAGGAAGTGTGTAGATGTGTGATATCTTGACTGGAAGATAGCTACGTAAATCAACACACATAGCTGATACACACACACACACACACACACACAACCCCTGCAAGTTGTGTTAAATGTAAAACTCATCTCTAACAAATGGATTGTTTTTTAAAGCAAAGGATTTGCTATGCTGTTCCGGTTGGCCTCAGACTGCTAAAGCGAGCTTCCAGCCTCGGATGCCAGAGTAGCTGGGACTACAGTGTGTACCACCCCCACTCAGCCCAGAAGACCCCATTTTAAAAAAAATAAGACAGGTTGGAGAGATGGTTCAACGGGTAAGAGCACTGACTGCTATTCCAGAGGTTCTGAGTTTAATTCCCAGCAACCACATAGTGGCTCACAACCATCAGTAATGGGATCTGATGCCCTCTTCTGGTGTGTCTGAAGACAGCTACAGTGTACTCATGTAAGTAAAATAAATAAATCAAGAAAAAGAAAGAAAGAAAAAAATACTACTAGAGTAAAAAAATTACTCTAAATATAAGCATATTTAGAGTAAACCTTTCAAATATAAGAGGTGCCAGGCATAGTGGCACACACTTTTAATCTCAGTATTTGGGAAATAGAAGCAGGTGGGTCTGTGTGGGGTCAGTGTCAGCCTGGTGGACATAGTGAGATCCTGTCTCAGAAAAACAAACAACAAAAGGGGGCTGGAGAGAGGGATGATGGGATAAGAACACTGGCTACTCTTGCAGAGGACTTGGGTTCAGTCCCTATCACCCAGACGCTAATATCTTGGCGCTGACACTTCCTCTGGCCTTCATGCCCACCACATACACAAGGTACACATACATAAATGCAGGCAAAACACTCTTATAGATAAGATAAAAATTAATAAAAATCATTACAGATTTTTTTTGTTTGCTTTTTGAGACAGGGTTTCTTGTGTGTAACCCTGGCTATCCTGGAACGAACTCAGTAGACCAGGCTGGCCTTGAACCCATAGATCCACCTACCCTTTTCTCCTGAATGTTGGGATGATTAAAGACATGCTCCACCACTGCCTGGCCAAAATTAATAAAGTTTCAAAAATACAAACTGCACAAAAATGTTGAGCATGGTGGTTTACACCTGTAATCTTGGCACTCAGACGCTGAGATTTTGATCCAGCTTGACCTTGACCTACAAGGTGAGACCCTATCTCAACAAAGCAAACTAACAAAACACAAAACTAAAATTACTAAAATAATCCTTTCCCCACAACCCTTTTTATGTCTCCTTACTTGGGAGATATAGGTAACCACAAATACAGATGTAGACATATACATAGATTTCTCCCAATTACCACATTTTTAGAAAGCATTCTGGGAAGGATTTTTTTTTTTTAAGTAAAATTGTTCATAGAATCGGAGAAACCAAGCTGTATTTCATGAGGAATTCGACCCAAAATGGTGTAACCACTCTTTTGTTACTTTGTGGGTTCTTCTCTTTTCCACCCTTCTCCAACCTGTTTCTTCCACCTTTTCAACCCTCCTACACTAGAAAGGAGAATTTAAAGGATAGAGGGGAAAGGAAAGAGACCCCTGAATAAAGGCAGGGGTCAGAAAGCAGGCGACCTATCGAGAGGCTACTTCCTGCTGATTGAAGGTGTCGAGTTCCTTGGGGCCAGCTTGATCTTCACCATCAGGGTATCTAATTTCTTCTTGTTTCTTCTTTGTGCACAATACTTAACAAACTGAGACCAACAACTACCAACCAACACCCCATCTCTCAGAGCCCTAGTGTTAGTATATCCTCTGAAAAGTCCCCAGAATTCCAAACATCACACAAATCACAGAAATTATTTGCATCTAGCAAAATCACATCCCTGGCTAGAGCATGGCACAAATCATAGTCAGCTGCTGTGGACAGTCTGAAGCAGCTCCATGTCTCACACCTAGGATTAAAACAAAAACATATTCTTAAGATATTTCTGTGTTTTTATTTTTTTGAAACCAAAATTCCAGAATTGTCACTACAGAATGGGGCTGGGGAAATGGTGGGGAAACTGAGTGGGGCAGGATGGGAGTGGCAATTAAAGGAGGAGGAGGGAGAGCACCCAGCAGAAAGATCAGCCTGAGGGACTGAAGAGGCTCAGTACAGCAGGGTAATCAGGGCAAAGGAAGCCTAGTGTGCTGGAAGGCCCAAGTTTAGTCCACTGAGTGACAGATGTCAAGGACACATGTAACATCTGCATTGGGGAGGTGGTAGGAGGAGGATCAGGGATTTAAGGCTACTGTCAGCTATACAACAATGAAATGGTTAGCCTGGGGAATATGAAACTGTTTCAAAACAGGGTCTGGAGAGACAGAACAGCGGTTAAGATCAGTGGCTATTCTTGCAGAGGACTGGAGTTGGGTTCTCAGCACCCATACAATGGCTAACAACCATCTATGATCCCCAGTTCAGGGGATTTGACACCCTCTTCTGGCTTCCCTGAGTACTGCATGCATGTAGTCCACAGAAATACATGTAGACCAAACAAATACTCATACACATAAAACAAAGACAAATAAACATTTTATTTGAACCAAAACCAACAAAAGTAACCAGCAGATGAACTTTGGAGTGCAATGGGTGAAAAATCCGTGGAATCCAAATAAATGCTTCCTCTGTGGCCCTGACATTCCCTCCAAGAGAAATGATAGTAACCGGCCACCGAAGCATATATCAGGTATATTTGTGAGAGCCTTCTTCACCATGCCCTCTTCCTCTAAATTGGAAGAGTCCCCAAGCCACCAGCAGGAAAATAGGAAGCCTCTTTGTGGACTCTTCATGGAACAGCACGCCATTTTGATATGGGGGACAGCTACAAGGATTTATGTAAATGTTAAAAAAAAAAAAAAAGCTGGGCAGTGGTGGTGCACTCCTTTAATCCTAGCACTTGGGAGGCAGAGGCAGGCAGATTTCTGAGTTCGAGGCCAGCCTGGTCTACAGAGTAAGTTCCAGGACAGCCAGGGCTACACAGAGAAACCCTGTCTTAAAAAACCACACACACACACACACACACACACACACACACACACACACACAAAAAGCAAGTCAATGAGCTAGCCAGGCAGTGGTGGCACATGTCTTTAGTCCCAGCATTTGGGAGGCAGAGGCAGGTGGATCTCAATGAGTTCAAGGTCTACAGAGCAAATTCCAGGCCAGCTGGGACTACACAGTGAGTCCCTGTCTCAAAAAAACAACCACCCAAATAAACAACAACAACAACAATGGCAGTGAGCTGGACACACTGGAGGGACACACACACTGGAGGGACACACTGGAGGGACACACACTGGAGGGACACACACACTGGAGGGACACACTGGAGGGATACACACACTGGAGG
>JANHMN010000003.1:134412674-134477884 GCA_030674055.1 Rhabdomys pumilio
TTTTTTTTTTTTTTGTTTTTTTTTTGAGATGGTGTTATGTAGCCCAGGCTGGCCTTGATTAAGCTCATCTTGTAGTTTGAATGTCTTCGATCCTCCTGCCTTTAACTCCAGCACACAGGTCCACAGTGCTCACCGCCAGGTCTCTCTGTATGACATTATTGTGTGTATATCTCTAGCAATTTTCCGATGTAGTTATCACTGTGTCTCCAGTTCACAAATGCGGAAACAGGAGCTCACAGGTGAATCATCCGCATTCACAGTGGATGGTCAGCCCATCCAGGATTCAAACCCAGAGCATTCTGAGTGTACTGTGTGTGATGTGTATTCTTTCTATGGGTTCACCACCACCAAGACTCTTCTCCCTCCTTCCCTAACCCCCAACACACATGCCTGCATTTCTCTTTCTGGCAGACTGCTGTAATTTCTCTTGGGGTTTCTTAGCATCAGGGCAGGGGAGGGTCTGGTGATCTTCTGAGGATGCCTCAACAGCAAAGCACTGTCACATCTGTGGTCTCCTTTGGTCCCGTAGTTGCCCTCACGGTCAACAGTGAGGTCCAACATGGACTCAGGAAGGGGACCTCCCTGGGTCACATGAACACAAAGTATAGTTAGAAACCCAGGTCACTTTGGGATCCAGGCCTGAGTCCCAACAGCAGAATCTCTAGCCTTTGTTCCCAATGAAGACAACCCAGGACCCTGCTCTCCTGAGGGCAAGTTTCTTCAGTCTTTCATTGAAATGGAAGGAATTAGAGAAATAGCTTTGGGACCCCAGTCTCCCAGCCTGCCATTCTTCATGTACAATGTAAAGGCTTGAAGCTCATGGCTTGACTTGGTTACCAGACTCAGCCACTTACTCAGTGGCCTTGAGAAACTCATTTCATTACTGTGAGCCTCAGTTTTCCCCATCTGTTAAGTAGGGGTTATGATGGCATTGACCTCGACAGTACACCTGGCTGGGGCCTCACCCTTTCAAAGACCTTTCACATACTTCCAAAGTAGGCTGGTGACACACAGTACTGGAGTAGTGCCTCTAGTCAAAACTCCAGTCAGGAAGCCTTATTGATCATGTCTCAGGACACCTGTGTCCTTCTGTAGGCTCTCTCTGTCTGTGGAGGCCTGGATTAAAGCTTGTGACAGCTCCAGAGATGGTCTCAAACATGTAGTGCGTTCTATCTGTCGGTACCCTAAATGTCATTTCATGTTGTATTAAAACATAACATTTTGTAACCATAGTCCCTTTAGTCCATCAGAAGCCTTGACAACAGTTGAAACTGGGTGTGGTGGCATACAGTTGTAATGTCTGCCCTCCACTCAGGAAGTGAAAGCAGGAATTCCAGGTTATCCTAGCTACATAAGGAGTTCAAGACCAGCCTGCATAACATGAGACCCTATCTACAAAAGCCCGGTATGATGGTGGCACATTCCAGCACTTGAGAAGTGAAGGAAGGATCAGGAGTCCAAGGCCAGCCTCAGCTAGATATCTGAGACCCTGGTTCAACCAACCTCCCTCCAGAAACTACAAGCGAAGCAGACCCAACTAAACAAACCTCCCACCCCATTCCAGAGGAGAGGTCTTAAGTCAGGACGGCAGACTTGGATGACAGTTGGGATGATTCCTGCCAGGTAACTAATGATGATGATGATAGCAACCCATATTTACAATTCGCTTCACAGTTTTCAGACACTTTTCCTGTTCTTCTAAGTCTGGGCACGAGCCCAGGCGGCTACAGGATTGTTTCGCCCTGTTCTGTGGCGTTGGGAACCTTGGCTAGCCTGGACGGGGCGGGGCGCAGCTGCAAGCCCCAACCTCAGCTAGGTGCGTCAGGGGGAATCCTCGCTGCACCTGGGCGCGGCAAGGAAATTGCACCATGTATGGGCAGCTGCGTCAGAGGGGGCGTGTCCGCCGCGGATGCTAGGGGACGCCAAGTAGGTCGCCTTTTCCCCAGTGGAGGCGGCTTGCCACCAGAGCAGGGGGTCGTGAAGTTCCGAGCGGACCGGTCCACGGAGTTTCATCTGGAGAGGTGGGTCCCCAGTGAGGTGAAAGGCGCCGCTGCGACACGCCCCCACCCCCCGCGGTGCAAGTGGTTCAGCCCAAGAACTTTTCATTCATAAAAAAGACCAGACTCCGCGAGGCACGAGTGAGTCAGAACCGCAGCCGCCGACGCGGACCCTACCGAACATCCAGCCCAGGGCATGTACCGAGACTTCGGGGAACCGGGACCGAGCTCCGGGGCTGGCAGCGCGTACGGTCGCCCCGCGCAGCCCCCGCAAGCGCAGGCACAGACCCAGCAGCAGGTGAGGCTGGCCGAATCCCCGGGAGGACCTGAGTTTGGACAGCTCTGGGGATGCTGGGGTTAGTTTAGTTTGCTCCAGGATTAGGACTGGGACCCCGAGCAGCATCTGATTCTGGTGGTCGCGACCGTGGATTCTGCACGTTGTGCGTGGTCCGGGAACCCATGTACCCGGTGGTCAAGGGACGCGCGCTGCGAGAAGCGCGAATATCTGCGAATTCCCCTTCTCGCCCGCCCGTATCTCCCTAGCTGACTGTCATTCTGCCCCCTCCATCTCTTACATTTCCTCCTAAATACTCTGTCCCCCCAAATACCTGCCCCATCCAAGCCTGGACCGGATTAGGGGAGCTCTCCATCTCCAGTTAATAACTAGGACCTGGATTCTGGGCACATAGGGTCCATCAGAGCCCAGCCAGGACAGCTAATTCTTAGCAGCCTGTCAGTAGCTGTCCGTGTGTCGCTCTAGTTGTCCGTGTCCCTTTACCCAGTCAAGTCCTCATCCCTTTGTGTGCAGTATAGGGCCCATGGGCCCCAGGCAGTAGTTCTGAGGGGTTCCTGGAAACCACGAAGTGTTGGGACGTGCGCGGGGTCATGTGCCCGTCCACTCTGCGCTCCATATTCTGGGCACTGGAAGTCTCCCACTGCTGGATAGGGGCACTCGAGAGGTTGCAGGTGTCCATTTCCTGTCGAGGGGCTGCGAGCACGTGTCGCCAGGGGAGGGAAGGAGCTGCGTCCGTTTCGCCGAGTCACAGCGGCCGAGTCACTGAGGCTGAGTCACCTTGGGTGCCCCTCCCTTCCTGGCCCCAAACGGCCCTAGGACCAACGACTTGGGAGCGGGAGATGCTCCCAGGCATCTCCCTGGCATTGCTTCTAACCCAGAACTGGGGTCACTAAGCTGTTGCGTCCTCCAGTATTGGGCTGGGGACATAGCTGTCCAGACTTGCTTAGGCATGTGAGGTGCTTCCTGGACTGGAGGGGCCCCACACCCTTAGCTCACAGGGCTTGAACCCAGTTTTCTCTCCCAAAACGCTCAGCCCACCACGGACACTCAATCCCAACACGTGCCTCAGATTTCTGGAAGAAAAAGAACAAAAGGATTCTAGGCCCCTTATGGGAGGCTTTTGTTCTCTTTATCTTATTTCATGAACTCGAAAACCCCATCAATTTTGAACCTTCAAGTTTTTAAATCGACAGATGGGCATGCATTTAATCCCAGCATTCAGGAGGCAGAGTCAGGTAGATCTCTGGGAGTTTGAGGCCAGTGTGGTCTACAAAGTGAGTTCCGGGCCAGCTAAAGCTACATAATGGAGAGACCCCTGTCTCAAAACTAAACAAACAAACAAAAAACAACAACAAAACAACCAAAAAAAAAAAAACTTAAAAAGCCGATTAAACTCTGATTTCTGAGCTATGAGAGCCAGCATCTCAGCAGCAATGAAACGTCAAATAATATTGATAAGATGAGGGAAACTGAGGCAACACTGAGGCTAACTAACAGGCCCCAGTCTCAAAGGCCATAGATGGCCAACCTGATGCTTGAAACAAGACTCCCATGCTGGGGTGCTGCATGTCTATAGTCTCAGTGCATGGGAGGTGGAGGCTGAAGAATCAAGAGTTTAGGTCTAGCCTGAGCTATTCGAAATCCTGCCCCTCACCCCCATCAACAAATTCTCTTCCTGATTCTCAGAGTTGCCTTGGGAGCTAGAAGCTGAAAGTGTGTTCCTCTGTGAGGATGGGAGTAGGAATAGGTGAGACCCCTGCCATTTGGGCTCAAATCTTACTTTCTGCTTACTAGCTGTGGGGTCTATGGGCAACTGTTCTCCTGACTGAAAGCTAAGATATGATTGTGCCAGCTGTATGACTCACTTTGTTAAGTAGTTGGAACAGTGTTGAGCAGTTCATACTTGATTTAAAAAAAAAAAACAAAATAAACAAACAAAAAAACTATCTCTGATGGGGAAACAGGTAGAGAGTCATTTTGTGACCTGGCCAAAGTCACACAGCTCCTGAACAAGTAAGTTTCTGATTGCCAAACTGTGCTCCTTGTGGTCTCCCAGAACCAGTATCTACACTGAGGTGAAGGGAGACAGAAGTCCAGCTTCTGTCCCCTGGAAGCCCCTCAATCACTTTATTCCCTCTCATTTCTCAGAAGTTCCACCTTGTGCCAAGCATCAATGCTGTGAGTGGCAGCCAGGAATTGCAGTGGATGGTGCAGCCTCATTTCCTGGGACCCAGTGGCTATCCTCGACCTCTGGCCTATCCCCAGTACAGTCCCCCTCAGCCCCGTCCAGGAGTCATACGAGCCCTAGGGCCACCTCCAGGGGTGCGACGCAGGCCCTGTGAGCAGGTAAGGAACAGAGGTGTTGCATTTTCCATAGCCCTTAGGGGTCCTACTAGACAGGGGCAGGATCTTGCTACGAGGGAATTTCTATTCCGCATAGGAGTCTCTGAGAGACCAAGAAAGAGGTAAAAGGTCAAGGAAAGCTTCCTGGAGAAGGCTATATGTTAACCTAAACAAGGGATAGGATTTGTGTATGGAACACTGAAAAGAATCTTCTTGAGAATAGGGTTGAAGGCACAAGAATGGAGGTGGAGGGGACAGAGTGTAAAGTGAGCATATCTGTGCTGTGCACAGGGTGGAGGGAAGGCAGTGCTGTCTGTGTACCTTGGGGTGAGGGAAGAATAGGAATGAATATTCTTTTCAACAGTCTCTGAACCTCAGCCTCTCTATTTCATTTAATTATCAGAAAAAGTGAGTGGGCAGTGGTGGCGCACGCCTTTAATCCCAGCACTTGGGAGGCAGAGGCAGGCAGATTTCTGAGTTTGAGGCCAGCCTGGTCTACAGAGTGAGTTCCAGGACAGCCAAGGCTGCACAGAGAAGAAGCCCTGTCTCAAAAAATGAAACAAAAAGAAAGTGAATGGGAAATGTATTTCAAATTTTCCATTTTCCATCAGAGGAAGTGAAGCATAGAGGTACTCGGTTGTCCAAATTCACACAAACGTGAGTAATGACAGAGCTGGCCTTGGCCTGAGGTCTACTTAGCTCCTAAAGTCAGAGCTTAGTGGGCCAGTGTCTCAAGGGAAGCTCACAGAAGGTTGAAGACAGAGTGAGCTGAGAACTTTTGCCTCCCTGAACACCTTTCTAAACTAAATAAAGGTATGTTTTGGTTGGTTTGTTTGAGGCAGGGTCTTGAGATCCTCCTGTCTTCCCAAGTGCTAGGATTATAAGTGTATGCTAGGGTACCTGACAGATGGAAGACCTTTTAGGCCTTCTTTTCCTCTCCCTGGAGAACTGAGACCATGAGTCTAATGCAAGGAGGTCTCCATAATAAAAAGCTGCTGTGCATGACGGGCAGTGGTGGCGCACGCCTTTAGTCCCAGCACTTGAGCACTTGGGAGGCAGAGGCAGGTGGATTTCTGAGTTCGAGGCCAGCCTGGTCTACAGAATGAGTTCCAGGACAGCCAGGGATACACAGAGAAACCCTGTCTCGAAAAACAAAAACAAAAACAAAAACAAAAACAAAACAAAAAGCCTGCCTGTAATCCCAGTACTTGGGAAGTCCAGACAGGAGGAGCCATTCAAGCCCCCTCTCAGAAACATGGAAAATTTAAGGTCAGCCTGGGATACATAAACCCTGTCTCTGATAACCAAACAACAAAAGAAAACTTGACTTAAATGTTGAGTAGGAAAAAATATGATGTGAGAAACAAGCCTGGCTAGGGGTTTCCCTCTACAGTGAAGAACCTGCTTCAAGCCTGAAGTCCTGGACTCAATCCCCAGTGTATACACAGAGTCTCAAGTGAATGCATATACAGATCCTTGCCTTGACAGCTCAATAGAGGATGGAGAGGGAGGGCAAGACCCTGGGAGATCAGCCAGAGAGGAGCCAGCAGACGACTTCCCAGCAACGGACAGCTTGCCTCTGTGACCAGCTGGGGCACAAGCAAGAGGCAAGCCCAGTGTGAACGCTTCCTTTAGCCTTGTCCTGAGTGTCGCCTTTTGATCATGGGTACTAGTGGGTTAGAGCTGTGGGTAGGTGGCTCCATCAAACAGCCTTTCACTCAGTGTGAATTGAGTGAATATAAAACTGTCCTCTGGAACTTTAACTAATTACTCACCCTTCCTGAGCTTCAATTCCTTGCCTGTGAGAATGCAGAGGCCTGGAGAGGTGACTCAGCAGCAGCTCCGGCTGCTCTTGTAGAGGATCCAGGTTCCATTCCCAGCACCCATATGGCAACTTACTGTCCATAATTCCCCTCAAAGGTTCTGATGCTCTCTTCTGTCCTCCACCAGCACTGCATGCATGTGGTGCTCATACAGATACACAGACAAAACACTCATACACGTAATTTTGTTGTTGTTTCCTTTTTCTTTTGAGACAGGGTTTCTCTGTGTAGCCCTGGCTGTCCTGGAACTCACTCTATAAACCAGGCTGACTTCAAACTCACAGTTTGCCTCTGCCTCCTGAGCGCTGGGATTAAAGGTATACACCATCACCACAAGCCAATTTTTTTTTTTTTGGTAAATTTTATTTATGAATGAGTGCTTACATATATACTTGCATGCCAGAAGAGGGCATCAGATCCCATTACAGATGGTTGTGAGCCACCATGTGTTGCTGGGATTTGAACTCAGAACCTCTGAAAGAGCGGCCAGTGCTTTTAACAGCTAAAACATCTCTCTAGCCCCAGTCCACATTTTTTTTTTTTTTTTTGGTTTTTCGAGACAGGGTTTCTCTGTGTAGTCCTGGCTGTCCTGGAACTCACTCTGTAGACCAGGCTGGCCTCGAACTCAGAAATCCGCCTGCCTCTGCCTCCCAAGTGCTGGTATTAAAGGCGTGTGCCACCACCTCCTGGCCACTTTTTGTTTGTTTGGTTGGTTTTTGGTTTTTTAATTAAAAAAAAAAAAAGCCAGGTGGTGGTGACTCAGGCAGTGGATCTCTGTGAGTTTGAGGCCAGCCTGGTCTGATCTACAAACCAAGTTTCAGGGCAGCCAGGGCTACACAGAGAAACCCTTTCAAAAAACAAACAATCTATGTAGGGGGTGCTGGTGAGACCACTCAATGGGTAAAAGCACTTGCTGCCAAGCCTAATGATCTGAGTTCAATCCTTGAAATGCACATAGTGGAAGGAGAGAACCAACCTCCCAGAAGTTGTCCTCTGACCTCCACAGGTGCTATGGCACACTTGTATACACATACACACACACACACACACACACACACACACACACACACACACCCCAATATATGACTCTAGCCAGGCATAGTGCGGCACATGCCTTTAATCACAGCAGTTGAGAGGCAGAGGCAGGTGAAGTTTGAGGCCAGCCTGGTCTACAGAGTGAGTTCCATAACAGAACTATGAAGAGAAACTCTGTCTTTAAAAACAAAACCAAACGAAAAATAATGTATGTAGGGAAACTGGAAGGGATGAGGACACAAGTCTGCAATCCTAAAACTTGGGAGGTGGAGGCTGAGGAATCTGGGGCTTAAGGCCAGCCTGGAACACATGAGACTTTTGTCTGTTTTAAAGACAAAACAAGCCAGATGTGGCGGCACACATCTTCACCTGAGAGGCAGAGGCAAGTAGATCTCTTTGATTTCCAGACCAGCCTGGTCTATAAATCAAATTCAAGGCCAGGCAGGGCTACTCAGAGATTCTTAAATACAAAGAAACAAAACTAGGAAAAGCAGAAAAAAGAATGTATGTAAGGGCTATTTAAGGGGCGTGACTCAATGGTAGAGGACTTGCCTAGCTGGCATGTACCAGGCCATGGGTTGGATTCTCAGCACTAAACAAAAGTCCTAGAAAGTGCTTTGCTGGCATAATAGATTGATTCCCAGTAACTTCTGGCACTCAAGAGCACCTCCTACAATTCATAGCTCCTGGAGGAAGAATCCCATCTTCCACAGATGAGAAGGCTGAAGGTCCTGGAAAAAGAGATAATCATGTCTCATACACTCAGGAGGGAAGGCTACTTCTGCCTGAGAAATGAGAAGGCTTCCTGGGGTTCCGACATTTTAGTCCAGTCCTAAGATGAGGAAGGGAGGAAGGTCAAAGTTTATGGAGAGGGAAAGCATTACAGGAAAGAAACCAGCAGCAAAGCTAGGTGTGAGCTGGAAATGTTACCAACGAAGTGAGGAGCCTCTGGTACCTAAACTACAGGCTGAAGGAAAGCTGGAGGCCAGCTTAGGGCAGCAGGTGGCTCAGGGTCAGCCTCATTGTCCCCTTCTTCTCTCCCAACCTAGATCAGCCCAGAGGAGGAAGAGCGCCGCAGAGTGAGACGGGAGAGGAACAAGCTAGCAGCTGCTAAGTGCAGAAACCGAAGAAAGGAATTGACCGACTTCCTGCAGGCGGTGAGCATGATCTGGTACAGAGGGTCTACAGGCCCAGACCCACCGAGCCAAGAGGGGCCTCGGCTCCCAGGAACACAAGAGACCCAATAAATTACTCCTCCACACTCTGCAATCCTCCCTGCCCGAGGGAGAAGTCCTGGAAAAAGGATAAGGGAAAGTGGCTTAAATATTGTTTGTCTTGGGCTTCCAGGAAGAGTGGAAGTTGGTAGGCAATTCTTCTAAGACGCCTGGGCCTAATGGGAGTCATGCCCATTTTCTCCCAGGGGCTTATGGGAGTTGCAGTCCAGACTTGGGGATTCCAGGCACAATCCCTATTCCAGCCTGAGGCTTGGAGATCTTTAGCCTTCATTTTCCTAACTTTCTGCTAATCCTGTAAAGGAGACCGACAAATTGGAAGATGAGAAATCGGGGCTGCAGCGAGAGATTGAAGAGCTGCAGAAGCAGAAGGAACGCCTTGAGCTGGTGCTGGAAGCCCATCGCCCCATCTGCAAAATCCCAGAAGAAGACAAGAAGGAGGACACAGGTGGTACCAGCAGCACCAGCGGTGCGGGCAGCCCACCAGCCCCCTGCCGCCCAGTGCCTTGTATCTCCCTTTCTCCAGGTCCGGTACTTGAACCGGAAGCACTGCATACCCCCACACTCATGACCACACCCTCTCTGACTCCTTTTACTCCGAGTCTAGTGTTCACTTATCCTAGCACACCAGAACCTTGTTCTTCAGCTCACCGAAAGAGTAGCAGCAGCAGCGGCGACCCTTCCTCCGACCCCCTGGGCTCTCCCACACTCCTGGCTTTGTGAAGCACCCAGCCACACCCCTTGCTGGTGCTACCCCCAATCATCTTTCTCCTTTTGATCCAGCAGGCCTGGACCATACCCATGTCCCAAACCAGTAGGTCCTTTCTTTCTTCCGATGAGAACAAACACATTATGCTTTGATGTAGAGCCAGCTTGGGGGTCCCCAAAGCTGCTCACTGTTTCTCTAGAGCTGGCCTATCAGAATTTGCACAAAACCAGAGAAAATATGTCCCCTCTGCCAAAGAAAGCCTGGCAGCCCAGACTTTATAGATCCCCAGTGGTCCTCTGTCGCCCTAACCCCCTTGCAGACCACTTTGCCACACCATGTCACTTTCTTCATGTTATCCAGCCTACTCTACACCTAGACAGAGGTGCTCCTTGACTAGCCTAGAACACTAACTCACACAGCACAGACAGACAGCAGCACCAGGACATCCTGGGGGCTCCTCCTGAAGGGCACAACTCAGGAGGCACCAGTAGCTTCTGTGATGAGCTGAGCTGTACTCCCTAGCTCTGAGAAGCTTTTAGCTCCAGGGTATCCAAGCCTCCACAGCAAGGGCAGCTGCTATTTATTTTCCTAAAGAGACTATTTTTATACAAACCTTCCAAACTGGAATAAAAGGCTTGAAGCTCTAGTGTGAGTTGTCACGTTGGATCCAGAGGCTAAAGGAGACTGTTTGGAACAGGAGCTCCAGGTTCCAGTCTCAGCTGTGACCTTGATGAAACTACCATATGCTTTTGGACTGTGATATTCTCACCTGAAGAGTGGGGCTACCTCTGTTCTGCCTGTCTCCTGTACTGAGAAACTGAGAGTGCTCTGGAGTGCGAGCAAAGAAGACTATCAATTATGTTCCCCATGGGAACCCACATTACTACTGTCTGGAGGACTGGGGGCAGGGAAGGATGGCGGTATGTCCTTCCACAATCCAAGCAGGCAGTTCAGTGGGCTTTAGGCCCCAACACCTGCTTCCTGTCCTATTGTTTTGGACAGGAAGGAGCCTGGAAGGGAGCTGGAGCCACTTCAGTGGCCAGATTTCAGCCTGTCGTGGAGCCGATCATGGGAGTTAGTGGTCTACCATCGGCTCAAATCCCACCCCAAACCCAGGTACTGGGGAGTCAGCCCTAGCTCTGCAGTCCCTCCGGATGGGAACTGTACCGCGTCTCTGGGTTTCCGCCCTCTTCCCAACCCCGGCGAGTTCCAGACACAAGCTGGCCAAGGCTTCGGGCTCTGCTTCCTTCCCAGTTTATTAGTCCCCACCCAATCACACAGCAAGTCCCTCCACTTCAGCCTCCATCCCCCTGCTGCCCAGCCAGCAAGAGCAAGGGGCCCTCCTCAGTGCCAGGGCTTTTTCAGTCCATGCCAGCGCCCTGGTGCTCAGCCGAAACTGCAACCAGGTCTGGAGGTCCACAGCATTCCCCGCTCTCAGAGAGCAATCCAGGCAGGCATTGGCGTGGAAAATGCGGCGCTCTCAGTCATCAGGGGAACAGGCTAGGGGCAACTGATCCGGGCTGCCCACACTGCCAGTGCTGGAACTTCCATCGCCTAGGTCGCGGGGCCCGCACGGTGGCAGGGCGAGCTCGGGTGTGGGCCCAGCACCTGAGCCCACTGCGCCGCCGGGGCCACCACGGGGGCCCCACTCTTCGCCCAGTGCTAGGCAAAGCTCCTTAAGGGCCAGATTTTCCCGCAGCAGCTCCTCCTGGCGGCCTTCCAGCTCTGCTAGCTTCTGCCAACAGCCACCCAGGTCCTCGCGCACTGCCCGGGATGCTTGGGTCCCAAAGAGCTGCCACTGACGCGCCGCACGCCGTCCTCGTTGGCGCTCCGAGTCCAGGAAACAGCAGAGGTCGCGCAGTTCCCGGTTCTCTGCCTGCAGGCGCCGGTTGAGCTGTTTGAGCTCACGGATCTCGCCCAGGTGACCCTGCAGCTGCCGATTCACCTCCTGCATCAGACGGCCGCGCTGCACCAGCGCTGCTAGGCGCGCCGCCTCCTCCCGCCGCAGGCGCCGCACCAACTCCTCCTTACCCAGAGCCGCCATCTCCTCATCCGTCAGCTCCTCCAGGCCGCCTGCCTCGGCCTCCATAGTTGATCAGGCAGCTGCAGCATCGCCTGCCCACGGCCGAGGCTCTGGAGCCCCTCCTCGGGCCGGTTGCCGCTCAGGCTCCGGCCCGGGCTCTGGCTCCGAGGACCGTAGGCAGTGGAGGAGGCAGCGAAGGCTGCAGCAGCTACCCTGGGGTGGGCACGAGGCAGGGCGCGCGCCGGGGCGGGGCCTCGTGACGTTGCCCAAGAACAGCCAATCCAGAAAACCCCTCAGGAAGGGGCGGGGCCTAAGCCTTAGCTCTCTTTTCTCGCCCATTCCGGACCTGGATGTCACGACCCTCAAACAGTAGGGACTTTTCCCTCTCCTTTCCTTCTATGGTCATCTCAGCTGGACTTGAAGGCGTTGCAGGACTCCATCTTTCAAATCTCCTCGAGCACTTTTTGAGAAATGATATTCAGGTGTCTGCCTTTGACTCCTGCCCACTCCGCAACAGAAGCTAAACAGATGGCTTACCAGGCTCTTCTTTGCCAGAACTCTAAAGCATTACTCGCAGCTACTCCGAATCTAGAGTCAAAGGTCCTGACTCATTCCCATCCAACCAACCAACCCTCCCTCCCACGGACCGTTTCCCGCCCGTAGGATGGGCTAGCCAAAGGATTTTTTTGTTTGTTTGTTTTTTGTTTTTTCGAGACAGGGGTTCTCTGAGTAGCCCTGGCTGCCTTGGAACTCACTCTGTAGACCAGGCTGGCCTCGAACTCAGAAATCCGCCTGCTTCTGCCCCCCCAAGTGCTGGAATTAAAGGCGTATGCCACCACTGCCCGGCGGATTTGTTTTTTAATAAACCGTTGTTGTGTGAAACGTCCATGCAGAAATTAACAAGAATGCTGTACTTGACCAAAAAGGTCAAAATCTGACTGAAGAAACGAAGGCTACACGGAGAAACCCTGTTTTGGAAAGGGGTGGGGGGTAGAGACAGCGAAAGAGACAGACAGACAGGAAGAAGTAGAATGGGAGAGGACAAGCCCGGAAGCTCATGCTAGCATATGGCTCAGTGATAAAGCACGTATCTAGCCCGTGGAAGGCCCTGATTCAGTCTTGGACCACAAAAGAAGGGTGTGATGCAGAAGTAGTCTCTGAGATTCCCAAAATATTTCCCAAAGAGGAAATATCTGAGGGGCCCTTAAAGATGCTAAGATGCCAGCAGAAAGTTCCCGGATAGATAGGGCTATGTAGAGAGACCCTGTCATCAAGAAACAAAATAAAAGATGGCCAAGAGAGAAAAAATAAGAGTAAGAAAGCAGGAAGTGTGGGAAGTCACTGATGCCCTGGAGAGTCTGCTCCTTTAGGATTCCGTGAGGCCAGTTCTGAGATTTTGGTAAGTGTGGGTATATGCACAGTGGTAAGCTGAGGAGGCTTTGAGGGGCCGGGTGTGTTGGTGGCTCCTCTCCTGTAATCCCAGTGCTTGGGAAGTTGAAGTTGGAAGATTGCTGCTAGTTTACACTAGCCTAGACTACAAAGTAAAACCTTGTCTCAACAAACAAACAGATGAATAAAAAAGGGAAGTAGGCTTCAATGGTGGATAGATGTCGCGTTCTCAAGAACGTGCAGTGCTAGACACGAGGCTTTCCAAAGGCCAGTAAGAATTTTAAACAGGGAAAATAACATTTCAAAATATTCTGTTTGAGACAAGCTTTGTAATCTTGGAGAGCCTGAAAGTAGACCAGGCTGACCACCAACCCATGGAGATCCTCTGTCCTCTGTGTAGGGATTACAAGCATGAACCACCACACCCAAGAAAATACACATTTTAAAGACTGTTCAGAAGCCAGTTGTTTCAGTATATACCAGTAATCCCAGCATTTGGAAGTGGGAGGTAAGAGCTCCAGGAATTCAAGGTCATTCTCCCCACAGCAAACTCAAGACCTGAGCTGTAGGAGACTTTGTCTTCACCCCCCCTCCCCGTCCCCAAATGTGCTGTGTGGGGTGGACTTTGGTGGCAGGGTGTACTCTAGATTAATAACATTGTGTCAATGAACACAGAGCCGTGCAGAAACACTAGGCTGGCACTGAGTCAGTGGGGCGGGGAGGAAGAAGCAGATAGAGGCACTCAGCAGGCACATCAACAGCTCGGAATGCCTGAAGAGAGCAACTTGGGAGACAGCCCAGGTTTCTAGAACTGGATGGATGTGGGGCTGCCACTGAGATAAGATTACAGGAAAACAGACTGGAGTCGAGAGGGATCTCTCTAGAAACCCTAAAATCTGCTCCACCAAGGGACCAGAGGTGGAGTGGGAGACCTGGCCTTGTTAACCATGACATTCAGGTCCTCCTCCTGTCTCCATGACAACCTGGCCTTGCTAACCATGACATCCAGGATCTCCACCTCTCTAGTGCACTGAGATAAACCAGCTTGTGTAATTTTTTTTTATGTGACAGGGTTTTTCTGTGTAGCTCTGGCTGTCCTAAAACTCACTGTAGACCAGGCTGACCTCTAATTCAAGTATCTGCCTTCCTCTTAAGTGCTGAGATTAAAGGTTATTCGAGGTTAATTTTTTTTAGTAATTATACACAGTAAGCTATATTTATGCATGTATACGACAGTACGTACATATGCAGAGGTCAGATGATAAGAGCTGGGTATATTGGTGGCTTCTATCCTGTAATCTCAGTGCTTGGGAGGTTAAAGATGTAAGACTGCTGCCAATTTAGACTAGCCTGGACTACAAAGTAAGACCTTGTCTCAACAACAACAAGAAACAGCTGGTTCTTTCCTTACACAATATGGGTGCTGGAGATGGAACTCAGGCTTGGTGGGTGGCTCTGCAGATGCCTGCTTCCAGGCAGAGCTCTGAAAGACTTTTAAGTCACTAGCTTGTGTGTGGGTGTAGTATGGTGGTGAAAAACCGGCGCTGGAGAGAGAGCCAAGTGGTTAGGAGCAAGGAACTGCTCTTGTAGAGGAATTGAGTTCTCTTACCCACAACCATATGGGCAACTCATAATTGCCTATAAATTTAACTCCAGGGGATCTGATACTTCTGGTCTCAAAGGGCATTTGAACTCACACGCACACATCCTCTCCCCACATACACATAATTCAAAATCATAAAAATAAAATACATGCCTGGAACAAGAAAACTGTTCATCTGTCTGACGGACTGTGGAAGTAGGGCCACACACACACCTAGCGATTTAGGATAGAGCCTCGGAAACATTCTAATTTAGGATATAGGTCGAAAGTGGGAGGCTCTGAGAGAACCGAGAAGATGGGAGAGACTAAAGGAGGACGTGGGAGAATCTGCAAGACAGGGGAGACTGAGAGAAGACTATCTCGAGACCTTCAGAAAAACCCCTCACAGAACTGAGTAAAGAGAGAGCAGAGCTGCCTCTCACGAGATCCGTCCCGGAAGTGGTCCTTCTTTGCCTCCGGGTGCCCGGAGCAAAATCTCTGAACTCCCGGAAGTGGCTCTGCGGCTGCTAGCCCGGCCCCGGGCCGTGCAAGCTCCAGCTTCAGGCGAACCTGGCCGGAGCATCGTCATGACCAGCGAACTAGACATTTTCGTGGGGAACACGACCCTTATAGATGAAGACGTGTATCGCCTCTGGCTGGATGGTTACTCAGGTTTGTCTAGCGCTCTCCCGGGAAGCTGTTGTTTTGGGTGAGAGAGGGGGCGTGGCTAGGACTTAGGCTTAGTTCAGGGAAGTGAACTGACTACGGGGAGTCGGGGAAGTGGGAGGATTGGTGGTGGAACCCTTGGAGGGCCTCTGGGGTCTTATGGTAGCGCCCACTCCTCAGTGAACGATGCAGTGGCTCTGCGAGTACGTTCCGGAATCCTGGAGCAGACGGGAGCCACCACAGGAGTGCTGCAGAGCGACACCATGGACCACTACCGCACCTTCCACATGCTTGAGCGTCTGCTACACGCGCCGCCGAAGCTGCTGCACCAGCTCATCTTCCAGATTCCTCCCTCCCGACAGGCACTCCTCATCGAGAGGTGCTTACCACGGGGGTGGTGGAGGTGTCAATCAATCTGGCTTATACCCATTTTGTAGGCTGAAACTGAGGCTTAGGGAGGGATGGGACGTACTCAGGAAATTAGGAAATTGAGAACAAAAGAAACCACCTCCAAACTCCCTTCTCCTTCACTAATGGATCACCAATAATGTCCTATGCCTCCATAAGGTACTACACCTTTGATGAGGCCTTTGTTCGGGAGGTATTGGGCAAGAAGCTGTCCAAGGGTACCAAGAAAGACCTGGATGACATCAGCACCAAAACAGGAATTACTCTCAAGAGCTGCCGGAGGCAGGTGGGTGGGTTCTACACGTACACCACTACCCATCTAGCCCATCCCTTGATCCTCTGCTTACTACCCGATCTTGACTCCAGCCTGTGATTGTGGACCAGCTTCTTCACATGTAACCTCTTCCCCCTCCACCTCCCATCTGGCCAGAGTGACCTTGTATAGGCTCAGTCTGACCATGGCTTCCCTTTGCTTATAGATTTTCATTGACTCCCACTGCCCTTGGCCTTCAGACTCAGGCTGAGTCCCTGTGGACTCTCTCTGCTTACATTTCTTAAGCCCCAAGTTTGTTTTTGTTCACAGTACTCCTGCCTAGACGATGTTCCTTCCTAGAAGGAACAAGTAAGCATTCTTTTAAGGAAAATGCCAAAAGCTGACAAACATTTGTCAAATGATGGCAGTTATTAACACCTAGTCATGCCAGGTGTGGTGGTGCACACCTTTAATCCTTGTACTCAAGAGGTAGAGGCAGGCAGATCTCTTGAGTTTGAGGTGAGCCTGGTCTACATAGTAAGTTGCAGGACAGCCAAGGCTACACAGAGAAACTTTTTCTCAAAACAAACAAACAAAAACCTAGTCATTTGTTGAAGTGTTAGTGCTAAATCAGTACCTGCCCACTGGAGAGGTCGACAGGAGAGAGAGAGATCCCATAGCGTCTGAAGCATGGGCATCTTCTGACCAGTCTTCTTTAATTGCCTTACAGTTTGACAACTTTAAGCGGGTCTTCAAGGTGGTGGAAGAAATGCGGGGTTCCCTGGTGGATAACATCCAGCAACACTTCCTCCTCTCTGACCGATTAGCCAGGTGAGGGGCCAGCCACCTCCCTTCCTATATGAAGTTTCCTTGGACCCTTAGCCTGGTACACTTTCCCTATCGTAATTGTTTCACCTCTGACTATTCTGGAGGAATGATTATTCTATCAATGACCTGTAAACTGCATCAGATTGCCAAGGTTAAGGCATTTGTAAAGCATTCAAGAAGTGCTCAGTGATGCAGTGTGGCCTTCCCTTGTGTTCCTTAGAAAGACTGGCTGGATCTTCTCTTTGCAGAGGTGGGAGGTTGGTAAGGGAATGGCCTGTGGTTGTCACTTGGTGAGTTAGAGCAGAAACAGGCCAGAACCAAAATGCGTAGCCAAGATTGCAGGTGGGGGCTACCCTCTAAGAAGGCTTTAAAACAATAAAGAGTTTCTTCAAGAATGGCTCCTAAGTAAGCTTACTAATCAGACACTGTTGTATGAACCAGGAAAAGGTATTTCTCGTCCTAAGAGAGCCACTGTCCCTGTCTGCAGAGATTATGCAGCCATCGTCTTTTTTGCCAACAACCGCTTTGAAACAGGGAAGAAAAAGCTGCAGTACCTGAGCTTTGGGGACTTTGCCTTCTGTGCTGAGCTTATGATCCAGAACTGGACCCTTGGAGCCGTCGGTGAGGCCCCCACTGACCCAGGTGCCTGGACTCCCTACCCTCCTGGGGACTGGTTCCCTGCTCTCAATTTGTCCTGATGTATCTGTAGCTTCCACACTACCCAGCACCCTTTCTTCTTAGCCCTCAGCCCCAGCCCACCTCTCCATCTCGTCCCTTTGCCTCACACACACCTGTCTGCAGGCCAAGGGCTCCCTACTGTGAGGCCTGGGGCATGACATTCCACCTTCCATCTCTGAGGTCGCAGTGAGGTGCAGTGAAGAAGGGTCGGTACCTCATAAGATGGTCTCATCCACCCACAACTTCTTTCATGTCCTTCACAGACTCTCAGATGGATGACATGGATGTGGACTTAGATAAGGAGTTTCTCCAAGACTTGAAGGAGCTCAAGGTTCTAGTAGCTGACAAGGACCTTCTAGACTTGCACAAGAGGTGACATGGGGGGGTCCATGAGACTGGGTGTAAAATGGTGTCAGATGGCTATAGGTATGACTGTCTCTTCCTACAGCCTGGTGTGTACTGCCCTCCGGGGAAAGCTGGGTGTCTTCTCTGAGATGGAAACCAACTTCAAGGTCTGTGCCCCTGTGCAGACTCTTCCCCCTAAAGTGTCAGGAGCCTTCTGTGCTGTACCCCTGCCAGGCAATTCTGCTCATGCCTGAAGTTGACCAGCAGGTGGCACTGCTACTCTCTCTGTCTGCCTATGAGGGGGTCCCAAGCTCATAACAAAAGGGCCTTGTTTGAGGGAGGTGGATATATTTGGGGAGGGGCCTGCCCCTCCCTCAGCTTCAGTGCTCAGCCTCCAGCTTCTGGAGCAGAAGACAGAACTCCCAAGATCCTTGCCCCACAGAATCTGTCCCGGGGGCTGGTGAATGTGGCTGCCAAGCTGACCCATAATAAGGATGTCAGAGACCTATTTGTGGACCTTGTGGAGAAGGTGAGCAGTCCTGTCCAACCCCCAGTCCTCAGCCTGTCCTGTGTCTGAGCAGTACTGGTGGTGCTACTTGTCGCCTTGGGCCTACAGTTTGTGGAACCCTGCCGCTCTGACCACTGGCCACTGAGTGACGTGCGGCTCTTCCTCAACCAGTATTCGGCGTCTGTTCACTCCCTGGATGGCTTCCGGTGAGAGGAGCCAGGGCTGCTGGCTAACTTCCTTGCCCTCCAGTAGACTCAGGGTTCCCAATTGAACGACCCTGTGGGTGGAAGTTCCGCCTCTCATTGTTGTGACCTTGGGCAGGTTTATATACCCCTTCTGGGCTTTAGCTTTCTTAAAGGTAAGCTGATGATAAAGCCAGAAGACTCATAAGATTTATGGAAACTAAATAGCCCTCAGATCAGTCCTCAGCAGTGGGTGGAGAGCAGGGAGAAGGAAGTTGGGCATAATGGCTCAAGTTTGTAATCCCAGCATATCAGAAGTTGGAGCATGAGGATTGCCACTGTTTCCCAGGCCAGCCTGGACTACACTGTGAGACTCTGTCTCAAAAACAAACTATCAAAAAGGGGTTGGGGTCTTGATGCATTAAAGTGTAGAAAACACTCATAGCAGTGTGGCGGGCATGGCAGTGAGTGGGCATGAGCTATCACCGTTGACATCTTCATTGCAGGCACCAGGCCCTCTGGGACCGCTACATGGGCACCCTCCGTGGCTGCCTTCTGCGCCTCTATCATGATTAAAGCCCTTTTCCTTCCTCCCTCTGACATACCCTGAGAATAAAGTTGCCATAAGTTTGGAGACTGGTCCTTGTTCCAGGTTGAAGAACTCATGGGGATTTCCACAGTGCACACGTGTGCTCAGGCACCATGCCATCACCCGTAAGGATGTGTATTCTAGCACCTCAGGGACATGGACATGGACAAGGTCTTCCCCCCCCACCACCACCTCCCTCCATACCTCAGCTGATCCACTCAGAAGCTGTGGAGCATGTTTTGGTTTATAAAGCCGTACAGAGAGGGTGGGGAAGTCAGGCAAAAACTCAAGGTGGGGCTGACAAGGGGCAGTGGCCATGTGGGAGAGGCTGAAGAACAGCTGTTGGCCTTAAGGTGGACAAGAGATTGGTGGCTTCTTGACTAGTGGGCCCACTCGAGCTGTGAGCGGGTACTTGGTGATTCCACAGGTGTTCTCTCCCCGGTATAGCCTGAAGTAGCCCTAGGAAGTTAGGGGTATCAGGACCAGAAGGTAAAGAAGACATTATAGTCTGCCCCCTGTCTGACTCCACTCACCTTCTCGCCCCACTGAGCTCCCCAGGAGTTCTTCAGGATCCAGTAGGGGGTGGAGCGACGAGGTTTTCGAGACTGGGACAAAGCTGTCCCTGTCTGCATGCCCCTTTTCTCCCTGCCGAAACCCACCAGCAAGACAGAGTGGTCCACATGTTGAGGGTCACAGGAACCGGGTGTAGCCTTGATCACACCTTTCTGGTAATTCTGCAAGGTTGGGGACAGAAGAGCTGAGTCTAGGACCTCTCTCTGTATGGCCCTCACTCTTTCCCCATCCACCCACCTGTAGTAGCTTCATGTTGATGGTCACGGTGATAGGCCCGTGGGTGGCCAGATGGCTGGCAATTGCTGGAAATAGGTAATTACTGGAGAGTGCCATCAAGTCCTGCCTGCCCTGCAGTTGCAGCTCGTCTGACAGGCAGTGGAGTTTAATTGGGTCTTCCATAGCCAGACAGTCTGCCTCCATTCTGGTCTCTGCCCACACCCTCCATGTCTACCCTGGCCATACCCTGCTCATTACTGGACAACATGGTGAAATCTTGGATCCAGGCCACCTTCTTGTACTTCTTGGCTAAGCATCTGTGGGGCTTCCAGTGCGCCTGGAATGGGTAATCCTTTTCACTGGCCAGGCCACCTGAAGACAAGACCAGGAAGGAGCCGTGGAGACTGAATACTCACCATCCCTACTGACCTCCCACACGGCCTGGTACTCAACTGTTGTTGAGGACAGTTATATATGCATCCCACACGAAGCCACCATTGCAGCCATTTCCACAGCGGTTACAGTCCAGCAGCTCTGGGGCAGAAAGGGACAGCATAGGTGAGCAGGTCCCCTAGGCCACTTTCCCTGTCACCCGTCCACTCCCTGTCATACCCTGCACAGAGAGGTCCACAAACTGATGGTATTGGATGCTCCACAGAGCCTGGATGTTGTCCGCTGCTGCTACAGCCCAGCAGCACGCACAGTTTCCCTGAGTGGGTAGAGTGGGATGGAGTAAGGTCAAGACCTTGACCTCATCTCCCCAATCTCTCCTCTGGGCCAAGCTGGGTGGGGGGAGACACCTGGTTCTTGATCGATGAGATGATGTTCGTTGCTTTGCGCCAGTCACAGGTGGGGGGCACAGTCCCCCACTTTTCAGACTCTATCTTTTTGACCATGTTGGGGATCCTTTCCGGTGCCCTCTGGTGCCCATATAACTGGCCAAACTCCTCCTCTGGGGACAGACAGAGAAGTCATGGGTTGGACACGCTTCTCTTCCATATTCTCTTTCTAGCTGCCACTATCTTGACTCTTCCTGTCCCTATGATACTTTTGAAGGCATCAGGTAGGACTCTGAGGCCTAGAGAGGTTCAGCTTGTGCTGGTGCAGTCTCTCCACCCTCTGCTTCTGGCCCGAGAGCCAAGCTGGACATAGGCTATGGAAGTCATGTCTTGCACTGAGATTTAGGGCAGTCATCCAGGCTGCCTGTGAAAGGGGAGATTTACCGTCCATTTGCCAGTAACCTACCTACTACATGCAGACCAGGGGGCTCTGGTACCTGTGAGGTCACTGAATGGAGTCTCTCCAAACTCAGCTGTACCCAAGTCTTCTTGCTGTAGCCACTGAGCCTGGGCCAGATTGTGGGCAAAGATACTCAGACGGCGAGTGTACTCTAAACCAAAAAGGAGTTGTAGGCCAGTCTCAGAGGGGGAAGTGGCCACTGGATGGGCCACTCATACCCATTCAGGTAAGTGCTGGCGGTTTTCATCACTATAGCTACACTGCAAGAAAGTAATTACCCAGCCTACATGAGGTTGGACTTTCCCCTAAAGACACTCATAGGCCCACCCTAGGGGAAGCTGAGCAAGGCCTTTAGAGGCAGTAACTCAGACGGGAAAGTTAAAGTGGCTGGAGGTCGGTTTCCTGTACCTGTGGGCTGCACCTTCTCTGTCTCCTCTTCACACATCTGACCACAGGTTTGGAGGATGGGTGGGTAGGGTGAGGGGATGGGGCACAAGTGTGCGCATGTGCACACACACACACACACACACAGACAGAGAGAGAGAGATTGAGAGAGAGAGAGAGACCTTTGTGGTAGCTTGAGACTAGGGTTGTCACCTTGGAGACAGGGATCTGCTGACTGAAAATGTGACAATATGGTGGTCCTCCACGCCCTGCCTGGAGTCACAGTTAAGTGGCTGTAGACAGAGGATTGTTCCATGCCCATCATACATTGGGGAAGCTAAAGAGTGCACTATGGATTCTATTTCCCACTCAATGGTCTGGCCCAGGTCCATTCCCCATCCAAAACCGTAAGTTCATCTCTTAAGTGGACAGAGGAAGTCAGACTGGAAACATCTGTGCCTGAGATACCTGCTGGGTTCGAGTAACTTCGGTTGAACTGGATCTGGAATAGCTTGAAGACTTCCTTCAGCTCCAGTGGTCTGGGAACTGCATCCTAGCAAGGAGGCAAAAGTGGGGAGAGTCACAGGAAAGAATCATTGTGACCCCAACCTTATCTCCAAGGTACAAAGATGGGGCTAAGGGGTCATCCTGCATTCTTCTGTTCTAAGTGTGAGCATCCACACAGCGCCAACTGCTCCCTCTGAGAAATAGGAAGGATAAAGCTGGACAGGGCAGCTCACCCCTCTAGTTAAATGCTCATTCCAGCATTCAAGAGGCTGAGGCAGGGGGACAGCTGAGAATTTTAAGCCAGTGAAGCCACCCTGGGCTACACAGTTAAAAGCTAACCTGAGCTACAAAGTGAGATGTTTGTCTTTTCTTTTTGGTAAGACAAGGTCCCTCTCTTCACAGTCATGTCCCCAAACTCACTACATAGACCAGGCTGGTCTCAAACTCACAGAGATCCTTCTGCTACCATGCCCAGGGAACCCTGTCTTAAGAAAATTAAAAAGGGCTGGGCAGTGGTGGCACATGCCTTTAATCCCAGGCCAGCCTGGTCTACAGAGTGAGTTCCAGGATAGTCAGGGACACACAGAGAAACCTTGTCTCAAAAAAAAAAAAATAAATAAAAATAAAAAGAAATGAAAAATATGCCAATTGAAAAAGATAAGATCCCAAACATGGAGCAGGCACAGAAGGGCAGGAAAGCAGGTTAGAAGCATTTACCTTGGGGAGGAGGGAGTCACTGAGGCCTTGGCCTGCTAACAACAGGGCCAGAAAGTAGGAGAGGTGGACAGTCGGTGTCATGGTGCAGCCACGAGTGCTGAGGGCAGGAAGCTGAGTAGACTAAGTTGGAAAGGGCGGGGCTGGAGAAACCACGAGGGGAAACCAGGCTTAGGGAGGAGGGTAGACCCTCCACCTACCTGCCTGGCTAACCCCCACCCACTTATTTTCAATAACAAATCTTGGCTGCCATGCTCCAGTCTATTCTGGGATATAAAGACAAATCTGTCTCTAAGGAGACAGGAAGACAAATGTCAGTGGAGAGTGACGGTATCAGCATCAACTCCATGATGGAAAATGTAGCAAGGAGAAGCCGCAGGTGCCTGGCGTCCAGACATTGATGGCTGGTACTCAGGATTCCTTAGACTTCCTCTTGCTTTACTTGTGAAACAGCGTAAGGGCCACCTTTTTAAAGCCTTCCCTGCTCGAGAGCCCAGGCTCAGGTTCACAGCCCCTTGAGCCCTGGACACCATTGTCCATTCATCTCCTCCCAATCTCAGAGGTGTCTGATCAGTCTGTGTCTAGACCATCAGGAAATGTGGGGCGAGCTCCATGAGTATTTGGGTTGTTTTGTTTGTTTCATGTTGTTGAAACAGGGTCTCATTAAGTCATCCTGGCTGCTCTAACTCTCCAGCTGTGTAGACCAGCTTTTATTCGTAAAATGCTTGCCTCTGCCTGAGTTCTGAGATTAAAGGTGGGTGCTACTAGACCAGGCAATTTGGGGCTTCTTTTATGAGAGAAGGAAGTGGATCTCATGTAGCACAGGCTGGGCTTAAACTCCTTAGGTAGTTGGGGAAGACTGGATTCCTGATGTTCCTGCTTAGATCTGAATACTTCCATTAGAGACACCAGTGTGGTTTGGGTGACTGAAAACTTATAGTCTGCTTCTGTCTCATTTCTTTTCCTCAACATGGTCTACAAATGAGGACAAAGACAAGAGAAAGTATCTTAGAAAAAACAAGCAGGAAGCCTGTGTGGTCTGGGCAGCACCTGCCAGCTATTAACTGCTGTCTCCATTCTAAATGGGTCCTTGGGTTAAAGACGCTCTTGCCCCACCACCGACCTTCAGGCTGGGAAATAGCTGCCAGAGACTAGGGGATAGGTGCAAAGAGTTGGCTTTCCAGGGTTTGTGCTTGGGGCAGAGGAGGAGGGTCTAATCCTGGAGTCGCCCACTTACATGCTCTCTACCTTATCTACATTAGGGCTTGTCTTAGGACTGCTATGTTCCATTAAACTCCACCCATATCTCTCCCTGGGACAGTAAGCAAAGGGACCTCTCTATTTAAAAATAAATGGCACTTTCATTAAAATGAAGTGGGCAGACTGACTGTCCATAGGTGCCTAGCCCAATGGCCCCGGATCACTAATATGTACCCCAAGTCGATCTTGTGTTGTGTCAGTCGAATATAGGTGACATGTCATTCACTTTCTCTTGTGGAAGGCTAAAGGGAGGGACTGAGGCTTTTTCTCCTTGTTCCTTCCATCCCTCAAACATGAACTCTGCAAGGCCAGGTTCTCATGTGTTTTGGACAGCACTGTGTCCTTGGTGCCTGGTACATTCTCATCAGCATTGGCCACTCAACAAACACTTAAATGAATGAGTGACCCTCCTCCTCTTGATCACTTGGTCACTCTCTTATCCTGTAGCTCCTGCCCATCGACCAATCACTCAGGGCTGGGCTGTGAGTCCAGGAACCTCACTGTCTGAGGAAAGAGAACAGTGAACAATCTTCTTGTCAAGCCAGAGATGGGATGCCATTGCTACCTACTTCACAGGTGAGAGGGGCTGAGAGATTGGCAGTCAACCAAATAGGAAGCTTCCCAGGGACATGATGCCAATCCAGGGAGGTTAGGCTAAGTCACTGAGGTGTCAGAGATCAGAGAAGGCCATTGGGAAGGCAGGAAGGCAGGGGCAGGATGACTTGGGCTTAGTGGTGCAAAATTGGAGATTCCTGCTCCAGTTTAAGTCAACCACTGTGTTTTGAGTCCTGTCTGGATCTTGGTGCCTGTAAGTGACAGCAGCAGCTCTGAGTGGCACGGTACTTGAAGATCCTGGTCAGATGTTCGTGTTGTAGCTCCTTGTTCTACGTGGGGACAAGGTTCAGTCTTAGGATCCATGGGATCTGAGTTCTAACACTGTTCTCGTTATGTTGGTGGCACCTGGGACAAATCTCTCAGCTCCTCTCACTTGTGAAGTAGGTAGCAATGGCATCCCATGTCCGGCTTGACAAGAGGATTGCAGTGTCTCCTTGGCAGCGCCTGGGTAGTTAGATCTTGATAATCAGGAGTTTTGCTTAACATTATTAACAGCTTAATTAGATGGTCTCACTGTTTCATTTGTTTGTTTTGATTTTGTTTTCATGACAGGGTCTCACTGTGTAGCTCTGGCTGTCCTGGAACTCACTGTGTACACCAGGCTGGCCTCAAATTCACAGAGATCCACCTGCCTCTGCCTCTGCCTCTCTCAAGCTGAAATAAAAGATGTATGCCACCACTGCAATTTATCTTTTTAAAAAATATGTATGAAATAAAAGATGTACGCCACAATTGCCACCACTGCAATTTACCTTTAAAAAAAAAATGTATGTAAGCCAGCATGGTGGTTTTAGTTCTAGCACTCAAGAAGCAGAGGCAGGTGGATCTCTGAGTTGGAGAATAGTGTGGTTTACATAGTGAGTTCCAGGACAGCCAGGGCTATAAAGAGACCCTGTCTGAAACACCAAGCCAAAAAAGAAGAAAGAGAGAGAGAGAGAAAGAAGAAAGGATTATATGTATATCTGAGACAAGGTCTCTGTCTGAGTGTAGCCTGTTCTGAAATTCCCTATGGAGACCAAGACCAAGTTGGTCTCAAACTCAGAGATCCACCTGCCTCCACCTTCCAGGTTCTGGGATTGAAGCCATGTGCCACTAGGCCAGGCATTTTTTCCTTATATTTATCTTTTTTTTTTTTCCTGTCCCCTCATCAGACTTTGAGATTGGCCTGGTTGGGCAATGGAGAATGAAGAAACAATAGGAAGGCATAAAGAAAACCCGGGGTCTGGTGGGCCATGTGTTCTGAGGGAGACATACCAGCAGCCTGGAAACTATGAGCTGAAGGAGGAGTGTTAGCTAATCTCCTTAGGGGAGCTCTGCAGGGGAGCAGTCACAGGCTGCAGTCATCAGGGCTTTCAAAAAACATATACTGTCTGCGTCTGTACTCATGGAAGGCCTTGCCATTTCCCTGAGCCTGACCTGAAGAAGGCTCTGCCATCCCCACAGGTCTGAGTGACTGGAGTCTTTGACATGGCTATGTTAATATCAACAGTACACGTTTGCTCAAGACTTCATCTGCTCCCCACACTTCTCTCTGTGGGCTTTGTTCTACTTCAGAATTCCAACACGCATACACACTCACGTACACTCACATAATTCACACTCATGCACATTCACACACATTCACACACTCAGTCACACATACACAATACACAGACATTCACACACACACATTTACACGCTCATATACATTCATACACACTTATACTCACACTTACACTCACACACACATACATACACACTCACTCATATAGACACACATACACACCCACTCTGGTGTGTCAGGAATTACTGGGTTGAACTTTGGATCTTGGCAATGCTAAGCAAGCCGGTTGCTACTGAGCTACATCCTAAACCCTCTATTGCTTAAAAAATAAAAAAAGTCAGTGCTGAAGAGATGGCTCCAGTATTCCTCTTTCAGATGACTTGAGAGTGGTTCCCACATCAGGCAGCTAACAATTTCCTGTAACTCCAGATCCAGGGGTCACTGCTGGCCTGTGGACACCTGCACTCAGGTGTATGTACCTACACACAGATGCACATATATATGCATCATTAAAAGTTAATAAAAATTTTTTTTAATCAAGGCAATGGAAGTTGAGGACATGGCTTATTGGGTCAAACGCTTGCCACACAGCATGAGGGTCTGGGTTCAGATCCCAGCCCTAGCATAAAGTCCAGTTGAAGTGGTGATGCATGTCTGTAACCTCTAGAGGGCCAGGGAGGTGGAGACTGGCAGACCCAAGACCACACACTAGCCAACCAATCCAGACTCAGTGACAAACCCTGTTTTAAAAACAGCGATATCCTCCACCGGTACATAGGCATACACACATACACCACACACATTACCACTCTGATAATTAAATGAAATGAAGCAGAAATTTTAAGTCAAGGCAGAGCGGTGCATGGTAGTGCACACCTTTCATCGGAGAACCTGAGAGGCAGAGACAGGCGGATTTTTGTGAGTTCGAGGCCTCGTCTACTTAGTTCTAGAACAGTCAGAGCTACAGTGTGAGACGCTGTCGCAAAAAGACAAAACAAAAACAAACAAAAAAGATGGAAAGAGGTGGGGTAAGGGAAAGGAAGGAAGGCCGGGCTATTGCCGCTAGCGGTGTGGGCTAGGCACGGGAACCCTGTACACGCAACCCTTTCCCGTCTAGTCCCGCCCTGAGACGTGGGCAACGCGAAGTCCCGCCCATTCCCCCCTTCCTGGGCGCCAGAGGCACCCAGACTCCGCCTCCAAGGCATGATCTCCGCTGGGGGCGGAGGCGGAAACTGGATGGGGGACTTGGATGGGAAGGGGTCGGAAAGGGCTGGCACTGGGCCCTAGTGTCTTCCACGCCCAAATTCAAGCTTGCCCGCCTTCTCAGGGGCTTCCATTCATTTCAGGCCAAGACTACTGCTGTCCTCGCCCCCATACTACTGTAGCTTTTTGCAGGCAGTGCTTGGGGAAGCAGTGCCCTCAGTAAAGAGACCACCTGGAGGACGTGGAGGTGTATGCACAGGGAGTTGGACAATTAATTTTATGCCTGGACAAAAGTCCAGAAACCTTGGATCAAGTTTTAGGATCATCTAAGTAATGATGGTGTAACATTGGATAAAATTCTGAAAGTAGAATTTGGAGATCCGAGGATTAAATAAATGCCTAGTAGGTTCTAGGAGGCGCAGACTCGGGTTTCATGGAGGTGCGAGTGTACAGTATGGGATTCTGGAGGCACAGGTTAGATAGGGTCTAGGTGGACAGAATAACATTTTGAGTGAGGGCCTGGGGTCCCCAGGTGAGTCTGGGGGCCAGACATCAAGGTCAGTGGCCTAAGGACCCAAACACTGGGAAACTATGGCCGGGCGTCCGCAGGCGACTCCAGGCAGCGCCGCGGGGGACCGGGTGGGGGCCTGTGGCCTGCCGGGGCGGAGGAGCCGGGGGGTCGGGGTCCCTCCCCCTGGCGCGGGCTCAGGAATCCGCCGAAGGGCGGGCGGAGGCGCCGGGGTGGGCCGCGGCGGGCGGGCGGGCGGGCGGGCGGGGGGCGCTTCCTGGGGCCGCGCGTCCAGTGAGCTGCGCGGTCCGTCCGTCCGCCCGCAGGCACTGCTGGAGTCAACGCGTGAGTGGCCGCCAGCGGAGGGAGGGCGCGGGCCGTGTCGCGGCCGAGTCCGTGCTGCGCGGAGCGGAGAGGCCTTCGCTTCACGACTCGCGGGGCGGGGGCGGGGCGGTCCAGGATTGCGGGCCTGAGCCCCAGGCCTGCGAAAGGACTCAGTCCCCAGCCCTGGAGGGTTCCGGTGCTCCAAGCACAGTCCTGAGCCGAGACAGCTGGGACCCAGACTCCCCTTCCAGATAGAGGGAATGGGGGGTGCCGTGGCAGAAACCCCTGACTTCTGCCCACCACCTCTCAGCCCCAGGATGCTCCCTTTTGCCTCCTGCCTCCCCGGGTCTTTACTGTTCTGGGCGTTTCTGCTGTTGCTCTTGGGAGCAGCGTCCCCACAGGATTCTGAGGAGCCGGACAGCTACACGGTGGGGACCATGGGGTCACCAGCTTGGGATGGGATGGGAAGGACAGCGAGACCAGGATCCTGGGGAGGCTGCTTCTGGGAAAGATTCTCCCTTGCTTGTTTGGTGGAAAATTGGAGGCCATTGTGTGGTGCTGACCTGAGTGTAACTGAGCTCAGGCCCTGGTCTTGGCCTGGCTAGTTGGAGGAGACAGCTAGAGAGGTCACTGGCCACATCGGGTTCCCTTCCAGGAATGCACAGATGGCTATGAGTGGGATGCAGCCAGCCAGCACTGTCGGGGTGAGTATGTCTGGGGTGCTAGCCATCTTCAGGAACTGGAAAAAGAATTACTGTTTCCCATGGACACCTTATCTCCCAGAGCTGCTGCAGGAACTTGATGGCCCTTTCCCTGTCCAGCGTGGTAGCCAGCCATGTTTCCCTTGTGCCTCTCAATTAGGAGCCCAACCCCTTCAAGAAGCAGAACAAACTCTGCCTCTATCCTGCAGGAGGCAAGAGAGCACCTGGCTATGGCCCAGAGAGAAGGAAATACGTACACCTTCCCTGAACTGTACTGTACTCTCCTAGCCCAGTTCTATCCCAATGCAATCTGGGAGAGCAGTACATGCTCTGTGGGTCAGGAGGCCTGCAAATTACTCTTGGGCAAAGGTAGAGGCAGGGATTTGAGGAGGAACGGAAACTCACTTGGAGGCAGGAGAATGGGGATAACAGTGTGACATCAGGGGCCCCACACCCAATCCTGCAAATCCCTGGGAGGGGTTCTGGGTCAGCAGACTTAGTTTGCTGATTAAAGAGAAAGCCTTGCTCTGTTACTCAGCTTAGAGAAGGCCAAGTTGGGCTTCTGCCTCCTACTACCTCCAGGGCCAGCCCAGGTGACTGGCTGTGCCCAGCAGGCCCCTCTCTGCAGATGTCAATGAGTGCCTGACCATCCCTGAGGCTTGCAAGGGTGAAATGAAATGCATCAACCACTACGGGGGCTATTTGTGTCTGCCTCGCTCTGCTGCCGTCATCAATGATCTCCATGGTGAAGGACCTCCACCGCCAGTGCCCGCTGCTCAACACCCAAATCCTTGCCCACCAGGCTATGAGCCTGATGAACAGGAGAGCTGTGTGGGTAAGTGGGGGCCATGCTGGCACCTAGGCTTCCCGACCTTTTACGAGTCTTTTTTTTTTTTTTTAAGCTAATTTTGTATTTACTGTACAAAGGAATGCATTTCATCATGGTATCATCCGGCATACTTCATTCTTGTTTGTTTTAATCCTTTAGTAGCACTTTTTAGTCCTTCCTAGTTGGCTTTTTTTGTTTGTTTGGTTTTTTTTTTTTGAGGGGGGTTTGGCTTTTTGAGACAGGGTTTGTTTATGTAGCCTTGGCTCTCTTGGAACTCAGACTCAGATCTACCTACCTCTGTGCCATCACCATCCAGCTATGTACTTTGGTTTTTGAGACAGTTTCTGGATTTGATCTCCAGCACCACAAGAAATAAGAGTGGTAGAAGACACTTGTTATCCCACCAGTGAGGAGGTGGAGACAGGAGACCCAAGGTAAAGGGTTGTTCTCAGCAGCATAAGGACTTGAAGGACACCTGGGCTATGTGAGAGCTTATCTCAAAAAAAGTTAGTTAATTAATTAACAAAACAATAGAGTAATTTTTCCTATTAAATACTTCAGACCTCATGCTTTTTCTCTTTGGTTCCTCAGAGAAATATCCAAATCTTCATGCTCAGTGCATGGTCTGCAGGCCCAGGAAGTTCCTAGCAGCCCCTCATTTTCTGTACAGACACGGAAGAGCTCTGCTCCGAGCCTCTGTATGGTTTTGGATCTGGAGTCAGTTTTAGGAACCATTGGCCTTGGAGGAGGAAAGATGCTGGCCCTAGAGTCAGCTGAGGGGTGTGAATGGACAAGGCTTGGTTTGTTTACTTATTTATTTATTTATTTATTTATTTATAAGGCAGTGTCTCACTCTGTAGCTCTAGCTACAACTAGCTTGGAACTCACAGAGATCCTTTAGCCTCTCTCCCCTCCCTCAGTGGTGGAATTAAAGGTGTGTGCCACCAGACTCCACAAGGCCTTATTTTAATATGCTCTCCGAATGGCTGCTTGTCCTGGTAATTCCTTGGTGGAGTCTTTTTTTGTACTATTGGGATGATCTGAATTACGTGTTCATGATTTGGTGCCAACTCCCCATGTGCCCATGAGAATGAAGTCTGACGTGGGTCACCTCCTCCTAAACTGAGGTACTTCACATGGTCAGTAGCATGTGGGGACTCCAGGTAAAGGCTGAATGGTGTCTCCCACAGATGTGGACGAGTGCACCCAGGCTTTGCATGACTGTCGCCCTAGCCAGGACTGCCATAACCTTCCTGGCTCCTACCAGTGCACCTGCCCTGATGGTTACCGAAAAATTGGGCCTGAATGTGTGGGTGAGTTTAGGTTGGCTTTCCTAAGTTCTTGCTCTGTGACCTTGGTCTGGCTCTTGATCTGACGCCTTCCCTCACCCCAGTCTGCTGCTGCGGCTACACTCTGTCACTAGACGCAGAAGATTAAATGTGGGTGACTTCACTCAGCTCCCTGACAAAGAGAGGAGTGAGTGAGGGTGCTGAGGCGAGCAAGCTCAGGCCCCACCTGGCTTGTGTTCTACTTTTCCCTCCCTGCCTCCATCTTAGACATAGATGAATGTCGCTACCGCTATTGCCAGCACCGATGTGTGAACCTGCCAGGCTCTTTTCGATGCCAGTGTGAGCCAGGCTTCCAGTTGGGACCTAACAACCGCTCTTGTGTGGGTGAGGCTGTGCCAAACAAGGTTCTGGGATCCTGGGTAGAGATGTATGAGGTGGGGGCAGGATCTCCTGCCTGAGCCGAGCGGGCTCTCACCACTCCTGTCTGTCTTCCACCCTCAGATGTGAATGAGTGTGACATGGGAGCCCCCTGTGAGCAGCGCTGCTTCAACTCCTATGGGACCTTCCTGTGCCGTTGTAACCAGGGCTATGAGCTTCACCGGGATGGCTTCTCCTGCAGCGGTGAGAATCCACTTGTGCTGTTGGATACTGCCTTGGTCCCCAGCACTGGCAACGCATTGGACCAACTCCAGTCACATAGTCACTTGTTTGAGGCTTCCATGTCTCATTCTCTGCACCCACAGGCCTCCATGAACTCCATCTTGAGCAGGTTGTTTGGCACTCCCAGCTTGGGGGGATGGTATGTTAGGTGCTTATGAAGCTTGCTGGAGCGACAGAGAGAGATGGAGGTGTCAGTTTTCCTGAAAGTTGAGTTGACTTGCATAGGAATCCTACACTAGGAAAAGTCTCTCTTCTTTCTGGGCACATTTCTACTGCAAATGGGTTATATGATGTTTTAGGGACAGTGGTAATAGGCTTCGTCAAGTCTCAGGCAGAAAAAGTAAGAAGTGCCATTTGTTTATAACTTAAATTTTCAGTCTCATTTAGTCTGGTCAGTGATGATTTATTTTTGTAAACAGGACATTAATATTCCTCCAGGTGTGTTGGCAGAACTGTGGAAAGCAAGCAGAAAGGTCAGAGAAAGTGGGGACTTCCATCTTTCCACTTACAGATGGGGAAGATAAGATGGGACTAGGGCTCGATCCCAGGCGTCGCACCACATTACCCGGCGTGCCCTCGTTTGTTTTATGCTCTACCGCGAAGTGCAGCAGCATCAGCGTTGAGCTGTGTGAAAGGAACAAAAGCAAAGAGATAGGCTGCTGCCTGAGGGACACACAGTCAGCCAGTCCGGGCATTCTGACTGCAGATTGCAAGACTTGAAAAGAACAGAGTAGGTCAGCCTCTCAGGACACCGCTATTCTAACCTACTCATTTGACCGGCACAACGTGGACCCTTTCCAACTAGTTAGCAGGACTTAGGCCCAAGCCTCTAGATTCTTGTTGCTTTTTAAGACAGTCTATGTAACCCTGGCTGTTTTAAAGCTCTCTGTGTAGACCAGGCTAGCCTACGGAGATCTGTTCAGTAGTGCTAGAATCAAAGGCACAGGCCACCATGTTAGGCTAGTGCTTTGTTAAGTGTTCTTTAAGTCTTGGGGAAGAGAGGTGCTCTGTATGCTGGAAGGTACGTTGTTATTTTGAGACAGGATCTCACTGTGTAGTCCTGGCTGGCCTGGAGTCTCTTATGTAGACCAGGCTGCCTCAAACAGATCTGCTTTCTTCTGTCTCTGCCTCTCAGAAGTTGTGATCAAACACCCCACTGTTTGTTTTTCAAGGCACAGTCTTGTTATGTAGCCCTGGCTGGTCTTTTTTTTTTTTTTAGTTTCTCTGTGTAGCCCTGGCTGTCCTGGAACCCACTCTGTAGACCAGGCTGGCCTCGAACTCAGAAATTCGCCTGCCTCTGCCTCCCAAGTGCTGGGATTAAAGGCATGCGCCACCAATGCCCGGCTGCCTGCCCGGTCTTAATCTTGATACAATCCTGGCTGAGCTTCCTATGTGGACCAGGCTGGGCTTGAACTTGGTATAATCCTTCTGCCTCTACCTCCCAAATGCTGAGATTATAGACATATAGCACCATGCCAAGCTTCAAACCTTTCTATTCTTTTTCTTTTCTTTTTCCTCTCCCTTTCCTTGCTGGGATGGAACCTAGAGCTTCAAGCGTGTTAGGCAAGTACTCTACCACTGAGTTATACCCTAGCCCCTCAAATCTTCCCTGAAACCTTCAGTCCCCCTTTTGAGCATTATGGGTTTCCTTCATTCCTTCTTTCTTCCCACATCCAGCCTCATAGTGGGTGGGGGGCTGGGCTATTGGTAAAGGTCTGTGGGACTCGGTTGTGAGGACTACCCTTGGCCCAGGCTCCTCATCCCCGCCCTCCCTCAGATATCGATGAGTGCAGCTACTCCAGTTACCTCTGCCAGTACCGCTGTGTCAATGAGCCAGGCCGCTTCTCCTGTCACTGCCCACAAGGCTACCAACTGCTGGCCACAAGGTTATGCCAAGGTACAGGTGCTTGGGTGGGCAGAGTTGAGAGGCTGGTAGCTTACTGTCAGTCCTAGAGTCCGACTCCACCTCCCTTGGCACAGACATTGACGAGTGTGAAACAGGTGCACACCAATGTTCTGAGGCCCAAACCTGTGTCAACTTCCATGGGGGTTACCGCTGTGTGGATACCAACCGTTGTGTGGAGCCCTATGTCCAAGTGTCAGACAAGTGAGTCAACCTGATGGCAGTTTGCTGTGGTAACTACAATTCCCAGAGGTCTGTGGGGCTAACTGGTTTAATCAGGCTGGTTAGTACCCATGATGTTTTATGGGAGTTATAGACTTATATACTTGGGTTTTCCTCTTTAGGAGGTAGGCATTTGGGAAATGGGCCCAGCCCTCATTCCTGTCCTGTCTTGGGGTCTCTAGCCGCTGTCTCTGTCCTGCCTCCAACCCGCTTTGTCGAGAGCAACCTTCATCCATTGTGTACCGCTACATGAGCATCACCTCAGAGCGAAGTGTGCCTGCTGACGTGTTTCAGATTCAGGCAACCTCTGTCTACCCTGGTGCCTACAATGCCTTTCAGATCCGTGCTGGAAACACACAGGGGGACTTCTACATTAGGGTAAGGTGCTTTTCTACTCACACCCAACTGACTATTCTATTTTAGTAATCTAAAATAGAATGCTTGAAGTCGTTTAAGTGGGAGCTGCCCTGCCTCTTCTCTCAAAGCCTTGTCCTAGGAAGCAGGGGTCATGTCAGAAGCAGAGATGAACATGCTACAGGCAGTTCTAAGGAGCAGTTGGTTAGTGGGGTTTGAGACCCAGTACTGCTATCTCCTGTCTGCCTTTGACTTCCTTATCCATAAAACAAAAAACGTAGTTCCTGCAGGGGTGGGATCAGACTCCAGTCTGCTGGCAAGAGGAAGATAGGGATGCTGCCACAGGTCTGAGGGGTCTTGAACATGGGTCCTGATGCTGCCTTCAGCATTGAGAGATTTGGCATCAAATTTTTCGAAGTTGCTTTGGGGCTGACATCACAGCTCCATTCAGTAGGCCTTCGGTTCTCCCCCCACATTAAAGCAATAGAACTGAATACTTTGGAGGGTAAATGGGATGGCTCTTGGTCACCAAAGGCTGATCATCCCCAAAACTTGAGTCATTAGGTAGTCATGATGGAGGGAAACCTAAGGTGGATAGGGTCAGGAAGGTGCTGATGGGGAGAGCCAGTGGCAGGGACTCGGATACTGAGGGAGAGAAATGTCTACAGGTCAGATAATCAGACTTTCCCGACCTCAGGCCACAGGAAGGGGGGTGATGCTGGAGTTGAGTCTTGGCTCTTAGGCTGACACCATCTCTTTGTTCTGCTGTCCTCTGTGCCCTGCAGCAAATCAACAACGTCAGCGCCATGCTGGTCCTTGCCAGGCCAGTGACAGGACCCCGGGAGTACGTGCTGGACCTCGAGATGGTCACCATGAACTCTCTTATGAGCTACCGGGCCAGCTCCGTACTGAGACTCACCGTCTTTGTGGGAGCCTATACCTTCTGAAGACCCTCAGGGAAGGGTCATGTGGGGGCCCCCTTCCCCCTCCCATAGCTTAAGAAGCCCTGGGGGCTTAGGGATGACTGTTCTGCTTAAAGGGACTATGATGTGAAGGAAAATAAAGGGAGAAAGGAGTCCTGGCTGAGGTGGGTGAGTAACCTCAGCCTGGGAAGGGACTGGCTTGTAAGAGAGGCAGGCAAATTCCACACAAGGGGTCCTCTCTACACTCAGGCTGAGAAAGGTGCTAAGGTCATCCTTCAGAATTATCCTGAGCAGGGAGTTTTCAAGAGTGTGTACTTTAGGCCCTAACTCAAGAGCTTGGCTGATACTGGGCCCAGAAACCAAGTTCAGGTCAGTGCTAAGAGTTAGGGGTTACCATTCCAGCCCTACTCCAACCTATGCATTTGCGTAAGTCCTACTGTTTTCCAATCACTGAGATGAGGCAAATGGATTGAGAACACTGTTCTCAAAGAAACTTATTGACCAGGGCCCATCTAATTACACTCAAAAGATAGAGTGCTCTATTGACTCCATCTCCCTGACCAGGGCATTCCCAACCCCTACTATCCATCCATCCATCCATCCATCCATCCATCCATCCATCCATCCATCCATCTTTAGGGTCTGGCTTGACATAGTTAAGTATTTATTATAGCTGTGCACAACCATGTTTAGCTCAGGAGCTTGCCTTAAAAAGAATCATGGTATGGTGGCCCACACCTTTAATTCCAGGACTTGGAAGGTGGGCCCAGAAAACTTGGGAGTTCTAGGCCAGCCTGGGTTACATAGCAAGTTCTAAGCCAAGCTGGTTTTAGGACTGAGTAAGGTAACACTGGCTTCAGATCAGTGCTGTGTGGACAAGGAATTACCTAGCATGTGTGAGGCTGTGGGCTCCACCACTAGCACTACAAAACAGCTGGATCAGCAGTGTAGTCTTCCAGTTCCTGCATATTTCATAAGGACCTTGGCACTGCTTCCTTAACACCTGAGACCACACACAGTTAGATTTTTATTACATCCCAGAGGATCTCAGTTAAAAGGCTAGCCAGCCTTGGTAGAGATGACATGGGTGCTGGAGACTGTCTCCTGGTATAGCTCAGGTCAGAGGGCTTTGGCTGCAATACAGCTGGTACAGGGTCCTGCTCAGAGCAGGTCCCAGATTTCTGCAAGAAAAGTCAGAAGGTCAGCTTGGTGCCTCAGGCAGCCCAGGTTTCTCTCTAGATTGTAACCTCCTGTACCTCTGCAGACGCCCACACTTGACAGTGCTCAGCAGTGTCTCCCGCTCCTTCGTGGTGGCACAGGCATCATAGGCAGCCAGGAGACTGGGAGTGAGACATAGAAAGGCTGATTATCTGGGCAAGCATGAGTCATGAGAGCTAAGGCTGGAGGGGTTTAGCCTAGAGTGGGAGAATCTTAAAACACTACATATTTCCGATTTCTGGTCTAAGAGCCCCTGCTCCATCCAGCCTGCCCTCCCTTCCTGGGAAACACTGGGACAGAGCCTGCCAAGGTTCCCACACAGAGCCAAGCTCACTTTCCAGGAGCCCTGGTTATGTTGAACTCCACACAGGAAGGGCAGAGGAACCCTCAGCGGCTCTCTGGGGAGTACCTGGCAGGGGTGCTGTATCGATCCACCAGGGCTGCTGCCTTCTCCCCACTCAGTCCACGCACCTGCATCAGCTGCCGGGCAAATACTTCTCGAACAGACTGGGCCTAGGGTTGGGGTAGGCCTGTGTTAGGGGTGACCTGGGCCTAGAAAACCTGAGCAGAGGCAAGGCAGGGGTAGTACCTTGTTCTTGACAGCCTCTGCATTGAAGTCACTGAAGGTGAGGAGTGAGCAGAGAGGATTTGTAGAAGGCTTTGCTCCTGATTCAGCATCCCCTGGGGTTCCCCAAGGGCGGCTTCGTAGGGTGTGGCCCTGATGGAAGAGGGGACTGAGGCCAGGCTCTAAAGACTAACCCCCAGCTAGTCCTTTCCCAGGCCTCAGTGGAAGCTGAAGAACTGGAATTCCACCTTTCCTTGCTTGGGCAATAAACACCAGACAAGGGTCCACTGCTAGATAGAGGCATCTGCTCACCTGGTACATTCTTTCCAGGCCCTTTGTCACAAGTGCCAGGTAGCCAGCTGACTCCTTAATATCCATGGTGCGTTTCACAAAAAAGCCATCAATGACCTGGAAGAGAGGACAAGGAAGGTAGCTCCTGGCCTGAGCCATGGGCTATAAAATTTGCCAGCCTGGTCCTGCCCTCCCAGCTCACCTGGGTGTTTGTGACAGCCTGCAGCAATGTACTCTCAGGAAGGCTAAGGTGAGCAGACCCATGTTCCTCCACCAAGTATACCCGGTGTCCCAGGCCACAGCGCTTCAGGCGGAACTAGGAAGGCAGGCAGAAGCAGTGTGGGTCAGGCCCAAATGACCACACGTCTGGGCCAGCTATCAGTTCATAACACATTAACTTTGCAAGAGACCGTGCTCCTACAGTCTCATCTTTACTGGCTCCTCTCATATCTAAAGAGCAACACCACACTAGGCTCTTGCTACGACTCCTGCAGGAAAGCCCTGAACCTCTGGACATTATACTTCCTCCAAACCTCCCTTGACCTATTGGGCTCTGAGACCTATAAGGTCAGCCCTGCTGCTGGGACTTGGTTTTAGACTCTACATTTCCAATCCTAAGAGGTTTGTCTCTTGTTTATCTGAGACCTTTAGAGCTAGGTACTCAAGAGCCCTTTAAGTTTCTCCAGCCCTCAGAGATATCCATGTTTTCCAACTGTGCACCTGCATGGCTTAAAAGGTGCTCAAAGTGGGTGTGGCTGGAGACTCTGCTTTTCTAGGCTGAGATAAGCAAGTAGTGAGGCAGGCTGGCTAAGGCACCTTCTGCTCGCGAAAGCGGCCATCAATGATACTGCCGCACAGGTCATCTAGCCGCTTGCGCTCCACAATGTGGTCCAGGACTAACTCCCCAGGTCTTTCTGCCAAGAAACCAAGAAAAGATTTGCGGTCTTCCCTGTATCTACCCAGGCCAGCCTCCCGTGCCTGTTCATGGCCTTTTACCTGGGTCTCTGGGCCTGGTCTCCTGTGCCACCCACACAAAGTCCCCAACGTGCAGCTTGCGTACTGTGTGGGGCACATGCAGTCTTTGTAACTCTCTGAGCATTTCTGGCCTGTGTCCTGCCCTGGTATTTCAAGAAAGAAGGACAGAGTCAGGGCAAGCCAGCACCTACCATATTCCAGCATCCTCAAGTTGTTTTCAAGGGTTTCCTTACTTCCTTACCCTCTGGTCTCACCAATGTCCACACACAACAGCACTCTGTAATCGCCAGGCCTTAGCTCCAGTGGTCTCTGCTGGACGCCCCCCTCGGTAGTGCCACTATAATGGAATGGAGGCTGTGCATAAGGCCAGAACCCCCAGTGCAAGGGCAGTTTCCACGACTCACAGCAGCCACTGGCTCAGTTATAAGTGTCTGAGATAAAGGTACGGCAGTCCCCATTTCTTTCTTACGGTTCTGACAAGATGGCTTCTGGAACTGCTGACTCCTCTCCATGATGCTCTTCTGATCTAAAGCCAGTGTTCAGAGTGCTTAGGCCTTCTGCCTCGGCCAGCTTCTGGGCCAGCTCCAGGCCCTCTGGCGTCAGTGCATACCTGGGAGGTGAGGGACACATGAAGTTTTATCTTCGTTATCCCTGGTGTGCTCTCCTTCCCTCAGCTAGGCGAGCCTTACCCTCCTTGTCCTAAATGCAGTGACTCCTCATCTCCTGTCTCGTCCTTCAGGTCAGCTTCCTCAGGACCTCCCTAATGGTGTCTCAGCTTTGCCATGTGTGTCTCCCAATTCCTTCCCTGTCTTCACTCAGCACCACACTGTCCTCCCTCCCCTCAGACGCTCATACTTTCCAGGTCCTCCAATATCAGGCCTTTTAGCAGGTATGCTAGCCTTCCCCAGCAGCACGAGGTCTGAGATTTGCTGGGTCATTAGAGAGGCTAAGAATGTCCTAACTCCTGCATGTGTCCCAACCCTGCCTCATGTGCTCCCTGCTGCTTGCCCAACCTGGCTGGCCGATGTGTTCTGAGGACTAGGTTCCTGTGGAGGAGGCCTCGGCGGGCAGACCAGGGTCTCGAACTCCCAGGTACTACCTGTGAAAGGGAAGGAGACCCTCAGAGAGGCCCTAACACTCCCAAGCCTACACTTCCTGTGCCCCTATCCATATGCCACATTTGGATCAGGCTGCATACCAAGGGTGCCTGCCACAAAAGGAGAGCTGCAGTGGGTTCTACCTGCCCACTCTCAGCTGGATGCTCACCCAGGGGGTCTTCTGGGCACACTTCTGCAGCAGCTCGTCTTTGGTTAGGAAGCTGTGACCATCAGAATTCTGAAACAATGGTAGAAATGAGGGTAGCTTCAGGTCCAGGGCTCCTCACTCTGATATGCAGTGGCCAGCCAGTATGCACAGTATCCAGGTACTTCTGTGAGGAACTTGCTTACCAGGTGTTCCCTGAGGAGTTGCAGCAGGATCTCTCGAGCACCTGAGTTCTGAGCTGGCCAATAGCCAGCACTGGTGCGTCCTGCTTGAGGCTGGGTGGGAACCTGAGAGAGACAGAGGGGCTCTGAATTCAAATACCTGTCCGTGTCAACTGAGGTTTCAGCAGGCCCCATAGGCCTGGGAAGGGAGATGAGGCTACAAACCCTTGTAAATCTGGAATGTGATGGTGGCCAGAACAGCAGCAAAAGTTGGGGGTATGTTCCAGGCCCAGCCCCAGCCCCAAGTACAGGAGAACAGTAACATGGGACAAGTCCTGTAACTTTCTGGGCTGGACCGTTTAGCAGCTCCCTTAGTTGGGGCTCTGTCTACAGTGGTTTCAATAATCCTACTTAGGAATTAACATGGTACCTCTCAAAGAAGGTATGAGACTGTCCCAAGCCAATCTCAATCGATAAGAGCTGGACACAGGAGTGTTCAACCCCTCAAACCAAGAAGACTCCTCTCACCCCAACCCCAACTAGCTTTCTGCTTCCTTTCCCAATCAATCCTCACTGGCATGGAAGAGTCCTGGGCTTGAGCAGGTGGCCCTTGGCTGGCTCTATCCTTTCCAGATGGTGAGTTCGGGGCATGGTCACCTGCAGAGAGCAGAAGAAAGTCAGTCCTGCATACGCCTTGGCTGCCAAGAGGAGCCTAGATGTAGTCTGCTCAGTTTGTGAATTTGACTGTCGTATTTTAAAACTTTTTGAGTGTTTTATTGACTGTATATGAGTGTTTCACCTGTATGCATGTCTGTGCATCACTTGCATGCAATACTAGAAGTGGCCAGAAGTAGGGGCTGGATCCCCCAGAACTGGGTTTTGGTAGGGAGACAGGTCCTTACTGAGTGAAGCCCTGGCTGGCTTCGAATTCACCCAAGATTCTCCTGCCTCTTCTTCCTCTGAGTATTGGGATTAAAAGCGAGAATAACTCATGTCATTTTTTGGAGATAGTCTCAGGTAGCCAAGGCTAGCCTCGAACTCACTATGAAACTAGAATGCTCTTTAACTCCTGACTCTTCTAACCCCACCTCCTAAATGGCCGGGTCCTAGACTCGTTTCACAGCGCCACCCATCCTGTCTCTTGGCTAGCTTTGTTCGTGAGAACTTGGAGGCTTACAGAGCATCAATCACTAGCCCTGGGTCGAACAGCAACCACATTGTAAGGGGGGAATTTGAAGCCAAAGTAGACCCAGACTGCACCTAAGAAATTTAGGAGATCACCAACTCCCCCGAGGTGCTCACCGCCCGATGCTAGGTGCTGCTTCAGCTTTTCGTCCAGCATGCGGCAGAGCCTGTCTCCGAAGTGCTGGAGTATCTTGGCTTCCTTCCCGCTGCGCAGTGGTAGCGGGTACCGTTGGAGGGAGCGCAGTGCCTGGCGAGCACAAGGGAGAAGGGAACTTATCAAACTAGGATTCATGAATCACCTGGCTCTTCCAGAGCCTGTCACTAGAAACAGCTGGGACTCACCTTTTGAAACACAAAGCGCGTATGGCGCCCTCTGCTGGCTGCCTCGTCCCGCCACTCGGTCAGCCAACGAACGAAGAGCGGGTTGGGGCAAACAGGCAGCGGACGCTTCCGGCCCAAGCGGACCGGCTCCGCCATAAGATCTAGATTGGCTCTTTCGGAGTCTCAAAACCCCCCTGAGACTGGGATCTCGACAGTTCAGTTGGTATAAGAACACTTGTTTGAGGGTAGGACCTCTCCAGCCTAGCAGAGCACTAGCTCAAGGAATGACCTCCTTTCCCCTTGTACTATGCAGAAAGAGGATAGTCCGGTACGCAACACCTTTCCCTTAGAACCGCCCCCATTCGCCCCCCAGCACCAGCCTTTTGGACAGGCACCACCCAGGCCACGGAGCTTTGACCCACCCTTTCCTCTCACCCAAAAATTCGAGAGCAGACTCGGCTTTTTTGTGCTGACTGTTAAAAGAGCAGACAGCGCCCCCTGTGACTGGAGGTCTGGTTGAGGGGGGGTCAATCAGAAACCTGCACTTGGCTTGCTTCAAGGTTTCAAGGCTATTTCAGGCTCAGTATCCTAGAAGAGGCTGGAAAAAGGGCTTGAGAAAAGTGGAGGAGAGGGACACAAGTCCAAGAATATTTGTGAGAGAGACATCTATGAAGGGGTACAAGGAATGAAATAAAGGTAAGGCAGAAGAAGCAGAAAGATCTCGAAATGTGCCAAGTCGGGGATTTGCACAGAAGGCTCAGGCTAGGTGAATGGCGAGGGTGTGTAGTTCATTCCTCCCTTACAAGGAGGAATAAAAGGTGTATCCTGGCAGGTGGGGAGTTCGAACGTGGGCATATGGTTGGATCCTGGGGAAGCTAGGAGAAACTTCACTTTTGTGGCTCATTAGAAGTGACGAGTCTCAGGGAGGATGAAGGTGGGAATCTTGCTGGGGGAGGGATGTCTCAGGCTGAGGGATACAAGGCTCAATAGAGCACAGTGGTCCCTTTAAGGTTTGGAACAACGCACAGTCTTTAGCTGTCATGCCGGAAGTCGCCGGGAGCCCAATTCGCAGACCCTCTTCTCAGTCTAGTTTTCCGCACCCGCCTTCTTCTTTAAGCAGCCTTATAAGGAGCCTGCAGCTGGCGTTTGGACTGGGCACGCCCTCTGGAGGCTTATGCCCTAATAAGGACATCTAGGGCATCCCGCGGCCGGGGGCGGAAGGAGCGCGTCTCCAGGGTAACTGCGTAGCCCCTCCCCCCCCCCCCCCCCCCGTTGCTCTGGGAAACTGCAAGTCTCGAAAAAGGTGGAGCGAACCTTCTCTATAGGAGGGGCACTTGGGAAAGGAGGGGGTCAAGCTTTGGCCTCCACCTGGAGCTCCAGCAGCGTAGCACAAGAGCGCAGCAGAAAGCCTCTGACTACAACCCCCGGCATCCTCTGCGTGTTGCCTCGCTCCTGGGGAAGCTTATTTACACCCTTTTTTCCGCTTGGGGAGGTCAAGGGCCCCAGTTTCGTTTGCCTCTGACTTGTTTGCGGCCTTACCCTCTTTTTTTGCAGACTGTGAGGCCATGGTCATTGTTTCAGGTCTGAGAAATCTTCCCGGAGTTCCCACTTCAGTTTATTTTAAACTCCTGCCGTCATAGAGATTCTCTTCAGTCTTCGTGTTAAAATAATCATAAACCTATCAACTCGGGAACTAAGTTGACGTATTCATTTTCTTGTATTTTGGTAGAAGAAATATAAAGAATATATATTAATGCACAACTCTTCACTCTTCCCCCATGAATTACGTTTAAGAACTTGCCAAATGTCTTTAAACAAAGCTAAAGCTCTCAAACTTTTTACTGTAGCATTACCCGTTTAAAAAAAAATCCTATTTGTTGAAATTTCACTTCACGGGAGCATTTCTATTGGCTTGAAGACACTGTTATACTTGCGATTCTCTTTACTTTGGGAGAGGATCCCAAGCGGATGATTCAACATCTTGGTTTTCAGGAACCATAAAGAACAAAACACTAAACTTTTGGGATAAAGAGAGACTAAGTGAGAATTATTTTCAGGTCATTTTTATCAAGAGATGGGCCTCTTGCTCAGAGCGTTTTCTGGTCCCTTGCACCAATGGGCTCACTCTCCGTGCAACAGCCCCAACAGCCCACGCCTCTCTCAGCCTTCGCCTACTCTACGGCTCAAGCTCTGCGGAACCCGGTAGCAGCTAGTTCTATTTCGATGCAAAATTCTCGGACTTCACTTCCCGTCGGCCCGCGCGGCAAGCGCCGGAAGGCCGCCCCGCCCCTCATTGTGCGGCTCCTACTAAACGGAAGGGGCCGGGAGAGGCCGCGTTCAGTCGGATCCCGGCAGCAGCTGCGGCGGCTCAGGTCTTCAGTAGCTCTTTCTGTCTCCCTTTCGTTTCCGGAAACATGGTGAGCAGTAGGCCACTGCGCCCGTGGGAAGCGGTTTCGTGATCCGTCGCTTGCGCGCCGGGTGGGGTGGGGGCGGCAGAGAAGCTTTTTTAGTATCCCATCCCCCAGTACCCCGAGCGAGATTAAGGGTCTCATTGAAGGGCAGGCCGCGCGTGCGCGCCTGTGGGCGCTGGGAAGGGCCGATTCGGACGTCGCTCGCGCGCCCCCTGGCTCCTTTCCCCTCCCCCATTCTGCTTTTGCGCCAGCGCGGACACTGGCCGTGGGGGAGGGGTCCAATATACGGAGCCTCGGGCAACGCTCGCTGGTTCTCGATGGCGCGCGCTGGACCGAAGCACGCGGCATCCAAACCCTGCCCGAGGCCGCTAGGAAAAAGCGCGCGAGGTCTCGGCGTGCGCCCCACCCAAGGGCTGTTCCCTTCCCCGCATCTTCCTCCCTCTGCGGATAGGCTGGTCTCCACAGCAGGTGGCAGGGATTCCGCCGTCTGGGAGGGGCGGGGGCGGCGGCGGCGGCGGCGGCGGCACGGCTCGGCTCTGAGAGATGCTGAGGCATCAGGGAACCTGATTGAGACGCTGGCTCCTGAGGCTCCTTGCATCGTGAATCATGGAGTGGGTCCTATACAGGCTATCGCCCCACTTCTAGAAAGAGCAATTACACACTGCCTTCTCTGTTCACCGTACTTCGGGCTAGAGCTAGAACAGCGCGTGCGCACGTGCTTGGGCCCTGCCATTCCGGCTGCAGCTCTAGTCTAGCTAGGCCTTTTGCTGCTGTGCCGGATGGGGCTGAGGGTGGAGCCGCGTTTAGGGAAGTGACCGAGGCGGGTACCGCCCTGAAGCCACCCAGCTCTTATGTTTAGCCTGAGGGCATGGAAAACTTGCTTGCAGTGACTGGTCCATGCTATTTTTCAAGCCGACTGAGCTCACTCCTATTCCTAAAGGCGATTTCTAGGCGTTGAGATATCTGAGGCTCCGCATCCTTGCTGCCTCTGGGATACGAGTATATCTCTTGGGGAGGCCCTGAACCTAGCCCAATCTTTCTCCGCCTACTCCGGAAGCGGGCGAATCACGTGGCTAGCTTCCTCTGCAGTTCCATGGTGGTGGTGGGGAGGGTTGGTTGTAGATTTCTGATTGGGTCGTCCCCAGAGCCGTACAAAGCAGAAAGTTTTCAACGATTTGGGGCACTACAGATTGACCTATTAATTTGTCAGTGATTTTTATTTTTTAAAGGACTCTCACCACTCTTGAATGACAGGGAGTTGTCTAACAGGGCCTTAATTAAGGGTTGTAATTCTTGTGTTTGGGAGATCTCGGCAGGGAAGAGTGTCGCGTTTATACAATGACTGCATTTGAAGGCTCTAATGGGCTTAATGAACTGTTGAGCTGTTTGGTGTCTTTGTGAATTTCTGATGTTCTGATTCTCTTTCCTGGAGATAAGACTGGCCCAAGAGTTTGGTCTTTTGTATCTATCCTAAGTCAGCATTTTAATCAGTAACTTTCAGGTTCTTTGAATCTGGTGTTCACAACTCGGCAAAGGTTTTTGTTTTCTTTTTGGGCTTTTTTTTTTTTTTTTTAAAGAGATTTCCCTGGGTTGCCCCTGCTATCCTGGAACTCACTCTGTAGAGCAGACTGGCTTCAAACTCAGAGAAAGGTGTGTTCTACCACTCCTTGCTAGGTTTTCTTTTTTAATAAGTACTGTTTCTAACATTTATGGGGATGCTGAACTAGATAATTGGATCTCTCCCTTGCAGGAGGTTTGTCCCAACTAGTTCTTAGATGATGAATTGGATAGGAGAAAAAACATTGCCTTTCGTCTGCAGGGACTTTACTAATATGTGTGGGGCTGAGAAGTATACCTTTTATCCTGACTGAGGTTTCCTGTAACTGGAAAGAATGCCCAGAATCCTTTCCTTTACAAGGTATATTATTTGGCTTGTCCCTCAGGCCTCTGGTGTGGCTGTCTCTGATGGTGTCATCAAGGTGTTTAATGACATGAAAGTTCGCAAATCTTCAACCCCAGAAGAAGTGAAGAAACGCAAGAAGGCGGTGCTCTTTTGCCTGAGTGAGGACAAGAAGAACATCATCCTGGAGGAGGGCAAGGAGATCCTAGTAGGAGATGTGGGCCAGACCGTGGATGACCCCTACACCACCTTCGTCAAGATGCTGCCAGATAAGGACTGCCGCTACGCTCTCTATGATGCAACCTATGAGACCAAGGAGAGCAAGAAGGAGGACCTGGTATTCATCTTCTGGTGAGCTCCTTACCTCCTTACTCAGCCTCTTCTGCCTGCCTCCTGTTCCCTTTCTCAGAGTTTAGCAGAAAGCATCCCAAGTATGGGGGATTCAGGGTTGTAACAAAACCCTCCTGGTGAGGAGGCAGGCAGATGCCTGTGAATTCCAGGCTAGCTTGGTCTACAGAAATGCCCCGTTTCAAAAACATTGACTACAAATGCAGTGAGGAACTTGGGAAAAGAAAATCCTCACTGTTATCCTAAAGTATCCTAAAGGTTTTTTTTTTTCTTGAGTCATTTCTTCCTTGGAGGTAGCTGCAGCCTTTTCCTTGCTTTGTCTTCAGGGCCCCCGAGAATGCACCCCTTAAGAGCAAAATGATCTATGCCAGCTCCAAGGATGCCATCAAGAAGAAGCTGACAGGTAAAGATCCCTTCTTTGTATGCACTTCTGTGAGAGTCATGGCTGCAGTTTAGGTAGACGGCACTAATGGAGGTTCTCCATTATCCTACGGGCTAGGGTGCCTTCCTCCTTTCCTCTGCTCTCATGGCTCATTCCCAGATAGTCTCCCCAGCCCAGTGCTTCCTGTTCACTGCTGTCCCTTTTTGTCCTGTAGGAATCAAGCATGAATTACAAGCTAACTGCTACGAGGAGGTCAAGGACCGCTGCACCCTGGCAGAGAAACTAGGTGGCAGCGCCGTCATTTCCCTGGAGGGCAAGCCTTTGTGAGCCACCTCCAGCCCCCTGCCTGGAGCATCTAGCAGCCCCAGACCTGCTCTTGGGTGTTGCAGGCTGCCCCTTTCCTGCCAGACCGGAGGGGCTGGGGGGATCCCAGCAGGGGGAGGGCTATCCCTTCACCCCAGTTGCCAAACATCCCTCCCACCCCCTGGACCGTCCTTCTCCCTCCATCCCTGACCGTTCTGGCCTTCCCAAACTGCTTTTGATCTTCTGATTCCTCTTGGGTTGAAGCAGACCAAGTCCCGTCCTAGGCACCCAGTTTGGGGGGAGCCTGTTTTTTTTTTTTTTAACGACACCCCCTACTCCTCATCCCTCCCCATCCCATGCTGCCAACTTCTAACCACAATAGTGACTCTGTGCTTGTCTGTTTAGTTCTGTGTGTAAATGAAGTGTGGACATGACCCTCCCTGCACCAGCTGGGTGCCCTCCCCTTCCCTTGATCTTGGCCACTCATGGAAGCAGGACCAGTAAGGGACCTTCAATTAAAAAAAAAACAAACAAACAATAAAAAGGCTAATTAACAATGTGGCTTTTGGGTTTGGGATCTTGGGAACCCTGTGATGGGAAATGGATCAGTGGTTTTCCTGTGCTACACCCCTACCTAGCTCAGCCCCCAGCAAATGCATCTCCTTTTTGAGATGGGGTGCCACAGTTAGTACCAAGGTAGTTGAGTTAGGGCAGTTGGGCTCAGAGTGTTACACCTGAAACTTCTTGCTAGTGGACAGTAAGGTTCCCAGAGTGTCTTTCTACCTATGGGCTAAATACAGTTCACTCAGGTGACATGTTGCTTTTTAAGATTCTCTTAGATCTCTCCCTCTTCCTCTGGGGTGGTTGGCTCACCCCACTGCCAGGTTCAGTGGTGCCATGAACACCTAAGTTGAGCCTTTGGCCTCCTGTACTTGTGACTGGAGTCCATTTAGGGTGGGTCAGTAGGTGGAGTCCAGGACTTCAGACCCTGGTGTCTGGAGCCCCACCTACTGTTACCCCAGCTAAAGCCTTGAGCCTTTTGCTTTAATTTCTGTGGATTCTGGCCTGTGGCCTAGGGCAGGTGAGCTGGTTTCCTTAACTGGCTTCAAGTCTGGGAAGGTTGCAGGAAGGAGCTGTTCATGATAGCAAGGGTGGAGGGAATTTGTTCTTTTTGGTTTTGAAACAGGGTTTCTCTATAGATCAAGCTGTGCTTGAACTCAGATCAGCCTGTCTCTGCCTCCCGAATGCTGATTAAAAGTGTTCATTACCACTGCCTAGCTTTCTTAGAGGTTTTATATTACATGTTGCTTTGATTGCTTACAAAGACCACAGACCCATTAAGGCTGGCCCATTTTGTTTGGTGTAAGAGAAGACAGACCCAGGACGAACTTGTTTTTCTGTGGTGCTGGGCATTGAACCCAAGGCCTTATGTATGGCAGGCAAGTAGCCTGCCTCTGAGCTACAGCAACAGATTGATGTGAATCCCAGAAACAGACTTAATTACCATCTAATAAAAACTGAGGTGTTGTGTGGTCTCCATCTTGTGGAAAGTAAAGGCAAGCAGACTCCTGACAATAAAATAGGGCTGTTTATTTGTGAGGAGCAGGCGGGGATGCCAGTGAATTCTAAAGAAGCCAGTGACTGTGGAGGTTTGACTCGGCCTGCTGTGGGGAGGGCTGGGGTCCCTAGGAACTCTGCTTACCTGTGGCCCCTATGCTGCCCTGTCAGGCAGGGCCAACTGCCTTTGGGCCTGGGTTTGCCCAAGAAATAGTAAGGGTGTGACTAGTGGCCACCATGGTCGGGAAGGGGTGCATCTCTATAGGGAGGAGGCTGGAGACTTGACAGCTGTCATCGAAGAGCATCTGGTTTCACTAAAGCTCTCCTTTAAGGGCAACAAGGGTGTTCTGGAGAAGCAGGGTGCTGGCCTGCAGGAGAAAATACCTCAGTTCCCTGAGGGCTGGTGCTATTGTCTGCATTCCTCAGCCTTCAGGCTCCCCTCCTACCACCCAAGGAAGAGAAGGGAAAAACACTGGCCTCAGGAGAGGAGAGCCATTACCTTGACCCCAGGCCTGGCTATACACTGCTACGCCCTCATATTTTGGAGGAAAAAGGTGGGAACAGCGGAGGAGCAGGTGGTGAGCACTCACCTTGGCATGCTTGAGCTCCAGCTCTGCCAGCTCTATGAGGTTCTTACGGAAAGAGGAAACCCGGCGAGCCTTGAAGTCCATGAGCTCTGGGGAGAAGAGGGGAAAAAGGGAGTAAGGGCAGGAGTGGGTATTTACTGTGGGGGTGATGCCAGCCTTCAAGGCTCACCCTGTTTGGCAGAGTCAGAGAGGCGCTCAAAGCGCTGGCAGCACAGTTGTTGGTGGCTCTCTGCTGGCCGCACTTCCCGGTTCCTAGTTCGAGCTTTGTCCAGTGCCTTGTTAGCATTCTCATAGTCGGCCAGTGCCCGAAGCCGCCGGTATAATAAGTCCTAAGGCCATCATCAGTGCAAGATGACTGTTGCCATGGATTTTGGGGCTGGCCCTCCATATGGCCTTCATCCCTGAGTACCCAGGGCCGCCTCTCACCTTGGCTGCCTGTGAGTCTCGCATGTAGTATCTCAGCATGTCAGACAGCTTCAGGTCCTCATCAGAGGCTACCCGGCCTTCCAGCTTCTGTATCAGGAAGGTGAGACTGGGAAAGGGGCTTGGGAAAGAGGGAAACCTAAAGGGCTGGCAGTCTCTCTACATAACCAGACAAGGACTTCTTTTTGTTTTGTTTTGTTTTGTTTTGTTTTGTTTTGTTTTTTCGAGACAGGGTTTCTCTGTGTAGTCCTGGCTGTCCTGGAACTCACTCTGTAGACCAGGCTGGCCTCAAACTCAGAAATCCACCTGTCTCTGCCTCCCAAGTGCTGGGATTAAAGGCGTGCGCCACCGCCCGGCCAGACAAGGATTTCTTGATAACTATTACACATCAGGCTCTGGGTTTCAGAAGGCAGGCCAGGGAAGTGGATGCATGTGTGCAAGCCTAGTGAACCCTATGTTCGGTAGGGTACATAGGCAAAGCAGAGTAGGCTGCCTATGACCAGATCACAAAAGGCCTAAAGGGCAAGCTAAGGGCTTTGTTTCTTGGTAGGTTCTGGAGTGAACAAGGCCCCTGCAGACCCTTGAGCACACATTTCTTAGAGATTGGCATACTCCATAGACTTTTGGGAAGAATTTGGGTGGGGTGTATGCATCTCCACAGAATGTTGGTGGCTCAGGACAGTCTCCAGAGGTGTGTGGCATACCTCTGTGCCTTGCTCCCACCCCTCACCTGTCTCATACACTCACTTAGAATGGCATGCTTTTTGCATCTCTTCATTACACATCTTTGTAAGGCGAAGTCTAGAGTCAGAGCCACCAAGCATACCTGTAACAGCTCTCTATAGAAGACCCTGAGTGCAGAAGGCAGTACTCACTCTTAGTCGCTCAAAGAGGTCTGCCAGTTTCAGGAAGCTCCTGGAATGTGGAGGGCAGGGATCTGGGGCAGCTCAAGGCCTCCCTCTCAAACCCTCCTTGGAATCTTTTCCCCCCTAACCCCTTCAGAAGCTTCTGCACAATTACCCCCCCCCCCAAAAAAAAAAAAAAACCAAACTTTTTTCGTTTGATTTTTTTTTTTCCCTGAAACAAGGTTTCTCTGTGTGGCCCTGTCTGTCCTGGAACTGACTCTGTAGACCAGGCTGGCCTCGAACTCAGAAATCCACCTGCCTCTGCCTCCCAAGTGCTGGGATTAAAGGCGTGCGCCCCCACCGCCTGGCTAACCTGGATTTCTATAGAGTGCAAACCCCTTGTGAGTACAGAGCTCGGTGTGAGTTCTCACCTCTTCAGTTGATTGACCTCCTGGGTTCCGAGACTGCTTAGTGCCGCAGAGATAGGGATGTAGTTGTCTGCCAGGCCTGCTGGGGAGCAACCTCAATTAGATCCCCCAAATCTACACACCAAGCCCCACCCATGGTGTGAACCCTTAACCCCCGTACACTTGTGGGAGTGCATGACACGGTCGGCTCTCTGGCAGGTGTCTTGGATCCGGGTGTGATATTCTACTAGGAAGGTCCTCTCATGCTCAAAGAAGTCATCTACTTCCTAAGGGTTGGAAACAACACTTTATCCAGGCACCAAGCGTGGCAGGACCAGCACCCAGGGTGTCCCTGTTTCCCGGCAGCCCACTCCATTAACGGCTCTCCTCCCACAGGCGAAGGGTCACCTTGAGCCCTGATATGCCGGTGATGAGGACTTCATCTGCAGACCTGACGATGCTCCTCAGGAACCCTCCCAAAACCTCCTTCCTGTTCTTCTCTCGAACACTCAGCTAAGCAAACGGGAGGGTGAGATGCTCAGGTCGGGGGCACTTGTACCTTCTACCCTGGTCAAATGCCACCTACACTGGAGGCAAACTGGTGATATTATCAGGCCTGATTCCCTCACCCTGGTCTCAGATCCCACCATGCTCAACCAGCTTACATCCTGACTGTATTCCAAGAAGACAGAGAAATTGTGATCCCGACGCAGGGTGGGATGGGCTGCCAGGCGCTGCAGGAAGACTTCATGCATTGCAACAGTCTTCTTAAAGATGGCCAAGTACTCCCTGTAGGAGCATGGACAGCTTGATTTCCACACTGGGCTCCATCAGGATAATTCCCCCTCAAAAGACCTGGGGCCAGAGGTCAAGGTCTCAGGACATCTATCATAGTTGGGGAAGAAACATACTCACGCTTCTAGCTCCTGCTTCATCTTGGCAAATTCTTCCCGGGTGATGGAGCTGCTGCCCTCACCCAACTTCTGCAGCTTTTCCCTTGAAGCCTCAAAGTCTGGCCTGGGAGGGGCTGGGGGAATCTGCTCAAAGGAGGAATGGATTGCCAAGGGGCCATCACAGCCTTCTGTCCTCACCCATGTTCTCCCGACCTCCCACCCAGCCCAGCCCCTCCTCACGATGAGGCCGGCGTACTCTCCATTTTCCACATAGGTGTCATGTAGCCACACGAACTCTTCATGCTGCCGAACCACTGAGAACTCAGGCTGGGCAAAGTGAGGGAGGCCAGTCTGGAAGCCCAGAGACCTGTGTGAGAGCCCATCTTCCCCAAACCAGCTAAGCACCCACTTTTGGCATTCCCATCCTGAACCCCATTTGAGACCTGTTTATTCCGGCGATCAGCACTCAGAGGTAGTGCTTTCTAAGGGGATAAAGTTGTGCTGACTCTCCTTCCCACCCCAGGCCAGCTGGCTACCTCCTGACCAACAAGCCACCTTACCTTGGTTTGAACAGTGAACTTCACCTTGTCCCGCTCACTCACAGCATCAGAAATCTCCACCTGTAAGGGGCTGTCCTCCTGCAGACCCACTGACATGGAGGAAGACTGTGGAGCAGAGAGGGCAAGCTGGTTGGCTGAAGCCGTTTTGTCTTGCCCCCTCTCTGGAGATCCTGCTCAGAGTGTACCATTCGTTACTAACCAAAGCATTCCCCCAGCTCCGATCCTCAGAGGCAGGCAGAATGCCTCTACAGTCTGCTCCGGTCCTCAGAGGCAGGCAGATGCCTCCACAGTCCCTACCTGTGTCCTGCATAAGAGCTGCGTCATTATAAGCCCTCATGGGTTTAAAATGTTTTAAGCCTGGCTTGATATCTCATGCCTATAATTACAGCATTTAGGGAGCTGAAACAGGAGGATTGCTGTAAGTTTAAGGGCAGGCTGGGTTAAATAATGAATTCTGGTCTGGACTGAGCTACAGAGTAAGATCCTGTCCCAAGCAAAATAAAACAGCCAAGGTAGAGCTGTAGGTAAGAGGACTAAGGGTTCAGGGCTAGCAGATGTCTGACAGTTTGCCTAGGAGAGGGGCTACAGGAAGGCATGGTGGTAGCATATGGGTTTTTAACTTTTGTTATCCATTGAGCAATATTTTAGGCTTTTATCAGGGAATTTTTTTTTTCAGACAGATTCTTACAATGTAGGTCTGACTGGCCTGGAACTTGCTAGGCTGCTTTCTGCCCTAGCAGTCCTTCTGCCTTGGCCTTTGTATCAGGATTACAGGCAATGAGCCACTGTACCATATTATATTATTATTGTTATTGCTACCATCATCTTCATCATCATCATCATCTTCATCATATTTCCTGTAGTGCTGGGCATGGATTCATGCCTGATATTTGCAAAGCAAGTGTTCTGCCATCGAGCTAAACCTCAGCCCTAGTTTGTTTGTTTGTTTATGAGAGTGTCTCTGTGTAGCCCCCTGGCTGTCTGGAACTCTCTCTCTCTCTCTCTCTCTCTCTCTGTCTCTCTCTCTTTCTCTCTCTCTCTTTCTAGGCCAGGTTGGCTTCAAACTCTAAGAGATCTGCCTCCCTCTGCCTGACCCAGTTCAATTATTACAATACCTTGCTGTGGTTTGAATATGCTTGGCCCAGGGAATGGCACTATTAGGAGTGCCACAGCCTTGTTGGAGTAGGTGTGGCCTTGCTGGAGTAGGTGTGGCCTTGCTGGAGTAGGTGTGGCCTTGTTGGAGGAAGTATGTGTGAGTGGGTTTTGAGACCCTACTCCTAGCTTCTTGGAAAACAGTAGTCTGTTCCTGGCTTTCTTTGGATGAAGATAGGAAACTTTCAGCTCCTCCTGCACCATGCTTGCCTGGGCACTGCCATGCTCCCACTTTGATGATAATGGACTGAATCTCTGAACTGTAAGCCAGCCCCAATTAAATGTTGTCCTTTATTAGAGTTGCCTTGGTCATGGTATCTCTTCATAGCAGTGGTAACCCTGCTATGAACAAATTTAGACACCGACTAAATTTGCCTTTAGTTTTTAGACTCGCAGGTTTACTACTTGTGTAATCCTGTAACTTGTTTAACTCTTTCTTTCCAGCCTTTATGTCTTTGCTTCCTGCTTCTGACTTACTGGCCCTCTAGGACTGCATAAGCGACAGATACGGCAATAAAGGAAACCCTTGGCTGTTTATGATCATAAACAACGACTTTCCAGCCGGGTGGCAATGCAAACCATCATTCAGGAAGTGCAGGCAGGAAGATCAAGACTTCAAGCCCATAATTACTTCAAGAGATTGTAGGCAGGCATAGTTCAAGGCCAGATTTGACTATTATAGTCAGTTCAAGTCTAGTTTGATCCATATGATACTGTCTCACTAAGAGAAAAGAGAGCTGGAGGGTTGGTGAGACACATCAGCTGGTAATGTCACCTGCCACCAAGCAGCATGACTGGACTGTGACCTCCAGGACTTACTTATATGGTAGAAGTTGAGAACTGAGTCCCTCCAGTTTTCTTCTGACCTCCGTATATTTGTCTTGGAACAATCACTCCCACATTTTTAAAAAGTGTTAACTAAGAGGAAAAAGAGGGGCTGGAGAAATGGGTCAGTGGCCATGAGCAGTATCTTGGGATTAGTTCTCAGCACCCACGTGCTTACAACCGGCTATAACTCCAATTCCTGGGATCTGATACCCTCTTCTGACCTCCTGAGGGCACCAGACAGGCACATGGCACACATAGATACACAAAAGCAAAATACTCAAACAAAGAATAAAATAACAACAACAACAAAAAGTTTAAAGAAAAAAAATGCTTTTAAAATTCAATGCTGGGGCCCAGCAAGAAGGCTCGGCAGTCACAGCATTTGTTTTGAAAGCTTAATGGAGTCCAGTCAGTGGTGGCGCACGCCTTTGATCCCAGCACTTGGGAGGCAGAGGCAGGCGGATTTCTGAGTTCGAGGGCCTGGTCTACAGAGTGAGTTCCAGGACAGCCAGGGCTACACAGAGAAACCCTGTCTCAAAAAAACAAACAAAAAACAAAAAACAAAAAAAAAAAACAAAAAAACAAAAAAAGAAAAGAAAAGAAAAAAAGAAAAAGAAAGAAAAAAAAAGTTTAATCGAACTATGTAAAGGGGGAGGAAAGATATTTACAGAGTTGTCCTCTGACCATGCTCCATGTCCACTCACCTGCACATGCACACACACACTCACATACACACACACACTCACATACACACACTCCCATACATACACTCTCATATACTCACACATACACACACACACTCACATACACACACACTCCCATACATACACTCTCACATACACACACTCCCACACATACTCAAACACACATACACAATCACACACACACAGAACAAATTTTTAAAAAACAAAGTTCACACAGATGTTTTTACATGTCTGTTATCATATTAATGAAGCTCCTTAGATGGCTGCTGATTTTTACCAAATTTCTCTCCTTTTCTCAGGATAATTATGTGGATTTTTCTGTTATTCTGCTTTAGACTTTTTATTTAGAGGTTCATGAGATGACTCAGCAGTTCAGAGAAGGTCTCTCCAGAGACCTGGGATTCAACCCCACAGGTTACCAGCATCTGGACCTCTAGCCCGTGAGACCTTGTGTTTTACACCAGCCATGAACACTGTACAGACTTGCAGACAAAGCGCCCATAGACATAAAATTAAAAATAAGGAGAACTGGGGTTCCAGCATCTAACAACTGACTGTAACTCCAGTTCCAGGAGACCCAACACCCTCTTCTGGCATCTGACATTACCTACACCCATATGCATATACCCACACACAGATACAGAATTTAAAAATTAAATATTTAAAATAAAATTGTTTATTATTACGTGGTTTTGTGAGACAGAGTATTGCCATGTAGCCCAGGCTAGCCCAGATATACAGCTCAGGCTAGCTTCCACCCCCTACTCCTGCTTCCAGACTGCTGGGATTACAGGTATGCCATTACCAGGCCTGTGTTTTTGCAGCACTCAGGAGGGGGAGGATAAGAAGTTTGAGATAAGCCTGGGTTACATGAGACTCCTGTTTGAAAACAACTAAAAACTCCTGAAGTGGTGGTGCACACCTTTATTCCCAGCACTGGGGAAATAGAGGCAGGCAGATTTCTGTGAATTCAAGGTCAGCCTGGTCTACAGAGTAAGTTCCAGGATGCAGAGAAACCCACAACTAAAGACAAAAAAAAAAAAAAAAAAAATACCAGCAGATGGCATGACTCAATGGGTGCTTGCCACCGAGCCTGATCAGATCCTCACTTCCCACACCGTGGAAGATGAAACTAGCTCCCATAAATTGTCCTCTGACCCTACATGTACATGAGACACGTGCATTTACATACGTTGTGCACACACAATATTTCCAAATAAAAATATAACACAATTCTTTTACCTTTGTTTTTGTTTTTACTTATTTATTTTTTTGAGACAGAGTTTCTCTGTGTAGCCCAGGCAGTCCTGGAACAACTCCTGTAGACCACTCTGGCCTTGAACACAGAGATTCACCTGCCTGCCACCTGACCCAGTACAGTATGATAGACTATCACAATTCTAAAAGAAAAACTAAACTGAAACACATCTTAAAGGTAAAACATTTTAATTGTTGTGGAAATATGCTCCTTCTGCCATGTTCCTATTCCTATTCTTTCAGCTTATGCCTGAGAATCCCAGACATTCACTTCAGGAGGTCGGAGCGGGATCACTTGGCCCAGGTCTGACCCTACGCTGCTCGTCTGCCAAAGCTTCACAATACTGAGTGGGCCAGTCCTTGGGATCTTGTTTGTGGATTTTGGCTACAAACTTAAGGACTTTCATTTTGCTGGTTTCCAGATTTGCTCGTGGACCCCACTGGAGCTCACAGTCCACAGGATCTGTGTGGGGTATCCGCCGGGACTCCAGATAACGTTGTCTCACGAAGTCTTCAGTAATGAGTTTCTTCGGATCCCCGAAAACTGAATGCTTCTTGGTGGGGTACACCCCCAAACGACGTAGAAAATCCCAGACATCGTTTTCTGGGATGCTGTGGCCATTCATAAAGATGAGCCCTAAAATAATCATCAGGAGTCCGGAGGTGGGCGTTCCCTGGTAGCCTCTCAATTCACCATCCTCGTCCACTGGCTCCAGGGCGTTGACGAGAATGTAGGAGTTGCTCTTGGGTCCGAGTTCCACCAGTTTGTACCCGAACACGTAGTGGAGCTGTTCTGCAGCCAGCTTAAGCAGGTCTGGGAAGATGTCCTTGTAGTCTCGGGTGATGTGCTTCAGGATGCCCGACCGCTTGATGGGAATCTTCCTCTGGTCCTTTATCAGCAAGAACTGCACCAGCTCTGCCACCTTAAGCTCCAGCTGCTTCTGGGTCCGGAGCTCAGTGGCGAAGGTAGCCTGGGCCTGACGAAAGCTCCGCGACCGGGCGCCTGGGGTGTCCTGCGAGGCATCAGGGTGTCTAGACGCCCTCGGGATCTCTCCAGAGACACCCGGGCAGCAGTCACCGCCGCTCCCTAGCTGGGCACCACGGTGGCTCCTGCTTCTCGTTTTTTGCAACATGTGACCAGGCGAAGAGACGCTCCTGTAACCGGCCACACCGGACAACGAGGGGTCATCTGCACGAGGCGCCCGCGCGCAGGGAGGGGAGCGAGGGCAGGGGGGAGAGGGGCGGGCGAGGAGACAAATCGTGCTTCCTAGTTGGATTTGTGCTGAATCTTATTGGCTAGTTTCAAATGCCTAGCACCTTGCATTCCCGGAAGATTGTCTTGCAGTCTTTCATCCTGACAATTACCATCCTGGCATATTATTGTACTCATTTAACTTGATCGTATTTTACAGTGCATTGCCTGGTTTCTCCTTCTTTTTCTTGCAGTTCTGGGAATGGAACCCAAGGCCCTGAACAGGCGAGCAAGCAGCTATTGTCAAGGCTTGGTTTTATGAAGGCAACACGCAGCAGTCAGTGGACAACTTGTCGGGAGTCGTTCTCACCTTCAATGGGTTCAATGGGTGACTGAACCCAAGTCATCAGGGTTGGCAGTAAGCTGCCACTGAGCCAAGCTGGCTGCCCTATCTCACTCTCTCTGAAGTGTCTGGTACCGGTACGAACCACCCATCACTCCTGGCCTCCTTTTTCTTAATGTTTTTGATAATTTGGGGAGTACATAAGGGTTTTTTTGGTTTTTGTTTTTTTTTCTTTTGGTTTTTTCGAGACAAGGTTTCTCTGTATAACCTTGGCTGTCCTGGAACTCACTCTGTAGACCAGGCTGGCCTCGAACTCAGAAATCCGCCTGCCTCTGCCTCCCAAGTGCTGGAATTAAAGGCGTGTGCCACCACCGCCCGGCTAGTTTTTGGTTTTGTTCGTTAGAGACAACGCCTATGTAGCTGATGATGCCCTCAAACTCTTCATGATGCCTCCGTCTGAGAAGTGTTGACCAAACTTTGCCAAATTCACATAATTTGGAATATCCTGTTCGAGGGCCAACAAGATGGCTCAGTAGATAAAAGTACTTGTTGGACAAACTTGGTGACCAGAGATTGCCTTTCTGGAATCCATTGGGTGAAGAGGGAACAGAAGCCCAAAGGTCCTGATCTCCACACGTCTCCCATAGTGGGTGTTCTCTATTTCTCACTCCCTACAGTAATAATATATAAAACACAAACTAAAAACAGGAGCTGGAGGGATGGCTCAGTGGTTAGGAGCATGCACGGTGCTTCCAGAGGACTCATAGCCACTTGTAACTCTGGCTCCAAGGCCTCCATGTCTGAGAGCACCTGAACTGGTGTGTGCACAGCCACACACAGACAGACATATACACACATATAATTTTAAAACTGAACCTTAATTTAAAAAAAAAAAAAAGAATTTAAGCAGGGCAGTGGTGGTGCACACCTTTAATCCCAGCACTCAGGAGGCAGAGGATCTTTGAGTTGGAGGCCAGCCTGGTTGACAGAGTGCCATGACAGCAGAGGCAACACAGAGAAACCTGCCTTGAAAACTAAAACAAACAAAACCAACACATTTTAATTTAAAAATTTAAAGCAATAAAAATTCCCAGTGGAGGGGCTGGAGAGATGGCTCAGAGGTTAAGAGCACTGACTGTTCTTCCAGAGGTCCGGAGTTCAATTTCTAGCAACCACATGGTGGCTCACAACCATCTGTAATGGGATTCAATACCCTCTTCTGGTGTGTCCGACAGCTACAGTGCACTCATATATATTTTTTGTTTTGTTTTGTTTTTCGGGACAAGGTTTCTCTGTGTAGCCCTGGCTGTCCTGGAACTCACTCTGTAGACCAGGCTGGCCTCGAACTCAGAAATCTGCCTGCTTCTGCCTCCCAAGTGCTGGGATTAAAGGCGTGTGCCACCACCGCCCGGCTTAGTGCACTCATATTAATAAAATAAATCTAAAAAAAATCCCAGTGGAGCCCTCACTCTTGAGGTTTAGGCCACAGACGTTCGGGACACTCTGCTGGATTGCTGCCACACCACTCCTCTCTCCTCTCCACAGATTGCTAATCAGAAATAAGCTAGGAGTTGTGCTTCTGCTTCTGTTTTTAAATAATTTGTGGGACTGGAGGGATGGCTCAGTGGTTAAGAGCATGGGCTGCTTTTCCAGAGGACCTGGGTTCAATTCCCAGCCACCACATGGCAGTTCTGACACCATCTTCTGGCCTCCATGGGCACAAAGCATGGCTGTGCTGTACATACATACAGACAGACAAAATGCCCAGACACATAAAACAAAAACATTAAGGCCGGGCAGTGGTGGTGCATGCCTTTAATCCCCACACTCAGGATGCAAAGGCAGGGGATGGATCTCTGAGTTCTAGGCCATCCTGGTGTACAGACTGATTTCCAGGACAGCCAGGGATACAAAGAGAAACTCTGTCACAAAAACCAAACCAATGACAACAACAACAACAACAGACAGTATCTTCATAAACAAATTAAATAAAACAAACAAACAAACAAAAAAGTCTAAAACATAAAAAAAAATATACAGCAATGGTGGTCCATATCTTTAATCAGAGGCAGGCAGATCTCTGTGAGTTCAAGGCTAGCCTGAACTTCTTCTGGACTTCACAGGCACTCACAAGCATACACATGTGCATATACTCAGACACAGAGACATTCACATAAATAATAAAAATAAATCTTTATTACAAAATTAGAAAGGAGACAAATGAGACACACTGAGCCTGGTGTAGAGGCATTGATGCTGTAATGCCAGCCTTCAGAAGGCTGAGGAAGGAGGATTATGGAGAATTCAAGGTAACCTGGCCTACACAGTGAGGTTGGGCTACATCACGAGAAAGAAGAACAGGGGCTGGAGAGCTGGCTCAGCAGTGACAGTAACTTGCTGTTCTTCCAGAGCAACTGCAGTTTCCAGCACCCACAGCACTGGCTTGTAACCCTTTGTAACTCCAGCTCCAGAGGATCTGCTACCGCTGGCCCCTGAGGGCACCTGCACTCACACGCACAAAACGCATGCAGACGCATACACACCTACACACAGTTAAAAAATACTTTAAGATAAGAAAGAAACCAAAACAACAACAACAACAAAAAAAAAACAAAAACAAAAACAAAAACACCCCAAAAACCAAAAACCAAACCAAACCAAAACAAAACAAAAAAAACCAAACAGGTGGGAAGCTGGGGAGATAGGTAAAGTGCTTGCTATTATTATAAGCCGAAGGCAGGCCTTGGAATCCCCAAACCTCATGTAAAAGCCAGGTGAGCATGGTACAGCATTTATTACCCTAGCTTTAACAGGGAGAGTGAGTATCCAGAGTCAGGTGGCTAGTCAGGCTGGCTCAAATGGCAGACTCTGGCTTCAGTTAAGAGACATCAGTAGGGAGTCAGAGAGATGACTGAGCAGTTACGAGCATTTGTCTGCTCTTCCAGAAGATCAGGGTCAATTTCCAGCACCCACATGGTGGCTAAAACTGTGGCTAACAACTGTTTGCTACAGGGAATTCTGGCTTCCTTCAGCACTGATTGCACACAGTGCATAGACATACAGACAAAACACTCATACACGTGAAATAAGAGTAAATATTTATATAAAAAAGGAACATTAACCTCAGGCCTCCATATGCACAACCAATATAGATTTGGATCCACATCTCACCAAACACACAAGGCCAAAAAAAAAAAAAAAAAAAACCGGGGTCAAAAAAATACAAAGTAAGATGGTAAGTTTTTAGTATACTATGTGGGTAATTTCAGTAACTGTGAATGGTCTAAATGTTTCTATTAAAAGTCAAGCATTCCAGCTGGGTGAGGTGGCTTAGATATGTGATTTCAGCATTTAGGAGGCTGAAGCAGAAAGGATTACCAAAGTATGAGGCATACAAGATTATATAAGAAGATCCTATCTCAAAAACACAAAAAGTTACATTCTGTACTTTAAAATAAGCTAATACCTTTTCTTTTTATAAAAAAACCTATTATCTTATGTGTATAAGTGGTTTGCCTGTAATTATGTGTGTTATCCATGTATGTGCCCATGGAGAACATACATATGATGTACACATCATACTCTCTAGGTAAGTAAGTAAATAAATACGTAGATAAACATAATAAAAATTTTAAAATAAACAAAGTTGTGGCACATGTCTTTAATTCTAGCACTCAGGAGGCAGAGACAGGAGGATGGATCTCTGAGTTCGAGGCCAGCCTGATCTACAGATTGAGTTCCAGGACAGCCAGGGCTACACAGAGAAACCTTGTCTCAATAAATAAAAGTAGTAGTAGCAGCAGTAATAATAATAATAATAATAATAATAATAATAATAATAATAAACCCAGTGTCTTCTTGAACAAGTTTAACCCAAATAGATTAGGTAATTTTCAGGGCTTAGACAAATTCCTTGAAAAAAACTGTAACTTTATCAAATATGAAACAAGCATCTGTTGACTTGCTTACAGAAATTGAATGTGCAATTAGAAACCTCTCCAAAATTATCTCTAAATGTTGATATGTCCATAGCTAAACACTTGAGGCAGTCAAGGAAAAATATGTTTATTATATTTATCTGTTTTTGTGCATATGTGTGCCAGCAAAAGTTTGTCATGGCAGCATATGGAGGTCGGAGGACAACTGGCAGGAGTCTCTCCAATCATGTTGGTCTTGGGATCAAACTTAGGTTGTCAGGCTTGGTGGCAAGGGCCTTGACCCAAAGAACCATTTTACTGACCAGAAATAGCTTTTCTAGTTTCTTTGAATTGACACCTTCTTACATATTTTCAGGTTCAGTGATGATAATTTAGTCTATGTGTATAATAGAAACAGTCGTAGCAGGGGAATTAACATCCTTCCTTCTCTTCCTTCCCCCCTCCTTCTTTTCTGAGACAGGGTTTCTCTGTATAGCCCTGGCTGTCCTGGAACTCAATCTGTAGACCAGGCTGGCTTTGAACTCACAGAGCTTGCCTGCCTCTGCCTCCAAGTATGGGATTAAAGGTGGAGCCACCACTGCCCATTGCATTACATATTCTTTTTTTTTTTTTTTTTTTGAGACAGGGTTTCTCTGTGTAGCCCTGGCTGTCCTGGAACTCACTTGGTAGACCAGGCTGGCCTCGAACTCAGAAATCCACCTGACTCTGCCTCCTAAGTGCTGGGATTAAAGGCGTGCGCCACCACTGCCCAGCCTTGCATTACATATTCTTAAAGACTTGTCATCTATGTGTTAAAAACTTTTAGACTCTTTTTAAAATTGTCATTGTTGTTTTGCTCTTTGTTTTATTTTAAGCCAGAGCCTCCCTCTGTGTAGGCTCCCTCTGTGTAGACGGCTGGCTTCTCCCTCCATATGTGGCTGAGGATGATCTTGAACTCCTCAGGATCCTCCTGGATCCAGCTCCTAAGTGCTAAGGTTTGTGCCACTACACTTGTCTCCAGTGTGACATCTGGGTATGTACATCCATCCTCAGACATATTATCATTTCTTTGTGCTGATATGTCTCATCTTCTTATAATTTATTTTTTCTTGTCTTTAGTAAGGTTAATCAAATATTATATATTATTACACCTTTCCCCCTATTATTTTCTTACCTGTATTTATTATTATTACCATCATCATTATTTTTTCAGTGCTAAGGCTCAAACTGGGTTCCTTGCTAAACAAGTAATGTCCCACTAAAGACACATTTTCCAAGTCCCTTAGTGTTCCTTTTAATGTCTACATTTAATTTAAAATTTGTATTCATGTATTATGTGTGCTCATAAGTATGCACATCTGAGTGCAAGTACCCAAGAAGGCCAGAAGAGGGCATCAGAGCCCCAGTAGCTGCAGTTACCAGCAGTTGGGAGACTTCTAATTTGGGTGCTGAGAACCAAACTCAGGTCCTCGGCGAGAGTAGCAAGAGCTCTTAACTACTGGGCCATCTCTCCAGCTTTGCCTCCACAATTGAAAGATGCCCTTTGAGAAGGCAATATTTAACATAGAGGATGAATATTACAAAGAATTTTCAGAAAATATTGCCTGTACAAATATAGGCACACTCATCAGTTTAATAATTCTGCACACTTTCAGAACCCATTTTCAGTAACCCATTTGATAATAGCACCCGCAACAATACCAATAGGTAACATTTATATTTGGCCTTATAATACATTAGGCATTGTTCTAATAAATAAATGTATTTATGACAGTTTCACATTGTAGTTCCAGTGGGCCTTAAACTCCTGGTAATTCTCCTGCCCAACCCTCATAAGTGCTAGAATTACATCTGGCTTCTAATCACTTTATAAACATGTTCTAAGCATATATATATATACATATATATGTATATGCATGTATACATGTATACAAATGACATATGTATGTATAAACATCCTTTTACTTTTGAGACAGGAGCTCACTATATAGCCCTGGCTTGCCTACAACACTCTATGTGGACCAAGCTGGCCTTGAATTCATAGAGGTCTTCCTGCCTCTGCCTCTGCAGTTCCAGGATTAAAGGTGTGTCTTGCTTGGCTATTTATATATATATATTTCTAATATGAACACATATAAACAGAAAACCATGGCCAGCCCATCTTATCCCTCCAAATTCCACTTGAACCCCACGTGCCACTTCTTGGATTCTCTGACACTACCAAGGTAGGCTTTGTGCCCTCATTCCCCACCTTTAAGTACAGGCAGACTAGCTCTTTGCTGCAGCAGGGCTCCTTGTCCCTGGCTTCCTTCTTGATGTCTATCTCTGACCCACTCTGCTTGGTAGCTGCTTGAGGGAGATGTGACTTCCAGAATAAAGCACAGCAATTCCATTCCCTATCTCTGTCTCAGCTCACTACACTCCTGCCTCACGTGTGAATTTATGCAGATCCCAAACAATGAAGATTCTCAATAACTGTTACATGATGTTGAAAGGAATAAATGAAGAATGGACGGATGGTCTTACAAATATATGGACACAAATACACAGGTGACCCTGTAAACTCAACAGGACCCTCTCACCCTTCTTAGTCACTTGCAGACTGCCTTGTTCTCTCCCATCAAGACAGTATTGAGTTGATTGGGGGAGGGGGACGGAGGCTGGACAGTGATGGGTCCGATTCCATCTATGCAGGTGGGGGAAAAATCCTGATTATCTTTGCATCCTCAACCTGCCTCCATGCAGAGGCCTTAGAAGCGCAGCATTCCCTTGCTCGGGTCTCTCTCTGCTTGGTATGGTATGATGAAGTGAGGTGGAGTAGGAAGAGGTTTTATTTCCTTCCTTTACCTTACTCTCTTTCCCAGCTTCCTGATGATGCTCCTCCATGATGCTCCTTAGCTGGGACATACAAGAATCCTACGACAGGCCACGGCCCGCGCGTTCCAAGAGCTTGGATGAGGGAACCTTGTAGGGATGCTATCAGCTGACATTGACACTAGCTGCCGCCTCCCTGGGTGGGTCCTATCGCCCACAGCTGCTCCTTCTGATTGGGCACCAGTTTTACCACCTGAGTCTCTATTGGCTGTGAGGCCTGTCAATCTTACGTGGGCTTTTTAAGCGGCACCAGAGAGCGGGCCCAGGATAGGCCAGGGCCCGAAGGTCACAGAGGTCACGTGCCAGTCCCGCCGGTGGACCCCACAAACCGGGCCGTTCCGGGCCCTCCTTCTTCTAACGGGCACGAGCAGAGGCGCACATGCGCATTAGGGCAGCTTGGCGCCACCAGGCGGTGGGCGGGGCGGGGAGTCCAGAGGGGGGCGAGGGTTGGGAGGGAGGTTTGGGTAGGGAGGAATGGGGAACCCGAGTGGGTCAGGGGGTCTAGGGGCGAAGGCAGGCTGCAATGTCTGTGGAGAAAGAGCTTCCGTTTCTGTTTTCACACCCAGGCCGGAAAGTACGGACTAAGCAGCTTAGGGAGCCGCGGGGACGCAGTAAGGCCCGGATACCGGGCACCCATAGGAAGCCCCGCCGGGACCAAAGGCGATCGCCACCGGAGTCACACTGCAAGAAGGCGCAAGTGCGAGAGAAGGAGAAGGTGTGGATACCTTGGAATGGACTCATCGTGATTGGGAAGAGAGTGGAACTCTTGGATAGAAACCTGCAAAAGTCTAACCCAAAGTTGGAATCTGAGTACTGGAAGCTGGAGGGCGCAGGGAAGAAATTCTCAAAAGAGAAATCGGGCCTGCAACAGGAGACGGTGGACGCGAAGTTCTTGAACAGTGTAGGAAGGAGGGTGCGGGCTCCAGCAGGTTTGGAGGATGACAGCCCAGAGAAGACTTGGAGAGAGCTGGAGGACAGACTCAAGGCTGGTGTACCTAAGAGCGCAGAGATGACTGCAGAGCGTGAAGAAAACTTGAAGTCTACCTCTAGGGACAAGTTGAGGACCACTAGAGGGGACTTGAGGTCCAGAGGGGATCAACTGAGGCAGAATGAGGAATTAGAGTCGAGTGGAGAGAACTTGATGTCCAAGAGAGAGAAACGGGCTTCCATTGGAGAGAAGATGGTAGGCAGAGGAGAGAAGCGGAGGTCTGCTGATGAAAAAATGGACAGTAGAGAGAGGCGGGGGTCTGTTGTAGAGAAAATGGACAGTAGAGAGAGGCGGGGACCCATCAGAGAGAAGGCGTTAGACAGTGAAGAGAAGAGGGGATCCATTAGAGAGAAGGCAACAGAGAGTAGAGAGAGGCGGGGTTCTATCAGAGAGAAGGTGTCAGACAGTGGAGAGAGGCGAGGGTCCATCAGAGACAAGGTTTCGGACACTAGAGAGAGGCAGGGGTCCATCAGAGAGAAGGTGTCAGACAGTGGAGAGAAGCGAGGAT